>JAWHQI010000390.1:706555-1413110 GCA_033032865.1 Dactylorhiza incarnata
TCGCAGGAGCAATTTCACACTTTTCGTGAAGATATTTTTCTCTTCTTCCTCCTAGGTCGCAGCCGCCTTCCCCATTTTTCATATCGTCGGTGCCGACTACCCTGGCCTCCAGGTTGCCTTCTTTCTGCAAGGTAAATGAAATTCTCATTTCACTTTTGAGTTGTCATCACCATTATTTCCATTTCGATTTTAAGATTTCATTTTGTTCCTATCATAAAACTATAACCTCTTCCTCCTCCTCCCTCCTATTGTTATAGATGGAATTATGGAAACCATGTCATCTATACTAATATAGAAAGATATTCAGTTGTGGTGTAATCCGGTCAACCAATGAATCAAAGCCGTTAGATTAGGCTCCTAGCTCCTGTGCGATTCCTTTGACATTCAAACACCCGAACATCGTACCTCCCTATAGACCTTTACTGCCTGCACTCTAGGGTTTCACAGACGCTCGCCTCTCCTTCCCAGGGACGACGATCTTATCCTTTCATTTATTCCACCGATTCCGCCACCGACCGCTCCACGTCAACTCCCTCTTCCACTGAATCTATGTCGGAAGACCGCGTCCTTCTCTCACACGCACCTCCTTCTGGAGCTCCATCGAACGACCGCAACACTTTCGACGACATCTCCGCCGCAGGGACACCTTCTCCCAATCCTCTCACCGACGGAGGAGGCTTCCCTGCTGATCATGTTCTTCATCGAGAGGTCCCGTTTACTAGGTTCTTCCCTCCACTGCTCTGCACATTCTTGTGAAATATTTTGAAGTCGGAAGAACACGTCAACCAACCGGAGAATAAGGACACCAAAGATGAGCACAAGCTTTCACAATACTAATTTTGGTAGCTAGTTACAACTGAACACAGCTGAATACAAGTTGCATCCAACTTGAATCACAACAGCCAATCGTAGGTAAGAACTTGGTCACGGACAAGGTCCGCTTCTCCTCCGGAGCACACCGCGCAGGTGATACTCGCTCCAATACTCGCTACTCGCTACAGAAGCTCGCTCCTCGCTACCGCCGGCGGTATCGCTAGCGTCGGGCGTTAGCTCTGCTACTCGCAAGCTCGCTGCTCGCACTCCAAGCTTCTCGCGTACTCGCCACGCGTCGCTTCCTCCAATACTCGCTAGCGCGAGCGCTATCACTAGCGTCGGGCGCTATCTCCTGAGTAGGTACTCGCGAGCTCGCTGCTCGCCTCTTCGCCTCTTGTCGCTACCGCGCGCGCTAGCACTAGCGCCGGCGGTATCTCCAATACTCGCTACTCGCTCAAGGTAGCTGACCGAACTTACTCCAAGTCCGATGCTCGCCTGCCGAACTTACTCCAAGTCCGATGCTCGCCTGGTGGCACTCTGGTATCTCTAATTCGCTCAAAGTTGATGATACTCGCCAGTTCCAGAAGCGATCGTCGCTTAGAGGGGGTACCCCTCTATTTATAGGCAAAACAAGGGGGGGTGGCGAGTATGAGCTAGCGCTGGCGCTAGCGCTGGCGCTAGCGCTAGCGCTGGCGCTAGCTCACTTCAAATCTAACACTCCCCCTTGAAGTGAGCTCCAGGAACAACTCCAAGCAATGTACGAAGCCTCCGGAACGGCCCCGCAGATAGGGGCTTCGTGAATATATTCGCAAGGTTCTCTTCACTCCGTACATGCTCCACAATGATCAAGCCACCCAGCACCTTCTCTCTGATGAAGTGATGCTCGATCTCTATGTGCTTGGTCCTTGCATGAAAAACTGGATTGGTTACCAGTTTCAATGCACTCTCGTTGTCCCCACGTAGCACAGTAGGTCCGCTGACCTCCTCGTCCACATCCTCCACTAGTCTCCTTAGCCAGACACACTCCTGAGCTGCTAAGGACGACGCCTTGTTCTCGGCCTCTGTGGTAGAAAGGGAAATAGAGTCCTGCTTCTTGCTACACCACGAGATAGCAGCTGCTCCACACAAGAACACGTAACCTAATGTCGACTTGCGATCATCAGCGTCACCTCCGTACTCTGCATCCGTGTATCCGTGCAGCTTGAAGTCAGACTTCTCTTCATAGGACAACCACATCTCAAGGGTGCCCTTCACGTACTTCAGTATCCCTTTGGCTGCCTCCATATGAGGCTTCCGTGGCTCCTGCATATACCGACTAACTCGGCCGACAACAAAGGCGATGTCTGGCCTCGTGATAGTCAGGTAGATAAGACTCCCCATCAGTGCCCGAAAGATCTTCGGATCAGGAAGAATCCTCCCTTCTTCCTTCTGAAGTTTTAGCCCCGCCTCCAGAGGAACGGAACTGCTCTTCCCCTCCTTCATGCCGAATCTTTCGACGATTCTCTCGGCATATGCCCTCTGGGAAACATCCAGTCCGCCTCTTCTCTTCTCTACTTGGAGGCCAAGGAAATGGTGCAGTTCACCAAGATCCTTCATCTCGAAGCGTATGGAAAGCTGCTGCCTCAGCGCCGCGACCTCCTCAGGGTTGTTCCCTGTCACGATCATGTCATCGACGTATAGCAGCACCAGCACGTGAAGACCTCCACTCTTCTTCACGAACATGCTGGAGTCCGAGTCTGAGGCATCGTAGCCGCAGAACTGCAAGTACTCCGCAATCTTCCCATACCAGGCTCTCGGCGCCTGTTTCAGACCATAGAGGGCCTTCTTCAGCTTGCAGACGTGACGCGGCTGGGACTTGGACACGTATTCAGGTGGTTGCACCATGAATATGTCTTTGTCGATCTCTCTGTATAAGAACGCATTCTTCACATCCAGCTGCCATAGCTTCCAACCTCGGCACGCCGCTAAAGCGATGATCGTCCTCACCGACGTCATCTTCGCTACAAGACTAAAGGTCTCCTCGTAGTCCTCTCCGTAGGTCTGTGAGAAGCCTCGAGCGACAAGCCTCGCCTTGTATCGCTCCACTTCTCCATCAACCCTCTCCTTAACCTTGTGCATCCATTTACAGGTGACAGGTTTGATGCCCTCCACCATGGGAACCAGGTCCCATATCTCATTCTTCTCTAGGGCCTCCATCTCCTCGATCATGGCCGCGTCCCACTCCTTGATGCCAGCAGCATCCTCAAAGCAGGCAGGTTCCCTCTCATCGAGTGGTCCTGCGAAGAAGCAGGAAACCAAACTCACGAAGTTCCCCTCCTTATAGCGAGCAGGCGGGACGATCGTCCTCTTCGACCTCCTCAAGGCTTTGCCACTATCTACCACTCCGGTAGACTCCTCTGGTTGAGCTCCTCTCCGAACTTCTCCTGAAGCGGTGCTCTCCCTGCTTCTTGAGTTCGTAGCTCCCCCTGAGCCATATGCTCCTCCTGAGCTAGATGGCGATGGAGCACTTGGAGATAACTCCAACTCCACAGTAGGGTCCTCAGTGACCCACTCCTCTTCCCTGCTAGTTTCTCCACTCTCCGGCAGCTCCACTGAAGAGACTCCCTGGTATGAGACCAGTTCGTCAAACACTACGTCGCGCGAGACGACGAACTTGTGGGTCTGCGGATCCATGCACTTCCACCCCTTCTTCCGCTCATCGTAGCCGATGAAGATACACTTCCTCGCTTTCGGCTCCAACTTTGTTCTCTGAGCGTCCGGGACGTGCACGAAGCAGGTAGAACCGAACACCTTCATGTGACCCACATTGGGCTTCTCCCCGAACATGAGCTGGTGTGGAGACACCATCCTGTTAGGACTCAGAGGTAGCCTGTTGATCACATGAGTAGCGCACGCCATTCCCTCCGCCCATAAGGCCTTGGGAATGCTCTTGGCATGTAGCCAACTCCTGGTAGTCTCCACCAGATGGCGGATCTTCCTCTCTGCCACCCTATTCTGTTGTGGGGTGTGAGCGCAGGAGAGCTCCCGCCGAATGCCGAACCTCCTGCAGAAAGAAGCAAACTCATTGGAGGTAAACTCCCCTCCATTGTCGCTTCTCAGCTTCTTCACTCTGCGGTTCAGCCTCCCCTCCACAAGCTCCTTCCACTCGAGGAACTTGCTGAATACTTCTGATTTCTCTCTCAGAAAGTATACCCACGTATAGCGGGTGTAGTCATCCACCAGAACTAGCGCATACTTATTGCCTCCATAAGTAAGGGTGGCGCACGACCCCATAACATCAGCATGTACGCACTCAAGAGGTGCCTTACACCTGGTCTCCGACTTGTCAAATGGAAGTCGATGTGACTTTCCATATTGGCATCTGTCGCACACATGGCCGTCGCCGTAGGAAGAGAGATGAGGCAGGCCACTCACTAGGCCCTTTGCCGCCATCATCTTCAGCTTGTCCATCCCCACATGACCCAGCCTCTCATGCCAGATCACAGCGCTGTCGTTTGTCTTCAGCTTGTCCACGTACGCATTTGCAGACAGAACATACAAATCCTTCACCCTTCTCCCGATGAGCGTGACGTCAGCATCGACAGACGATATGTTCTTCAAGAACTTCACCTCCTTTGGTCCAAACAGCACGTGGTATCCAGCATCCACGGCGTTCGCCACTGAGAAGAGGTTCTTCTTCATGCCAGGCACGTGATACACACTCTTTAGTGCCACTGGCTTCTCTCTACTCCCAAGGGACACCTTCCCTTCTCGCTCCACAGGATGTACCGTATCATCCGCAGTGATGATAGCATCCGTCCCTTCATACGCTTCCAAGGAGTCGAACTTGGACATATCTCCTGTGAGATGATGCCCGCAATCGGAATCCACTATCCAGTCATTCTCGAGGTTGATGGAGGCTAAGACATCGACTGACGTTGCCGTCATCTCTGCCAGGAAACAATTGTCCCCCCTCTCACCGCCCTGGTGACCTCCACCTCTTCCTCCACCTCTCTGGTGATCTCCCTCCTTGTTTGCACCATGACCGGCCTTCAGATTAGACCGGCAGTCCTTTGCCATATGCCCATGCTTCTTACAGACAAAGCAAAGGGTTCTCCCATTCTCATCGCGCGCAGGGAGGAACTTCCCCCCATCTCCCTGAGAGGACGTTGAAGGTCCATCTCCGGAGTTCTTCTTTCTCTTGTCCCAGGATCTCCTCTTTCCTGAGAACAAGGCCTCGCCATCTCCTCCTGAGATGGATACTCCCGCCATCTGCTTCGCCAAGCTCTCCTGTGACGATAGCAGGTTCTCTAGCTCCAGAAGGGAGGGCTGAGTAGCCCATCCCTGCACGGAAGTAACGAAGGGGACATACTCCCTCCTCAAGCCTCGGAGTATGTGCCGCTTCAACTTCGCCTCTGAGATTGGCTCTTCAGGATCCAAGGCCGAGATCTCCCCACATAGGTTCTTCACCTTCAGGAAGAAGGTGGATATCTCCATCTCGCCTTGAGTCGACTTCGCCAACTCATTCTCCAGGAATTGTAGCCGCGCCACATTCTTCTTGTTGAATAACCCATCGAGGTCTATCCAGATCGCAGACGCTGACTTGCAACCTATGATGTGGTCGAACAAGTCAGGTGATATGGCTCTCTTCAAGGTGAACTCCGCCTTGGCGTTGGTCTTCCTCCAAGCTCTCACAGCTGGACCATTATCACCAGCAACTACAACTTCCTCTTGCTCCCCACCACCAACAACCTCCTAGAGATCCTCTCCAAGAAGGTAGATCTCCATACAAGACATCCACTTCTTGTAGTTGGTTTGAGTAAGCAACTCAATGCCAAGTCCCCTAGCATACCCTCCTCCGCCGTCCATCTTGATTGCTACGTCCTTGTTCCCAACCTCCCTCTGATACCATGTAAAATATTTTGAAGTCGGAAGAACACGTCAACCAACCGGAGAATAAGGACACCAAAGATGAACACAAGCTTTCACAATACTAATTTTGGTAGCTAGTTACAACTGAACACGGCTGAATACAAGTTGCATCCAACTTGAATCACAACAGCCAATCGTAAGTAAGAACTTGGTCACGGACAAGGTCCGATTCTCCTCCGGAGCACACCGCGCAGGTGATACTCGCTCCAATACTCGCTACTCGCTACAGAAGCTCGCTCCTCGCTACCGCCGGCGGTATCGCTAGCGCCGGGCGTTAACTCTGCTACTCGCAAGCTCGTTGCTCGCACTCCAAGCTTCTCGCGTACTCGCCACGCGTCGCTTCCTCCAATACTCGCTAGCGCGAGCGCTATCACTAACGCTGGACGCTATCTCCTGAGTAGGTACTCGCGAGCTCGCTGCTTGCCTCTTGTCGCTACCGCGCGCGCTAGCACTAGCGCCGGCGGTATCTCCAATACTCGCTACTCGCTCAAAGTAGCTGGCCGAACTTACTCCAAGTCCGATGCTCGCCTGCCGAACTTACTCCAAGTCCGATGCTCGCCTGGTGGCGCTCTGGTATCTCTAACTCGCTCAAAGTTGATGATACTCGCCAGTTCCAGAATCGATCGTCGCTTAGAGGGGGGTACCCCTCTATTTATAGGCAAAACAAGGGGGGTGACGAGTATGAGCTAGCGCTGGCGCTAGCTCACTTCAAATCTAACAATTCTTTCCCCCTAATTCCCGATAGCCTACTACTTCCCCGGACCCTCGCTGCGCGGGGATGCTTTGTGCACCGGGCTGCCCTTTTTACACTATCTAATCGACGTAGACTGAGATACTTTATTTGTTTTGTTCAACATCTACTCCGTTTGGTGAAGCTGAAGATGATTTTTGTGTCCTGTGCACTACTTCCATCTAAATTTTCTCTTCTTTAAAGTTGCAGCAAAAATATTTGATGAACTGCCAAACCCTTTGAATTCTTCCACAAAAACGAGTAAAGAAACCACGACTGATACGAGAAAGGGGACGAAAAACTATTGGAATGCGATATCAAATTTTGCATTTTCATTACCAACGAATATTACATACGCATGTCAATCATTTTATTCTTAAGATATCGATTTTTTATATATATTTACTCATTGTAATTTTCTTTTGGCACTTAATTATGATCTTACCTGGCAGATTCTACGATCGTGTGTAGTGACGCTGAACAATTATCTTTCAGGAAACCAAAAAATGGTTTCAAGGTCTTTCTGTTTTTGAATTAGGTTTTGAAGTAGGTTTAGGGTTTAGGGTTTAGAGTTTAAGACATCGATAATCACTAATTAGATATTCAATAGTCTTTGCAATTCTAAAGTCACTTATGCAAAATAGGAATCACAAGAATTTTACTTTTAACTCTTTTTAATTCACAGATAAGATTTCAAATCATTGTTCATCAGAGTTAGGTTACGTAAGGAGCGAACCACCTGGTGAAATATAATTGCGAACCTTGATATAATAAAAACTCGTATACTCAATGATAGGTGAGCTTGCCTAAAAGCACATAAATCTATGGCTAATTTCAAATGCGAAAGGAGCGTGCCAAGTTTCTGGCACTGTTGTCGTGAAATCAACGAGTCAAAATTTAACTACAATTTCTCTTTACTAATTGAAAATCTATTTTATCTTGTTAATCTTATATATTAGTATGTTGTTTTGCGTATTTGCTTTAAACCCATAAATATCAAAAATAGTTGCTTTCCATTTTATTAGTTTTAAAAAATTTCATTTTAAATTCTCTTGTATCGCTTTCCATTAACTTTTCTTAATAAGCGTTATCTTTAATCCATAAGGGATCTACCACGGATTTCAGACAAGTAGATTTGGAGCCGGAGTGTTTGTTGAGGAAAAGGTTGCGTCTACTAAAATTAAGGGAAGTGATAACCAATTACTTAAATATTAATGACAGTGCACATTCTAATACTATGGCTGACACTGATGAAGAAACTAGTGAACATGCACAGACTATGTCCGAATATGCTCGACCAAATCTTGAGGGCACTGGATCTAGTATTCCACGACCAGCAGTAGCCGCTAATAACCCTAAACTCAAACCAAAGTATTGTTGGAGTTACCATTATGATCTAGAAGTGGTCAAACATGTAGTCTCACTGCCAACGTGATATGAGCCTGCAGGGTCGCACATAAGAGCATGTGGGGAAGTTGAAAGATTGACTGTGTTGGTAGAGGTTACCAATTACCATACAGAATGGGGTCCGGCAAATGTTGTCGAGGGATTCGTTGACTAAGGGAATTCGTCGGATATGATTCGTCGGATATGATTCGTCGGATATGATTCATCGGATATGATTCGTCGGATATCATTGGTCGACGAATGCTGATACCCGACGAATTGTTCCAGAAACCCTATTTTTCTGTGGTCTGCGGATAGCGATTCTTTTAGGTCTGTTTATGCTTCGGGTATAAATAGAACTTGTTTTAAGGGTTCGATATACTGTTACGCAAACAAGAAGTTCGCCCGACGGAAGTGTTCCGCCTCCCGAACCCTAGTCGACGGAAGAAGTTCCGCTTCGCTCGCCTACGCAGATCGCATCGCCGGCGATCGTCGCCGTGATTGTTCTTCCTGGAGCGAACATAGCAGTTCGTGGAAGTGCAAGGTGCAGTCGTATTTCTCCCGGCTCGTGTGTACTGCCGCAGAGACGTAGACATTATTCTACGTAAGGACTCTTGCACAGCCGACGACAGGACTCTTCTTCTTGGAGCACCTAGGTTGGATTCGATCCAACTCCACTAACGTAATTTATGCCTAGTATTTTTTGATTAGCTTCTTAATTCAATGTTCATGGCCCGATCCAAACTCTTTTGGGTTGTTCTCTTTATTTCCGATGCGCCTACATATGATGTATGGTTGTAGAAAACCCAACAAGTATCATTCATATGGCACAACAGTCTGTGCAATTTGACGGGCTGCAAGACGAAGATCCTAATAGTCACATCGCAGATTTTCTTGAAATTTGTGTCACTTTCAAAATAAATGGTACCAACAACGATGTCATACGTCTTCATTTGTTTTCTTTCTCGTTAAGAAATAAGGTGAAACAATGGTTGAATTCTCTCCCTAAAGGATTAATCATCACTTAGATCAAATGATGGAGAAATTTTTATTGAAGTATTTCGAACACTGTTTTTTGTATCTTTCCTTCTTATGCCGGAATGTGAACCGAACACAAATATTACAACATTTATGTTAGCCGCCGATGAATGTCGATGCCCCAGCCGAATGTCGTCACCGCCCCCGAAGAATGTCGCCGTCAGCACGACGGGGTGGGGGGTGAGGGGCCACTGTCACTTGTTATATTCTATGGATCTAAATTTCAAAACCATGTGGCTTGCCAAACAGAAATACATTCACAAACCACCGTTCATGGCCACTGCATTCACAAATATATCACAGTTCATGACCGCCACCACCGCGCCAAACAGATTTTTAATAAAAATTTCTCCAGTCATGTTAAAGTAATATCACCATCAAAAAAATTTATTGTTGTTGCGGAACGCTTAGGGCTCTTGGTAGACCGGTTCACTTGAACCACCTTAGCTCGTGAGCGAACTAAGCGCGCAAACAGTCAATTAGAGATTCGTCGATTGCACTGGGACTTTTTAGCGTGGAAAACCCGGAAAGGGTAAAAAACCACGTGGTCGGAGCTGTGCCGACCAAAGTCCACTATCTTCAGGGGGATTACAAAGTGAGGCTTAGAACTCGAGTGCGACAGGCCGCAACTCGTTACATTGGTAGAGAGATAGAGCGATCCGAAGGCGACAGGCCGCCTCTTGGAAAAAACTAAGTCCTTTTCTCCTTCTGAGAAAGGTGGAGAACAAAAGTGAGCTGCTCCGGGGAACAAAAGTGAGCTGCTCCTGGGAACAAAAGTGAACTGCTCCGGGGAACAAAAGTGAGCTGCTCCTGGGAACAAAAGTGAGCTGCTCCGGGGAACAAAAGTGAGCTGCCGCGTCGCTTTTCGGGATGAAGGAAACCTTCAAGTCCCGAAAGTAAATCTTCAAGCACCGAAGAAGAATTCTGCAAAAGTCTGCAATGAGCTCTCCCAGGTCCAGAAGTCAATGTCCTTTCAAATGAAGCCCTAGGGCCCTTTTTATAGCTTTGGCCGGGGGTAGTCTGGTAATCTTGTCGCTGGCAGTTTCCATAAATGCTCGGTGGACGAATCATATTTTCCGGTTTGGGGCACACGGATCGCCATTTTTCGAAAATGACCACCTTGCCCTTCTGGCAGCTTGGGCGGCTTGGGCAGTTCGGGCAGCTCTGTTGGAGGCGAAAAAGGCGACTGACTGTTCCTGAAAAGTGAGAAACCTGAAAGACAAAAAGTGAAAAGCCGGAAACCTAAAAAGTGAGAAGCCGGAAAGACAAAAAGTGAGAAGCCGGAAACCCAAAAAGTGAGAAGCCGGAAAGACAAAAAGTGAGAAAACTTCCTGATCGCGCTCAGAAACGTTCTGAGCGCGTGCTAGCGCCAAAGTGCTCCAAGTGCGCAACGAACCACGGGGATGCCTCGGGCGGACGGCGGACGGCGGACGGGGAGTTGCCCCCCAAGGGGGGGACCGGGATCCTTTGGCGAGGAGAGGGGCGCCGGACCGCACCCCGAGGAGGGGTGGGCGCGGATTGGCCACACCCCCAAAGGGGGGGTGCGGATTGGCCGCACCCTCCAAGGGGGTGCGGCTTGGCCGCACCCCAAGGGGGGTGCGGCTTGGCCGCACCCCCCAACGGGTGCGGCTTGGCCGCACCCCCTTGGGGGGAGCGGCTTGTCCGCACCCCAACGGGGGTGCGGCTCGGCCGCACCCCCTTGGGGGGTGCGACTTGGCCGGCCGCGCCCCTAAGGGCGGTGCGGTCGGGGGGTGCAGCCTGCGTGCTACCGCGCTCTTTGACTGTCGACCCCTCCTCTCTTTTCCGGGGCTTTCTTCAGGTGCGTCCTAAGGCCTTTATGGGTGTACAACATAAGTCCCCCAAACCTTCGGAGTCCGAGTTCCGGAGCGAGGAGTTCGAAGGTTTTGATTTTTTCTGCGGCGGCTTTACCCATTGTCCTCTGTGCGGCGCTTTTCTGGTAGGAGCTGATGTCGGAGGGTGTTGGTACTCCGAGGTCATTGTGGGCTTGCTGCCCGGCTCTGATATCCGTATGGGCTGAGGGGTTTCTGAAAAATGACAGATTAGCTTGCGCGGTTCTGAGCCCGCGACTTTTACACAATAGAAAATTAGTTTGCGCAAGTCTGTGCTTGCGGCTTTTTTGCACGAGTCTGCGCTCGCGGATTTTTTGCACGAGTCTGTGCTCGCGGCTTGGCCGGTGAATAGCGGGTGTATTCAAACCGTGGGTGAACGTAAGGGGGGCAGACCCCTACGTCACCGGGACTCGACGACGGAGGAGAAGGGCGAACTTTCAATCGACGGCGGTGCAAAGTCCCCGGGGCAGGGCCCCGAAGTGGCCGGTGAATAGCTGGTGTATTCAAACCGGGGGCGAACGTAAGGGGGGCAGGCCCCCACGACGCTGGGACTCGACGGCGGAGGAGAAGGGCGAACCTTCAATCGACGGCGGTGCAAAGCCCCCGAGGCAGGGCCTCGAAGTGGCCGGTGAATAGCTGGTGTATTCAAACCGGGGGCGAACGTGAGGGGGGCAGGCCCCTACGACGCTGGGACTCGACGACGGAGGAGAAGGGCGAACCTTCAATCGACGGCGGTGCAAAGCCCCTTAGGCAGGGCCTCTTTATAAAGTTTTTTCTTAAGTGAGTGTAAGTGTCAAAATATGGTTTTACAGTATGAAATCATTTGGTGCATAGCTTTATGTAAGATAAGATAGGTGCACGAGTCCGGGCTCGCGGCTTTTACATAACATGTAATATAAGATAGGTGCACGAGTCTGAGCTCGCGGCTTGTACATAACATGTAATATAAGATAGGTGCACGAGTCTGAGCTCGCGGCTTGTACATAAATTGAAGATAAGTTTGCACGAGCTTGAGCTCGTGGCTTAGTACATGGTAGAGGTCCCTGGGTCACTGGTAAAAGCGGCGCAGGTTTTGAGCGTTCCAGGTGCGTGGCAAAGTCTTCCCTTCCGCCGTCCTGAGCCTGTATGTTCCGGGTTTCACGACCGTGGTGACTACGTACGGGCCCTCCCAGGCCGGTGAGAGCTTATCTACTTGGAGGCCTTTACCGGCGGCCTCGATGCTGCGTAAGACGAGATCTCCTACGCTGATTGGTCTGGGCTTCACCCTCCTGTCGTAGGTCCGGGCGACACACATTTGGTCGAGTGCAGCACGGTGAGCAGCGCTGTCTCGAACTTCTGGGATTAGATCAAGATTTTCTCGGAGCAGTCCGTCATTCTTGCTGGGGTCGAAGGTTAGTACTCGAGCACTCGGAACGCCGATGTCGACGGGGATGATAGCTTCGGTTCCGTAACAGAGGTTATAAGGTGTCTCCCCTGTAGGAGTCCTCTCTGTTGTGCGATACGCCCACAACACATTCGGGAGCGCGTCTACCCACTGTCCCCCGGCTTCTTCCAAGCGTGTTTTTAGTCCTTTGAGGATGGTGCGGTTTGTGACTTCTACTTGTCCGTTGGTTTGCGGATGTGCCACGGCCGTGTGACGCAGGTTGATCTTCAGATTCTCGCACATCTTGGTGAAGGACTTCCCAGTGAATTGAGTGTCGTTGTCGGCAATGATCGCAGTCGGGATGCCGAAGCGGCAGACGATGTTCTTCCAGACGAATTGTTTGACGTTTTCTTCCGTAATTTTGGCCAGGGGCTCCGCCTCCACCCATTTGGTGAAGTAGTCGATGGCTAGGATGATGAACTTCCTCTGCCCGGATGCGAGAGGTAGGGGACCGAGGAGGTCGATCCCCCACTGCGCGAATGGCCACGCACTCTGCAGCGTGAAAAGTGAGACCGGGGGTTGATGAGGCATGTTGGCGTGCAGCTGACAGCTTTTGCACCTCTGGACAAAGTCGGCCGCGTCCTTCCTCATTGTTGGCCAATAGAAGCCTTGACGCAGTATTTTCCGCGCTAATGCCTTCCTGCCTAGGTGCTCTCCGCAGACTCCTCCGTGTACTTCCCTGAGGGCGTAGTCCGCCTCGCCTGCTGGCAGGCATTTTAGATATGGTCCTGAGAATGCCCGTTTGTAAAGCTCCCCGTCTATAATGGTGAACGATGTTGCCCGCATTCGTAGCCTTCGCGCCTCTAGGCGATCTGCAGGAAGGTGCCCTTGCTCGAGGTAGGCTCGCAATGGGGTCATCCAGGATGACTCTTCCTGGTGGATGGCTGCGATTTCCCATGGCCCTTGAATGCTTGGGATCACGACTTCTTCGATTCGGCGTCTTTGAGACTGGTAGCTGGAGGGTGAGGTGGCGAGCTTGGATAGAGCATCCGCCCTGGAATTCTGCTCTCGGGGGATGTGTAGAATCTGATACGATGAGATCTTCTGGAGAAGTGATTCGCGAGGTACTTTGCCATCTGTTCGCTCTTAGCCTCGTAATCTCCTTCAACCTGTGAGACCACGAGTTGGGAGTCTGTATAGATCGTTAGGCTCTCGGCTTTGCAGTCGATGGCGAGTCGGAGTCCGGCGATCAGTGCTTCGTATTCCGCGATGTTATTTGTTGCGGGGAACTTTAGCCAGAGTCCGTAATCCAGGGTGATCTCTTCGGGGCTTATGAGGAGCAATCCTGCTCCGGCCCCTTCAGCTCCAGAGGCGCCGTCGACATAGAGGGTCCAACGGGGGCTGGTGGTGTCTTTGATGAGGGTTGTTTTGTATGGCGTAGAGCACATTCATTCTGGTGGTGTTCAACGGGGTGTAGGTCTTGGGCGGCTGTGGTCCCAGATCCCTCTGGTGGTTACGCCGACGTTCATCGCCGCGACGCTCCCCGCCGCGACGTTCTTCTTGTTCGCGAGGGGCTTGATCTGATCCCCTCCTCCTTCCCTGGCTTCCTTCGAATTGCCGACGGTGTGCTTCGATAGCCTCATCTGCAGCTATCTGTGCTTCAACCCGATGAACGAGGTCGGGATAACTTGGCACGGTTTCTCTCATGAGAGCCGAGTAGAAGCCACTTGGGCGGAGTCCTCCCAGGAAAACTCCTCGCAGGAGCTCGGGGTCGACTCCTGGGATCTGTTGAGCCTCGGTAGTGAAGCGTCGGAAGAAATCTTTGAGTGTCTCTCCATCGTTCTGGCGGATTCCTGAGAGGTGGGAGGGATCCCGGACAATTCGGCGGTTGGCAATGAACTGATCCACGAACTGCTGCGACATTTCTGTGAAGTTGTTGATGGCCCCATTCCGCAGGGAATGGAACCAAGTGCGCGCTTGTCCCTTCAAGGTTGCTGGGAACACTTGGCAGAGGAGCTGATCAGGAGCGCTGTAAATCCTCATGACGGTGGTGAAGTGATTGACGTGCTCCAGTGGATCGTCCGTCCCGTCGAACGTCTCGATGTTGGGAAGCTTGAAGCCATTAGGAATTGGATGGGCTAAGACTTGAGGTGATAGCGGGGAGTCATGATGCGCGAGACGGCGGGTGAGAGCGGCGCGTCGTCCTGCTTGGGCATACTCTTCCTCTATCATGTTGCGTATCTCTTCCCGCGTAGCCCTCTCCACTGCTTGCTCAGGGGCAGCTCTTCCGTGGTGGTGGCGGCGGTGATCAGCTTCTGGGCCTCCAGCTGGTGGGCCAAGGTGAGCGGTATTTGCCGCATTGGAGAATCCTTCTGAAGCTTCGTCTTCTTGGACAGCCTCCCCGTTCGGGGCATGATTCAGAGCCGGGGGCGGCGGTGCGTTTAAAGCTGGCGGTTGGTTCGGAACTTGAGGAGCCCCAAGATTCCTCACGAGGGCCAACATCTCAGCTTGATGTTCTTCGATCTGCTGCATGCGCGCCTCCAAATCTGCCGCAGGTGCTGGCAGCGCCTCCTCCGCGGGAGGTGCATTGATAAGTGAGTGGGAAGGAGCTGGGTCGACGCATCCTTCCGGCATCGATCCTTCAATAATGCGAGCACTCTTTCTTGCCATAGCAGTTGGCTCTCGAAGAGTTTTTCGGGAAAGCTTCCCACAGACGGCGCCAAACTGTTGCGGAACGCTTAGGGCTCTTGGTAGACCGGTTCACTTGAACCACCTTAGCTCGTGAGCGAACTAAGCGCGCAAACAGTCAATTAGAGATTCGTCGATTGCACTGGGACTTTTTAGCGTGGAAAACCCGGAAAGGGTAAAAAACCACGTGGTCGGAGCTGTGCCGACCAAAGTCCACTATCTTCAGGGGGATTACAAAGTGAGGCTTAGAACTCGAGTGCGACAGGCCGCAACTCGTTACATTGGTAGAGAGATAGAGCGATCCGAAGGCGACAGACCGCCTCTTGGAAAAAACTAAGTCCTTTTCTCCTTCTGAGAAAGGTGGAGAACAAAAGTGAGCTGCTCCGGGGAACAAAAGTGAGCTGCTCCTGGGAACAAAAGTGAGCTGCTCCGGGGAACAAAAGTGAGCTGCCGCGTCGCCTTTTGGGATGAAGGAAACCTTCAAGTCCGGAAAGGAAATCTTCAAGCACCGAAGAAGAATTCCGCAAAAGTCTGCAAGGAGCTCTCCCAGGTCCAGAAGTCAAGGTCCTTTTAAATGAAGCCCCAGGGCCCTTTTTATAGTTTTGGTCGGGGGTAGTCTAGTAATCTTGTCGCTGGCAGTTTCCATAAATGCTCGGTGGACGAATCATATTTTCCGGTTTGGGGCACACGGATCGCCATTTTTCGTAAATGACCACCTTGCCCTTCGGGCAGCTTGGGCGGCTTGGGCAGTTCGGGCAGCTCTGTTGGAGGCGAAAAAGGCGACCGACTGTTCCTGAAAAGTGAGAAACCTGAAAGACAAAAAGTGAGAAGCCGGAAACCCAAAAAGTGAGAAGCCGGAAAGACAAAAAGTGAGAAGCCGGAAACCCAAAAAGTGAGAAGCCGGAAAGACAAAAAGTGAGAAGCCGGAAACCCAAAAAGTGAGAAGCCGGAAAGACAAAAAGTGAGAAAACTTCCTGATCGCGCTCAGAAACGTTCTGAGCGCGCGCTAGCGCCGAAGTGCTCCAAGTGCGTAACGAACCACGGGGATGCCTCGGGCGGACGACGGACGGGGAGTTGCCCCCAAGGGGGGGACCGGGATCCTTTGGCGAGGAGAGGGGCGCCGGACCGCACCCCGAGGAGGGGTGGGCGCGGATTGGCCGCACCCTCCAAGGGGGTGCGGCTTGGCCGCACCCCCTTGGGGGGGTGCGGCCATGCCGCACCCCCTTGGGGGGGTGCGGCATGGCCGCACCCCCCAATGGGTGCGGCCCAACGGGTGCGGCTTGGCCGCACCCCCTTGGGGGGTGCGGCTTGGCCGCACCCCCTTGGGGGGTGCGGCTTGTCCGCACCCCAAGGGGGGTGCGGCTCGGCCGCACCCCCTTGGGGGGTGCGACTTGGCCGGCCGCACCCCTAAGGGCGGTGCGGTCGGGGGGTGCAGCCTGCGTGCTACCGCGCTCTTTGACTGTCGACCCCTCCTCTCTTTTCCGGGGCTTTCTTCAGGTGCGTCCTAAGGCCTTTACGGGTGTACAACAATTGTGTAATTTTTAATGCTACTATAATATCTATCTTGACCCCTTTCAAGCTTCTATGTTAAATCAACCACTTGGAGTTCTTTTTTTTTTAACTTTAATTTCATTTTCCTTTCTCTTACTTGCAATATTTTTAATAAATTTTTGAATAAAAAATTATCAGAAATAATTATTTTTTATATGTAGCCCGGGTCGGATTAAAATCCTAATTTCGTCACTGATCGAGAGGCTGCCGAGCTGAATACCTGATGTTGCCGAGTTGAATAACTGAGGCTGCCGAGCTGAATACAGGGGAAAATAATTCTCTTTGTTCAACGCACCATGCCTTGGACATGAATAAATAAAAATTTTGTTGTTGGGGCCCACTTTCATTTCGAAATTTTGGAGCTCCTGCACCGCAATAGTTCGGCGCCCTTGCTTTTCTCCGCCTCTCCGCCTCCCCGCAGGAAATCTCGCCGCTTTATTGTAGGTAGCTTCAAATCTTCTCGCGAGCCTACCCCATTTTTCTATTTTCATTTCCTTTGAAGTTTTGTTGTCGGCAGCTTCTCCACTGGAGCCGACAAAGAAGACGAAGTGAGTTGTTGTTTTCGGTTTAGTGCTATGGTACTTGTAGTTGTTTTCGGTTCAGAGTTTTTTTGCAGTCGCATTGTATAGTAATAGTTGCAGTTGTATTTAGTATTCCTTCTGGATTTACAGTTGCAGAATGCCCGGAAGTAAAAACCTAACTTGCAGATGCGCATCAAACACATTCACATTAAATGTTAGACCTACAAAATACGGAATAAAACATGTGAATATTGTTTTTTGACTTGAGAAAATTGATATGAAGGTTAGTATATTCTTAACTAAAATCGAATTACAAATAAGGAATAAAATGCAGTTCATTTTAAAAAGCAGTTGGAAATTTCATACTAAATGCAGTTGAAAAATAAATTCTAAGAAGCTGAGCTAAAGGGGTCGGAAGAATGAGGAAAAAGTAGCGTTTCGGGACAAAAAGAATGAATGAGCTGAAACAAAAAACTGGCTTACAGTGTCCATTTCCTCAGTCGGAAACTGAACAAGTAGTGAGCTGAAACAAAACCTCGCCGGAAACTGAACAAGCAGTGAGCTGACAGCAGAAATGGTGAGGAAGATCCATCGTAATTGGTGGTCGCGAGGGTTTTGCAGCGAGATTTCCAGCGAAGAGGCGGAGAGATTTCCGGCGAAGAGGCGGAGAAACGCTAGGGCGGCGAACTGAGGCGGGAGCTCCAAAATTTCGAAATGAGAGGTGGGCCCCAGTAAGGAAAAAATTATTTATTCACGCACCAAGGCATGATGCGTTGAACGTAGAGAATTATTTTCCGAATACAGGAGACGTCGAGCTGAATACAGGAGGCGCCGAGCTGAATACATGAGGCCCGCCGAGCTGAATACAGGAGGCTCGCCGAGCTGAATACATGAGGCTGCTGAGCTGAATACAAGAGGCTGGTTAGCTGAATATAGCAGTCTACTGAGGTGAATACAGGTGGCCCACCGAGCTGAATACAGGAGCCTGCCGAGGTGAACACAGGAGGCCGCCGAGCCAATATATATAGCAGGCTGCCGAAGTGAATACAGGAAGTCCACCGAGTTGAATACAAAAGTCCCACCGAGCTGAATACCTAAGGCTCGCCGCCGAGGTATACCTGAGGCTCGCCGAGCTAAGGCTGTCAAGGTATCTTCCTTATGCGCGCAATCCTGATCTCGATGAATTACGGGTTATAGAACTATAATTTTTAATTTGAAATTGGACTTTTAGTTTTTCAATTTTTACTCGAATGAGTTATATTTTAAATCAAAATAAATTAATAAAATTCATATTCATATTATTTTAATTCAAATTTTTTATATTGCTTATTAAACATGCAAATTTATAGACTTAGACTCGGTTTGGCGGTGAATTTGTACAAAAATGTCACTGTCATAGAATACATGTTTGACATGACAACGGTTATGGCCGCCACCAAGAAAATAAACTAGTTTTAAACATAAAAGTGGATGAAGTTCCTTAGGTGTGCTGGAATATTTCTAATATATTCTTAAAATAATATTTTTTTTTCATTTTTTTTAAACTACTATACTTGCTGTGAGTCACTTAGCGGTCTCACAGACTGAAGGAATCAGTCCATCTTAATTCTAGACTGAGTCAAACGCGCAAACAGTCAAAAAAATTATTAAACAACAGATAACAAGATTTTTACTGGAAAAACTCGGAAATGAAATAAATCACGGGGTCAAGCTAAGTTCTGACTAAATCCACTAGTTGTAGATGATTACAGGAGTTAGTGTTTAGGAGGGTGACATGTCACCGCTCCTTCGCAAGTCTTTGGAGTGTCCAGTTTTGAGAAAAACTAAGTTTTGATGAGCGATCACTAGAGCAGTGACGAGGAAAATGTTAAAAGTGGAGCACACATTGAGCCAGAGAATGAGCAGTGAGTCAAGTCTTCGCCGGAAAACCATAGAGCCCTCTCTTCCCTTTTTTCTCTATCCTTACAAATGAAGGTCTGAGACCGTTTTTTTAGTTTTTCAAGAGGCGCACAGGTAATTGCGCTCTCTAGGCAATTGAACGGACGAATAGGAATGCACGATTCAGATCACCCGAATCACAATATTTTGGGATATGACAACCCTGCCTGGTCATGGAGGTGGCAGGCCCTCCATGGTCGTAGGGCGCGGGCTCGCTGCTCGGTGTGGGGGTGGAGAGTCTTTCTTACAAGAGATCGTGGTCATACCCTTTGGAGATTTGTTGGTGGGGAACCTAGATCGCGGAGGGGTCATGCCCTCCACGTCCGTACGGTGTGGGCTCGTTGCTCGGTGTGGGGGCTGATCCTTTCTGACCGGAGGTGTGGCCTTACCCTTTAGAGATTTATTTCCTAACGTATGCATCACAAACGAAATCAAAAAATAGTATGGCCATTTATAGATGCGTGTGCGGGCTTGGACCCACGGTTTATTGCATAGCCTTGTCGATGGTGTAAGATATAGCGCATACCCAACTGGTCAATAAGCTCGAACTTATAGAAATGGTGCTACTTTTTTCTCTTAAGGAAGTAGCAAACGCGTCACGGGTCGAGTGATGGAACACTGAACCCAACAATCCCCCAACGTCCAGCACGACCCACCAGGCTCAAAGGCGGGGTTACCACATGGCTCAAAGGTGGCGCACCACATGGCTCAGAGGTGGGCTACCATATGGCCAGGGCCGTCGGACCCACCCAGGTAGAGATGCAATTGAATTACAGGATAAACAACGCCACCCGGTCTCGAACTCGTGACCTCATCTGATCCCACTTGTAAGATAGAACGCATGCCCAACTGGTCCATAAGCTCGAACTTATGGAAATGACGTTACTTTTTCCCTTAAGTAGCAAACACATCACGGGCCGAGTGAATGAACGTTGGACCCAACAGAGGGAGAGAGTAAGTTGGGAAGTGGATCACAAGTAGAAGAGGCGGAAGTTCTGCGCGTTCCAGGTGTGGGGGAGAGTCTTCCCGTCTGGGGCCATTAGCTTGTACGTTCGTGGCTTTAAGACCGCTGTGATAACGAATGACCCTTCCCACGTAGGAGAGAGCCATTAGCCTATCCTTCGAGAACACCCGACTTCACTTAAGGAACTCCATTCACATTTATGTTCAAAATTGTTTTTTTTTCTTGGTGGCGGTCATTAACGTTGTCATGTGAAACACATATTTTAGAACAGTGACATTTTTGCCCATACTTACCGGAGCAAAAACGCCACACCAAACAAACCCTTGGTTACATTGTTTGTTAGATGCTCTTACATTTTCTCAAAACGGGTCCAAGTCTAAACAAATTTGGATCCTTCTAAACTAAATAGCAATTTCAAAACAAAATTGGAATTCTAAAGTTGAAGGAATCCTACCCTTGTTATAAATTAGGCATCAAGTTTATAGGGATAACTCCATTCAACAATTATTATTATGTATTAATATTTCATTGTTTCTATCTTTAATTTGACCCACTAAATATAAATTCATTATTTCCCATGACATAATTAGAACTAAATGATGTACCCTATAATATTGCGTGTCAATATATTGGCTTTTATTACTGAAATAGACGAATAATTATGTTGAAACCAAGACTTGAAGCCAAGACTTAGTCTCTGTGGAGTTCGGGGTCCCCAAAAGAGGGGGTGACCTCACACCTACTTCTCTCAAGGGAGAACGCTAGGCCGAAGACTTAGGAAACTAGGAACAAGACCAAGGGCTCAGCGAGGAGGTCCCACCACATACCCGGAAGATCTTAGATCGCTTCACCTTCCAAGCCAATGCCAGGCTTGGGCACCTTTGAAGGCTCTCCTCACCCACTAAGGAGACTTGGGGAGAGAGAGGCCAAAAGACAAGTCCCTCCAAATGGTGCCCTCTGGTCCTATTTATAGATTTCTGAACTTGGTCTTCCAATAGCCACATTCTGGCCTACAAGATTACGAAAATACCCTCAAGTTTGGCCTGCCAACAGCCAAATTCTGTCATTCTGAGGCGCTAAACGCAGACCACCCCACTCTCCTCGGGGCTGGGCAGAGGGGGCAGGCCGCCTCCACCCCCCCCCCCCCCCCCACACCCCCACAAGGCTGGGCGAGGGGGAGGTCACCCACCTCCACCCCTCGCTCCCCCACAAGGGGCTGGGCGAGGGGGAGGTCGCCCACCTCCACCCCTCGCCCCCCCCCCCCCCCCCCCACACAAAGCTGGGCTAGGGGGAGGGGGGAGGTCGCCCACCTCCACCCCTCGCCCCCCCCCCCCCCCCCCCCCCCCCCCTCCCACAAAGTTGGGCGAGGGGGAGGTCGTGCACCTCCACCACTCGCCCCCAACAAGGCTGGGCGAGGGGGAGGTCGCCCACCTCCACGTACCCCTCGCCCCCACAAGGGGCTGGGCGAGGGGGAGGTCGCCCACCTTTACCCCCCCCCCCCCCCAAGCTGGGTGAGGGGGAGGTCGCCCACCTCCACCCCTCGCCCCCCCCCCCCCCCCCCCCCCAAAGCTGGGTGAGGGGGAGGTCGCCCACCTCCACCCCTCGCCCCCCCCCCCCCCCCCCCCACAAGGGGCCGGGCGAGGGGTGGGTCGCCCACCTCCACCCCTCGCCCCCCACAAGGGGCCGGGCGAGGGGGAGGTCGCCCACCTACACCCCTCACCCCCACAAGGTTGGGCGAGGGGGAGGTCACCCACCTCCACCCCTCGCCCCCCTCAAGGGTCTGGGCGAGGGGGAGGTCGCCCACCTCCACCCCTCGCCCCCCTCAAAAGGCTGGGCGAGGGGGAGGTCGCCCACCTCCACCCCTCGCCCCCCTCTCTGCCTGGGGTAGTGCTAAAAACTGCTGGGCCCAAATACATCTTGGTCCCCGGGGACCCACTCGGCGAATACAGGGTTGTACACAATCCCCGCTCTTTTCGAGCGGGTCGCACGCTCGGAAAGAAAAGTCCAACCCTGCATATTCGACGAGTGGCGCTGAGAGCCCGACTAGCGGAGCCACCTCGGGGGAAAAACACTTAGCCTCCCCGAGAGGCCTTCCGACCCTGCCGGCTAGCGAGAGCCCGGCTAGCGGAGCCACCTCGGGGGGAAAACACTTAACCTCCCCGAGTGGCTTTCCGACCCTGTCGGCTAGTGAGAGCCCGACTAGCGAAGCCACCTCGGGGGAAAACACTTAAATTCCCCGAGAGGCCTTCCGACCCTGCCGGCTAGCGAGAGCCCGGATAGCAGAGCCACCTCGGGGGAAAAAACACTTAGCCTCCCCGAGAGGCCTTCCGACCCTGCCCGCTAGCGAGGGCCCGGCTAGCGGAGCCACATCGGGGGAAAAAAACACTTAGCCACCCTGAGAGGTCATCCTGCCCTGCCGGCTAGGGAGTGCCCAGCTAGCGGAGCCACCTCAGGGAAAAAATACTTAGCCTCCCTGAGAGGCCTTCCTACCCTCCCGGCTAGCGAGAGCCCAGCTAGCGGAGCCATCTCGGGGCTAAGTAATTTGAAAAACTTTGGTCACCGAGCGGTTGCCGGCCCTGCCAGCTTGATGGGAGCTGGTCAGCGGGCCAGCATCGGGGCTAAGTACTTCTGAAACCTCCGGCCACCGAGCGGTTCCTGGCCATGCCAGCTTGATGGGAGCCTGGTCAGCGGGCCAGCATCGGGGCATTCCAGCATGAAGAAATTTCTACCTTGCCAGCCTCTCCAGAGATCAACCTGACCCACCGTCTATGAGAGCCCGGCAACGGAATCGATCTGGGGTACTTCAGCATAAAGAACTTGCTACCTTGTCAGCCTCTCCCGAGATCAACCTGACCCACCATCTATGAGAGCCCGACATCGGAATCGATCAGGGGCACTCCAACACATAGAACTTGCTACCTTGCCAGCCTCTCCAGATATCAACCTAACCCACCGTCTATGAGAGTCCGGCAGTGGAATCGATCTGGGGCACTCCAGCACAAAGAACTTGCTACCTTGCCATCCTCTCCAGAGATCAACCTGACCCACCGTCTATGAGAGCCAGGCAGCGGAATCGATCTGGGGCACTCCAGCACAAAAAACTTGCTACCTTGTCAGCCTCTCCAGAGATCAACCTGACCCACCGTCTATGAGAGCCCGACAGGGGAATCGATCTGGGGCACTCCAGCACAAAGAACTCGCTATCACATTAGTCATATTATTGTATGTAAGAAAAAACTAAGTATGGAAACAAATCATCGCACTACATGGACCTAATGGAAACAAATCATTGTAGTAAGACATCTCCGGCCCCTGAACCCCTCTGGAACCGGGGCTGAGAGGATAAACTCACAAAAGGAGCTTCCCTCCTCGGCTCGACGAGTGGTTCACTCACGCGGAGTCGGCCCACCGACCTCTGCGCTTGGCGGACTACAGAACAACTGCCGCCCGGGGAGGTCTCGCCAAATCGCCTCCGCTCGACCCTTTTTGGGATGGGGCGAGTGGGGGCTGGATGTCTCCCCGCTCGCCCTCCTATGGGGTTGGGCGAGTGGGGGAAAACCTCCTCCCCTTTCACCCCCTCTTTGGGGAGGGGCGAGTGGGGGAAAGCCTCCTCCCCACTCCCCTCCTCTTTGGGGCTGGGCGAGTGGGGGAAAGCCTCCTCCCGACTCACCCCCTCTTTGGAGACCGGACGAGTGGGGGCCAGATGCCTCCCCACTCCACCCTTGGGGCTGGGCGAGTGGGGGAAAGCCTCCTCCCCACTCCCCTCCTCTTTGGGGCTGGGCGAGTGAGGGAAAGCCTCCTCCCCACTCGCCCCATCTTCCCAGACTGCTGGCCGGGAGTGCTCTCGCCCATCTGTTGGAATGGGACCTCCGAACCGCCTCCTCCACCTCCAGCCCCAGAGATCAGCTTGAGATTTTCTGTGCTGGTCACTCTCCACGCTCACCGCACCATAATGTTGAAATCAAGACTTGAAGCCTGTGAAATTTTTCAAATCTTTATGAAGCGAGCAGGAGTTAGTCAACTTAGAGTTCACAAGCCAAACAACCAGAAGCAAATGGAGGCAAACAAAAGATCTTTATTGATAGCAACTTCAGATTACAAGGCAAGGCATGCTTGGCGAGACATGATTTCGCCAGCACAAACACCAAAGGAAAAGATACAAGTTGAAGATAACTTGAGACCGCGCGGTCTCCCTTGCGACCTCAGCAACTCGCCAAACCGCAACCCGCTGCCGATCTCAGAACAACACCAGACCGCTGATCAGACCGCACCCCTCCTTCCAGACTCCTGATTCACCCGAACTCCAACACCACAACTCCAAGCCGCAGACCGCCCGAACACTTTCAGAGGAAGAGGTGATCGCTGCTGCCCGCACTATCCGCAGAAGCTGCACAAGAGAAGTTCAATCAGCAGACCGCCCGGTCAGACAAACAGAGACCGCAAGAAAGAAGAGAACCCGGCTTACACTTGGTGTGTCTTTTATTATTGCTGTCGATGGGTCCTATTTATAGGCGTGAGACCTGATCCAGTCACCACCCCATGAGATAGGATCACCACCCACCAGACCGCGCGACCTGACCGGTCACACTGCGCGATCAGTAATAGTACTCCTGCTTCATTTTGGTGAACTCGCCATCTTCAACATCAACTAAGAGAGACCGCCACTCTCACAGCAGATCGCGACTCCAAGGGAGATCGCTAGACCGCCCGAAGCTGTTCACCCCCTGTGTTCGTCCGAGACCGCGAACACAGCCAGTTCGCCATCAATCCGCGAACTCAAGTCCGCATGCCGGTCTCCACCTGAGACCGCGGACAGCGTCCAGCTCACATACCAATCTCCTCCTGAGACCGCGAACTGAGACCGCGCGACTAAGACCCTTAGTCCGCGAATACCAACAGGAAGCCCGGTCAGCTACCAGACCGCATCCTGGAAAACCTGGAACAAGCTGTGCGGTCACACCAGACCGCCACAGCCTTGAAGACAGCCCGCCACGCGGTCACGCATAGACCGCGCACACCTGAAGACGATCAACCCACCACGCGGTCACAGACAGACCGCGCGGCCTTCACCTTCAGCCGCCTTGGACCAGATACCAGCGATCAAGCCAGGAGACCGCAGTTAGGCTTAGACAAGCCAGACCGCAGAGGCAGACCGCCAAGTCGTGCGGTCACACCAGACCGCCCGACCTCCTCCCAGACCGCCCGGGTCTAAAAAGTCCTCTAACTTCCACTTCAACAATTTCAACACTCCCCCTTGATGTGGGAAGTTGAAACTAGCCTCAGTAGTCTCCTTAGCTGTGTGAACGGCCCTTTCGCAAGCGCCTTTGTGAAGATGTCCGCCACGTTGTCCGCACTCTGCACATGCCCGACCGAAAGAGATCCCTCCAGCATCTTCTCCCGTATGAAGTGATGTTCGATCTCGATATACTTGGTCCTCGCGTGACAAACTGGATTGGTAACCAGTTTGAGAGCACTCTCGTTGTCACCGCGTAGCAGAGTCGGCTCCCGAACCTCCTTGTGGACGTCTCCTACCAACATCCTAAGCCATATGGCTTCCTGCACTGCCAAGGCCGAAACCTTGTATTCCGATTCCGTGGTGGAGACCGATACAGAATCCTGCTTCTTGCTGCACCATGATATAGTTGTAGGGCCCGCCATGAAGACGAATCCAGACGTCGACTTTCGATCATCCGAATCTCCCCCGTAATCAGCATCCATGTACCCGTGCACCTCGAAGCCCGGATCTCTCCTGTATAGGAGACCCATGTCCGAGGTCGCCTTGACATACTTCAAAATATTCTTGGCCGCTAGCAGATGAGGTACTCGTGGCTCCGTCATATATCGACTCACTCTGCCAACTGCATATGCAATATCCGGCCTCGTGATCGTCAGATAAATCAAGCTCCCAACCAGAGCTCGGAACACCAACGGATCTTGCATAATCCTCCCCTCATCCTTGCGAAGTTTTGTGGCCTTCTCCAAAGGTGTGGAAGTGCACTTCCCTTCCTTCATGCTGAATCGCTCCACGATCCGCTCCGCATATCCGGCCTGGGTCACCAGCACTCCACCTTCCTTCCTCTGCACCTCGAGTCCAAGGAAATGGTGAAGATCACCTAAGTCCTTCATCTCGAACCTGATAGACAGATCGGCTCGAAGCTGCGCTACCTCCTCCTTCGAGTTCCACGTCACGATCATATCGTCGACGTATAGCAGCACGATGACTTGAAGCTCCCCGCTCTTCTTGACGAACAAGCTTGTACAACCCCGATATTCGCCGAGTATACTCCCAAAGGCTCATTGGAGCATCATGGTAACATCGACCCATGCAGGAAGGGAGGTGGAGGCAAGGAGGACGAGCGGTGGAGGCGGAGACCCCCCGCTCGCCCAGTTCATAGAGGAGGCGAGGAGGGGCAGGGGCGGTTCGCCCCCCCCCCCCCCTCTCGCCCAGCTTGGAGGCGAGCCGGGGGAGGGGCGGTTCGCCCCCCCCCCCCCCCCCCCTCTCGCCCAGCTTGGAGGCGAGGAGGGGGAGGGGCGGTTCGCCCCCCCCCCCCCCCCCCCCTCTCGCCCAGCTAGGAGGCGAGGAGGGGGAGGGGCGGTTCGCCCCCCCCCCCCCCCCCCCCCCCCTCTCGCCCAGCTTGGAGGCGAGGAGGGGGAGGGGCGGTTCGCCCCCCCCCCCCCCCCCCCCCCCCCCCCTCTCGCCCAGCTAGGAGGCGAGGAGGGGGAGGGGCGGTTCGCCCCCCCCCCCCCCCCCCCTCTCGCCCAGCTTGGAGGCGAGGAGGGGGAGGGGCGGTTCTCCCCCCCCCCCCCCCCCCCCTCTCGCCCAACTAGGAGGCGAGGAGGGGGAGGGGCGGTTCGCCCCCCTCTCGCCCAGCTAGGAGGCGAGCAGGGGGAGGGGAGGGGCGGTTCGCCCCCCCCCCCCCCCCCCCCCCCCCCCCCCCCCCCCCCCCCCCTCTCGCCCAGCTTGGAGGCTTCCCTTTCGCAGCCCGGTTTTGGCTATTCGCAGTCCAGTTTTGGCTATTCACAGTCCAATGGTCTGCGTTTAGTGCTTCAGAACAGCGGGATTTGGCTATTCGCAGTCCAGTTTTGGTTATTCGCAGTCCAGATCCGAAAATCCTATAAATAGGACCAAGAGGGCACCATTTGGGAGATCCGGTTTTTAGGCTAGCTCTCTCTCCCTCTCTCTCTCCCTCCCCAAATCTCTCCAGTGGGGTGAGGAGAGCTTCCAGTGGTGCCCAAGCTTAGTAGTGGCTTGGGAGGGGAAGTTCCTAAGGGGCTTCCGGGTATGTGGCGGGACCTCCCCACTAAGCCCTTGGTCCAGTTCCTAGTTCCAACACCTTCAACCTATAGCTCTCCCTTGGGAGGAGTAAGGATTGGTCGCCCCTCGGCTAGCTGAGGGCCCCGAACTCCACAGAGACTAAGTCTTGTTCGCAAGTCTCGGTTTCAACACATGGTGCGGTGAGCGTGGAGTGTGACTGATTCAAGAAACTCTTAAGATGAGCTTCATGGCTGGAGGTGGAGGATCCGACCCAGGTCGCTCGCAACCCCTGGTGGATGGAGCGACGTTGGAGATGTTTGAAAATTTCAGGCAAGAGATCTTGCAGACCTTGCAGCTAACTTTCGCCACGATAGGCGAAGGCATGAGAGGAGGTGGTCCGGAGGTCTCGCCCCAGCAAGTAGGTGAGAGCCATCCAGGCCAGCAGCCCGGGAAAGAGGTGCCGGAAGGGGGCGAGTGGGGAGGTCCTCGACCCCCACTCGCCGAGACCCAAGTGGGCGAGTGGGGAGGTCCTCGACCCCCACTCGCCGAGACCAAAGTGGGCGAGTGGGGAGGTCCTCGACCCCCACTCGCCGAGACCCAAGTGGGTGAGTGGGGAGGTCCTCGACCCCCACTCGCCGAGACCCAAGTGGGCGAGTGGGGAGGTCCTCGACTCCCACTCGCCGAGACCCAAGTGGGCGAGTGGGGAGGTCCTCGACCCCCACTCGCCGAGACCCAAGGGGGCGAGAGGGGAGGCGCCATGCCCCCACTCGCCCAGCCCCAAAGGGGGGCGAGCGTAGGAGGTCCTTTTTGTGAGCTGATCCTCTCAGCCCCGATTCCGGAGGGGTTCAAGGGGGCGGAGATGTCTCACTACTTCGGCAAGGATGACCCCGTCTTGCACCTGCAGTGGTTTGAGGACATGGTCTCCATCATGCCCATGTCGGACGCTTTCAAGTGTCGACTCTTCGCGACAACTCTGAAAGAGAAGGCTAGAGATTGGTTCCACCAGCTCCCTGCGGGATCCATCTATGCCTTCGAAGACTTGCGCCGAGTTTTCCTGCTACGCTTCTCGACGTCAAGGAAGAGGAAGAAAGATGCTGAGGCACTTTTCAAGATCAAACAATAGCCAGGGGAGTCGCTGGCTCACTATCTGGAACGGTTCAGGGAGGAGGTTCTCCTCGTCCAAGAAGTGCCCGGGTACACCCTCAAGCTTGCCTTCACGTTGGGGCCGCGGGAGGGTTTCTTCAAGATGGACCTCAAGAGAAGAGCTCCTTCGTCCTTTGAAGAGTTGATAGAAAGGGTGGCAGAAGAAGTCGAGAGTGAGGAGGCCAACCCGGAGTTCGCGAGAAGGCTGGCCAAGCTGAGTGAGCCAGAGGCAAGGCATCAGGGGGGAAGAGTAGGGGCTCCCAAGAGAAAAGTTCGACCAAGAGGAAGACAACTTCCAGGAAGAGGGGTTTGACCTCCCTAGGTGGGGGCAGAGGCCAAGGGCATCCCCTCCACCACCTCAACAGACCATGGCGATTGGCTGGGAAAAAAGGAGGAGAGTCAGAAAAGCAGGAAGAAGAGGAAGAGGGGGTAGGGTGGAGTTACCCTATTGTGACCTCCACGATGAGGAAGGCCACGCGACGACCACCTGCCCTGAGTTCTTGGAATTGAAAGAAGCAAGGGGTTTGGTGCGGCAACAACGACCAAATGGGAACGAGGGAGATCACCCTCAGCAGTAGGAGACCAAGTTTGTCTAAGTGCTTAGTTTCTTCTCTCCACCCTTAAGTTCATGTAGCGTGGTTGTTTACTTAGTTTTTTCTTGCATGTAATGTGATGATTAATGTAGTGAAAGTTTTCAAATATTTAGTCCCGATGCTGGCCCGCTGACTAGGCTCTCATCAAGCTGGCAGGTCCGAGGATCGCTCGGTGGCAGGAAAGTCTCAAGTACTTAGTCCCGATGCTGGCCCGCTGACCAGGCTCCCATCAAGCTGGCAGGTCCGAGGATCGCTCGGTGGCAGGAAAGTCTCAAGGTACTTAGTCCCGATGCTAGCCCGCTGACCAGGCTCCCATCAAGCTGGCAGGTCCGAGGATCGCTCGGTGGCAGGAAAGTCTCAAGGTACTTAGCCCCGACGCTGGCCCGCTGACCAGGCTCCCATCAAGCTGGCAGGTCCGAGGATCACTCGGTGGCAGGAAAGTCCCAAGTACTTAGTCCCGATGCTGGCCCGCTGACCAGGCTCCCATCAAGCTGGCAGGTCCGAGGATCGCTCGGTGGCAGGAAAGTCCCAAGTACTTAGTCCCGATGCTGGCCCGCTGACCAGGCTCCCATCAAGCTGGCAGGTCCGAGGATCGCTCGGTGGCAGGAAAGTCCCAAGTACTTAGTCCCGATGCTGGCCCGCTGACCAGGCTCCCATCAAGCTGGCAGGTCCAAGGATCGCTCGGTGGCAGGAAAGTATCAAGGTACTTAGCCCCGACGCTGGCCCGTTGACCAGGCTCCCATCAAGCTGGCAGGTCCGAGGATCGCTCGGTGGCAGGAAAATCCCAAGTACTTAGTCCCGATGCTGGCCCGCTGACCAGGCTCCCATCAAGCTGGCAGGTCCGAGGATCGCTCGGTGGCAGGAAAGTCCCAAGTACTTAGTCCCGATGCTGGCCCGCTGACCAGGCTCCCATCAAGCTGGCAGGTCCGAGGATCGCTCGGTGGCAGGAAAGTCTCAAGGTACTTAGCCCCGACGCTGGCCCGCTGACCAGGCTCCCATCAAGCTGGCAGGTCCGAGGATCGCTCGGTGGCAGGAAAGTCCCAAGTACTTAGTCCCGATGCTGGCCCGCTGACCAGGCTCCCATCAAGCTGGCAGGTCCGAGGATCGCTCGGTGGCAGGAAAGTCCCAAGTACTTAGTCCCGATGTTGGCCCGCTGACCAGACTCTCATCAAGCTGGCAGGTCCGAGGATCGCTCGGTGGCAGGAAAGTCCCAAGTACTTAGTCCCGATGCTGTCCCGCTGACCAGGCTCCCATCAAGCTGGCAGGTCCGAGGATCGCTCGGTGGCAGGAAAGTCCCAAGTACTTAGTCCCGATGCTGGCCCGCTGACCAGGCTCCCATCAAGCTGGCAGGTCCGAGGATCGCTCGGTGGCAGGAAAGTCTCAAGGTACTTAGCCCCGACGCTGGCCCGCTGACCAGGCTCCCATCAAGCTGGCAGGTCCGAGGATCGCTCGGTGGCAGGAAAGTCCCAAGTACTTAGTCCCGATGCTGGCCCGCTGACCAGGCTCCCATCAAGCTGGCAGGTCCGAGGATCGCTCGGTGGCAGGAAAGTCCCAAGTACTTAGTCCCGATGCTGGCCCGCTGACCAGACTCCCATCAAGCTGGCAGGTCCGAGGATCGCTCGGTGGCAGGAAAGTCCCAAGTACTTAGTCCCCATGCTGACCCGCTGACCAGGCTCCCACCTAGCGGGTAGGGTCAGGAACCGCTCAGTGGCCGAAAATTCTCTTAAGTATTTTTCCCCCGAGGCGGCTCCACTAGCCGGGCTCTCACTAGCCGGCAGGATAGGAAGACCTCTCGGGGAGGCTAAGTGTTTTTCCCCGAGGTGGTCTCGCTAGCCGGGCTCTCACTAGCCGGCAGAGTTGGAAGACCTCTCGGGGAGGCTATGTATTTTTCCCCCGAGGTGGTCTCGCTAGCCGGCAGAGTTTGAAGACCTCTCGGGGAGGCTATGTATTTTTCCCCCGAGGTGGTCTCGCTAGCCGGGCTCTCACTAGCCGGCAGAGTTTGAAGACCTCTCGGGGAGGCTATGTATTTTTTCCCCGAGGTGGTCTCGCTAGCCGGGCTCTCATGAGCCAGCAGAGTTGGAAGACCTCTCGGGGAGGCTATGTATGTTTCCCCCAAGGTGGTCCCGCTAGCCGGGCTCTCACTGGCCGTCAGGGTTGGAGGACCTCTCGAGGAGGCGCTGTGTTTTTTCCGAGATGGCACCGATGACCGGGTTCCCATCGACACTCGTCGAATATGCAGGGTTGGACATTTCTTTCCGAGCGTGAGCCACGCTCGAAAAGAGCGGGGATTGTGTACAACCCCGATATTCGCCGAGTATACTCCCAAAGGCTCATTGGAGCATCATGGTAACATCGACCCATGCAGGAAGGGAGGTGGAGGCAAGGAGGACGAGCGGTGGAGGCGGAGACCCCCCGCTCGCCCAGTTCATAGAGGAGGCGAGGAGGGGGGAGGGGCGGTTCGCCCCCCTCTCGCCCAGCTTGGAGGCGAGCAGGGGGAGGGGCGGTTCGCCCCCCCCCCCCCCCTCTCGCCCAGCTTGGAGGCGAGCCGGGGGAGGGGCGGTTCGCCCCCCCCCCCCCCCCCCCCCCCTCTCACCCAGCTTGGAGGCGAAGAGGGGGAGGGGCGGTTCGCCCCCCCCCCCCCCCTCTTGCCCAGCTTGGAGGCGAGTAGGGGGTGGGGCGGTTCGCCCCCCCCCCCCCCCCCCCTCTCGCTCAGCTAGGAGGCGAGGAGGGGGAGGGGCGGTTCGCCCCCCCTCTCGCCCAGCTTGGAGGCGAGGAGGGGGAGGGGCGGTTCGCCCCCCCCCCCCCCCCCCCCCCTCTCGCCCAGCTAGGAGGCGAGGAGGGGGAGGGGCGGTTCGCCCCCCCCCCCCCCCCCCTCTCGCCCAGCTTGGAGGCGAGGAGGGGGGGGGGGGGGGGGGGGGGGGGGTTCGCCCCCCCCCCCCTCTCGCCCAGCTAGGAGGCGAGGAGGGGGAGGGGCGGTTCGCCCCCCCCCCCCCCCCCCCCCCCTCGCCCAGCTTGGAGGCGAGGAGGGGGAGGGGCGGTTCGCCCCCCCCCCCCCCCCCCCCCCCCCCCCCTCTCGCCCAGCTAGGAGGCGAGGAGGGGGAGGGGCGGTTCGCCCCCCCCCCCCCCCCCCCCTCCCTCTCGCCCAGCTTGGAGGCGAGGAGGGGGAGGGGCGGTTCGCCCCCCCCCCCCCCCCCCCCCCCCCCCCCCCTCTCGCCCAGCTAGGAGGCGAGGAGGGGGAGGGGCAGTTCGCCCCCCCTCTCGCCCAGCTAGGAGGCGAGCAGGGGGAGGGGCGGTTCGCCCCCCCCCCCCCCCCCCCCCCCCCCCCCTCTCGTCCAGCTAGGAGGCGAGCAGGGGGAGGGGCGGCTCGCCCCCCCCCCCCCCCCCCCTCTCGCCCAGCTTGGAGGCTTCCCTTTCGCAGCCCGGTTTTGGCTATTCGCAGTCCGGTTTTGGCTATTCACAGTCCAGTGGTCTGCGTTTAGTGCTTCAGAACAGCGGGATTTGGTTATTCGCAGTCCAGTTTTGGCTATTCGCAGTCCAGATCCGAAAATCCTATAAATAGGACCAAGGGGGCGCCATTTGGGAGATCCGGTTTTTAGGCTAGCTCTCTCTCCCTCTCTCTCCCTCCCCAAATCTCTCCAGTGTGGTGAGGAGAGCTTCCAGTGGTGCCCAAGCTTAGTAGTGGCTTGGGAGGGGAAGTTCCTAAGGGGCTTCCGGGTATGTGGCGGGACCTCCCCACTAAGCCCTTGGTCCAGTTCCTAGTTCCAACACCTTCAACCTATAGCTCTCCCTTGGGAGGAGTAAGGATTGGTCGCCCCTCGGCTAGCTGAGGGCCCCGAACTCCACAGAGACTAAGTCTTGTTCGCAAGTCTCGGTTTCAACAAAGCTTGAGTCTGAGTCTGAAGCACCAAATCCACAGAATAGGAGATATTCTGCGATCTTCCCGTACCAGGCCCTCGGCGCTTGCTTCAACCCATACAGGGCCTTCTTCAATTTGCAGACACAAAGCCTGGTGGCTGGACCATGAAGATATCCTTGTCAATCTCGTCGTACAAGAAAGCGTTCTTGACGTCAAGCTGCCAAATCTCCCATCCACTGAACGCGTCCAAGGCAATGATGAACCGAACTGAAGTCATTTTTGCCACCGGGCTAAATGTCTCCTCATAGTCTTCACCGTATTGCTGCGAGAACCCCCGAGCTACAAGGCGAGCCTTGTAACGCTCGATGCTGCCGCCAGCTTTCTTCTTGAGCTTGTAGACCCACTTGCATGTCACAAGAGTGGTGCCCTTGCGCTTGGGCACAAGAGACCAGGTCTCATTCTTCTCGAGAGCTGCCATCTCTTCTTGCATAGCAATGTCCCACTCCTTCACGCCTCTTGCCTTCTCAAAGCTCGACGGCTCCCTCTCGTCCAAGGGACCGGCGAAGAAACATGAGACGAAGCTCACTGCGTTTCCTCCTGTATAGCGATCAGGGGCGACGATCGCTCGCTTCGACCTCCTCAGCTCCTTCCCCTGAACCGCATTGTCTTCAGCTGCTTCTTCCCTAGTTCCTCTTCCAGACGTGCTAGGAGCATCGCTCCCCCTGCTCCCTGAACCAGAAGCCCCCGTCTCGGAACTAGAAGGAGATGGACCACCTGGTGACACAGGTAGCTCCACCTGAAGATCCTCCACAGCTTTCTCTGGCACCTCCACCCTGCTCTCTGGTAGCTCCACATCAGAAGACCCCTTGTAAGATGTCACCTCATCGAACACGACGTCGCGAGATACCACAAATCTCCGCGTCTCTGGGTCCATGCACTTCCAGCCTTTCTTCCGCTCATCGTATCCCACGAAGACTAGCTTCCTTGCTTTCGCATCTAGCTTCGTCCGAAGAGTATCTGGAACATGCACGTAGCAGGTGGATCCAAACACCCTAAGGTGTGCCACACTTGGCTTCTCCTTGAACATCATCTCATGCGGAGTCAACATGTTGATGGGACTCAAAGGCATCCTGTTGATGACGTAGGCAGCACAAGACATTCCCTCCGCCCAGAAGGACTTTGGAATACTCTTGGCATGCAGCCAACACTTGCAGGTCTCCGTCAGATGACGGATCTTCCGCTCTGCAACTCCGTTCTGCTGTGGACTATGTGCACAAGTGAGCTCTCTCCGGATGCCTGCCTTCCTGCAAAAAATAGAGAACTCACTGGAGGTGAACTCCCCTCCGTTGTCAGTCCTCAGCTTCTTCACCCGCAGTCTTAGCCGACCCTCCACGAGCTCCTTGAACTCCACAAACTTGGCAAACGCCTCTGCCTTCTCCTTCAGGAAATATACCCAGACATATCTGGTGTAATCATCGATCAACACCAGCATATATCTGTTGCCTCCGAGGCTTGGGGTAGCAGTAGGTCCCATTAAGTCACCGTGGATGCACTCCAACGGCACACTACTCCTTGTCTGCGACTTGTCAAACGGTAGTCGATGAGACTTGCCGAACTGACATCCCGCGCAAACATGACCTTCACCGTAGAAAGATAGACTTGGCAGGCCCTTGACCAGACCTCTCACCGACATAGCTTTCAGCTTGTCCATCCCTACGTGCCCCAACCTCTCATGCCATATAACGGCACCATCATTCATCTTCATCTTGTCGACGTAGGAACTTATTGATAAAACAAACAGGTCCTTTGCCCGTCTCCCGACATAGACGACCTCGGCCTTTACGGCCTCAAAATTGCGTAGAAACTTCACTTCTGCTGGGCCGAACAGAACGTGATACCCAACGTCTACAGCGTTGGTCACGGAGAAGAGGTTTTTCCTCATACCAGGCACGTGATAGACACTCTTCAAAGTAAGTGGCCCTCTATCACTGCCCAAGGAAACAACCCCCACCTTCTCTACTGGATGCACAGTATTATTAGCAGTAATGATTGCATTGTTACCTGTATAGGGCTGTGCAGAAGAAAGCTTGGTCTCGTCTCCGGTGAGGTGATGACCACACCCCGAGTCCACGATCCAGTCCTCCAGATAGTTGATAGAAGCAGAAGCTCCAACAGAAGCCGAGAAGGCTCCTCCCCAACCTCCTTCAAAGTGCCTGGCCTCAGCTTCCTCCTTCTTCGCAGCATGCCCAGCTTGGGTGACCACCTTGCAATCCTTCCTGATGTGGCCATACTTGCCACACTTGAAGCACTTCGGACCTTCACCCTTCTTCTTCCCGTCAGCCTTGGGAGCATACCCCCTTTCCTGCTGCCCAGAAGTTGAAGGCCCATAGCCTCCTCCAGCAGCCTTCTTCTTCTTATTCCACTTCTTCTTCTTCCCCGAGAATAGCACTTCGCCATCTCCCCCAGCCACCGACATCACCGCCATCTGCCTTGCCAAACTTTCTTGTGATGCAAGCAAGTTCTCCAGCTCCAACAGAGACCCCTCGCTTCCATTGCTCTACCACTGGTTCCTTCTTCACAAAGGCGATGGCTACTCTAAGTCACTCACTGCTCAATCACTCCAACCTAGCTCTGATACCATGTGAAATTTTTCGAATCTTTATGAAGCAAGCAGGAGTTAGTCAACTTAGAGTTCACAAGCCAAACAACCAGAAGCAAATGGAGGCAAACAAAAGATCTTTATTGATAGCAACTTCAGATTACAAGGCAAGGCATGCTTGGCGAGACATGATTTCGCCAGCACAAACACCAAAGGAAAAGATACAAGTTGAAGATAACTTGAGACCGCGCGGTCTCCCTTGTGACCTCAGCAACTCGCCAAACCGCAACCCGCTGCCGATCTCAGAACAACACCAGACCACTGATCAGACCGCACCCCTCCTTCCAGACTCCTGATTCTCCCGAACTCCAGCACCACAACTCCAAGCCGCAGACCGCCCGAACACTTTCAGAGGAAGAGGTGATCGCTGCTACCCGCACTATCCGCAGAAGCTGCACAAAAGAAGTTCAATCAGCAGACTGCCCGGTCAGACAAACAGAGACCGCAGGAAAGAAGAGAACTCGGCTTACACTTGGTGTGTCTTTTATTATTGCTGCTGATGGGTCCTATTTATAGGCGTGAGACCTGATCCAGTCACCACCCCATGAGATAGGATCACCACCCACCAGACCGCGCGACCTGACCGGTCACACCGCGCGATCAGCAATAGTACTCCTGCTTCATTTTGGTGAACTCGCCAGCTTCAACATCAACTATGAGAGACCGCCACTCTCACAGCAGATCGCGACTCCAAGGGAGATCGCCAGACCTCCCGAAGCTGTTCACCCCCTGTGTTCGTCCGAGACCGCGAACACAGCCAGTTCGCCATCAATCCGCGAACTCAAGTCCGCATGCTGGTCTCCACCTGAGACCACGGACAGCGTCCAGCTCGCATACCAATCTCCTCCTGAGACCGCGAACTGAGACCGCGCGACTAAGACCCTTAGTCCGCGAATACCAACAGGAAGCCCGGTCAGCTACCAGACCGCATCCTGGAAAACTTGGAACAAGCTGTGTGTAAAACCCCCCCTCCCCAGACTGAACCGGGTTCCGGGAGGGGGGGATCTTACTGCCCAAAGAGGACCACCCAACGCTTTCCGGGTGGCGATGTCCCACCCACTCAAGCACTGAGCGGTCTCTTTGTCAGGCACATGAATCATTACATCACATCAGATCGCACAGCGGAAGCAGATAATATAAAGAAAACAAGCACACTGCTTATATTATACATTTAAATATGGCCGGAGCCTATTGTTTACGAAATATTGCCCGAAGGCTACATAGTCCAAAACAACAAGGAGCCCTAGGCTAGTCTTTATTCTCTCGCACTCACGTCTCTGAAGATAGGAGGAGAGGCTGGGGTGTCCGATCGGGCCATCTCTAAGGCACGTATCTCATCCTGCGGGGCGGGGGCTTCGCGCTGTCCCGTTTCCTGTGATTGGTTATAAGAAGTAACCGTTAGTCACAGAGCTAAGTAGAACAATACATCCCCTCCCCGGATCCTTATCCGGGGGGGACGGCTAAAGGACAGAAATGAAATAGCCGAAGCAAGGAAGAGGGTTAGTAGCAGGTGAATATGTATATATATATAGATAGGGTCGCTTGCCCTTAAGCCCGTATTTGCGCCGTATAGCAACCACACAACACTATATCGCGCAGACACACACCCAGGTATTCAAACCCATATGCACACAAAAGACCCTGTGTCGACACAGTTTAGACCGCTTTCGTTCAAGCAGGGGAGCTAACCCCGCGGGCCTCACCGATGTGGCCGTCGGTGACAGTGGCCAGTCTTGCCACTTCTGAATGTAGTCGTACCGTATCATTCAGGCCCTCCTGTACAACTTGGTGTACCAACTGGATGTGAGCGACATCCGGCGAGCCGATTTGTAGGCCGACCAGCGGAGGCAAAACTGCATGTTCGGAGGGTGATAACCCGCTGCACATCTCCCTGTCGCCATGAGTCGTCAAACCCACCCGCACCGGTACGAACGGTCTGCGAGCGTGACCAACCCGCCACTTCCAATCAATCTTCACCCGCTATATATAAAACAAACCCTTTGGCCACGTGACAATTCTACTCGACCGGTCGCACGACCTTGGACCGGGAGGCTTAGCGGTATGAGGGCTCCTTGCTTGGGGCTAACCTGGGAGGAGAGACTCAACTCCGGGTTTTCCCCAACTAAGGCTTCGCCGAAGGGAGGATAAGCACTGCATTTGTTGCCACGGCAGCTCTGCACTAGCAAGTAAGTTAGGCCAAAGCAGGGGCCATAACACTAAACAGAAATGTAGGCCGAAAGCAGAGGCCATAATGACAAGCAGAAAGTAGGCCGAAAGCAAAGACCATGTAATAAACAGAAAAGTAGGCCGAAAGCAGAGGCTATAATGATAAGCAGAAAGTAGGCCGAAAGCAAAGACCATGTAATAAACAGAAAATTAGGCCGAAAGCAGAGGCCATAATGATAGGACCAGTGCAAGACTGGATTTAATTGAAAGTACCGAAAGTAAGTGTGGGGGACCAGTGCGAGACTGGATTTAATTGAAAGTACAGAAAGTAAGTGCGGGGGACCAGTGCGAGACTGGATTTAATTGAAAGTACAGAAAATAAGTGTCGGGGACCAGTGCGAGACTGGATTTAATGGAAAGTACGGAAAGCAGTAAAAGCATAAGAAGGAATGGTTAGTAGTCCAATCACTCCGTAAGAGGAGACTTCGATCGACGACTCCGTTCTTTTATTATCGTCGCGGCGGGGTTAAATTTCGGCGCCGCGCTGCGATGTCGTTTCGATTTTTGCGTTGCTTTTCCGAGCTTAGTCGATTCTTTAGATTGATACGCATGATTTTGATAAGCATCTTGAAATATGCGTCGAGGGGCGCCGATTTATTTCGATGAATATCGCTCTTTTCCGGGCGTCTATTTTTTGCTTGTAAAAGCCTTTAAGGGGATCAAATCAAAAGGTCACACCTCCCAACTTTGATAGTATTTGCAAAATACCTATACTTGGAGCCCCTAATTTTTGGGGAATTTTAGAAACTCATTTGGGCATTTTATTTCCTAAAATAAACTTTATAATGGGTTTTAAAAATAGTAAAACTCCTCCCAAAAATCCCAAAAAATTACAGGAGGTGCCCCTAAGAGTGGGGCACAATCTTCATTTAGGAAATTTCTTTTGAAAAGACCCCATTTTTCCTCAGAAAAATGGGGAAGGGAAACAGGGGGTGGGGTGCGGTTAGAGGCAGGGAAGAGAGCAGGGGGCGCCACACCGGGCACACTCCTTGGGCCCCCACAGCGGATCCGCCGCGGATCCGCTGTGGGGGCGCACAGTTTGAGGCGGGGGCGGGGGTTAAGGAAATGGGGGCCGCTCGATCTCCTGGGGGAGATCGTGCGGCCCCCGCTCGCGCATGGGTGGCAGCCGCTGCCGCCGCCGGGCAGCGGCTGGCTGGGGCCGGCGCCGCCCCCGGTCGGTGCGCCGGGGGACGGCGACTCCTCCGGGGGTGGTCCGGTGGCCTGGCGCCGCCGGCCACCGCCGGGGGAGGTGATACAGAGGGCGGGAGGCGGTGGCATGGCCTGCATGGGCCATGCAGGCCCGCTGCGCCGCCGCCCCCGCCGAGGGGCCACCAGTGCCGCCCCCGGTCGGAGCGCCGGGGGTCGGCGCTTACTCCGGCGGTGGCCCGGCAGCCTGGAGCCGCCGGCCGCCGCCGGGGGGAGGGGGTTATCCTCCTACAGGAAGTGCGGGGAGGAGGGGGAGGCCACGGGCGCCGCCGGCTGTGCCCGTCGGCGGCCCCGCCGCCTCCCCTGTGCCGGCGCCGAGGTCCTTGAGGGGGACCCCCCTCCCCCCCAGCGCCACCGCCGGCGCTGGGGGAGGGGGCTTCCTCGGCCGCCTCCTCCCCGAACCTTGCGAGGCTCGGGGCGGCGACCGGCGGCGCTCCGGCGACAGGGGGAGGGGGGGTCTTCCTCCGGGAGGTGGGAAGGAGGAGGGGAGGTGGTTCTACCTGGTGAGGGGCTCGGGTGGAGGGGCGGCCGGCCATGAGGGAGGAGGTGGTGGCGGCGGCTTGCTCCGGCAAGGAGGAGGAGGAGGTGGCTGGCTGGGGGGCTGCTGGCAGAGGAGAGCTGGGAGAGAGAGGTGGTGTGGGGGGAATTGGAGAGGGGCTGCCCCTCCTTTTATAGGAAGGAGGGGAGCTCTCCCTCCCCCCCTCTCCCTCCCTTCCACGTGTATGAAGGGAGGGTGAGTGGGGGGAGATATTTTCTCCCCCCCCCCCTTCCTTTCTCTCTCTTGCCCCTTGTCCTAATAGGGGCAGCCTCCCCCCCCCCCTCTTGGGGGGGGTTTTCTCTCTCCCCCCCCCCCCCTTTTTCTTTAGCAATTTCGAGTTCGGGGGGGGGGGGGGGGGGGGGGGTTGACTAAGTCAACTTAGGGCGGGGTCCTCCTTGGCTCCCGGGGCACGATAAGAGTTGCCGGGGCCGATGCCGGGTTCGTGTGCTTTATATCTCGTGCGTTGCACTGAGGCGATCTGCATAGGACTAAAATGGAATACTCTCCATACGACCTCGTATCGAGACGCAACGAGTTCCGTTGTGCTTGTATTGGTCATACGATCTTAACGGAACTGACAGAAGTCAATTCGGGGTTCGTACGGCCATTATTCACAATAATGGGGTGGTGACGCGCTACGATACCTAAAATGGTCATTTTCTCCAAATGACCTCGGATCGAAGTGCAACGAATTCCGTTGCGCTCGTCTTGTCCATACGAGTTCAACGGAACTGACGGAAGTCAATTCGGGGTTCGTACGGTCACTATTCATAATAATGAGGTAGTGGCGCGCTACGATACCCGAAATGGTCGTTTTCCTCCAAACGACCTCGGATCGAAGTGCAACGAATACCGTTGCGCTCGTATTGTCCATACGAGTTCAACGGAACTGACGGAAGTCAATTCGGGGTTCGTACGGTCACTATTCATAATAATGAGGTAGTGGCGCGCTACGATACCCGAAATGGTCGTTTTCTCTAAACGACCTCGGATCGAAGTGCAACGAATTCCGTTGCGCTCGTATTGTCCATACGAGTTCAACGGAACTGACGGAAGTCAATTCGGGGTTCGTACGGTCACTATTCATAATAATGAGGTAGTGGCGCGCTACGATACCCGAAATGGTCGTTTTCTCCAAACGACCTCGGATCGAAGTGCAACGAATTCCGTTGCGCTCGTATTGTCCATATGAGTTCAACGGAACTGACGGAAGTCAATTCGGGGTTCGTACGGTCACTATTCATAATAATGAGGTAGTGACGCGCTACGATACCCGAAATGGTCGTTTTCTACTGCTCGGGCCTACTTTTATTGGGCTCACTAGGGTCTAGTGGCCCAATAAAAGTCGGGATGTTACACTGTGCGGTCACACCAGACCGCCACAGCCTTGAAGACAGCCCGCCACACGGTCACGCATAGACCGCGCACACCTGAAGACGATCAACCCACCCACGGTCACAGACAGACCGCGCGGCCTTCACCTTCAGCCGCCTTGGACCAGATACCAGCGATCAAGCCAGGAGACCGCAGTTAGGCTTAGACAAGCTAGACCGCAGAGGCAGACCGCCAAGTCATGCGGTCACACCAGACCGCCCGACCTCCTCCCAGACCGCCCAGGTCCAAAAAGTCCTCTAACTTCCACTTCAACAATTTCAACAAAGCCAAGACTTAATCTCTGTGGAGTTCGGGGTCCCCAAAAGAGGGGGTGACCTCACACCTACTTCTCTCAAGGGAGAACGCTAGGCCGAAGACTTAGGAAACTAGGAACAAGACCAAAGAATCAGCGAGGAGGTCACACCACATACCCGGAAGATCTTAGAGCGCTTCCCCTCCAAAGCCAATGCCGGGCTTGGGCACCTTTGGAGGCTCTCCTCACCCACTAAAAAGACTTGGGGAGAGAGAGGCCAAAAGACAAGTCCCTCCAAATGGTGCCCCCTGGTCCTATTTATAGATTCCTAAACTTGGTCTTCCAATAGCCACATTCTGGCCTACGAGATTACGAAAATACCCTCAAGTTTGGCTTGCCAACAGCCAAATCCCGCCATTCCGAGGCGCTAAACGCAGACCGCCTCACTCTCCTCGGGGCTGGGCGAGAGGGGCAGGCCGCCTCCCCCCTCCCCCCCCCCCCCCCCCCCACAAGACTGGGCGTGGGGGAGGTCGCCCACCTCCATCCCCCCCCCAAGGGGCTGGGCGAGGGGGAGGCTGCCCACCTCCACCCCTCGCAACCCCACAAGGGGCTGGGCGAGGGAGAGGTCGCCCGCCTCCACCCCTAGCCCCCCCCCCCCACCCCCCCCCCCCCCCCCCCCCACCCCCCCACAAAGCTGGACGAGGGGGAGGTCGCCCACCTCCACCCCTCGCCCCCCCCCCACACACACACACACAAAGCTGGCTGAGGGGGAGGTCGCCCACCTCCACCCCCCCCCCCCCCCCCCCCAACAAGGGGCTGGGCGAGGGGGAGGTCGCCCACCTCCACCCCTCGCCCCCCACAAAGCTGGGTGAGGGGGAGGTCGCCCCCCCCCCCCCACACACACACACAAAGGGCTGGGCGAGGGGGAGGTCGCCCACCTCCACCCCTCGCCCCCCCCCCCCCCCCCCCCCCCCCCCCCCCCCCCCACAAGAGGCTGGGCGATCGCCCCCCACAAGGGGCTGGGCGAGGGGGAGGTCGCCCACCTCCACCCCCCCCCCCACACACACACACAAAGCTGGGCGAGGGGGAGGTCGCCCACCTCCACCCCCCCCCCCCCCCCCCCCCCCCCCCCCCCCCCCCCCCCCCCCCCCCCCACACACACACAAAGCTGGGCGAGGGTGAGGTCGCCCACCTCCACCCCTCGCCACCCCACCCCACCCCACAAGGGTCTGGGCGAGGGGGATGTCGCCCACCTCCACCCCTCGCCCCCCCCCCCCCCCCCCCCCCCCCCCAAGGGGCCGGGCGAGGGGGAGGTCGCCCACCTCCACCCCTCGCTCCCCACAAGGTTGGGCGAGGGGGAGGTCGCCCACCTCCACCCCTCGCCCCCTTCAAGGGGCTGGGCGAGGGGGAGGTCGCCCACCTCCACCCCTCGCCCCCCTCTCTGCCTGGGGTAGTGCTAAAAACTATTGGGCCCAAATACATCTTGGGCCCCTGGGACCCACTCGGCGAATACAGGGTTGTACAAATTACTATTTAAGCACATTTCTACATTATCGTTTATTTAACTTAGGCTCTGTTTGGCACGGTGGGGGCGGTCGTGAACGCGGGTGGTTATGAACAGAGACGTTCACGATTACCTCACCTAAGGAACTTCATCCACTTTTAGTTTCAAAACTAGTTTTCTTTTCTTTGTGGCGGTCATAATCGTTATATTTGTTGGAATACTTTCTTATATTCCTATATTAATATAGAAAATACTATATTTTCGGTTTTAAAATTTTTATAGGGTAACAGAAATATATATATAACTCAGCAATATTAATAAAATTGCATGAAAGATGTGAGAAATAAATAAGAGATCAATATAAGGTTTAGAATCAAGCCTGGGTAAGACGTGTGATTACTGCCCTAAAGAAGTTGCACCACCCTCCGACAGGGCTTTCACCGATGCTCACTCCTCCAAGGTACAACACCCGGTTAGATCCCGAAAGCTCCGATGTGAGCGGACACCGAAGAAGCACAGAGCACCCGAACTCCCACTTGATGAAGCAAACGTAAAGAAAAGGAAACACAAAGAAGTTCGTCGGAAGAACAGAGAGCACCAGTGCAGATTTCCGAAAGCACAATACGTCAGTGGTGAAAACGATTCAGCAAATTCTCATATATTGGAATCTCGTAATATAACATGTAATTAATTTCATCGGTTATAATTGGAAGTCGATAATCGTGCAGAGAGACGTTGAATATTTCCAACGTAAGGAAGTAATGGCGAGAAAAACGCGTAAAGGAGCGGTTAGAAAAATGAGTAATAATTGTAAGAGAAAATGCCAACGGACAGAGGTCGCGTCGAGTTCTATTCGACGCTGCGTCGAAATCATATCGACACTACGTCGAGTTTTCATCGACGCAAGTCAAAACGACGGAGTTCTATTCAAAGCAACTCGACGCTACGTCGAGTTCTTATCGACGCATGCCAAGCTGACGGAGAACTTGTCGATGCGAGTCGACGCTACGTCGAGTTCTTATCGACGCAGGTTGGGTGCGTCGAGTTTCATGTACAAAAAATACAATTCAATTATTCCCCAAATCCGGATCCGGATCCGGTCCGGTGCGTGTGCGCGCGCGCGCGTGTGCAGTTCATAGTTTCTCCTTATGTTCTTTTGAACAAATAAGGTGTGAACTAATATATATACTCACCAACAAGAATGAAAATAGGCATGGTGGGACTAACGGATTCATCATTTCCATCATGAAAGGTTCCCACCAAACATTTGGATTCCCTCAAATTTGATTTTGGAACTTTTCATCAAATATGATGAGCCAAACACCAAACACCATACTAGGCTCCAATAAAACATTATAAATAAATGTTGTATTTACAAAATTTCTAACACTATTGCCAAACATGCATTATTCTATGATGGTGGCTTTTTTTGTCTAAACTCGCCGGAATAAAAAGTCGCGCAAAACGGAGCATTAATTCAATACTGAAATCAAACTAGATTTACTGGGAAGCGTTGAGGAGTTCGAAACTTAAGCCATATACGCTCTTCTTAACAATATACTAAAGGGAGAAAGATGGAGGGTTGTTTTCAGTTTGTGTGGATCTGAATCAAGTTGGTCGACGACCGACAATCACTGGGCAAGACAAGGAGGAACACCAGGCTGAGAACTCGTCGGAGTCTCGGAGATCTCATAAGATTAGAGTTATTGTGACAAATTCTTATTTGAATCTTTTGTCCGTGCTTTTTCTCGCGGAGCAATAAGAATTCTCTCTTATTACCTCGCGGACATAAATCGATACTCTTATCACTCAAAACACTCTGACGATCAAACCACATCAAATTATCATTTCTGATTGTGCTGATTACTTTTAGGTTTTTCGTGCGTGATTACTCGTCATATTAATGCTAATTATGTGGAACATGATTATCCGTAAAGAAAAACAACGACCACCGAAAGCTTTTATTCGACACAAATACCGGATTACATCAAAGGAAACGCAACGTCAACATCCTCCCAAAGAGCGGGAACGGAGACACCGACAAACTCAATATTCTAATTTTGGAGCTTTAGGGTAAATGCCTTCAAGGATAACAGTATTTGCTTCAGCTTTTCTTTTATATCCAGATCAATGAGATTCCCGTATTCGTCGAATTTCTTTGGAGGCTGGAACACGGGAACGAATAATTCAGGCTTGTTAATGAAGTAGAGGTCTACGAAAACCCCGACTTGTCGAAGATGGTACTGAGATCTGCCGCCCCCGAAGCCGCCCCCTGCGCTCACAATGGCAGCGGGTTTGCCTGCCCATAGATTCGGAGGCCTCGATGCCCAATCGATTGCATTTTTCAACGGAGCTGCATTGAGGGAGAAGAGGAAAACAGAGAAAGTGGTTATATGCGCTTTGCAATTAATAAATATCTTTAAAAGGGTATGAAGATGATTATATTGATATTATTTCCTAGAATCGCCACCGGTCGCCGGCGCTGCCATACCAAACGGCGTTTTATCGCGTCATATCTTTGTCTGCATGCACCGGAGCGAAAATGTCATACCAAATGGGCCCTCGGCAACAAAAATTGGGCCCATGTCGTACCAAATTGGGCCTTCAGTAAAGCCCAATTGGGCTTGTAGAATTTATTTTAATTAGTACCAAGGATAATTTAATATAAATTAATAATAAACATGCTATTTGGGGATTAGCTAAGGTGTAGGTGTTTTTTTTTTGGGCAATGTTATAAGCAGACCTAGAACTGCTAAACGTACTCCATTAATATTCGTAGTCCAATAAATTTAAGTATATTTAGGACTGCGACTAACCATTATAAGTATTTTTAGGACTGCAAATAGCCATCTTAGAACTGCTAGTAACATCGCCCTTTTTTTCTCCCTTGAGTTTGGACAAAAGCGCCACCACTAAAAAATGAAAAAAGTTTTGAACATAAAAGTGAATGAAGTCTCTTAAGTGAGGTCGTGCGTTCACGAATGACTGTTCATAACCACTGTGTTCACAACCGTCAGCTCTGTGCCAAACGGAGCCAAATAGTGAGGTTATCCCGCACATAAAATAGTATCACGGAGTTCATTGTTTTTTATTCAAAAATATTAATTATTATTATTTCAGGAATTTTAATTTTTCTAATTTTTTGTGGCATTGGGCTGGTTCCTCACCCTCAAGAGCAATTTTTGGGGACGTGTGATGCATCGTGCGGGAGAACATTTGATTGTTCACTTGTCGTGATTCATTAAAAATCCGATCGTATTTGGAATTCAAAAATTCGCACATATTTTTCGCAGAATCTGCACCGTAGGATCACGAATCTTACGGCTGAAATTAATCTCGCACGGACGATCACGATGCGTTTCCCGTACCGAAATTTGAGCCCTCCATTCTCTCCCCCACGCATTGTCGTGTTTGTCTTTATAATATAGTAGAGGTGTTTAAAAAGGCCGGAGGCCAAGGCCCGTCGGGTGTTGGCTTTCTAGGCAATACGCCTAGGCCTCCTTCAAAAGGGAGTCGACATGCCCGAGCAAAGGCCTGTCGGGCCTGGGCTTTCTAGGCAATACACCTCATCTTAATTATATTTTTAAATTTAAAAGTAATTATAAATAATATTAAAAATAATGTTTAGAGCTTCGTCATTTTTTGCGGGTAGATATGGGCTGGCTTTCACGCCCGAGCCTTTTGAACACCTCTTCATATGGTGGATTCTCTCTTCTGTTGTCTCGTGTCGCCTCAAGTTTACTCAAAAACATATTTTTAAGAGGCAAAATGAGAGCCTTACTTCGCCCAGAGCAGACTGACAAAAGCATATCAACTCAACACCTCGGGGCTTTTGAACGCCTCTTTATAAAATTAAACTTCTCATAACCGTTAATATAAGTTTTATATACAAATTAAACTTCTCCAAGCACTAATCTGAATTTGAATCTAATTCGAATCCAAGATTTCGGGACGAATCCAATTTCAAATTCAAATATTCGAACAAATCTTAATTCCAATCCAAGATTTCGAGACGAATCTGAATTCAACTATTCGAACAAATCCGAATCTCTGCATTCTATCCCAATTTTGGATTCGATTGATGTATTATTCAATTTGATTCGTGAACACCCCTACTCGCAAGACTTCAACTCTAGAATTGAAAATTTTTAATATTTAAAAATATGTAAAGTTCTATTATATTAAAAAAATATTTTTAATGGAATTTTGAGTGTGCACAATTTGAATAATTACGATCTAGCTCGAACTCAAATCGAGGTAGGTTGAGATCAATCTAAAACAATCATCGAACCGAATTTCAAGTCTAAAATCACAAAGTTGAGAAAGTTTAGGGTCTGAAATCATAAAATTAAGAAAACATAAACTTAAATCCGACAATGAAAAATATTGGGACTGAAATACTAAAAAAAAGTAAACTTTAGAGACTGAAATCCTAAAAATATAGTAAACATTAGTGACTAAAGTCCATATTTAGGCATACAAATCAGCCACGTGATAAATTATCTAAATATAATTAGGTAGATTAGTGATCTGATAAATTAATGAGCCCGTGATTTGCGATTAAGTAGTAATTATATGTTAATTAGCGTGGAAAAAAACAGATTACACTATTTTTATACAATATAACTAATTATAGAAAAGAATTTGTCACGTTATATTTTAATTGTTTTTTCTGTAAAATATATCTAACTATAGAAAATATATCTACATTTTAATGTTTTTTTTGCCAAAATAATAAATTTAGGCAAAAATATATATTTTTTGATATTATCCGGATTAATTTAAACTCAATATATGACCTTAACATAAAATTAAGAACCACTATGTCAATCATAATTTATTGAGGCTTTATTTGGCTTAGCGGTTGCGGTTGTAAAGGGAGCTGTTGCAATGGGAGATTTGTAAATGGAACTGGTGGAAACTGAGAGATGAAAACGGAATTCTGTTTGGGTAGTCTGTGTTTGCAGAGCTGTTCAGAACAGAGAACCGTTTGGCCAAACAGCGGTGGCGTTTTATAAATATTTTTTATTATAATTTAATAAAAATAAATTATATAAAAATAAATTTCTAATATGTATATATAGTTTTATAAAATCTGTTATATAATATATATATATATATATATATTATTCTAATATTTATAAATTATAATATAAAACAATTGTTTTTGTATTGATAATAATATTTATTTTAATTATTTTTATTAATATTAATGGTACTGTTTAAAAACTATATACTTATATATAAAAATAATACTGTTCTCCTCCGCCACGGCAGAGGTGGCGAACCTCCACGGCGAACCTCCACGGCGAAGCTGCATTCGCTGGACCTCCACGGCAGAGGTGGCGAACCTCCACGGCGAACCTCCACGGCAGAGGTGGCGAACTTCCACGGCGAACCTCCACGGAGAGAGAGAGAGAGAGAGAGAGAGAGAGAGAGAATATTAGCAGCGCTGGGCACGAGAATCCTTCCTAAACGCGGCGAACTGGAGGGGCATAGCAGGGTTTCGACCCGCGGGATTTTACAATAGCGATGAAACGCCGGCGTTTCGAATAATAGGCGGGTATCCAAATGGAATATTAGCAGCGACATCGTTTTGTCCAAACGAAACGGAGCAATAAAGCCTAACCAAATGAAGCCTGAAGATTTTCCGAATATGCATAAGACCGGAAATAATTTTAATGTAATTTTCTTTTCTGAGTGATTTTTTTTAAAATTCAGTGTGCGCGGCCGCACACATTAGACCTCGTGTAGGTCCGCCCATGCTGGTAAGGGAGACAAATGCAGGTGGAGAAGCGGACTGGCGGTAGAGGGAGCGGCGGTGAACGGAGCTATTTCGACATTCTCTAAAGGTGTGGGAAAGTCGGTAAACAAACGACTGCTGGAACGGCGGTGACGTTTACTGCAACCTCCACCGGAGGAAATCGGAGTCCCGAACAGACCCTAATAGAGCTGTCACGGTTCCGGTTCTACTAAAACCGTGAACCGAACCGCTAAGGTAACGGTTCTTCAAATTAGAACCAAAACCGTATTTGGTTTGACTGGTTTCGGTTCTGGTTCCGGTTCCAGTATAATTTTTGGAACCATCATGCTAACGGTTCCGGTTACGGTTCAACAAGAACCAAAACCAAACCGACCACTAACGGTTCGGTCTGGTTCTATGCGGTTCGGTCCGATTCTATGCGGTTCGGTCCGGTTCCAATCGGTTCCAACTAGACCAAAATCAAACTTGACGGAATGAATGAGGGAGGTCAAAAATAAAAAACCAGAGGGGAAAAGTATACCCGTTTGGTTTTTTTGCAAGAGGGACTTCGAAATCTGAGGCCTGAGCGCAGAAATTTCGTGTTACACCAAGAGATAGTACTTTTTGTATAATATATAACAAGTCGGACTGAAAGTTAAAAATTGAAACCGCAAAACCATAAGATTGCACCAGCCCGTGTCGATTTTAAAAATTCAAAGATCACGATCGTTTAATGTTAATGCAATGTTCATGTTGTTGAAGATCACGACTCAACATAGGGTAAAGAACTTTGAATTATTTCTCTTGAAATATTATTTTACAATTAAAATTTTGTTTGAAGAATATATTAGTTAATTCAATTTGACTAATTTATTAGCTACAATTAGATTTGTTTTTCATGATTACTATTAAATAATAGTTGTATATTCTTTATATTTTTAAAACAAATATTTCAGAAAAATATGTGAGTAAAATTTAAAATACATTATATGACTGTATGAAAATCGAAAGTACACCGCAAAAACAAATTCCAAATCGCACCAATGTCAAACCACACGACACGGATTTGGTGTGGTGCGTTTTTGTTCAGTCCAAAATCGACCCCCTTTGTTGCGAATGCGATTTGTGTTTAAACCGCACCAGTTTCATCCATAATAGTAAGTATAGATATTATAGATATATTATAAAAAATAACAATATTATAATAATATTAATAATAATAGTAATAATAATAATAAACGGGTTGCGGTTCGGCTCTGCTTCGGTTCGGTTCTGCTTCGGTCCGGTTCGGATCGGTTCTAAAAATCTTGAAACCGCTTGAGACTTATATATAGCGGTTCCGGTTCCAGTTCCGGTCCGAATAATAAAATGAAAAAATCACACCCGGACCATTGTTGTTCACGGTTCCAAAATTCAAACCAGAACCCAAATAATTCGCGAACGGTTCGGTCCGGTTCTTTGCGGTTCCTGTTCGGATTACGGTTTTCGGTTTTAAGTGACAGCTTTAGACCCTAAGGCTCTATTTGAGAACCCGGCCCGGTGGCTGGCCGCCTAGCCGGGAAGGAGAGAGAAAACGCCCGTCCTCCGCAGGCAAGCGGCAAAATGCCGGGTTTCCCCCCTTTCACGCCGGCCATCCTCAAAGGGAGCCCAGCCCGCACAAGCTTCCCAAACAGCATTCCGCCGGTTCAGCCCCGCCGGAACGGCGTCCCGCCGATTCTCAAACAGAGCCTAAATCTAGATTGGCTTGGATCTATTAAATCCAATCAACCACTGAATAAAGCAAACATCCAAAATTAGGGAAATCAAAATCCCCTTGATCTCCATTAACTTACGCCCACTCATCCACACAAGAAGAACAAGCAACAGCAGCAATTTAAAGAGGGAAATCGAAGAAATCATCATTCTTACCGGAGATCGAGTAATTGCACTCCGGCGAAGCGAACAGAAACCCATCAGCTTCAGCTATTTTCCGGCGTAAAGCCTCGACGGCGGGAGGAAAAGTTCCGTTAACCTCGAGATCGGTGTTGAGCAACGGAAGCTCGGAGATGTTGACGTGCTCGATCTCAATTCCGTCGACGGACTCATTCGAGATCTCCACCGCTTCTCGATGGAAGAAATTGATTCAGCAGTCAAAATCTAAATAAAGAGAAGAAGACGAAGAATTGGGGAAAATGGAAAAGAGAGGGATACCGCTGCGGATCAGCCCGCTGTTGAAGGAGGCTTTGCGGATAGAGCCGCTTATCGCCACCACTTTGATTGTCGCTGCCATCGCCGCCGGCGTCAACTCTCACCCGCTCGATCGATATTTCAGTGTGTAAGTTCGCGGCATAATGGGTTCATTATATACCCGCCGTTCGGACCCTTCTGTAACCTAAACGACAAAAAGACAGAGCAGCGGGATGACTGAGCACCGTTAGATGTGCTTTGAGATTGCGCTCCAAATTCAACGCGCGCTTATTTATTATATATTATTATATTATCATCTAATATTGTTTTATATGAATTATTCCAGAAATTTTGAGCTCAGCGCCGTTCGCTACCGTCCGATCCGATCTGCTATATGTAACAAAACGATTAACGGCCATCGGCGAAGATGACGTTTGGCTTAACGGAATTCAACCGCCGGAGCACAGCCGGAAGTTTGGACAAATGAAAGCATACAAAAAAACCGTGCAAATCTTCCAAAGGATACATCAAAGGAGCATCTAATATAATATCTCCGCTCGAAATTGGATCGAAATTAAAATAGCTGGCACGAAATTAACTCGAGCTCAAATAGATCCGATCATATTTTGAGCCACCTTGAAATCTTTCGGTTCGCGCTGACTCGAAGTTTACTCGAGCTCACATACTCGACCCTATTTTGAGCCATGGATCGATTCCTTTCATTTGATGCGAGCGTAAATCAAGCTAATTTTCGAACGATATTCGATCTTCGAGCCAACGTAATAGTCTACTATGATCATGTCGATATGATCATAATATCATTTGCGGTTCAATCATGCACAACTAGAGATGTCACTTAGAACCGAGAAACCGAACTGCAGCCGCTTAGAATCGGCCTGAACTGTTTGGGAATTGTTTCGTTCGGTTTGAATTTTGGAATTGTGAATAAAAATGATTCAAGTCCGGTACCTTTATATTATTATCTGAACATGAATTGGAACTGAAACAGCAACCAACAAATTTTGAATGGTTTCACAAAATTTAAACTCGATCTGAACCGGTCTGAATCTGAATTTAACCATCGAACCACAACTTATTTTAATTTAATATATATACTATATTGTTTATAAACAAATAGTTTAATTTAATATATGTATCTGATGCGAGGAAAATGAAGTTATTCAGTTTATAGTGTTTTATAACGCAATGAAAATAAAACTCCATTTATTAAAAAAAACATTTAGCATTGAAGGTCATTTCACACCACAGTTTAGGTGTTTCAATTTCGTGAAAATAGAAAAAAATGTGCTTTTCGTTTCAGCTCTGGATCAAACCTCTTCTACTTTTCAGACTCTAGTTGAAAGACCTCGATCTCAGATTGTCACAGGTCTTCTTTCGCTCCGTCGACGTCTCATCTCAGCTTCGACAATCTTCCTCAACGATGAGGACCATGTTCCTCTTCATTATGCTTTTCATAGGAACATTGTGGTAATCTTCTCGGCCCACGGCTTCCACATTCGAATAATCTTCACATATTTATATGCACACGCTTCTCTCATGCATCTGATTTAATGCATTGTGTTGTGATTGTCTACCTGATGAATATGAGTTGATTTCTATGATCATTTATTCTTTTTTAGTAATGATCTTATTTATTAATGTGTACTATTCAAAATGATCTTATTTATTAATATGTTGTCTCCAAAATGATAAATATATTGTAGAAGACACAAGTTGGTATGTGATTTAATCAAGCCTCTAATAATATTAATTCATTAGGAATAAGAACCCAACCGAAAACTATATATATTAATTAAAACCCAAATTAATAATGTTAACTTTTGTTGTTTAGTTTAGCTTAATTTATGGATCGTAAAAGTGGATTATAACCCTATCAATGAAACAATCAAGTTTATTTTACCCCATTTACAAATGTGATGGATTTTCTGAGATGTGTATAGCTCCTGAAACATCAATTTCAAGTTCTGAGTTCAGTTAAACGTATCGGGTTAACCCGAACCCAATTGGGTTAGGATTCACCCTCTGAGTAGGTTATATATTTTCTAGCCACAAATCGAGCAATGTTGATTATCGGTCGTCTCCAATTTGGGGCCAGACTTTGGTTTAGAGATTTGGGTCGTATGGGTTATCCCTGATTTAACCGTGATGACAGTTGAACGATGAACGCTTCAATGGATGAAATCGGGATAATCGTATCAAGTTATCCCTGATATACTTGATTAGTTGATTGTGAATAAAAGTGTATGTTACATACTTATATGTTGGCTCTACCGAAGAGAGCACATTGATAGAGTGCTTAGAGGGCAAATTCTATCTTTGGGATGATGTCATTGTCGTGATTATTGGTGTGCATCCTAGCTTAGGATTTTGTTTCTTAGATGTTAGCCACTCATGAGGTCCAAAATGAATCATGTCTCTATTTATACTTACAAACAATTGTTTTCATATTGATCAGATGACTAGGTCAACGAAAGTGCTGACCTCCTGACGTATGTTAAGGACTGAGATTATAGTGTGACACTTTCCTAGAAGTAAAGGTTACTAATCAACTACCACAGTTTGGCCACAATAGTGAGCCCTTTGTGGTTAGCTACCCATGAAAAGTTGGTTCTCTATGTCAATATAACATACTTGGTTGATGTAATGTATGGAATGATCATGAATGAAATGCAGAGTAGCGCATATGAAAATATATTATCTGTTTGATTTAGTGCATAGTAAAGTTCCTTTTACAGTCATGCTTACCCGCATCGCGTGAGCGTTTTGTGAAAAGTGGACATCCGTAGAGTCTAAACATTAGTATAATATTTATACATTTTCATGAAATGTACACATTACTTTAATAATTGCATCATCATGAAATATATATAGTCATGTTCTGACACTTACTGTAGCTCTGCTTTTGACTCCACTCCTTCTGAGCATTTAGAGGCTCAGGGAGAGGGTGAGAGTCATTTAGTCTATTTTTAGACTAACTCTATTTTCCCACCACCATTGGGAGAGGCAGCAATGGACCTGACAGCTGCAGCATGATGATCCTTACAATATACTTGACGACGTGGTTGTCCATGTGAGTAGCCTCATAGAAGATGTGAGATCCTAGTATTTTATTATATTTATTTTTGATTAATTGTTCGGTCTGATTATGGTCCTGGTTGTAGGCTATGTATGAAGATTTAGACGTGTTGTGGGATTTTTATGTACATGTGCATTCCTGCTTTTTGCACTTTACTTCCAGTACTATACATTATGACTTACTGATTTGGTTTTATTATATGCATGCATATGATTACTAACTTTTAATATTTATTGCATTTCTGCTATACTCGAAATGTGAAATGATGAATACTAGCATGTCAATGCCTCCAAGTTTGATATGGGTTGGAGTAAGATAGTGCACGAGTTAGAAGGAGTGACACTTCTTCTCCCACACTATTTACGACATCGTAGTCAAATTTGATGCATTGCACATAAGACTTTTCGGTCTATTCTAACACCATGGAAGGGGGAGTCTTATGGAAGGGGCCCTCAAATTCGGTTGAGTTATTTGCTGAAGAAATTCCAATGTGCACTTTTGAAGAGTGAGTTGACATTGTTCAATTCGTGAACAACATGCCCTTTGCACCTGAGGAAGGAGATGATGCCCACTTGTATCAATCGATATTCTTTTTTTGTGTTTTCTCATGCAATTTTTTGTTTGTTTTTTGAACTCCAAGTCATACCTAATTTTGTATTATATAAAGATTGAACATTGTGGATATGAAAAAAAGTAATTTTTGTGACCCAATTGTGATGTTTTTACTTTGCAAATTTTGTGTGTGCATATTATTTAATTTATTATTTGATATCTTGTGATCAAATAAAAATTGTCAAAAATTATCATATACAAGAGGGAGATCGATTGTTAGAAAATCTTGGATGATTTAACCAGATAAATCATGTTTGCTTGAGAATAGTCAATTTGCCCTTAGAATTAAATGTATAGAAAGAGCTTTGTTTAAATTTGTTGAGTTTGTGCAGTTTGTTGAACAAAACTTGCTGAGCAGAGAAAAATATGTCGAGCGACTAAGTAATCGATGTGATGTGTTCATAGAACAACATATATCAAAAACTCAGGGGAGGGGGTTTGACTCGTTGAACAAAATTGATTTCATCTATCAGTATTTCAGTGGATGAAATCAGAAGCAAGGAGGTTGTAAGACCCCCCTCCCGGAACACAAGACACAGCCGAGGGGAGTCCTATGCCCAGAACAGTCGCCTCGCGGAAGCGCCAGCACACGAGCTAGCCTCTTCCACGAGACGCCTATCCTGCCGGCTAATCTCAATATCACCATGCCAACCCATCACGAAATAAATAAAACTACAGAAGTCACAAATCCACAAAAAGCATAAGTCCACAATATATATACAAAAGATAGGTAGCTATAAAAGCTCCTACAAAATATCAGAGTATGGAATTGCCCCAAGGGCTACATCTCACTACTCTCACTCACATCTGTGACAGAAGGAAGCGATGGTAACATAGTCTCAGGCCCTGTCAGCCTGGCCTGGCTGTCCTCCTGTACCGTGCGATGCTGCTTCATCTGGGTGTGCTCCTAAAAATAGTGGTGTAACAACCGTTAGTCATAAAGACTAAGTGGCTTCACATCCTCTCTCCCGACGACTCTTAGGCACCAGGCGGAAGGGAAGAAGGAAAGCTGCAATATAATCTGTAATATACAATAGGGCAGGTGTATATGACAGTGAAATAGGAAAGCAGCATAAGTATAAGTAAGCAACATGAAATACTAGCAGTATATGTTGAAATTGTTGAAGTGGAAGTGAAGGTGGCTTTTAGACCTGGGTAGTCTGGGAGGAGGTCGGGCGGTCTGATATGACCGCACGACTTGGCGGTCTGCATCTGCGGTCTGGCTGATCTTAGCCTAGCTGCGGTCTCCGGGGTTGACCGCTGGTCTTGTCCAAAGTCTGCTGAAGATGGAGGTTGCGCGGTCTGTGCGTGACCGCGTGGCGTGCCGTCCTCTTCAAGGCTGTGGTGGTCTGGTGTGACCGCACAGTTTGATCCAGGTTCTCTCCGGAATGCGTCTGGTAGCTGACCGGGCTTTCTGGGGGTATTCGCGGACTAAGGGTCTTAGTCGCACGGTCTCAGTTCGCGGTCTCAGGAGGAGACTGGTATGCGAGCTGGTTGCTGTTCGCGGTCTCAGAAGGAGATCGACATGCGGATAGGAGTTCGCGATCTGATGGTGAACTGACTGTGTTCGCGGTCTCATGCGAACACAGGTGGTGAATAGCTTCGGGCGGTCTGGCGAGCTCTTTGTGGAGTCACGGTCTGCTGTGAGAGTGGCTGTCTCTCATGGCGACATTGAAGCTGGCGGGTTCACCAAAAATGAAGCAGAAGTAATGTTGCTGATCACGCAGTGTGACCGGTCAGGTCGCGCGGTCTGGAGGGTGGTGATCCTATCTCATAGGGTGGTGACTGGATCAGGTCTCACGCCTATAAATAGGAGCCACTATTGCAGCAAACATGGACACACCAAGTGTAAGCTGAGTTCGCTCTTATTCTTGCGGTCTGTTTATTTCTGACCGGGCGGTCTCTAATTGAATTCTTATTGTGCAGCTTCTGCGAATAGTGTGGGCAGCAGCGATCACCTCTTCCTCTGAAAGTGTTCGGGCGGTCTGCGGCTTGGAGTTGTGGTGCTGGAGTTCGGGAGAATCAGGAGGTCGGAAGAAGGGAGCGGTCTGTGCAGCGGTCTGGTGGTGTTCTATGGTCGGCGGAGAGTTGCGGTCTTGCAACTGGCAGAGATCGCAGGGGAGGTCGCGCGGTTTGGGCGGTCTCCAGTTATCCTCAGTTTTTTTGTATTTCTCTTTGGAGTTTTGTGCTAACGAAATCATGTCTCGTCAAGCACGTCTTGCCCTGTAATTGAAGTTTGCTATCAATAAAGATCGTTTGTTTGCCTAAGATTGTTTCTGGTTGTTTTGGCTTGTATCTCTAGTTGTTATTCCTGCTTGCTCTCACAAGGTCCGAGAAATTTTCACATGGTATCAGAGGTAGGTTGGAGTGGATAGAGCAGTGAATAACTTAGAGTAGCCATCGCCTTTGTGAAGAAGGAACCAGAGGAAGAACAATGGAAGGTGGATTTGCAAGAGGTCTTGGGATTGAGATGCTTACATCGACTAACTTTAAGAAGTGGAAGTCGTGTATGCAGAGCTATCTTCTAGGGGAGGACCTCTGGGAGGTTGTTGGAGGAGATGCAACAGAAGAGGTGAAGGCAACAGAAGCGGGTGACAATGGTCCGGCCGTGAGGGCGTGGAGAAAGACCAATGCTAAGGCCGAGTTCACTCTGAAGTGTGCCATTTCTCCTGATCTATTTGATCACATCTTAGGGTGTGGATCAGCTGCCGAGATCTGGAGAGCCCTGGATGGGCTGTTTAACAAGAAGAATGTAGCGACGCTGCAGTTCTTGGAGAATGAGCTGGCAAGGTCGGCTCAGGGCGATCTTTCTATCTCCACTTTCTTTCTGAAGATAAAGAACCTCTGCGCTGAGATATCAGCACTGGATCCTGATGAGCCAATTTCTGAGGCGAAGCTGAAGAGGCACATCATCTGCGGCCTGCGGAAGGAATATGTGGCCTTTGTGACGTCGGTGCAGGGTTGGGCTAATCAGTTTTCTCTGATAGAGCTGGAGAATCTGCTAGCGTCGCAGGAAAGTCTGGCAAGGCAGATGGCAGGGGTGTCCGTGTCTGGGGGAGATGGCGAGGTTCTCTTCTCAGGGAAGAAGAAGAAGTGGGATAAGAAGAAGAAGACCGCTGGAGGCTATGGGCCTTCAACTTCTGGACAGCAGGAGAGGGGCTATCCTCCTAAGGCTGAGGAGAAGAAGAAGAAGGAAGGTTTCAAATGCTACAAATGCGGGAAGGTTGGGCACTTCAAGAAGGACTGCAGGCTGAATACTCAGCCAGGGCATGCTGCTGAGAAGGAGGAAGCACCGGCTAGTCATATTGATGGAGGATGGGGAGGAGCCTTCTCGGCTTCTATTGGAGCCTCGGTTCCTATCAACTATCAGGAGGACTGGATCGTGGACTCGGGGTGTGGTCATCACCTCACCGGGGATGGGTCGAAGCTTTCTTCAGTGGAGCCCTACACAGGTAATAATGCTATCATTACTGCAGATAATACTGTGCATGCAGTTGAGAAGGTCCGGGTTGTTTCCTTGGGCAGTGATAGAGGGCCATTAACCTTGAAGAGTGTCTATCATGTGCCCGGTATAAGGAAAAACCTCTTCTCCGTGACCAACGCTGTTGACGCTGGGTATCACGTTCTGTTCGGCCCAACAGAAGTTAAATTTCTACGTAATGTAGAGGCCGTGAAGGCCGAGGTCGTACATGTCGGGAGGAGAGCGAAAGACTTGTTCGTTTTATCGACAAGTTCTTATGTCGACAAGATGAAGACGAATGATGGTGCCGTGATATGGCATGAGAGGTTGGGGCACGTAGGGATGGATAAGCTGAAAGCTATGGCGTTGAGAGGTTTGGTCAAGGGCCTGCCAAATCTATCCTCCTACGGTGAAGGTCATGTTTGCGAGGGATGTCAGTTCGGCAAGTCTCATCGACTGTCGTTTGATAAGTCGCAGACAAGGTGTAGTGTGCCGTTGGAGTGCATCCACGGTGACTTGATGGGACCAACTGCTACCCCAAGCCTCGGAGGCAGCAGGTATATGCTGGTGTTGATCGATGATTACACCATATATGTCTGGGTTTATTTTCTGAAGGAGAAGGCGGAGGCGTTTGCCAAGTTTGTGGAGTTCAAGGAGCTCGTGGAGGGTCGGCTGAATCTGCGGATCAAGAAGCTGAGGACGGACAACGGAGGGGAGTTCACCTCTGCTGAGTTCTCTAGTTTTTGCAGGAAGGCAGGCATCCGGAGGGAGCTCACTTGTGCTCATACTCCACAACAGAACGGAGTTGCAGAGCGGAAGATCCGTCATCTGACGGAAACCTGCAAGTGTTGGCTGCATGCCAAGAGTATTCCAAAGTCCTTCTGGGCTGAGGGAATGTCTTGTGCTGCCTACGTCATCAACATGATGCCTCTAAGCCCCATCAACATGTTGACCCCGCATGAGATGATGTTCAAGGAGAAGCCAAGCGTGGCACACCTTCGGGTGTTTGGATCCACCTGCTATGTGCACGTTCCAGATGCGCTTCGTACGAAGCTAGATGCGAAAGCAAGGAAGCTAGTCTTCGTGGGGTACGATGAGCGCAAAAAGGGATGGAAGTGCATGGACCCGGAGACGCGGAGGTTTGTTGTATCTCGCGACGTCGTGTTCGATGAGGTGACATCTTACAAGGGGTCTTCTGATGTGGAGCTACCAGAAAGCAGTATGGAAATGCCAGAGAAAGCTGTGGAGGATCTTCAGGTGGAGCTACCTGTGTCACCAGGTGGTCCATCAGTTTCTAGTTCTGAGACGGAGGCTTCTGGTTCAAGGAGCAGGGGGAGCGGTGCTCCTAGCACGTCTGGAAGGGAAGCTAGAGAAGAAGCAGCTGGAGACAATGCGGTTCAGGGGAAGGAGCTGAGGAGGTCGAAGCGAGCAATCACCGCCCCTGATCGCTATACAGGAGGAAACGCAGTGAGCTTTGTCTCATGTTTCTTCGCTGGTCCCTTGGATGAGAGGGAGCCGTCGAGCTTTGAGAAGGCCAGAGGCGTGAAGGAGTGGGATATTGCGATGCAAGAGGAGATGGAAGCTCTCAAGAAAAATGAGACCTGGTCTCTAGTGCCCAAGCCAAAGGGCACCACTCCGGTGACATGCAAGTGGGTCTACAAGCTCAAGAAGAAGGCTGACGGCAGTATCGAGCGGTACAAGGCTCGCCTTGTGGCTCGGGGGTTCTCGCAGCAATACGGTGAGGACTATGAGGAGACATTCAGTCCGGTGGCAAAAATGACTTCAGTTCGGTTTATCATTGCCTTGGCGGCATTCAATGGATGGAAGATTTGGCAGCTCGACGTCAAGAACGCTTTCTTGTACGGCGAGATCGACAAGGATATCTTCATGGTCCAGCCGCCAGGCTTTGTGTCTGAGGATTTTCCGGAGCATGTCTGCAAGCTGAAGAAGGCCCTGTATGGGTTGAAGCAAGCGCCGAGGGCGTGGTATGGGAATATCGCAGAATATCTCCTATTCTGTGGATTTGTTGCTTCAGACTCAGACTCAAGCTTGTTCGTCAAGAAGAGCGGGGAGCTTCAAGTCATCATGCTGCTTTACGTCGACGATATGATCGTGACGGGGAACTCGAAGGAGGAAGTAGCTCAGCTTCGGGCCGAGCTGGCTATCAGGTTCGAGATGAAGGACTTAGGTGAGCTTCACCATTTCCTTGGACTCGAGGTGCAGAGGAAGGAAAGTGGAGTGCTGGTGTCCCAGGCTGGATATGCGGAGCGAATCGTGGAGCGATTCGGCATGAAGGAAGGGAAGTGCATCTCTACACCTCTGGAGAAGGCTATGAAGCTTCGGAAGGATGAGGGGAGAATTATGCAAGATCCGTTGGTGTTCCGAGCTCTGGTTGGGAGTTTGATCTATCTGACGATCACGAGGCCGGATATTGCATATGCAGTAGGTAGAGTGAGTCGGTATATGGCGGAGCCACGGGTACCTCATCTGCTAGCGGCCAAGAATATTCTGAAGTATGTCAAGGCGACCTCGGACATGGGTCTCTTATACAGGAGGGATGCGGGCTTCGAAGTGCATGGATACATGGATGCTGACTACAGGGGGAGATTCGGATGATCGGAAGTCGACATCTGGATTCGTCTTCATGGCGGGCCCTACGGCTATATCATGGTGCAGCAAGAAGTAGGATTCCGTATCGGTCTCCACCACAGAAGCAGAATACAAGGCTTCGGCCTTGGCAGCTCAGGAAGCCATCTGGCTTAGGAGGTTGGTGGGAGACGTCCACAAGGAGGTTCGGGAGCCGACTCTGCTACGCGGTGACAATGAGAGTGCTCTCAAACTGGTAACCAATCCAGTTTGTCACGCGAGGACCAAGCATATCAAGATCGAGCATCACTTCATACGGGAGAAGGTGCTGGAGGGATCTCTTTCGGTCGGGCATATGCGGAGTGCGGACAATGTCGCAGACATCTTCACAAAGGCGCTGGCAAAGGGGCCATTCACACGGCTAAGGGAGCTACTTGGGCTGGTTTCCACTTCCCACTTTAAGGGGGAGTGTTGAAATTGTTGAAGTGGAAGTGAAGGTGGCTTTTGGACCTGGGCGGTCTGGGAGGAGGTCGGGCGGTCTGATATGACCGCACGACCTGGCGGTCTGCATCTGCGGTCTGGCTGATCTTAGCCTAGCTGCGGTCTCCCGGGTTGACCGCTGGTCTTGTCCAAAGTCTGCTGAAGATGGAGGTTGCGCGGTCTGTGCGTGACCGCGTGGCGTGCCGTCCTCTTCAAGGCTGTGGTGGTCTGGTGTGACCGCACAGTTTGATCCAGGTTCTCTCCGGAATGCGGTCTGGTAGCTGACCGGGCTTTCTGGGGGTATTCGCGGACTAAGGGTCTTAGTCGCGCGGTCTCAGTTCGCGGTCTCAGGAGGAGACTGGTATGCGAGCTGGTTGCTGTTCGCGGTCTCAGAAGGAGATCGACATGCGGATAGGAGTTCGCGATCTGATGACGAACTGACTGTGTTCGCGGTCTCGTGCGAACACAGGTGGTGAATAGCTTCGGGCGGTCTGGCGAGCTCTTTGTGGAGTCGCGGTCTGCTGTGAGAGTGGCTGTCTCTCATGGCGACATTGAAGCTGGCGGGTTCACCAAAAATGAAGCAGAAGTAATGTTGCTGATCGCGCAGTGTGACCGGTCAGGTCGCGCGGTCTGGAGGGTGGTGATCCTATCTCATAGGGTGGTGACTGGATCAGGTCTCACGCCTATAAATAGGAGCCACTGTTGCAGCAAACATGGACACACCAAGTGTAAGCTGAGTTCGCTCTTGTTCTTGCGGTCTGTTTATTTCTGACCGGGCGGTCTCTGATTGAGTTCTTATTGTGCAGCTTCTGCGGATAGTGTGGGCAGCAGCGATCACCTCTTCCTCTGAAAGTGTTCGGGCGGTCTGCGGCTTGGAGTTGTGGTGCTGGAGTTCGGGAGAATCAGGAGGTCGGAAGAAGGGAGCGGTCTGTGCAGCGGTCTGGTGGTGTTCTGTGGTCGGCAGAGAGTTGCGGTCTTGCAACTAGCAGAGATCGCAGGGGAGGTCCCGCGGTTTGGGCGGTCTCCAGTTATCCTCAGTTTTTTTGTATTTCTCTTTGGAGTTTTGTGCTGACGAAATCATGTCTCGTCAAGCACGTCTTGCCATGTAATTGAAGTTTGCTATCAATAAAGATCGTTTGTTTGCCTAAGATTGTTTCTGGTTGTTTTGGCTTGTATCTCTAGTTGTTATTCCTGCTTGCTCTCACAAGGTCCGAGAAATTTTCACAGTATAGTCATCAACAGAGTGTAAGTAGAGCAAAGTATATAAAAAACCGAGTTGAACTTAACTTATAAAGATGCTTATACAAGTTTATAAGTTACGGGTTTTTCATAGTATTAAGTAACTCATCATATAAAGGTGCTCATACAAGTTTATATGAAGCAGATCTTTATGCGGTGTAATGCAATGAATGTATGTATGATGACTCACCCATGATTTACTCACGCACTATAATTTGCTATGTCGACATAGACTCATACTTCCCGCTTTTCGGGGGTAGCTAACCACTCAGGCATCACTCGTCGTGGCCAGACGGAGACAGTGGATCGGGCTCTCCACTACTAGGTAGGTATGCATACTACCAGACCTAGGCCTTACGTACGCCTCGACGCTAAGAACACAACAGCGGAGCACCTGCGTACTGGACACGGAAAGGGTCTTGGGAAGTGAACACCAAGAGCCCAGCCCAACCGGTCAATGGCACGGAAGGGGTCTTTGGAAGTAAACACAAAGATCCTAGACCAACCGGCCAAGATTTATCTGCCAGCTCCCGTCGGTATGACGACTGGCGAACCCATAGATCTGCCACAAGCAATCCTTCATCAAGGATCATTATGCAATCGTGTGAGAACTATAAACACCCAAGTAATTCTCATGTTCAATCAATGCTACCTAACATACAAGGGTCTACCAATCGGGTCCTTAACGAACACCATAAGATATAATATATCATATAATCCACACCAACCGTCACTGCTCCTCATCCTGAGTTGTCGTAACTCTCTTGCAGCGCATATGTATATAAGAGAAATACTCTCGTTGATCCTATTGGACTACTTATACGTTTAATGTCACGTTTCCAAAATCCTTGTCCAAATGAGCACCTTAATATCTCATTTCAGCATAATAATTTATAACGACACATTTAATTATGGATTCATTTCAAAATCAAATCCGCTAAAACTTCTCCCATAAGTCATAATTAATGTCTGAATCATTCACACCAAATTCGACCTCATTGTATTATGCAATACGTATTTATGGTGCTCTACATTTATATGATACGACAAGCAATTTCATGGTAAATATGTATTCAAAAATTCTAAAATTAAACAGGGGCGATCACAACGTCATCATACACATTCCTACCAAATTTCATAGGCACCCGATAAATATTTTGAGAGAAATCAGTAACACATTAAAACTCTGTACATATCCATTAATATTTACTAAAACATGATTTCTGGGAGCTACAGACCACCAAAAATAATGTGTCACCCCATTCCGAAAAGGTATCACCAAGGGCTACAACTTTGTGTTGAGCTCAAGGTCTATATCTAAGCCTAACATATCTAAAATCGGGTTTGAACCCAGCAGAGTAAATCTGAACAGCAAGCTGTCCTGTGCATACACCGGATCATTTTCTACACAACCATTTTCGATTTTACTTTGCCGGAGCTACAGAGCTCCCCGAAAACCCACAACCACTCGTTGGAAAGGTCTTTTCGAGGGCTAAAACTTTCGTGTTGAGCGCAATACCTGAATGTGGTCAGATCATGCCTAAAAATAGGTTTGAAGTCCGTCGTGTGCAGAAAACAGATTTCTATCTAAATATTATAAAACTTGCACGGATCTTTAGACAGATGAACATCATCTGTTCATCATCTTCCTCCAGCACACAAATATATTATTTCGCCTTCTCTCCTCCAATACTCCTTCAATAGACAGTCATTCTGTTGAGATTTGTGAAGTGAGATAGCGTAGGCGCTAGCGCTAGCCTAGCTTCTAAAAGGCGGCTCTCGGATCTATAAATTGGGGGGCAGTCCCTCTGCAGAGTAGATCAGAGAAAAGAGGAGACTCGAGCGGTCTCAACTTTGCGGTCTCAGTGAGAGCGAACTTGAAGTGAGTTCGGAAAGAGACTTGGGCGGTCTGCATCTGCGGTCTCGTCAGGAGTGTGTGCGAGCAACGAGCTCGCGTGGTCTGAAGATAGCGCAGACGCTAGCGAGGAGAGGAGAAGCGAACTCTGTCTGCGACCAGTTGTTGTTTCTTATTCTCGGCTGTTGTGAATCAAGTTGTATGCAACTTGTATTCAGCTCATTCCTTGTAATTGTTGTAACTACTTGTCAAGTAATAAAGACGTGTTTTTTGTTCATTCTTGGTGTGCTTGTCTCAGTGTTCCATAGATTTTGAAAAGTTCACATGATATCAGAGGTAGGTTGGAACAAGCACTGAGTAATAAGTACTAAGCAACCAAGATGGATGGAGGAGGAGGCTATGCGAGAGGTCTTGGCATTGAGTTACTGACTCAGACAAACTTCAAGAAGTGGAAGTCATGCATGGAGAGCTACCTTCTTGGAGAGGACCTATGGGAGGTCGTTGGTGAAGATGAGCAAGAGGAGGTTGTAGCTGCTGAAGGCAATGCTCAAGATGTGAGAGCTTGGAGGAAGATAAATGTCAAAGCGGAGTTCACCTTAAAGAGAGATATCTCACCTGACTTGTTCGACGGGTTGTTCAATAAGAAGAATGTATCTCGACTACAGTTCCTGGAGAATGAGTTGGTGCAGTCCACTCAAGGAGAATTGTCGATATCCACCTTCTTCCTGAAGGTGAAGAATCTATGTGCAGAGATCTCGGCCTTGGATCCTGGTTAGCTGATCTATGAGGCGAAGCTGAAGAGGCACATACTTAGAGGCTTGCGGAAGGAGTATGTTCCCTTCATTACTTCTGTGCAAGGATGGGCTACTCAGCCCTCCTTACTGGAGCTAGAGATTATATTATTTCGTAAGGAGTTTGTTCATATGTTCATCTTCTTCCTCCAGCACACAAATATATTATTTCGCCTTCTCTCCTCCAATACTCCCTCAATAGACCGTCATTATTCACGAAATCAGTTCCTACATCTTCGTATTGAAGAGAGGACTTGATTGAAGAGATTCTTCCGGCGAGCGACGCCCTAGAAAAGAAGTTCTAGCGTGGTCTCTTCCTAGAAAACTCTATTAAACTCACCAAGGTCAAGCTCTTTTGAGCCGACATCTCTCCTAAATCAGATCTAAAGATCTAGCACCAAGGGAGAGGGGGCGTAAGTCACCTGATTTGCAGCCATGGATCGAGTTTGTCTTCTTGGCAGCATCGTGGTGGTCGGCCAAGCTTTGATCCTCCGTCCAAGCTTGATCTCCTTCAACTGGTCTCAATACTTTGGCGTGGGGAAAAGGAAGCCAAGTGATCAGTCCTTGGATGAGGGAATGGAGTTTCACGGCTAAGGGAGGAGAGAGAAAAATGGTGGTTGATTTGATTTACAATAAATGGGAAAATGGTTCCCATGCTTTGGATTGGACAACACCGCCACGTGTTACATTCTTATTGGCCTAAGCCACCTCCCAGCCTTGAAATGAGCAAGGATAAGATATGGGTGTCACTCATTGTTCTGAAGGCTACCGTCGGTGGTATCACTACCGCCCGGCGCTAGCACCTTATCGACAACAGGTTACCCATATTGTTTTGAAGGCTAATAAAATTCGACGGTAAGCCGATCGACGGGACGGTAAGCCGATCGACCGGACTCAAACAGAAATCCAAATAAAGACAAGTAAAATTCGACGGTAAGTCGATCGACGGGAAGAGAGCCCGATCGACGGGACGGTAAGCCGATCAACGAGACTCAAACAGAAATCCAAATAAAGCCAAGTAAAATTCGACGGTAAGTCGATCGACGGGAAGAGAGCCCGATCGACGGGACGGTAAGCCGATCGACGGGACTCAAACAGAAATCCAAATAAAGCCAAGTAAAATTCGATGGTAAGTCGATTGACGGGAAGAGAGCCCGATCGACGGGACGGTAAGCCGATCGACGGGACTCAAACAGAAATCCAAATAAAGCCAAGTAAAATTCGACGGTAAGCCGATCGACGGGAAGAGAGCCCGATCGACGGGACAATATGTCGATCTCAAACTGAAATCCAAATAAGGCTAAGTCCAAACCGTTTTGAAGGCTACCGCCGGTGGTATCTGTTGACGCCAGGAAAATCCTGACCTCAAGATTCGGACCGATGCAGCCGGAGGCTACTCGCCCAACAGTCCAACGAGATGGCTTGGCTGGCGACGACGAAGAAGCTAGAAGAGCAACGAACAGGACCCCAGGTGCTGCGGCAGGGAGGTCCCACCACGTACCCAGAAGCTCAAGAGAGTCTTCCCCTCTGAAACCAAAGTGGCCGAGCTTGGTACAGGGAAGGCACCGACTTGGCTAAAAGCAAGGGTGACGGACTCGAGAGTTCGGGAATCGGGGTCCAAAAGCTCAAGTCCATGTGCCAATCCAAGTACCCCTGGGGTCCTATTTATAGGAAAACCCAAGGGGTAGGGGGGCTTTTTATAGCCCACCCCCAACCCGGCGACTATGGGTTACTCGGCGAGTACCATGCCATAGTCGCCCATCTGGCGAGTATTGGGTGCTGCTCGCACATGCCGGGCCAATACTCGCCCAGGGCTTCTGCTGCTTCCTGCGCGCGACGAGTTCCTCTGGCCGATACTCGCCTACCTGGCGATACTCGCCAGGGTCTCTTCTGCTTCTGCTTTGGAAAGCTGGTCTCTGTGTTGACCCTTTGAACTTTGACTTCTGTCTACGTGGCCTTGGGGGGGTCCACCCTCGGAGAATGAGGGTTGTACAGTATCACTACCGCCCGACGCTAGCTTTTTTCTACAAGTTTTTTCCTTATTTCGTATCTTTCGGGAGTGGGAGCGCTGCACCCACCCTTGTTGACCGTGACTCAAACCTGACCACCTCGGGGTCCTAGTGCTTCTACCAAGCCCGAGTCAACTCCCGGTGACCCAAAACACTCATGAGGGGTGTAGTGCGAATTGAGATGTTACAGAGGTAGTCATTGTTGTAATCAAGAAATCAATTCACAAAGTTCGTACCGAAAGGATTGTTGAAAGATACTAGCCCCAAAATTAGCAGGCATAGGCATGGAGCGAACAAATGAGAGGTAACGACTATTTCATTATCGAACGAGGTGGTCATGTTACATTGTGGAGGTCTCATCGCATACCTAGGAGTGTATAGAAACTCTCTCTCCCGAACTCTTAGTTCGGGAGAAGACAGGCGTTGTTGCCAAATCTTTAAATGGGCGACTCTTCGTGGGGGTGTGAAATGCATTCCATCTGTTACAACAAAGATAGGGGTACCCCTCCCCCCTGGCGAGGTCCCTAGGAGGTCATCAAGTGGCCGCTAAGATGAATACATGAGTCCGCCGAGCTGAATATCTGAGTTTGCCGAGCTGAATACCTGAAATCGCCAAGCTGAACACCTGAGGCTGCCAAGCTGAACACTTAAGATCGCTGAGCTGAACACATGAGGCCGTCGCGCTGGTTACCCGAGGTCTCAGAGTAGGACACCTGAGGTGTTTTCCATATATATTTCTGATATCGGCGAATTACGGGTACAACAATCATCATGCATTAACATTCATATAGAATTCAATGAGGAATAATGAACAAAATAAAGTCAGGATCGTTAAGCAGATATCAATGATGAAAGAATTAAGTAATGATGGTCAGCTCAAACAAAATGACTAAAAATGGCTAAGTAAAAGAAGGATCGCCATATGTAAGAGATGAGTGGGTCATTTAATCTATGTGTGTCGTGGCAAAAAAAATCTATAAGGCTCCGTTCGTTTCGCAGGAAATGAGATGCAGGAATTGGAATTGAAGTCAATTCTGATTCCCGCAGGAATTGGAATTGAATTTAATTCCAATTCTGCTGTTCGGCTAACTGCAGGAATTCTGTCATCAGAATTGGAATTGGTAATTCCGCTGTTCGGCTGTATGTCAGAATTCAATGGACGGAATTGAAATTTAAAATTTATAAAATTAAAATTAAATTTTAAACATGATTAAAATATCAGAATTAAAATAGAAGTCTGCATTAACATCATACAAAACATAAGTCCACCGCATAAAAAAAGTCCGCAGCATACAAAACATAAGTTCAGATATAATCAATCGAGTAAATGTAAGCGGAGCCAGGTCCTCCTAATTGGCACCGGCAAAGCGATGAACACATCGCTCTTCGTGTCGTCAACACTCAGCATATCGATAGCCTGTATGACCTCAGCCTCAGTCAGATCTGTAATAGCTGCAATGGCCGCATATATCTTGTCTGCCTTTGAGATCGGAGGCGGTGGCTGAGAAGGCAAACTGTTTTCATGCTCCATGTTCCTCGCTATTGCAGTAATAGCATCCGCAATAACATCTACCGCAGATGTTTTCTTCTTCTTCTGGGGATGTGGCTCGACCTCCTCAACCACATTGTCTTCCACCGAATCATCAATGTGGATCTCGTTCATTGACTCCGTTGCAGTAGCAGCATGAGCTCCAGTAGCTCTATCAACACCACACACATACACAAACACATACATACACACACACAAACACATAAAACACACATTCATTCCAAAAATAATACACACAACACACATTCAAAACACATAAAACACACATTCATTCCAAAAATAATACACACAACACATAAAACACACATAAAACACACACCACACATTCCAAAAAAAAACACAGCACACACATTCATACAGCAGAAAACACACAGCCATTCATATACACACACCACACACATTCCAAAAAAAATACACAGCACACATTCATACAGCAGAAAACACACACATACATTCACATACACACCACACAAGCTTAAATTGGTGTATAACTCAAAAATTCATCTAATAAGCAGATTGGTGTTGATGAAACAGGAAAAACGCAAAAAAGAAAAACCGAATCAGAACATTGCCTCATCGTCGCCGGCGGAAACCAGGACTACAAAGGGCGGCGGAAACTAGATCTACAAAGGGTAGATCATAACCTTGCTAGATCGTCGGCGGAAGACATAAAATGGAGTTTACCTGTTGGCCGGAGAAGATCGTCGGCGGAGGAGGAAGAGTCGGCGGAAGAAGAAGTCGGCGCGCTTGCAGCTCCCGGAGGAAGAGTCGGCAGAAGAAGAAGTCGCGCGCTTGCCGATCCCGAGCGAGAGAGGGAGAGGGTGAGACCCTAGTCGTCGAGGAAGGAGTCGCGAGGGGGCGGCTGATCGAGAGGGAGACTCGGAATCGCGAAATGACGGGTCGGGAGGTCGGAAATGGGGCTCGCCCATTTGCGCTGTATTGAATTCTTATGGGAATTCAATTCCAATTCCGATTCCCACGGATTTTTGGGGCGGGCGAACGGCGGAAATGGAATTGGCAATTGAATGCCAATTCCAAAGCTCCAATTCCGCCCAAACGAACGGGGCCTAAGAGATTAGTTGATAGTAGAGCACGGGCTGTCACGCAATAATGATTGGATAAAGGGAGAATAATTGAGTGACTATATTACTTAAGCGCCAGACATGGAGTCGCGATCCATAATTTCAAAATAGAAAATTGAAATACTCATTAAAGCCACATAGCTAGCCTTTGTTTAAAACAAAAATAGTTTTCAATGTCTTTCAGAAATTATGATCCATTAAGTATAATCCAACTCTCTCTCTCTCTCTCTCTCTCTCTCTCTCTCTCTCTCTCTGCCCTTCGTCTCATACTCATCCAACATTGCTAAGACTTAAGGAAGTGCAAATTGAAAAAAGTTATTTCTCTGAGTTCTTGAACAATCTGGTATGCAAATTACAAGGATGAATCAAATCTGAAAAAGAATACTTCCTACTTTCATAATGAAAGAGTTTTCTTTAAACTTTAGTTTTCACCACAACTTAAAGAGCGGTTTTCAGAGTTTTTCTCCAAAGAGTTGTCTAACTCTCTTATGGTCTGTTCGGCGCGCAGGTAATGGCTTTCTGGAATTGGCTTTGGGAAACAGTAAAACCAATTCCTGCGTTCGGCGGGACGGAAATGACCAGGAAATTTCTTTGAGACCAAATTCGTCGGTTTTAGTGTAACGCCCCGGCCCTCCCCCTTAGGGGCCACGTAGGCACGCTACCGGGCTGCAGCCCAAGCACCCCAAAGCCTCTCCGCGCCACTATTTCTCAGCAACGACGCATTGTTGAGGCCGGGTCTTGAACCCGCAACCTCCTTGATAAGGAGTTTCAATTGGTGATGATGAGTGGTTTGAAAACTTCTTATCAAGGAGGTTGCGGGTTCAAGACCCGGCCTCAACAATGCGCCGTTGCTGAGAAATAGTGGCGCGGAGAGGCTTTGGGGTGCTTCGGCTGCAGCCCGGTAGCGTGCCTGCGTGGCCCCTAAGGGGGAGGGCTGGGGCGTTACAAAAAAAAGTGCACTTTTTTTTGTAACGCCCCGGCCCTCCCCCTTAGGGGCCACGTAGGCACGCTACCGGGCTGCAGCCAGCTCAATTGGTGATGAGGAGTGGTTTGAAAACTTCTTATCAAGGAGGTTGCGGGTTCAAGACCCGGCCTCAACAATGCGCCGTTGCTGAGAAATATTGGCGCGGAGAGGCTTTGAGGTGCTTGGGCTGCAGCCCGGTAGCGTGCCTACGTGTCCCCTAAGGGGGAGGGCCGGGGCGTTACATTTAGCTCTACCCTAAAAACACGCATCCCGAATTCTTACCTCCTCACCTAAGTTTTCGCTGATTTCAGTCTTCCCCATCGCAGCCCTGACGGAAAGCTTCCTCCCGATCGTTTGCGAGCGCCGGTTCCTCCTCCTCCTCCTCGTCGCACAGGTAAACTTTCTCCTCTCCTCCGCCTCTTCTCTTCTTCTTCTTCTCCTTGATTCATCAGCCTAGTCCTTCTCCTCTTCTTCTTCCTCTTCCTCCTCTTCTCTTCTTCCTCCCCCTTTTCTTCGTCTGCACCCTAATGCTCCCCTCCACCTCTTCTTCTTCATCCGCCTCTCTTCCTCCTCCTCACCCTCCTCCTTGTCTTCTTCCTTCGCCCATCCTCCTCCCTCTTATTTAGTGCGGAGCCAGATCTGTGTGCTTGATACCAAAATACCAGTGCGGAATTGCTTGGGTTGATATTTTTTTATGTAATTTTAGTTTGATGTAGTTTTAGTTTGCCTGATTTATGTACTTTTATTTAGGACAAATCTGTGTGCTTGGTTTTGATACCAAAATACTAGTGTGTGCTTGGTGTTTTATTTTAGTTCATGTGTTTTATTTTGATGATACAAGGTGTTTTATACTAGTGATTTGATTTATGTAGTGTTAGCTTGGTCCGTGCTTGATTAAGACCTTACTAGTGTGTGCCTGATTAAGATCTGTGTGCTTGGTTTTGATACCAAAATACTAGGGAGGCCTTAAGAACTTGTTTAAAGTGATTTAGCTGCAATTGTTATTTTGTTCTATTATTTGGTTTGCACATTTTTCAGGTAGCAGCCTTGAAATCTAGGCCTATCATATTGGGGTTTTTCTTATTAGATCTCAATCTACATAAAAGATAGGTAGTGTTATTGGTGAACCATTTTGATAAGGATCTGTTAATCTATAATCTCGAAAAAAAATGCTTGTTGTGTAATTTACATGACCTCATATAAATCTTTTGTTTGTTTCCTATTTAACCCTTTCCTGCTTTTTAGTATGAGTTTTTGAACATTAAATTAATTGTTTTTGTTATTACACACAGTTATCAATTGTTGTTGTCATGGATCATGTAGAGTTGCAAAAAATGTAAGATGGACACGAGGTTAACTGCTTTAGCCATTTACACATGGGTTAAGCACCTTTCAATGAGCTTTGTGATATTGTCATGCCGCGACCGCAACAGAGATGACAAAGGAGATAGATGCAAAGTCTATGACAGAGAAAACATCTAATACACAAGAACAGACAAGAGTGGAAGGAGAAGGAAGTAGTAGAAGGAGGAGAAAGCGAGCAGTATGAGTGGATGCCGTAGCGGTGGCCATAGAGAAATTACCTGAAGACCTGAAGGGCACATGTGGCTATGCAGTAGAACTTATTTATAATTTTGAACTTCAATTATTATTGGTATTTTAAATTGCTACTTCAATTTTAAAGAATATCAATTTTAAAAATTTCAATTCCAGAAAACCATTTCCATTGTGCAGCCGAACAGCTTACAAATATCAATTTCAATTTTGTTCACTGAATTCCATCATGCAACCGAACAGCAGAATTGGTTTTCTGCACAAAACCAATTCCTGCAGATATTGGTTTTCTGGTCAAAATCAATTCCAGAAAGTCATTACCTGCGCGCCGAACGGACCATTAGAGCTAGGTGTGCTATGGAGGCATTTCAAATTCTACCAACCATCAATAGATAGTTAGGATAAGGTTGTGGCAGTGGATTGTTCAAGGGCAAAACGATCAACTTGAATAGTTTCTCGAAAGACATAAATCTAATTGAGGTGGATCGAGTCACTAGAGAACTCAAGAGTGAAAGTTGTTGGACAAATAAGTTAAGAGTTGATAGGGTCTCCTTGAAAGCACTAACCGCACCTCATTCATGGGTGTGCGGTTATCCGAAAACTCCGCTAGCGGCGTAACTACCTGAAGTATAACCGTCGTTGTCATCGCTGCCATCGCCACCATCGCCGCAAATTACAATTATGGTGGCTTCGGCCTGCAAATATCAATTATTGTGGTTACGGCCTGCGAATAACAATTATGGTGGTTACGGCCTGCGAATAAAGATTATGGTGGTTACGGCCTGCGAATAACAATTATGGTGGTTACGGCCTGCAAATAACAGTTATGGTGGTTACGGCCTGCGAATAACCGCATTACCGTAACCACCTCTGGGGCCTATAAATAGAACCCCGAGGCTTCTCTTTTAAGGATCTTCTCCTCCTCCATCTCTCCCCCCTTTTGAGACTTTCTCTCTCTCCAGCCGGGAAAATCCTCCTACGAATTTTCTCTCCCCTCCTTCTTCCTTGCGCGCGTGCTCCTTGCGCGCTCACCAAGCGCGCGTCCTCCTTGCACGCTCCCAAGCGCACCTCCTCCTTGCGCGCTCACAAGCGCGCCTCCTCCAAGCGCGCCTCCTTCTTGCGCGCTCACAAGCGCGCCTCCGTGCGCTCCGCTCTCAAGACCGCTCCAAGCGCGCCTCCTTCTTGCGCGCTCACAAGCGCGCCTCCGTGCGCTCCGCTCTCAAGACCGCTCCAAGCGCGCCTCCTTCTTGCGCGCTCACAAGCGCGCCTCCGTGCGCTCCGCTCTCAAGACCGCTCCAAGCGCGCCTCCGTGCGCTTCGCTCTCAAGACCACTCCAACCGCGCCTCCGCGCGCTCCGCCCTCAAGACCGCTCCAAGCGCGCCTCCGTGCGCTCCGCTCTCAAGGCCGCTCCAAGCGCGCCTCCTTCTTGCGCGCTCACAAGCGCGCCTCCGTGCGCTCCGCTCTCAAGACCACTCCAAGCGCGCCTCCGTGCGCTCCGCTCTCAAGACCGCTCCAAGCGCGCCTCCGTGCGCTCCGCTCTCAAGACCGCTCCAAGCGCGCCTCCGTGCGCTCCGCTCTCAAGACCTCTCCAAGCGCGCCTCCGTGCGCTCCGCTCTCAAGACCGCTCCAAACGCGCCTCCGTGCGCTCCGCTCTCAAGACCGCTCCAAGCGCGCCTCCTTCTTGCGCGCTCACAAGTGCGCCTCCGCGCGCTCCGCCCTCAAGACCGCTCCAAGCGCGCCTCCGTGCGCTCCGCTCTGAAGACTGCTCCAAGAGCGCCTCTGCGCTCTCCGCTCTCAAGACCGCTCCAAGCGCGCCTCCGTGCGCTCCGCTCTGAAGACTGCTCCAAGCGCGCCTCCGTGCGCTCCGCTCTGAAGACTGCTCCAAGAGCGCCTCTACGCTCTCCGCTCTCAAGACCGTCCAAGCATAACCCCGCGTACTCAGCAACAAGCACTCCGCGCACTTAAGAACAAACGCTCCAGCCTCCAGCAAGAACAGCACTTCAAACTCCTCTTGCGTAGCAGGAGGCAACCGACAGAGACAAAGACGCACAGAGCACATCGATCCAACCTTCAAGCTGCAGTCAAAACCTCTAGAGCGCTTAGAGCGCAACATCCCCCTCTGCATCAGACAAAAGTCTTAGTTCCAGGAGCGGTGGCTTGTCACCCTCCGAGTATCTCTCTCTCAACAATTGTAACGAGAGGCGGTCTGTCGCCCTCGAGTTCTTTAAAGTAGCTTGTACAACAACCGAAAAATAGTGGAGGTTTCGGCCGGCACAGACCCGGCCGCGTGGTTTTTCACCCAGTTGACGGGTTTTCCACGTTAAAAAAATTGCCTTGTCAGCTTTCCCTTTTCTGTGACTGTTTGCGCGCTCGAACGCTCCCGGGCTAAGACGGCCCAATTTAATCCGATCTACCGGAGCCTTGAGTGGACGGCAACAGTTTGGCGCCGTCTGTGGGAAACGAGTTTCCCCAAAGCTTGAAGAAGACTCTGAAGACAGTATCCATTGCACAACGGTACTCGTGACTAGAGATCATGGCAGGAAAAGCCATCCGCACAAGTGAAGAATCAATCCCCGGGGGGCACGCTGATTTGGCTCCCCTCCACTCGCTTATCAGCAAACCCGAAGGAGAGCTCTCCAGTACAAATGCCCAAGACCGTGTGGCCCGTCCTGACAGAAGTCCAGAAACTCAGTATCACCGCAACCGCCCTGAAGCGACAGGCCATGAGCCTGCAGATGGGAGGCTCACACGTGAAGAAGTCTGTCACATAATTTTTGAAGAGCATGAACGAGCAACGCAACGTGCCGCTTTGGCCCCTCGCCCTCTCCATTGTCGCTCACCATTTGTACCTGAGGTTCTGGCACATCCAATCCCCCTTGGCTTCAAACTCCCAAAGATTGAGACATACGACGGAGCGAGCGACCCATCGGAGCACGTCAGACACTTCGCGATCATGATGCAACTCTGTAATGCCACAGATTCACTGCTGTGTCAGGCATTCCCGGTAACTTTGAAAGGACAGGCTCGCACCTGGTTCCTATCCTTGGGGGAGGGAGAAATCAAGGATTTCGCAGAGCTGAGTCAAAAATTCACAAACCAGTTCATCGCTAGCCGCCGGATAGTCAAAGATCCCTCCCACCTGTCCGGGATCCGTCAAAGCGAAGGGGAAACCCTTAAAGATTTCTTCCGCCGTTTCACCGCTGAGGCACGACAAATTCCTGGAGCAAAACCAGAGCTCTTGCGAGGGTTTTTACTCGCAGGGCTCCGCCCTGGTGGCTTCCACTCTGCATTAATACGGGAGACTGTACCCAGCTACCCCGATCTCGTTCAACGGATCGACGCCCAGATCACTGCCGACGAAGCAATCGAAGCACATAAACAGCAGTTTGACAGAGGCATGAAAAGGCGAAGGGAACAAGAGGCTTCATCATCCTTCGGAAGGAGCAATGAACGTCACGTCAACCTACAACCTCGGCAGCGCCAGAGAAACACGCCCCTCAATACCTCCAGAACAAACATACTTTACGCAATCCAAGATAAGGTGGCGCTTCATAGGCCTAAGCCGATCGCTCCAAACAAAGGAGAATAATCACAATACTGTGAGTTCCACCGCGGACGCGGGCATGACACGGAAGATTGCACAAAGCTAAAGAAGGAAATCGAACGTCTTATTCGACAAGGACTTCTGAAAAGATTCTCGTGAAGCAAAACATTAAATCGGTTGACGGCCCCTGGGCAAGCGAGAGATCGGCCGCCCGCTTGCCTGGGAATACTGGGGGCAACCCCTACAAGTAATCGCACCAGGAGAAAGCTCCCTCCCTGTTCACCAAGTTGTACTTACACCTCCTCTCCTTCATGTCGGCTTCATCAACGTTCAAAAAAGACGTGTGATTTAACTTCTACACGTGGTTCCTGCGAATTATTTTTCTGATTTCATTAACTTCGTATGTTTCAGATAACATAGTTTCAATAGGTAAGGTCGCCAGACCTCCGCCTGCCATCGTCAGGGGCCTTCCCCCCTTGACGATCGGTCCCTGCCAAGTTTCAATAGGTAAGGTCGCCAGACCTCCGCCTGCCATCGTCAGGGGCCTGCCCCCTTGACGATCGGTCCCTGCCAAGTTTCAATAGGTAAGGTCGCCAGACCTCCGCCTGCCATCTTCAAGGGCCTGCCCCCCTTGACGATCGGTCCCTGCCAAATTACAATAGGTAAGGTCGCCAGACCTCCGCCTGCCATCGTCAGGGGCCTGCCCCCCTTGACGATCGGTCCCTGCCAAATTACAATAGGTAAGGTCGCCAGACCTCCGCCTGCCATCGTCAGGGGACTGCCCCCCTTGACGATCGGTCCCTGCCAAGTTACAATAGGTAAGGTCGCCAGACCTCCGCCTGCCATCGTCAGGGGCCTGCCCCCCTTGACGATCGGTCCCTGCCAAATTACAATAGGTAAGGTCGTCAGACCTCCGCCTGCCCTCGTCAGGGGCCTGCCCCCTTGACGATCGGTCCCTGCCAAGTTTCAATAGGTAAGGTCGCCAGACCTCCGCCTGCCATCTTCAAGGGCCTGCCCCCCTTGACGATCGGTCCCTGCCAAATTACAATAGGTAAGGTCGCCAGACCTCCGCTTGCCATCATCAGGGGCCTGCCCCCTTGACGATCGGTCCCTGCCAAGTTTCAATAGGTAAGGTCGTCAGACCTCCGCCTGCCATCTTCAAGGGCCTGCCCCCCTTGACGATCGGTCCCCGCCAAGTTACAATAAGGTAAGGTCGCCAGACCTCCGCCTGCCATCGTCAGGGGCCTGCCCCCCTTGACGATCGGTCCCCGCCAAGTTACAATAGGTAAGGTCGCCAGACCTCCGCCTGCCATCGTCAGGGGCCTTCCCCCCTTGACGATCGGTCCCTGCCAAGTTTCAATAGGTAAGGTCGTCAGACCTCCGCCTGCCATCGTCAGGGGCCTGCCCCCTTGACGATCGGTCCCTGCCAAGTTTCAATAGGTAAGGTCGCCAGACTTCTGCCTGCCATCGTCAGGGGCCTTCACCCCCAGACTTGCAGGTATTCCACACCGTCACTTTCAAACATCAACATGCTCCACAACTAAGGAGGAGCGTCACTGCATCAATTTCCCCTGAGAGCAACGCCTCACTACTTGAAGGGCCAAGGAATCGCCCGAGTCTTCAAAGCAGAAGTCTGCAGGTGCCCATCATGCGCACGCACAGCGCGCGGGAGCACATCCCACGCGCGCACGACGCGCGGGGGCGCACCCCACGCGCGCACAGCACGCGAGCGCCCTTCCTGCATGCACACATCGCTCAGGAGCACACCCCGCACGCGCACAATGCCCTTCCTGCGCGCGCTCAGCGCGCGGGCGCCCTTCCCGCGCGGGATCCCTTCCCGCGCGCGCACTTCCCGCGCACCCACAGCGCACTGGTACACTCCCCGCGCGCGCCCGACACGGGTGCGCCATCTCCGTGCGCGCACACCGCGCATGCGCACTTCCCCCGCGCGCACATCGCGCGGACAGACTCTCCGTGCGCACTCATCACATCCGCGGCCATCCCACGTGCGAACACAGCACATGCACCCCTTTCTCCTACATGCGGGCGCACCTTCCTCACACCGCTCCGCTACAAGAAGTCCTTCCCGAGACTCTTTGCGCACCTCCTTCCTCACCACGTTGCCCGGATCCGCCGCAATTGCCACAACTCTTCCGCACAAAAAGTCCCCGCACCTCTCTCGCCTCGGCTCTGAACTTCGGGGACTTGGGGGGCAAATGATAGGGTCTCCTTGAAAGCACTAACCGCACCTCATTCATGGGTGTGCGGTTATCCGAAAACTCCGCTAGCGGCGTAACTACCTGAAGTATAACCGTCGTTGTCATCGCTGCCATCGTTGCCATCGCCACCATCGCCGCAAATTACAATTATGGTGGCTTCGGCCTGCAAATATCAATTATTGTGGTTACGGCCTGCGAATAACAATTATGGTGGTTACGGCCTGCGAATAAAGATTATGGTGGTTACGGCCTGTGAATAACAATTATGGTGGTTACGGCCTGCAAATAACAGTTATGGTGGTTACGGCCTGCGAATAACCGCATTACCGTAACCACCTCTGGGGCCTATAAATAGAACCCCGAGGCTTCTCTTTTAAGGATCTTCTCCTCCTCCATCTCTCCCCCCTTTTGAGACTTTCTCTCTCTCCAGCCGGGAAAATCCTCCTACGGATTTTCTCTCCCCTCCTTCTTCCTTGCGCGCGTGCTCCTTGCGCGCTCACCAAGCGCGCGTCCTCCTTGCACGCTCCCAAGCGCGCCTCCTCCTTGCGCGCTCACAAGCGCGCCTCCTCCAAGCGCGCCTCCTTCTTGCGCGCTCACAAGCGCGCCTCCGTGCGCTCCGCTCTCAAGACCGCTCCAAGCGCGCCTCCGTGCGCTCCGCTCTCAAGACCGCTCCAAGCGCGCCTCCTTCTTGCGCGCTCACAAGCGCGCCTCCGTGCGCTCCGCTCTCAAGACCGCTCCAAGCGCGCCTCCTTCTTGCGCGCTCACAAGCGCGCCTCCGTGCGCTCCGCTCTCAAGACCGCTCCAAGCGCGCCTCCTTCTTGCGCGCTCACAAGCGCGCCTCCGTGCGCTCCGCTCTCAAGACCGCTCCAAGCGCGCCTCCTTCTTGCGCGCTAACAAGCGCGCCTCCGTGCGCTCCGCTCTCAAGACCGCTCCAAGCGCGCCTCCGTGCGCTCCGCTCTCAAGACCACTCCAACCGCGCCTCCGCGCGCTCCGCCCTCAAGACCGCTCCAAGCACGCCTCCGTGCGCTCCGCTCTCAAGACCGCTCCAAGCGCGCCTCCTTCTTGCGCGCTCACAAGCGCGCCTCCGTGCGCTCCGCTCTCAAGACCGCTCCAAGCGCGCCTCCGTGCGCTCCGCTCTCAAGACCGCTCCAAGCGCGCCTCCGTGCGCTCCGCTCTCAAGACCGCTCCAAGCGCGCCTCCGTGCGCTCCGCTCTCAAGACCGCTCCAAGCGCGCCTCCTTCTTGCGCGCTCACAAGTGCGCATCCGCGCGCTCCGCCCTCAAGACCGCTCCAAGCGCGCCTCCGTGCGCTCCGCTCTGAAGACTGCTCCAAGAGCGCCTCTGCGCTCTCCGCTCTCAAGACCGCTCCAAGCGCGCCTCTGTGCGCTCCACTCTGAAGACTGCTCCAAGCGCGCCTCCGTGCGCTCCGCTCTGAAGACTGCTCCAAGAGCGGCTCTGCGCTCTCCGCTCTCAAGACCGTCCAAGCATAACCCCGCGTACTCAGCAACAAGCACTCCGCGCACTTAAGAACAAACGCTCCAGCCTCCAGCAAGAACAGCACTCCAAACTCCTCTTGCGTAGCAGGAGGCAACTGACAGAGACAAAGACGCACATAGCACATCGATCTAACCTTCAAGCTGCAGTCAAAACCTCTAGAGCGCTTAGAGCGCAACATCCCCCTCTGCATCAGACAAAAGTCTTAGCTCCAGGAGCGGTGGCTTGTCACCCTCCGAGTATCTCTCTCTCAACAATTGTAACGAGAGGCGGTCTGTCGCCCTGGAGTTCTTTAAAGTAGCTTGTACAACAACCGAAAAATAGTGGAGGTTTCGGCCGGCACAGACCCGACCGCGTGATTTTTCACCCAGTTGACGGGTTTTCCACGTTAAAAAAATTGCCTTGTCAGCTTTCCCTTTTCTGTGACTGTTTGCGCGCTCGAACGCTCCCGGGCTAAGACGGCCCAATTTAATCCGATCTACCGGAGCCTTGAGTGGACCGCAACAAGAGTATTGTAGAAGTTTGTTCTACTCGGAGGACCGGAGTACTAAGGATACTCTTGAGGAGCAACCTTTGTGTTGAAGATTCTCTAGTTAGTGCAAACCTCAATCCTTCTTCCTCCGCAAGGCCGGCGAGTTCTTCAAAGAATGATTTTGTAGGTTGTCATGTAGGCATGATCAAATTCACTTTTTGCAAGTTATATAATAACTATTAGCATCCATACCATTATATTTTGGTAAAAATGTAAAATATCCATTTCAATTTCTGAACTGTGTTAAGTTTGAAATAAGAGCATGTTTGGTTGGGTGGTAGCGGACTAGAGGTTGGAGATGAAAAAAAAAGTATTTTTGAATAAAATTTTCTCCCCACAGTTAGAATCAGACAAAAAATAAGGTGATTGTTATACGCACTACAGTTTTGGCTATCCGCACTCTTTTTGTATTAGTTATTATGCGCCTTTTGGAAATACGTCTTGTGCGTACATTTTTAGGAAAAATGATCAACACGAAAGTTGTAGATCTCATCGAGATATACAACTTTCGTGTTGAACACTTTTCATAAAAATGCACGCACAAGACGTATTGCCCCCTGATTGAAACATGTGTGTAACTATATCGAATTTTTGGAAATACGTCTTGTACATGCATTTTTAGGAAAAGTGTTCAACACGAAAGTTGTAGATCTCGACGAGATCTACAATTTATTGTTGAACACTTTTTCTAAAAATACATGTACAACAGTACAAGGTGTATTTCCAAAATACGCGTAATAACTCGTACAAAAAGAGTGCGGATAGCCAAAACTGTAGTGCAGATAACAATCGCCTAAAATAATATTTTGGGTGATTGATGATTCTGAATGGAGGCTATTCAAACGTTCAAAAAAAAAATAGGATTTGCATTTCCCGAAAAACACAATGGAGAAATAGCTCAAATAAACAAAGCCTATGTTATTTGACTAACTTCTACTAAGTTTTAATAGTTGTAATCAAAATTATTATTTCATTTTACGAAATGATAAAAATGATTTTTTGTCATTATTATTATTATTATTATTATTATATATAGGCGAAAATCATATAAGTATAAGTCCATGAGGTTTAAGGCAATGTCTACTTAGTCCCTAAAATTTTAAATTGTGTCAAAAAAAAGTCCTCCAACATCTCATCTATGAACTTTTTAAGGATAAAAAGTCAAGATTTTAGCCATTTGACTAAACTACCTCTCACACTAATACATAAAAGATAGAGGTAATACCTTTTCTTTTATTTCCCTCAATTTATGTTTAAATTAACAACATGAAATACCATTCCCAATGATAAAGGATCATACATTGTCAGTAATAAGAAATACACATGTGCTTTAGGCAAACAAAATACTAAGCTAATAAATCAGCATCAATAACATACCACTTTCAGTAAACTCATTAGATCTTTACCAACACAACATTCCGAAATCAAAGTAACACGGTATTTTAATACGTAGAAAGTTGTAGCCCAATTTAAATAAACACGTTACTTGAGAAAGATCATCATCTCGGGGGATAATGTTGAAGTTTTTAATTTAAATGGTTATGCGCTGCATGCTACATATTCTCCCAAAAAGAGCATGAATAGTCCAAACATTAAAGTTTGCAATTCTGCTTCAGTGTTTGAACGAACACTTGAATGCGTACAAAAATCCACCCTCATGGCAGCAAAAATATATGAGTAGCATCTGCCGTTAGAAACTACGAGAAATGAGCTTAAAATAGTTTTGCAAATATTTAATTTAATTTACCACGCTCTTAATAATCCCAAATTTAACAAAGCTTGCAAGCAAAGAATATATACACCTCGTGCGCTTGGAGTCCTTATTGTTCTATGATTGAATCTCGAGAGCGAACATCCTACAATGTAAATAATAGTGCATAATCATGTTGAATACAAATAAATTTACATAAATAGAAGCTAAATGATACATGTGTTTTTCTTCTTGCGCAAGTTTTTATATTGTGGCCAATTCAGGACATAAGTTTGCATCCAAAACGACACCGCCAAAACAAACAGAGTCTTAGATAACAAATCGTGAGCCACACATATTCTTCATTTGGTGACATCCTCCTCTGTTTTGTTTATCCCGTCTCGTGTCCTACTTACAAACTCTCTCTCTCTCTCTCTCTCTCTCCAGCTTCATCTGCTCTATTTCTCTGCTTGCAAGTCTCTGTTTAACAGAGGAGGGATGAGACTGCGATAACCCCATCAACACGAGGAGAAGATGCTCGACCAAGAGTTGGCGGTGTGGGCTCCACACTCCAGGGAGCTATTGGATTCTTTTGGCTTTACATCTTGCGGAATGTAATGCACCCAAAAAGAAATCCGTTGTACTCGCAAACCAATATATCATAGCTTTAATTCTTCAGTCCCCTATTATGGTCGAAGAAAAAAAAAGGCTTTTCGATGGTCCAAGTCGCACTGACTCTGACTAGGGTTGGCCTGCACGCAAATATTTTTGTAGGAGAAAACAAGTAAAATAGTTTATTTTGTTGTGTACATGACATTGCTCTCTTTTTAGAAAAATTTGTAGGTGAGTATCTCGCACCTAGATCATGGTGAGAGGAGCGCATCTCAGCCATTGATAGCTCTAAATATTGCTGTATTTATGAATAATAAATAATGTCAGTATTTTTCCTACCGTCGGATCTAAGATCATACGGCTGTATTTTCCCCTCACCTAGAACTAGGTGAGCGAACTCACCTAAGTATCTCTCTATTAATGCTAAAAATGTGTTAAACTGCTAATTCTAAAATTGCATTTTATTAATTTATTCATTAAAGGTTTAAAATATGGAAATATTTGCAGATCGTTTGGTAGAGATTCTGGTCGTCGTCCTCCTCCAGCTCCTTCTCCATTTTAAAGTACGATCACAAGAAATCCATGCAATAAGTACTGTCCAGAAGTCCACGGCTTCATGCCGTTCACTTCTGACATCTCTATTTTCCTTTCCCATGTTCTAATATTCAAATCCATCTGCCTTCTGATCCAGTCAAGCTGAACTGGCCATTGAAGCCTTCCGCCGGCCTTCCTCCATTCCTTTTTCTTCTTAGGTCATTCCAGGTACCTTTCATCCCGGTCTATGTTCTAATCTGAGCTCCGATTGAATCGTTGACTTGACGCAAGCGGTTTATGCTGTTCTTCCTCTTAATTTTGTTTCGATTGGTGGAAAATCGGTTCTCAGATCTCCAGTTGGGATTACCCAAAGCAAACGTGATGCTTGCTACTGTGGTGCATGCGGCTAAGAATTAGGAGGGTTGGGGACGATTCTGGTCTGAGAATGGGGATGAGGAAGACGTCTCCGTTTCTCCTTTTCCTCGTGGGATTTGGATTCTTTATCGCCGCCTACAATCTCTCTAGTTTGGTGATCCACAACTGGAACAGGAATTTGGCGCCGCAATTGTTGGAGAGCTCGTCCCCGTCCATCCGATTCGATCCCATTGTCGGGATGCCGCGTGATTTGATGAAGTTGGGAGGACCGAGGAGGCTATTTCATGTGGCGCTCACTGCGACAGATGCGCCTTATAGCAAGTGGCAGTGCAGGCTAATGTACTACTGGTACAAGAAGATGAAGAAGATGAAGGGTTCGGAAATGGGCGGATTCACGCGGATTCTGCATTCCGGGAAACCTGATAATTTGATGAATGAGATCCCTACCCTTGTTGTGGATCCTCTCCCCGCTGGAATGGATAGGGTGAGGAAGTTTCCTTCTTACAGTTTTTTCTTCGAATTTCTTAGCCATTAGCCCTACTTCTGAACTAAAATATTTTGATTAAACTAAGTCTGGGCAATCTGCTTCTTCTTCATCTTTTTTCTGCTCCTCTTCTATTTGAATGAATATTTCTTTTGTCTTCTGTCAAACATATAATGGGTAAGAAGAACTACTGTTGTTCTAGAGGGTGTTTCCATTTTATATGAATGTGTCTTGCTATTGTAAGATGATTCTGCTTTGATTATTGATGATTGTGATACTGTTTGTGTTATGATCAAATCTGAATAAACGTGGGGAATATGGGGCTATTTGAAGAAAAGCTGTTAGAGGAGGGGGGTGATTTGGGGGAGGGAGAGCTGAGAGAAGACAAGCAGGAGAGTTAGGAAGGGGATGGGTACAGAAAAGATCTTTTTAGGGGTATTAGGGCTTTGGCATTGAAATTGGATGTCCAATTCCAATGAAATAGACTTCCAATTCTAATTCAAGGCCCCAATTCTGTTTGAACAAACGAACCCAAAGAGAAAATAGAGGAATTGTTGTCTTGTTTTTCCAAATTTTTCCATTTTCATTACAACAATAAGCCTTACATTTACAGGCTAAACAAGTATAAAACAATGCCTAAACTAAGCCTAAGGTTTAAACGCGCAACAATCCCCACACCTTAAAATTTCTACGTCCTTGTCGTATATGTTTGCCAACTAATGTGACTGCTTCGTTCAAACGTTCTTAAGTTGCTCAAAAAATAGTATCCCTTAGGGGCACTTAATCGAACAACTTTGTGGTATCATGTAGTCATCCTCACACTGAGCGAATTCAGGATGTCCATAAATTTTTTGGAACCAACGGAGGTAATAAGGTAGAAGAAGTTGATGTTCTTGATGATGGCACTTACTCGAACAACTTTGTGGTATCATGTACTCATCCTCACACTGAGCGAATTCAGGATGTTCATAACAATTTTGGAACCAACGGAGGTAATAAGGTAGAAGAAGTTGATGTTCTTGATGATGGCAGGAGCTCGTCATTTCTATCCCCGGTTTCCCTGGTCGAGAGGGGCTGTCGAAGGCCCTGTATTGTATTTCCAATTGCGCGGAGGAGAGCCAATTGCAAATATTTTAATAAAAAAAATACTGTCATTTCAACATTGAATACGAGCTCCTGTCTACTTTGAAGAAATCTGTCGACGAGCCGACTAATCTCATGATCGTGAATACGTCGTTATCGATTCTTCTCAACATTGAATACGAGCCCAACAAGCATCCTGAGCCGATAAACTGAGTGCCGTCCTTTGGAATGAACAACTCTCCTTGTGTATGGCTGTGTATAACACTTTGGATTCGTAGGAAACAATGAGGGAATCCATAGCTTCTTGAGAAGGTGGATGAATGGCTTCTTGATTCTCTGACATCGATTCATAACATCATTCATAACCCCATAAATTCGTTCAACCTGAACTACGTTTATGACTACAAGAAAAATGTGAGTTTGACTATGTTGATTTTGTCGTTGAATTGTGATTGCCATTGCGAAGACTGAGAACAGAGAGGAGAGCACCACTGTTAGGATGAAAATATGAATGAATGTAGGGAGAATGAGGCTATTGGATGAAAAGCTCTTAAAGGGGATGTTGCGATTAAACTAGGAATTAATACATATTTCCCAATTAAACAATATTGAAATTCACAGATCAGAAACTAATCCACAATGAGATAAATTAACCAAATCCAATTCAAACTCAGATGTATAACAATCATCCCAATCAATAAAAGTTGAGAATGGTTCAATTCAGAAACAGATAATTACAGTAAAAGTGATCAAGGAATGGGTAAGATTGATCCTAAGAGGGACACACCTCTGAACAGATCAAGGAACACTTCTCCTTAAGTTCGCACTCAAGAAGAAACAACGGGGCAACAAACATAAGCAAAAACATAACCAACATTCCAGACTCCACGACTATTTAAAACAGAACAAAACAACAAAATTAGTAAAACACCCCTTTCCCGCCAAGACCAATTAAAACGACTACCACACATTTTATTTTTGATCGCAACAAGGCCTCCCCGGTCAGAGCTTCCTTGTCCTCAAGGAAGAAATCGAGGATACTGCTGCTGTATCACTCCAATATCCTCCCAGGTAGCATCTTCAAGTGCACTGTTGGCTCATTGAATTAACAGCTGTGTCACTACACTTACTTGTCGAGGAACAATCCTGCGCTCCAGCACTGCCACAGGTTCCAGCATCACATTACGTTATTCACTGTCGATGGCAATGGAATACAACAATCTGGAGCTTCTCCATGATGCTCCCGGAGTTGTGAAATATGAAAGGTATGATGTATTTTACTAGACTCCGGTAGATCGAGCCTATACGCCACTGCCCCAATCTTTTCCAACACACAAAAGGTCCAAAAAACTTGGGTGCCAGCTTGTGGAAGCCCTGGCTGCATAAGCTCACCTGCTTGTAGAGGCTGAAGACGTACATATGCCCAAGATCCCACCTTGAGTTCTCTTTCCCGTCTCTTATTATTGGCCAACACTTTCATTCTATTCTGGGCTTGATTGAGATTGAACTTAAGAATGGAAATTACTCTTTCCCGAGCCACCAAGGAACGATCAACTTCCTCCACCATTGTTGAATCAGCAACATACGGACAATGCAGAGTTGGTTCTTGTCCATAGACGACTTCATATGGATTCATCCTTATAGCACTCTGAAAAGTGGTATTATACCACCATTCAGCCATTGGCAACCAAAACGCCCAGCTGCGGGGTCTTTCTGAACACATACAACTTAAGTAACTCTTTACACAACGGTTCACTGCCTCTGACTGTTCATCCGATTGCGGATGATAGGTTGTCGACATATGCAATTGGACCTGCAGAATTCTGAGCGACTCTTGCCAGAATTGACTAAGAAAAACAATGTCCCGGTCACTTACAATGGTGGTCGGCAATCCATGTAGACGAAAGATGGAATCCAAAAAGATTTGAGCTATTCCTTCAGCCGTATAAGGATGTGAGATAGCTACAAAGTGGGCTTGTTTACTTAAACGATCCACAACAGCGAAAATGGTGGTTTTGTGATTACTCTTAGGTAATCATTCTATAGAGTCCTTAGAAATCTCTTCCCAAATCATCTCAGGTATTGGCAAAGGCTGAAGAAATCCTTTCTATTTTTGGTAATCAGGTTTGCATTTTTGACAAACCTTACACATCTGAATGTACTTGTATATATCGGGTTTCATGGTCTTCCAAAAAAATATTCTCTTCATTCGATGATAAGTAGTTGTAATACTCGAATGTCCCCTAAGCACCCGTCGTGATACAATTACAAGAGTTTGACCTTGACTTCTTCAAAATTTCCAACCACAATCTTTCCCTTTCTCTTGAGGACACCATGAGCCCACTGATACTTTGGCTTATACAGAGGATCTTGTTCCTTCCCTTTAATAATTTGCTGTAAATGTTCATCCAATACCCATATTTCCTTCACTTGGTTTAAAATATCAGATGAGAAGACCACCTTCCGGTTTAATTCCAGTACATTAACTTCTGCTCTTCGAGATAGCCCATCCGCACGTAAGTTTTCCTTACCCTTCCTATACACGATTGTATAACTGAATCCCATTAACTTGGCTATAAATTTCTGCTGATTAGGAGTGGATGCTTCTGATCAAACAAAAACTTCAAACTTTGGTGGTCTGTTTTAATATGACCACCCATCAAATAATGGCGCCACTTTTGAACTGCCAATACGATTGCAAGCAGCTCTTTTTCATAAGTTACACAATAATAATCTCATCTCTTCAATGCCTTAGCTTGAATTCCATTCAAACTCATAGAGGATAATGAAAACTATCTCTTCAATAACATATTTTCGTTGAGAGATAAAGATCCCCCTCATAGACCAAGCCACTTCTGATGGGATTCCATCGGATCGTGCACACGAAGGAGCGGGACCCACGTTCATTTATTCCCGCCGGAAGACTTGATCGGATCGCCGATCCGACTCCGCGGTTGCGTCCGGCACGTCGCCGCGAGTCAAAATCATATATTTATGTATTTGTTTCGGACATGTATTTATTTATTTAAGGGCTAAACCCACCGGCCAATCATAGCCGTTGATGGGGATGCCCTAATGCTAGTTTTTCTTATAAATAGGACTAGAGGGCTGGTTTTGGAGTCATTGCTGATTTTGGAGAATACTATTCCCGGAATCCGGTGATCAAGCCTCGGTGCCGAAGCCGTGGAGCCCTAGGTGGTGACTCCTAGTGGTGGAAACTCCTCCCCAAGGTAACCCTAACCTTTCCCCATCTTCTCCCCCTCCCAAATCCCCCTAGCTGCCGCCAGCCCCTCTCCTACAGCCGCTGCCCTTCCAGCAGTCCAGCCGAACCCCTCCTGCCCAGCCCTAGCCCAGCCGCCCAACTCCTCCACCTTCTTTCAGTCCAGCAGCCATCCGTCGGCCTGCTACTGGCCGCCCCCTCCATTCCCCAGCCCGCCGACTTGCTGCAGATCAGCAGCCAGCCCGCCGGCCTGTTTCAGGCCGCCCTCTCCAGTCCCGCAGCCCGCCGGCCTCCTTGTGGCCGGCCGACCACTTGCCACCTTCCCTCCCTCCAAACCATCAACTCCTCTCATTCTCCCCTTCCCCACAACAACCCTACCCTCCTATTTTCGTGGATCCACCTTCCCAAACTCCCCAAAATTTCAGATCCGATCAGATCTGAAATTTCCCCTCCCCGACCCGTTATCTCCCCACCGTTTACCCCGTCGTTGCCCGGATCCGATCCCTAACGTCGGATCTACCACTCTCGTGCCCGGATCCATCCGTATTTGTCCGGATCTATCCGTTTCAGCCCTCCCATCCCGTTTTCCACCGTGGACAACCACCAACCACATCCCCGGTCCGGATCTACTCCTCCAAATCCGCTGTTTCCATTGCTCCAAACCAGCCCCTAGTTGTGAGTTATTTCATCGTGATTTAGTTGTATTATTTCTTGATATTATTATTGGATAATCTAGTATTGTGCTTGGATTTGGCTTGTGGAATTTTGTGTCGATTGAGTACTAACTTGCAGGAGGAGCTATTCGCCGCGCGCTTTGCTTTGGCCCTCCGAGCGGAGGAAAGCCAACTAAATCCGCTCAATATTAAAATTATTCTCTTGTTGTGATTATCCGTTTGTGGTGTTAAATTTTCATTGCTCAATTAATTGTTGTCGTCATCGACGGTTGTGTCGCATATAGAGTCTAGGAAGTGCACCCCCATAGCCTACCCTACATCAGTTGGTATCAGAGCCCAGGTCGGGCCATCTTGCATGCTCCGTAGTGGTAGGACATTTAGAAGCATGGTAGATCCGCAAGTCACCCACGAGCGAGCGGCCGGTTCGAATTCGAGCGCCGCCACCACGGATTTTGAGCGCCTTGTGTTAGACCGTTTTGATGCCTTGGGTACACAGTTCACCAACATGCGTCGTGACGTCGCCACAGTGAACCAACGTCTAGATCGGTTAGAAAATGTTAGGAATATTCTGACACCCCGTGACGAGGAGATTGAGGACGACCCTGACAATCCTCCCCATCGAGATCAGAGGGATAGGGACGATCCACCACCGGAAGACCGTTATCGTCGTGATATCCCTTATCGAGTCCCACCCCCACCGGTGAGGAGACGCCCCGATCTTGCGACTGAGCGTCGTCATCCTCCAGTTCGTGACCGACCCCCATTTCAGCGAGATGAGTATCGTATGCCGCGACAGCCTCGTTTTGATCCCAGGGACCGGGCACCCCCGCATGATCGTCGTGACCGTTACCACGATGAGTACTATCCCCCGGGTCGAAGAGAGCGTGGTCCTCAGCCTGCTCGATACGACGCCTATGATGACTATCCCGAGGATTACCCCGACCCACGGAGAGGCGATCACCAGTTTGATATCACTCGTCGTATCCGCATCGACGCCCCTTCCTTCGACGGGCGCTTAGATCCGAAAGCCTTCAGCGATTGGCTTTTGGATATGGACCACTACTTCGAGTGGTACGATATGAGCGACGAGCGCTGTATTCGCTTTGCGAAGATGAAACTGATCGGGCAAGCAAAGGTGTTTTGGATCAGTGTTGAGAGGACCCTAGAGCGAGACGGCTATTATCCTATCTCCAGTTGGGAGGAGATGAAGGATAGACTGAGAGAGAAGTACCTCCCCACCTCGTACCGTGACCAGCTGTTCGAGCAGCTGCAGAATTTACGACAGGGGACGCTTACTGTTGCAGAGTACATGGCCCGCTTCGATGAGCTGATGGTTCGGAGCGATATTTCTGAGGAGCCTATTGCCACAGCATCCCGATTCAGGGCGGGCCTCCGCGCCGATATCCGGAGAGAGCTGATTCCCCACCACCCTGAGAGTATCGATCAGATTTTCCAGCTTGCCCTCGAGTTTGAGCAGTACCTCCGATCGTCGAGCACGAAGCAGTTCCCCGCACGAACTGATTCGTCGACCTTTAGGAAACCCGCTCCACCCCAGACCTCCGCGGCTGCACCTTCTCGCGCCCCCATCGATGCGAAGGGCAAGGTCATGACCACTGATGGCCAGCAGTCTGGCGGTATTGTGTGTTTTAGATGTTCGGGCAGAGGACACGTGGCGGCGCGGTGCCCCACGCGGATCCTGCTAGTTGAGGGCGAGGAGCAGATTATAGACGAGGACGAGGATGCCCCTGAGGACGTCAGGGCCACTGTGGAGGATGGTTGGGAGAGTGACGCTGAGAGATCGTTAGAGATGGGAGTGATTAGACGCCTACTACATACCCCACGTGTGGACGAGGATTGGCGTCGCACCACCATCTTTTACACATACTTCCCTAGCGCAGGCGGACCCTGCAAGCTAGCTATTGACAGTGGGAGCTGTGTGAACATCGTAGCACAGAAAGGGCTTGACCGTATGCAGGTGAAAGCCGAGCCCCACCCCCATCCTTATAGAGTCGTCTGGGTGGATAAGACGGCCATCCAGGTTACCCAGCGATGTCTTGTCCCTATTACTATCGCATCGTTTCAGAACAAGGTGTGGTGTGATGTTATTCCCATGGATGTCGCCCATGTTCTTCTAGGCCGCCCCTGGCTGTTTGATCGCGACGTCACGTGCTTCGGCCGCTCGAACACGTGCGTCTTTTATGATAAGGGCCGGAAGATTACGCTGACACCTACCCAGCCACGAGAGAGATCGAAGAGTGTTGTTGAGCCCTCGGTGAGCACGAGTACCTCGAGACCGCTACACATCCTGAGGCGGAGTGAGTTCTTGCGCGCCAGTATTGAGTCATATATCATCTACGTTGTCGCTGCCACTCAGGCCATTGAGGACACTCCGGTTGACCACCCGCTAGCGGTGCGTCCCCTTTTAGAGGAGTTTGCTGACATGATGCCGGAGGAGCTCCCTGATGAGCTACCCCCACCACGGGACATCCAGCACGCCATTGACCTGATCCCGGGAGCTTCCCTCCCGAACCTGCCCCACTATCGTATGCACCCGGATGAGCACGCTGAGCTCAAACGGCAGGTTGATGAGCTTCTTCGGAAGCAATTTATTCGAGAAAGTATGAGCCCGTGTGCTGTCCCCGCCCTTCTTACCCCTAAGAAGGACGACAGTTGGCGTATGTGCATTGATAGCCGCGCCATAAACAAGATCACAGTCAAGTACCGCTTTCCCATCCCCCGATTAGATGATCTATTGAACACTATGTCTGGTGCCCAGATCTTTTCCAAGATCGATCTGCGTAGTGGGTACCACCAGATCAGAGTGCGTGAGGGAGACGAATGGAAGACCGCTTTTAAAACTAAGGATGGTCTTTATGAGTGGTTAGTCATGCCATTCGGGCTTTCGAACGCCCCTAGTACGTTTATGAGTGTTATGACGCAGGTGTTGCGGCCCTACATGGGCAAGTTTCTGGTTGTGTACTTCGATGATATACTGATTTACAGTCAGACACAGACCGCTCACCTCGATCACCTGAGGCTTCTCTTCGGCACCCTCCGCCGGGAGAAATTGTATGTGAACCTGAAAAAGTGTGCATTTCTTTCTGAGTCCGTCCACTTCCTCGGATTCATCATATCCTCGACTGGAGTATCTGTTGACCCCGAGAAGGTCAAATCCATTCGAGACTGGCCAGTGCCCACGACTATCCACGAGGCTCGCAGCTTTCACGGGCTTGCCACCTTCTACAGGAGGTTTGTCCCGGGGTTCAGCACGATCATGGTCCCCTTCACGAGCTGCCTCAAGAAGGGAGAGTTTCAGTGGACCCCCGCTGCCACTAGAGCCTTCGAGGAGATTAAGGAGAGGCTGACGACGGCCCCAGTTCTGAGGCTTCCTGATTTTAGCCGTGCTTTTGAGGTCGCTTGCGACGCGTCTGGAGTTGGTATCGGTGGCGTATTGAGCCAAGAGGGACACCCTGTCTCCTACTTTAGCGAGAAATTAAACGAAGCAAAGCAGAAATACTCGAACTACGATCGAGAGTTTTATGCGATTGTCCAGTCCTTACGCTACTGGAGGAACTACCTCCTCCCTCGAGAGTTTGTGCTTTACTCCGACCACCAGGCGTTACGCTATTTAGATTCTCAGCGCAAGTTGGGACATCGGCATGCCAAGTGGGTCGAATATCTGCAGGACTTCCACTATGTCCTCAAACACCGAGCTGGTGTTGAGAACAAACCTGCGGACGCCCTTAGTCGCCGTGTCTCCTTGCTTCAGACTATGACCGCCCGTGTCGACGGACTTGAGCACTTGATCATAGAGTATCCGACGTGCCCTGATTTTGGTGAGATTTACGCCGCCCTATCCCGAGATCCCCCAGACCCCGTTGAGGGATATCAGATCTTCGAAGGATACTTGTACCATGGATCCCGCCTATGCATTCCCCGGACATCTTACCGTGATTTTCTGATTTGGGAGTTGCATGCGGGCGGAGCCGCTGGACATTTTGGGCGCGATAAGTCCATAGTCATTGTGGAGGACCGTCTCTACTGGCCCACGCTTAGGAGGGATGTGACTAAAGTCGTCCGCCACTGCCGTATCTGCCAGACGGCCAAGGGCACGAAGCAGAACGCAGGCCTATATACACCCTTACCGGTCCCACATCGACCCTGGGAGGACCTTAGCATGGATTTCGTTCTTGGACTCCCCCGCACTCTTCGGAAGCACGACTCCATCTTTGTGGTGGTCGATCGCTTTTCGAAGATGGCTCACTTTATTGCATGCCGCAAGACGGAGGACGCGACCCACGTTGCATCCATTTTCATGAGGGACGTCTTCCGATTACATGGCCTTCCCAAGTCCATCGTATCGGACCGCGACGTGAGATTTATGAGCTACTTCTGGAAGACCTTGTGGCTCAAGACCGGCACCACCCTTAAATTCTCCACTGCCTACCACCCACAGACTGATGGACAGACGGAGGTAGTGAATAGGAGTTTAGGAAACTTGTTGAGGTGTCTGGTGGGAGAGCATGTGAGTAGCTAGGACTTAGACCTTCCGGTCGCAGAGTTTGCATATAATAGTTCGGTCAATAGGACCACTGGGTTGAGTCCATTCCACATAGTGTCAGGTTACGACCCCAGGAAACCCATTGACCTTATCCCGAGCCCATTAGAGTCCCGGCCTAGTGAGTCTGCTGAGTCATTTGCACGGCATCTGCATGAGTTACATGAATCGGTCCGCCGACGTATTAATATGAGCAATGAAAGTTACAAAACCCACGCAGATAAAAGAAGGCGAGAGCGTACTTTTGATATTGGCGAACAGGTGATGGTACGAGTCCGCCCGGAGAGGCTCCCTTCGGGGCCTGCCAAGAAGTTAAGCGCCAGGCGAATGGGTCCTTTCTCGGTTATTAGTCGGATTGGGACAAACGCCTACAGGCTAGACATCCCGGCGAGTATGGGGATTCATCCAGTATTTAATGTCGAGGATCTCACACCTTATTACGAGCCTCATGACTATGGGGACCCGAGCAGTGGGAGCGACCCCTCTCTCCCCTTGCCGCCCTTCACCACCTCCCCACCCACGCCAGATAGCCACCACCGCCCACCCATTGTTGATACCCTTCCACCTGGGAGTTCGTCGCATATGGTTCCACAGCCGGCATCACCGCTCGCACCGGGTACCACCATGAGAGAGTCGAGAGATGAGAGCATCACGGAGATCAGATCCCACCAGATTGTTCCCACCACGGACGGGCCGCGCCTTCGCTACTTGGTTCATTGGCGGGGCCGCGCCGACGCTGACGACGCTTGGATATTGCCGGCAGAGCTTGATCGACTTGCCCCCGGACTTCGACTCCAGTACGATCGTCTCCATTCCTCGGAGATGAATGCTTTTCAGTCGGGGGGAGTTGATGGGATTCCATCGGATCGTGCACACGAAGGAGCGGGACCCACGTTCATTTATTCCCGCCGGAAGACTTGATCGGATCGCCGATCCGACTCCGCGGTTGCGTCCGGCACGTCGCCGCGAGTCAAAATCATATATTTATGTATTTATTTCGGACATGTATTTATTTATTTAAGGGCTAAACCCACCGGCCAATCATAACCGTTGATGGGGATGCCCTAATGCTAGTTTTTCTTATAAATAGGACTAGAGGGCTGGTTTTGGAGTCATTGCTGATTTTGGAGAATACTATTCCCGGAATCCGGTGATCAAGCCTCGGTGCCGAAGCCGTGGAGCCCTAGGTGGTGACTCCTAGTGGTGGAAACTCCTCCCCAAGGTAACCCTAACCTTTCCCCATCTTCTCCCCCTCCCAAATCCCCCTAGCTGCCGCCAGCCCCTCTCCTACAGCCGCTGCCCTTCCAGCAGTCCAGCCGAACCCCTCCTGCCCAGCCCTAGCCCAGCCGCCCAACTCCTCCACCTTCTTTCAGTCCAGCAGCCATCCGTCGGCCTGCTACTGGCCGCCCCCTCCATTCCCCAGCCCGCCGACCTGCTGCAGATCAGCAGCCAGCCCGCCGGCCTGTTTCAGGCCGCCCTCTCCAGTCCCGCAGCCCGCCGGCCTCCTTGTGGCCGGCCGACCACTTGCCACCTTCCCTCCCTCCAAACCATCAACTCCTCTCATTCTCCCCTTCCCCACAACAACCCTACCCTCCTATTTTCGTGGATCCACCTTCTCAAACTCCCCAAAATTTCAGATCCGATCAGATCTGAAATTTCCCCTCCCCGACCCGTTATCTCCCCACCGTTTACCCCGTCGTTGCCCGGATCCGATCCCTAACGTCGGATCTACCACTCTCGTGCCCGGATCCATCCGTATTTGTCCGGATCTATCCGTTTCAGCCCTCCCATCCCGTTTTCCACCGTGGACAGCCACCAACCACATCCCCGGTCCGGATCTACTCCTCCAAATCCGCTGTTTCCATTGCTCCAAACCAGCCCCTAGTTGTGAGTTATTTCATCGTGATTTAGTTGTATTATTTCTTGATATTATTATTGGATAATCTAGTATTGTGCTTGGATTTGGCTTATGGAATTTTGTGTCGATTGAGTACTAACTTGCAGGAGGAGCTATTCGCCGCGCGCTTTGCTTTGGCCCTCCGAGCGGAGGAAAGCCAACTAAATCCGCTCAATATTAAAATTATTCTCTTGTTGTGATTATCCGTTTGTGGTGTTAAATTTTCATTGCTCAATTAATTGCTGTCGTCATCGACGGTTGTGTCGCATATAGAGTCTAGGAAGTGCACCCCCATAGCCTACCCTACATCAACTTCTATCCCCAAAAAGTATTGAAGAGCGCCAAGATCTTTAATGTCAAAGGGGGAGGCAAGTCATTTCTTAACCTCAAGAATATGACCAACACTGGTGCCAGTGAGATGATGTCATCCACATACACAACAAATATAGTCGTATGAGAGGCATCCTTGTGGATAAAGACAGAGTGATCGTAGACACTTCTAGAAAAAGCCAAGTTGTAGAAGTTTAGTGCTAAGTTTCTCAAATCATGCCCAGGGAGATTGTTTAAGGCCATAACCTGCACACATGATTAGATGTGGGAAACGAGAAGCTAGGTGGAGGTGCCATATAAATCTCTTCGTGAAGATTCTCATGCAAGAACGCATTATTGACATCCAATTGTTGAAGGGGCCATGATTGTTGAGCCGCAATAGAAATAAGGATACGAACAGAAGCCAATTTAGCAACATGATTAAATGCTGCTTGATAGTTAACTCCATCAATCTGAGTGAAGCCTTTAGCCACCGACATGGCCTTATACCTTTCAATGGATCCATTCTGATTATGCATAATTGTGAACACCCAACGACAACCAACAATATATTTGCCTGGGGAAGTTCCATTAACTCCCAAGTATTTTGTTTTTAAAAGTATTTTGTTTTTAAAAGCCATCATTTCACATTCCATAGCCTCTTTTCATGAAGGAATGGGGAGTGCTTCAGAGAAATTATTAGGAATAGATACAGACGAAACAACTGTAGGGTAAGCATGGAAAGAGGGAGATAAAAAATGATAACTCGCATACCTCTCGGTAGGATACCGAGTGCGAATACCGCGACGCAAGGATGGCACTACCCATTCAAGTTCTTGTCTTCTTCGTTGAAAAACTTGAAGTTCTTTTTGTGAGTGGACAGTGTCAGTATGAATACCTGTCTCCAAAGGAACACTCTCCTGAATGACTTCAGGGATAGGAACAACGTCGACATCTTCATGCGCAAATAAGGATGGGAGAGGTAACACAATGTCGGAGACCTGGTTGGACCCGTGATGAACAGAAACTTGTGGATCTTGATCTGAGAAGAAAGATATCTCTTCAAAAAAAGTAACATCCTTGGACACGATCCGTCTATGGAGCTGAGGACAATAACACTTATACTCTTTCTGGTTAGGGGCATAACCAACAAAGACACACTTAACCGCCTGAGGTTCCAATTTGTCTTTTGTGGGACTAACGATGTGAACAAATGTCACGCACCCAAAAACTTTAGGGGGCAAGTGAAAATAGCTTCATGAGGTTTCAGAATCTGAAATGGACTCTTGTTCCCGATGACTCGTGATGGAATCCGATTAATCAGATACACAGAAATCAAAACTGCTTCATCCCATAAAGACTTGGGCACATGCATCTCATGCAACAAAGCTTTGGCAACATTCAACAAATGTCTATGCTTCCTTTCAGATACCTCATTCTGTTGGGGAGTATGTGGATAGGAGCTTTGAAAGATAGTACCTTTATTGCTAAAAAACATTTGCATCTCCTTAGACACAAATTATCCACCTATATCCGACCTTAAGACTTTAATATTTGCTTCTAATTGAGTTTCAACAAGAGCATAAATTTTTGAAACACTTCAAAAACATAATTCTTTCTTTTCAACAAGTACAACCAAGTAAATCTTGAATAATCATCAATAAAGAGAACAAAATACTTAAAACCATTCAAAGACATAATGAGAGCAGTCCAGACATCATAATGGATAAGATCAAAACATTGTTTAGTTCTGCTAGTACTAGGAAATAAGAAGTTATGCAGTGTTTAGCTATTTCACATGCTTCACAAGACAAGTCCAAGCTAGAAATAGGAGAGTCAACATGAAACATAGATTTAAGAATTCGCAGAGGCACATGTCCCAGTCTGTGATGCCATGAACTCAGATCATTTTGCTTTGAAGCTTTCACATGCGTTACCTTCTTTGAATCCATCAGATGTCCCCCACCAATCATCTTCCCGCTCACCAGATCCTGAAAGACACAATGAGAAGGAAAAATGTGACGCTATAATTAAGTTGATTGGTCAAGCAACTAATAGATAATAGATTTGTAGGAAAAGACAACACATATATCACAGAGTCGAGAGAAATCTCTTATTAAAGGCGCACAATCCCTTTACCCGCAACACGAGCAAAAAATCCATGAACAATTTTAACCTTTCCCACTGCAGGATGCATAGAAGTAATATGACTTGACTTACCTGTCATATGATCAGAAGCTCACGAATCAATTATCCACTGAGTACTGTCTCCAAAGGAAGACACAACATTAGCATGAGCAACCATACCTGATGATTGAGTGTGTTCTTGTCGCCCAAGAGAGGCTTCAAGAGCCGCCAATTTCTTACTCATCTCCTGAATAAATACAACTTCTTGACTAATGGGGTGATCTCCACTTCCCACAAAAGAAATTCTCAAGTGTGCGGATTGAGTTTTAACCACATACTTGTCTGCAACATTTTTAATGAAGTGTTTAGGAACAAGGTGTGGATATAACTCACAATAAGAACAAACTAGTTTAGCTTTCTCCGACTCATTCAACCGAGGTCGACTCATATTAGATCCGCTTCTAGAATCATTATTCCATTTTTTTATCAGCCACCATCGTTGATTTTTCATAGTTCTCTGCATCACTAATTTTGTTCATCAAGATTCTATGAGATTCTCCATTGAGAAAACTGGCCACAGTATCCAGATCAAGAACAACATCTCTTCCAAGCACTTGGACCCGTTGAAATTCAAGTTCAGAAGGCAAACCGTCAAGAAGTTCAAATACTCTTCTTTGACTCAACTCTCCTTGACTATCCCCACATCCAAAACATGTGGGAGAGATTTTAACACCAGAATATTGATCTATCTCCTCCCCTTTTTTTGTAAGCCTCCCGTAGTAATCCTCAAAGGACGTCCCACTGTCCATACATATAACCTTTGTATTCAGTTGATAGATTCTAGCAAGGTCACGCCTTTTGAGTAACTTTTTTCAACCAAATCCTACAAGAGTTTAGCTGTCTCACAAACCATGAACTGGCGAGCAATAGTAGGTTCCATAGAGTAGTTAACCATGTCATAACAGTTAGATTATCTGCTTCCCACTCTCCATAGAGGAGCCTTTTTTGTTCCAGTTATAAAACCAAGTTTTCTCCTGTTCCCGATAACCATCTTCATTGATTGCGTCCATAGTAAGCAATTTTTTCCATTTAATTTGACATTAGTAACTGCCATCACAGAGAAATCAACATCTGAATTAGAGACATTAGATACTATTTTTCCTTTCCCAACGAAGATATCAGAATCCATTTAACCCACGACAAGTGCGGAAGCCACAAAAAACAATAATTTTGTACTCCAACAGAAGAACTGTGCCAATAATCACCACAAGGAATCCAAACAGGAACAAAAACAGATTTAAAGAGATATCTGAATGGACCAAAACACCACTGATGACTGATTCCCTCTGAAGCAGTGGAGGGAGAAAGTCCTGGGATCGATAAACAAGGACTTCACAACGGCCTCTGCGATGGAAGAAGATGACCCAGCCGATCGGAAGAAGAGAAGCTAGGTTCCAGCACCGGCGCCTGATTGATCCCCTCTGGACGATCACGACGACACCCGCGCTAGAGATCACAGCACCGCCGCCCTTCGACTTCGTCGGTTCCAGTAACCTTCGACGAACAAGGACAGCGCACCCAGCCGATCGGAACAAGGGGAGCTAGGTTCCTTTAACCTTCTCTGATACCATGAAGAAACAAAGGGGAGGAAAATACCTTACGGTGGCCTTGCGGCGTTGAACCAACGAGAGAACCCTTAACATTGTATATAGGTCCCCCATTTTTTAACCCTAATGTGGGTCTCATTTAGCTTGGATATTATTATTTTCAACACGCGCTTCTATCATTTATTACGATAATGTAGTGCAACTTATCTTTGCTCCAATCTTGTGTTTCTTCCCACATGAAACATATTGCCATTGATTTTCACTTTGGCCGTTACCAAATTGCCAAGAAAGAATTTTGGGTGTCCCATGTGCATACGACTGATCAGTTCGCTGTCTCGCTCACCAAACCATTTGCTTGGAAGCTCTTCCTTGATAATCGGTCCAAGCTTCAAGTTCAGCCATTTGCTTATGGGGAGTGTGATAGAGAGAGATCTCCGAAGATTCAACAATTTACCTTAACTTCTCCATGACTACAGCCTTGATAGCTGCCAATCCCCGCATAGAATAAAAAACAATTCAATGCTATTTGTTTTGCATAACTTACTGCTATTTATTCTATATCTACATATATGTAGCATATATTGATTTCTATTTATTTCTCTAGTCAAAGAAACATTTCAAATCATTCCTGTATAAATATGTAAGATTCGAATAATCAAATCAATCATTCATACAATCCTATTTTGAATTTCTTCATTTTAGACCTGCTTGAACATGCTTACCCCCAACCTTCTCACTATCTTTCCCTCTGTGTTGTTTGGGAAATATATGCTTTATTACTGAAGCTTTATTGATCTTCTGACCTTTCTGACAGGGTTACGTTGTACTGAATCGACCATGGGCATTTGTTCAATGGCTGGAAAAGGCAAAAATTGAGGAAGAGTAAGAATTATCTAAACTTTCGTAGTCAGTCCACTCTTTCTTAATTCTTCTTTGATAACATGCCTTGTGAATTGTTCATGCTTGTTGGAAATTTGCAGTTACATACTTATGGCAGAACCAGATCACATATTTGTGAATCCTTTGCCCAACTTGTCTCGTGGAGATTACCCGGCTGCATTTTCTTTCTTCTATATTAAGCCCTCTGAAAACGAGAAAATCATAAGGAAGTACTATCCTGAAGAGAAAGGTCCTGTGACAAATGTTGATCCTATCGGCAATTCTCCTGTCATTATAAAGAAGGTAGACATTTCATTTTACATTATAATTATATTTTTTTCACTGATTAAAAGAAGTCTGTGAAGTTAGCTCGTAGATTGAAGATTGTTGAAAATCGGATCGGGTTTTGGCTTGAATTGAGCTTAGGTTGAAGTGAACATGCCCTAACAATCCCAGTCAGGCTCGGATTGAACTTTAATTGAGCCAAGCTTGAATCAAATCAAGTCATTGAGATCAGGCAAAATGTATTTATGAACAAACTTTTTAAATCATGAGTGGTTGAGCCAATCTATGAGCAAAATTTTTTTTTGCTTGGTATCAAATTTAATGACTTTGAGTTGATCTTGAGCTGGGATTGGATCGGGCTGAGATTGGATCTTTAGCAGCCTACCTGAAAAAGCTTTCTATTACAACTGGGGATATAATTTTCCTTGCCTACTTATCCTTCAATTGTTTTCTCGTCTTGTATGTAAATTGTTTTACTTTGCTGGACCTGCTCAGTCACAACTTGAAAAAATTGCTCCTACGTGGATGAATGTTTCCCTAAAAATGAAAGAAGATCCAGAGACAGATAAAGCTTTTGGATGGGTGCTTGAAATGTGAGAATCGTTTATCATACTCTTTCTCCCTCTCTCTCTCTCTATCGATACTTATAATAAGGAAACATGGAAGTTCTACAGTGCTGATCAGTAGCTCCTGTCCATCCGTTGCTCAGGCATAAATTTTTTTGTGCTCGGGAAAAAAAACTGGCGGTGGTGGAATGCGGGATTTGAACCCACGACCATTCCGCAAGATCCTTAATCTGGCGACTTTGACCATCTGGGCCAATTAACTTTGTTGTAATGAGTAAAGTTTATTATATACATATATATATGCACGTGGCTATATATGTATTAAAATTTTAAGTTTTATGATAAAATATTATATAAAGTGTTAACAATTTTTAAGTGGGGAACTGAGTTTTTTTTTTGAGATTTTGGGGGGGGGGGGGGCAGCTACCGAATTTTTTGTTAATAAAATTTTATTTATTACGAGTGACAGTGCACGGGAGCCCCCGCAGCCGCGACAGGACCGCGACCGCAACAGTGCCACGGCACGCCGACACTCCCTCCGCTCGCAACCCATCGAGGGCGGTCGTGCGTGGGATTTCTACAGTGTGACAGGCTCGGGGGGGGGGGGGGGGGAGCGTCGGGAGTGTCGTCGGGCCGTGACACTGTTGCGGCCGGGGTCCTGTCGTAGCTGCGCGGGAGGCCCCCGTGTGTGTATGTATACATATATGTGTGTGCGTGTGTGTGATTTATGCAGTTGGTCTATACTATGGTGACTGATTGTAGGGTTGTTTCATGTTGTTGACCATAGGTATGCCTATGCTGTTGCTAGTGCTTTGCATGGTGTGCAACATATTCTTCACAAGGATTTTATGATACAGGTATCATTTTCTATTCTTACTTAATTATTCGGAACTGGTTTATCATTCTCTTACGATGTTAATATAAGCTGAATTAGGTCTAAAATGTCAATTTAACAATTGAAATGTTTATCAGCCTCCTTGGGACTTGAAGATTGGGAATGCATTCATTATTCATTATACTTACGGTTGTGATTACTCTTTAAAGGTGATCTGTCCAATTCAACTTATATGGTTTCATCTGTTCTAATTTAATTAATTTTCCTTACCCTTAATTGTATATGGATCTTTTCAAATTTTAAAGGGCAAACTGACTTATGGAAAGATTGGGGAATGGCGCTTTGACAAGAGATCGCACCTTCGAGGTCCGCCGCCAAGGAACCTGTCCTTACCCCCGCCCGGTGTTCCTGAAAGTGTGGTATGCTTCATTCATGATTAAAATTTTCGACTATTAGGGTAGAATATTTCATTTCATTCTATGCAAATAGTTAAGTAGTAGAGAAGTGGTAGATCCAAGGCTACATAGATGAAAATTGTTCAAGGTGATTTGCGTAGTTTTGGTTTAACACTATTACGAACCAGATTTCTTGGCGTGCCGCTTAACAAAATATCATTGTCATAACTCATAACATTCTTAATAGTAAAGAGATACATGAGTGATAGAGAGGAAAGTTCAAAGGAAGAGGAAGAATTCTAGAGAGAGAGAGATTAGAGAGAGAGAGGATCCAAAATATTATAATCCTCCAGGATGCCCCAAACCATAAGCCTCTCCCCCTTATATAAATGAGGGAGGGCATAATAAACACACACGATAATTAATATAACTAATATAATAATATATTATTATTAACTAATTAATAATATTATATTCCGCCATGAATATATCACGGCGGCTTCCATATGCGAGCGCTCGTGGTGTCGATGTGGGATGTCCGTTCTGACGAATATGTGAGCGTAACACTATACCGCCCTTGAAAAATCGACCTTGCCCCCATGATCGAGTTTGAAATTTTTGTCGGGCTCCTTAAACATCTTGATGGTGTACGGTGTCCGAGGAAATGGAGGAGAGGCCATGTCCGAGGGAAGCGGTCGGAAGCATGGTGAAGTAGTAAAATTAATTGGGGGAGCCGAAAAATTAATGGAAACAGGGAAGGGTGAGATAAATGCAAAATTTGAGAGAAGAAAATGGGGAAAATATATGCTACTGGGGACAAACGGTGGGCTGTGGGTGAGAGGAGATGTGAAGATAGGGGGGGCTGACAGGAAATGAGGGGAAGGGAAGAGTGGGACTCGTTGAATTGGAAAAGAAAAAAAAACAGTGGCTGAGAAGGGATAGCGTGCAGGAGTGGGAAGAGGAGAGGGTTGCGGCATGTGGGACCCTCCATTAATGGGGAGTGCTTGGGAGTAGGGCAGCGGCCCGCACGCGGAGGGAAGATGGGAAGTGGGGCGACGCTTGGCGTGATAGAGCAGCGGAGAGGGAGGGGAAGAAGGGAGAGGTGCATGCGGTAGTTCCGACTGGGAGGGGGTGAGTCGAGCAACATGCGGGACAGGATGCAGGAGCATCGTCGATGTCGAGCGCAGGAAATTGACGTTGGTGCAGAAGTGGACGGGTTTCTCGTCTTGCTGGACTGCGCAAGGTGCTGTTTCAAGCCATGGGGCAAGAGCAGGTGGTTCTCCGGCGATAGGGGTGAATGAATTTTCTTGCGGTTCCACAGCGAGGGTTATCAAGGGTGCATCCACAATCACGAGGCGAGCGAGCGCTTCACAACGATGGATTTTGCTTGGGATGACGAAGGAGCGTGTAGCCAGTGACGACAAGGGAATCAAACAAAAGGGTGTTGCCGCTGCACTGAATTGAGGGTGTTCGCCGAGCCAATTGAGTTTGGCTTCGAGCTGGTGCGCCATGGAGAGGAGGTTGGCGAGCATATCGGTTTGCCGATTGAGGCACGCGCAGACGGAGATGGCGGTGGAGGACATGGTCGGAGAGGAGGCGTTCCAAGCGATGGCCGAAGGGAGCGCTGGTGAGATTCCGGCGACGGAAACCGCGGCCAGAAGGCAACAGGTCGGACCAAATTGTTACGAACAAGATTTCTTGGCATGCCGCTTAACAAAATATCATTGTCATAACATTCTTAATAGTAAAGAGATACATGAGTGGTAGAGAGGAGAGTTCCAAGGAAGAGGAAGAATTCTAGAGAGAGAGAGAGTCCAAAACATTATGATCCTCCAGGATGCCCCAAACCATAAGCCTCTCTCCCTTATATAAATGAGGGAGGGCATAATACAACACACATGATAATTAATATAACTAATATAATATAATATATTATTATTATTAACTAATTAATAATATTATATTCCGCCATGAATATATCATGACGGCTTCCATATGCGAGCGCCCGTGGTGTCGATGAGGGATGTCCGTTCTGACGAATATGTGAGCGTAACAAACACCCATGCAACACTCAATAGAAAATGAAAAATTGGGATTCGTAAAAATGACCTCAATAGTTGGGATAAGGCTTTTGATGATGATGATGATAATATAAATTGTCAATGGCCTTACCATGATATTGCATGAATAAATTTCTCATTTTCGCTGCACTGCTATCATCATTATAAGTATATTTTCCCACTTCACGGATCCGACCAGACACGGACTCAAGACTTTGCTTTTAATATTTTATTGTTTGATCCCTTTTTTGTTTAGTACGAATAAGGCATATGAATTTCTGTAGCTATCTCAATGCAGTTATATATGACAGCTTGATTATGTATTTATTTTGTCTATATTGTTTCTTTTGTCTTTTGTATTTTCTATGCCCTAAGTGACTGTGATTTTTTGTATTCCCCCTTAGTTATATAAAAGTTGTGTGCAACCTGACACAGCACATCAGAGCAGCTAACTCATCGGCAGCCTCTTGTCTTCTTCTTGATCGACGAAGTCATTACGTATTGCCTCTTTTTCGAGTTATTGTTGTTTCTACTATTTATACGAATGCCCCGCACGCAAAAGAGCATTCATTCTTAACGACCACACGGTTCTTCGTCCATGATTCGTATGCTTCTTGCATTGTTGTTCTTGATGTTTGTTCCCTATTTACAGATCCACTCTCCAGTCGTATTGACGACAACTCTCATCGTAACTTTCTTGTGACAAGTCGACTCTTCATCTTGTACGAACGATATTCCATTGCAGGCAGGATTGATTGTATCCTTCTTCAAACGTAGACTGCTCGTCTCCTCCGGCATATCTTCTTAATTTGCAGCTCCTTGGTTTGGACAACTCATCTCTTCAGTTGCATGCAACCAGTTCGTCTCGTCCATCTTAGCCATTGTTCTTTTCCTTCCTTTTCTTAGTTGAGAGCCTGCGTTGCAACCCTTCCTCACCTACGTCAAGGGCTTTCATTGCATTTTTCCTCTCCTTCATTGAGAGTCATTGAGTTGTGTATGTGACCCATGACGAATGTAGAGTGACTGTGTAAATGTGTCGGAACAACCTCTAATGAGTGGGGTATTCATGGAGTGCCGTAGGAATTAGAATGATGCAATGCACACGAAATTATCCAACAAACAATTACTCTAAGTGCTGAAATTAACAAAGTTAGATACAAGTTTTCACTATTGAAATTAGAACGTTAGATAAACGAATAAGATCAAGTTGAATCGTTGAAAGTGCTTCAATTAAATACTAAGAGAACGAATCCTGGAAATAGTATAAATTTTGGGCAAACACATACGAAATAACATCCAAAATAATATATTTATACACCAATTAAACAACAACGAGTGAAATCAACTTTATGTATGAACTTACACAGAAAGAGTTCAGGAGTCGGGGGCTGTTGGAGGATGGCCGGGGGCTGTTGGAGGGTGGTCGGGGCTTGTTGGGATGGAAATAAGGGGTTCAATAGAGGCACTTATTGGCATATCTGAAATGCTGAAGGTCGATGGGGCTTAAGACATGCAGCTGGTGGCAAATAGTTGTTCTTGGGTGCAGAATTGTTAATGAGATGGATTTACTCACGCGTGAGTTGTTCAGGAAGGCCGAAACCGGAGGAAGTATGTCTATTGGTTGTGGATGGGGAATCAATGAAGGGAATTGGGGTTGGGGAAGGAGTCGTGTGATTGTGTGTTGCGGTTTCTACCTTCCTCCCGTGCCGCGGACAGTCCTGTCAAGAATGCCAACACACAAGAGATCCAAGATAATCACCAACTTGCTGGAATTAAACAGAAAACAATCCTAAGGGAGGTCCCTGAAAGGATTGGGAAGGAGGAGCAGGGAAGATTCCCGAAGCAGCCACCCTAACAACATACAACACACATAAAGTTTTTCATAACCGGTTCACACAGACAAACCGGGTATTAAAACCAAAACCCTAAAACAACAAGACAAATATAAAAAGACTTAAGTGCCCCCGGCTACATAAAATACCATAACATTGTGGTAGTGGTTGGGTAATGGATTAGTGCTAGATGGGAAGTAGGAATGACAGGGAGACTGATCAGGCTAAAGGAAAATTTCAGGAATAGGTAGTTGTGAAATATCTAGATGCCCACCAAAATCACCTAGAGGGGGGTGAATAGGTGATAACAGCGTCTTTTGTGGAATTGAAAATCTTGAAAATAAAGAACGCACAAAAAAGCAAACCACAACCACAGACGACAAAGAATTTTATAGTGGTTCCCCGATCTTGGGTACTCCACTTGCCGGCCTCGCCAATCTAGCACCACAGCTAGACTTGACTACTTCACTAAATCTCGGATCAAGAACGATCCTACAAATCTCAGAGTCAAAACTCTTACAACTCGGAGATCAATCTCCTACAAACTCAGAGAGAACCCTCTCCTACAACTCGGAGATCACCTCTCCTACAACTCGGAGAACAATCTCTCCTACAATCAAATATAAAATTGATAACGAGATTATACTTAACAAATCACAAACAGATCTGAATAATTTGATGAAGATCTTCTTTTCTTCTTGCGACAGAAATGACTTCGGCTTGATGAAGAAAATGAAGAATAGAAACGGCACAAATCAGATCTTCTAAGGTCTTGATCAATCCGATAGAATCAGAACATGTAAGGCAATGATCGATTGACCTTCCTCTTCCACTTGAAGACGATTTCAGATAACTCACGATCGAATTCCAACGATGGCGATGCGCGGCACTGACAACGATCTTGGATCAGATTAGGGTTAGGAGAAAATGAACTCTGATCTTTTGATTCTCAAAAATAACTCGAAAAACTTAATCAATCATAAGGAGCAATCATTATATAGAAGACATCCTAACGATTCAACCTTAAGACGAGGAAAGACGTCACGTCAATTTGACGGAAAGGACTTGTCGTCAAAACGGGAAAACAAAGTTTTCGAGAAATGATAGGACTAGACTTCTCGAGAATTTTCAAGACTTCTCGAGAGAAACGACTAGTTCTCGAAAAACATCTTTAGAAAGAAAAGGTCAAAGATATATGACAGGACTTCTCGAGAGAAAAAGAACTTCTCGAAAACAAAAGTACTTCTCGAGAGATAAAAGACTTCTCGAAAACAAAAGTACTTCTCACGAAAACAAAGAAGACCTTTCGAGAGAACAAAGACATCTCGAGAAATACAAGAAACTACTCGGAAATTTCAACAACTTCTCGAGAAACATTTGAAACAACCCTTCTCGAAAAAGCATAAGGACTTTTCGAAAGCACAGAAAGAGTTCTCGGAAAATCTTCTTACTTCTCGAAAAGTTTACTTAGAGAAATTTCTTCTTTTGTCTTCAGGCCAATGCTGCACACCTAAGCTTTGAAACTTTAATGTCTTGATCATAAAGTATATCCCAATTGAGAGACCACACATGAGTCAACCCCATACCTCACACAATGAAGAATTACATTGCATGAGACTGTGCTTATTGACCCATTGTGACCTGACATTGGTCTACACTTTGCAAAGTGAACCTGCAAGAGCATTACTAGAAAAGCATATCAAATACACAAACAATTCAATCTTGGTTCAAAGTTGACTTTCTACAAATCAAGGCTATTGTGGATACAATACCCAACAATCTCCCCCTATTTGTAGAAGTCAGAACCCTTCTTACCAAGATGAATTGTAGCCATATTAAATATAAAAAGAACATACAAGAAAGAACATTAAGAGCAATATCTAAATATAAGAACATGATTGTCACATCAGAATCAAAAACTATATTTAGATTTAAGATTGTCTAATGAATTAAAGTTCACACAAGCATATGACAATAGAATTTGATGATCTTCAACCTCTGGCATTGTCTCTTCTTTTCTGTTCCTGTCTTTTGAAGTATGCAAAAGGTTTAGGATGGTACTTAGGAGGAGCTGGAGGAGCTGTAGGATCATTGTACTTATATATCCTGTAATGTAATCTCCTTTTGGTCTTGCTGGTTTGATAAAGTTTCCATTCAGAAGAGCTGTAATAGTCTTGAACTTGCATTCCTCCTTCTTCAACTAATCTGAGTGAATCAAGAATGATAGCCTTTGAAATAGGACTCCAAATCTCTGGATAATTCACAGGATCAGTAGCAGCAGCTTTGCCAGAGCCTGCTGAACTAGATTCAGGAACTGATCTCTTAGCAGAAGGTCCTTCACCATATTTTCTTTTTCTAGAACCTTGCTTAGAAGAAGCAACTTCTACATCAGAAGACACAGCTTGTCTTGGAGAGAACTGAGGAGGCTCATACTGAGGAGGGGGAACAGCAGGGTCAATGCCCAAGTCTGGAAAGATCTCACTATGAAGCCAAGTGGTAGACCTTTGTGTGAATTCTTTGATATCAGCTACCTGCTTCTGGACTCCCTGAGACAGTTGATCAAACTTCTCACTCATATGATTATGAAATGCAAATAAATTCTCATCAATTGATCCTATCAACTTGTCCTCCCCCTTTCTGACTTCTACAGAGAGGGTTTGGAGAATAGATTCCTTAAACTGGCCAACTTCATCAATAACTTTGAAAGTATTATCTTCAGCCCTTGAAGCCATGTTTTCTTGAGTTTTTCTTACTTGAATAACTTCAGCTAGCACTGTGGCTACACCCTCTATGGTGTGATCAATAGCCTTTCCTCCCTGAATAACAATCTCTTTTAGTTGATCTGAACTGGTTTTGAATTCTTTCAACTTCTTTGACATTTCCTTTTCAACATCAGATATTCTTGCATGAACTTCTTTGAAGGAGTAATCTATTTTGGCACTTTGTCTTTGAAGCATAAGTTCAATTTTACCAAGAATTGAATGTTCATCAAAAAGAGATGGAGGAGGAGGGATTGGCAGAGCTTCTTCTGGTAGATCTTCAAGAACAACTGAACTTAGGAGCTTCACAGGAGATAAAACAACAATCTTTTCCTGAGCTTCCTTGTTTGTTTCTGAGCAAGGATCTTGCTCCCCCTCAATATGTACTGGGGGAGGAGATGAAACATGCACTGAAACATCATCTCCTTCTAGAGTAAAATCAAAATCTGCTCCTGACTTACCCATGTGGTCACTAGTGCTAAGCACATCATCAGCACCTTTAAGTATTTCACCTACCACATCTGCTATGGTGGAATCAATTCTGTCTTCATCTAAAGCTGGAGGAGGTGAGAAATGATCCCCTTGATCTTGTGAAAGAACAGTAGTTTCCATAGGAGTATCTGACAAGACTTGATTATCTGGGATTGATGGAGTTTTGGAAGGAGCTAGATCTGAAGGAACTTGTTCTGAAGGATCTTGTTCTGAAGGATCCTGAGCTGAAGGAGAAGGAACTGTATTTGGTTCTGCTGAAGGAATGGTGTCTTGTGGAGCTGGAGATGGATCTGGATCTGGAAATGAACTGAGTTGAGCTGGAGGTGGAGCTGGAGTTGCTGATGTTTCTGGAGGAGGAGGAGCAGGAGCTTCAAATTCAGGAACTGATTGAGCTGAAGTAATAGGCTCCCCCTGGGGACCTGCACCTGCAGCTGGCTTATTAATTCTGATATTCCACCTCTTCATTGTGACAACATCTACCTTCTTCAAATGATGAATAATAGCTCCTTTGGACATGTCAAACACAACTGGATCCAGCTGATTTAAATAGAGTGTCAGGATTCTTGCAAAATTGGGGCTCAATATGCTTTCTTTGATCTTATTGAATAAAAAGTCTGCCCAGCTGAACCTTTTTCCACAAACCACTATTGCTACTAAACTGAAAACATCTGAAGAGACATGACCCAGGCTGCCAGTATGACAAAGTAAAACCTTTGAAATAATGTCCACTAACAATTTTCCAACATCGCTCATCTTTTGTCTACGAATGATTGAAGTTCCTTTATCTAACCCACAAAAGATTAGGGCATGAGCCCAATCCTCATTACTTAGAGTATCCTCATTTTCTTCCAATGGAACTTTCAAATACTTGGAAAGAGATTTTGGATTAATCTTGATTTTGAAATTTCCAACCATAGATTTCATCCTATTTCCGTTTTTGTGAACTTTTACATTGATAAACAGATCCTCTACCTCTTGAAATAGAATTCGACATTGATGTTCTAGTACGAATGACAGTCCTGCTGCGTCTAACAGATAAAAAAGGTTTTGAAACTCATCTGACATAGACTGGAGACCTTCTCGCACGAGTTCACTGCCGACTCCAATCTTAGGTTTTCCTGACGGAGCCATTGATCGAGAGGAGAACTTGAAATGAGGGCTGGAACTAGAAAAGATCCTTCTGAGGGCGAACTGGAACGTCGATTTTGCGTAAGAGGAGATGAACCGACGACACTTTTCGAGAGGAAATGGAAGTACTTCGCGTGACCTCTTAATTCATTTTGAGACTCTATTTATAGTGTGATTCTGATGTGACAATTAATTTGGTTTTAATTAAGTTAAAGAAGATAAAGTTCACGCGTACCTGGCTCTTCATATTCTCGAAAATTTGAGAATAAAGTTTCCGAGAAGTATAAGACATTTCTCGAGAGGTTGAGAAGGTTCTCGAGAGATTACCCATTTCTCGAGAAGTGTGAGTTCATTTTTCGAGAGATGAAGTCAAATTTTTCGAAATATTTTATCTTCAAACAACAGCAAGTCATTTCTCGAGATGTTCACTTCATTTCTCGAGAAGTTTAATGATGACTTGAAATTTTCATCTTTGATTTTTCTTCACTCCAAAGGATATGCCTGTGCTTCATTTTAGAACATAAAAATAAGATAAAATTTAAGTAAATTTACTTATCTTCTTCTCTTATCCTTTGTTTGATCAATATTCCATGTTGAGCATTCCAAGTTCTGTCTTGAAGAAGGAGAACTTGGTCTCATCCAGCGGCTTCGTGAATATATCTGCTATTTGCTTATCTGTAGAGACATAACTTAAGTTGATATCCCCATTCTCCACATGCTCTCGGATGAAATGATATCTTAATTCGATATGCTTTGTCCGACTGTGTGAGACCGGATTATTTGCTATAGCAATTGCGCTAGAGGAGTCGCAAAACATTGGAATATTCTTTATCTTCAAATTATAATCTTGAAGCTGGTTCCTGATCCATAGAAGTTGTGCGCAACAACTGCCTGCAGAAATATATTCTGACTCGGCGGTTGAGATTGCAACACAATTCTGCTTCTTGCTACTCCAGGAAATAAGTCTTCTTCCGAGAAATTGGCATGTTCCGGAAGTGCTTTTCCTGTCGTCTCTGCTACCTGCAAAATCTGCATCTGAATAGCCTATTAGTTCGCTATCATTACTTCTTGGGTACCATAAGCCAAGATTTGGTGTGCCTTTAATGTATCTCAAGATTCGCTTTGCAGCAGTGTAATGAGATTCCTTAGAGTTCACCTGATATCTAGCACATACACATGTAGAAAACATTATGTCAGGTCTACTGGCAGTAAGGTAGAGCAAAGAGCCAATTATGCTTCTGTATTTGGTTTCATCAAAAGGTTTCCCTTTCTCGTCCTTGTCCAGAGACATAGCTGAGCTCATTGGAGTCCTCATAGAGGTTGCATTCTCCATTCCAAATTTCTTAATCAACTCCTTGGTGAATTTTGTCTGTGAGATGAAAATTCCATCTTCAGATTGTTTCACTTGAAGTCCTAAGAAATATTTCAGCTCGCCCATACTGCTCATTTCAAACTTTCCCTGCATAAGTTTTGAAAACTTTTTGCAAAGATTGTCGTCCGTAGAGCCAAAAATAATGTCATCAACATAGATTTGCACTAGCAAAATCTTGCCTTTTACTTCCCTAAGAAATAATGTTTTATCTATCTTTCCTCTTGTGAACTTGTTCTCAAGAAGAAAGTTAGACAGCGTCTCATACCAAGCTCGAGGAGCTTGTTTTAACCCATATAAAGCTTTTTGTAATAAGTAAACGTAATTAGGAAAGTCTGGATTGATAAAACCTGGAGGTTGTTCCACGTATACTTCTTCTTTGATATTTCCGTTGAGGAATGCTGACTTGACATCCATTTGATATACGGTGAAACCCTTGAATGCAGCAAAGGCTAAGAACATTCTGATCGCTTCAAGCCTTGCTACCGGAGCATAAGTTTGATCGAAGTCAATCCCTTCTTCCTGTCTATAGCCTTTTGCTACAAGTCTTGCTTTATTCTTGATGATTGTTCCATCTTCGTCCAACTTGTTTCTGTACACCCACTTTGTTCCAATTATGTTCTTATCCTTAGGCTTTGGAACAAGTGTCCAGACCTTGCAACGCTTGAATTGGTTTAATTCTTCTTCCATTGCAATAATCCAGTGTGGGTCTTCATTTGCTTCTTGAAATTTCTTTGGTTCTACCTGTGAAAGAAAGCTCAAGTGCAAATTTTCGTTAGTAGTACCTCTTCTTGTTCTAATGCCATCATGAGGATCTCCTATGATTTGATCAATAGGGTGATCCCTCATGTGTCTAAATTCAAGATTTCTCGCATCGCTTGGAACAACGGGAACTACTTCTTCTTCAACTGGAACAAATTCTTCCACTGGAGTTGGTTCTTCATCTTGGTGATCTTCCTCTTCAGCTAAGGTTAGAGGAGAGATTTTGACGAAGGTTTGAGCGTCGTCTTTAACTGGCTTATGCAAGTGTGTATCTTGCAACTTTGAACCTGCAACTTCAATAGAAGAACTAGAAGAGCTGCTTTGAAGCATGCTCGTCTCATCAAATACAACATTAATAGACTCTTCTACAACCAAAGTTTTCTTATTAAAAATACGATAAGCTTTACTATGGCTGCTATAGCCTACGAAAATACCTTCAAAGCTCTTTTCGCTAAACTTAGTTTTGTAATGCTTTCCATTATTAAGTACAAAGCATTTGCAGCCAAAGATTCTAAAATAAGAGATGGTTGGTCTCTTGCCTTTTAGTAGTTCATAAGGAGTCTTTTCATGGTTTTTGTTTATGAGTGCTCTGTTTTGCACGTGGCATGCAGTGTTGACGGCTTCAGCCCAAAGATATTCGGGTAGAGAAGTGTCACTCAACATTGTTCTGCAAGCCTCAATGAGTGTTCTATTCCTTCTCTCAGCTACCCCATTTTGTTGTGGAGTTCGAGGTGAGGAAAACTCATGAAAGATACCTAGACTTTCACAAAAATCTGTCATAGCCCCAGATTCAAATTCTGTTCCATGGTCACTTCTGATTTTGACCACGGTGCATTCAAATTCGTTCTGGATTTGCTTGACAAACTTAGTGAAAATGCCAAACGTATCTGACTTGTGTTTAAGAAAGAATACCCATGTGAAACGTGAGTAATCATCTACAATAACTAATGTAAAAGACTTACCTCCTAAACTTCTAATTTGCAAAGGACCAAACAAGTCCATATGAAGTAGATGCAAGCACCTAGTTGAATCTTTGCCTATGATGCTTTTAAAGGTAGCTCTTGTTTGCTTGCCTTTTACACAAGCATGACAAGGTCTATCTTTAATGCACTTAACATTTGGCGCATCACGTACTAAGTTTTGTGAAAACAACTTATTTATAGTTTTGAAGTTTATATGTGCTAATCTCTTATGCCATTGATCAGCAAGAGTTGCACTATCTTTTGCTAAAAGACATACTGGTGTAGAAGATGATAAACAAATAAAATTTAAACAGAAAATATTCCTATGACGAGTGCCTGATAGAATTGTTTCAGAATTTTCTGCCGACTTTATCAAACACTTGTCTTTACAAAAAAACAACTATGTATCCTTTATCACAGAGTTGGCTTATACTTATCAGATTATGTTCTAATCCTTCCACATAAGCCACATCTAAGAAAGATACATTGCCATTAGAAATCATACCATAGCCTTTTGTAATTCCACGGTCTGACCCCCCAAAAATAACCTTTGGTCCATTCTCAACTGGAGTAAAATTTTGCAGTAGACTTCTAGTCCCGGTCATGTGCCGAGAACAACCACTATCCAAATACCAGATAGGATTTTTGATGGCCTTTGGACATACCTGCAAAAACAAATTATTTTGCCTTAGGAGCCCAAACTACTTTGGGTCCTTGGTCCCTTGTTAGTTGAGTACCACGAGGAGCATTAATATTGCGAGTGATCTTTCTTGCATTGTTAATTTGTGGTCTCTTGGAATATGTGAAATTGAACCAACAGTCTACGGCAAAGTGACCTATTTTGCCGCAACACCAACAGTTAAACCTATTGTACCTTCTCTTACTATTTTCCTGCTTAATTCTTTGAACGTTGATTTTGGCAGGAGCAATCCTTCTGGATGAATATGTTTCATGAGTACAGCATACACAGGGTAATGCTTTCTCCTCTGGCTTAGGTACAATAGTCTTTACTATTGGTGCTTTCTTCTTATTATGTCCGTGAACATAAGGACCATAATCTCTTAGATTTATTTCTTCATGAGATGCTTTGAAAACACTATCTTCGAAGTTTCGGGGACTAGTCCATCCCTTATAGTCATTGACAGGTCCAAACTTAATTGGTCGGGTCAAGTGACCATAAGTGCTTTGCATGTCATAAATGTTTGAGGGAAAAATAACTTTCTGAAATGGTACATGTTTTTGATGGGCTTTCCCTTTCTCTTCAATGGAGGCCTTCTTAGCATTCATGAATTTCTTATTGGCATGTGTGCCCTTAGTAGTGTTACTAGGACCTGCCACATGACCTAATCCACTAGTACTTGCTTGAGCAGTGAATCTATCAATGAGCGGAAGAATTGTTTTGGGTTGTGAAAACTTTTCAACTAGCTTTCGTTCAGCGGCTAGCTGTTCTTCCAAAACTTTGATAGAGTTCGCTCTCCGATCAAGGAGCTCATCCGAGCTTTTGATCTTGTCTTTTAAGACTTGGACTTCCTCTTTGAAGGAAGAAAGTTGTTCAACTTCCTTTCTCAAATTGGTTTCCATTTCCTTAAGAGACATAATTTCCTTGGTCTGAGATTTGACAATCCTTCGGCACTTGTCAAAGCTCTTGAGCATTTCGGTGTATTGGGTCATGAGTTTAGATTCATCATCAGAGAGATAATCTTTTTGTTCAGCAGAAGCATAATCCGAATCAGATAGCATAGTGTGAGAATTTACCTTCCCAGTATATGGAGGTTCTTCTTCATCATCAGTCATAGCCATCAACCCGAAGTAGGCTTCTTCTTCACTACTTGATTTTTCCGAGTCACTGTCACTTAAAGTTTTGTTCTTTTTAGCGACTAGACTCTTTTCAGTCTTCCTTTTTCTGTGAGTGGATTTCTTTTCTTCTTTTCTTCCACCCTCCTTCTTTTTATAAGGGCATTCAGCAATCATGTGCCCTGGCTTATTGCAACAATAACAAACTATGTCAGAAGAAATATGTTTACCAGTTTTAGATTTATACCTGTCATGATTGCTAGAACTCTTTTTGTGATGATCACCATCACGTCGAGACTGTCTATTTTCAGAGGAAAACTTGTTCTTCATGTGTCTTCTTTTGTTTAGCAGTTTTTTAAACTGACGGGAGATAAGAGAGAATTCCCCATCAGACATTTCTGAGCTGGAGGAGCCGGCCTTAGATTCTTCTTCATCAGTAGATTCTTGTATACTGATTGGAGACAAAGTTCTGCATTTTCTAGAACTCTCAGCCTTCATAGCCAAGGTTCTTTCCTTGCTTGAACCTCTATTCCCATCTTCTTCTGTTTTCCGAATGTTCATTTGAAGCTCGTGGGACAACAGTTTCCCAAACAGATTCTGAGGGTCTAGATTTGGTAACTTCCCAAATTCTCTGATTGCAACAATCTTGCTATCCCAATCTTTCGTTAGGGAACGCAGGAATTTATCATTCAGTTCACCATTTGAGAATTCCCGACCATAGTTTCTTAGGCCGTTTACGATCTTGAAGAATCTTTCATAAGCATCAGCAATGCACTCCTTTTTATTCTGCTTGAATGCTTCATACTCTTGATTCAAAAGAGATCTTCTATCATCTCTTACTTCTTCGGTACCTTCCATAAGAACTATTAAGGACGTCCACATTTCTTTTGCAGAATTACAGTGAATTAGATTTTGCAACATAGAATCATCCACTGCACTGGCAATGATGTTCTTTGCCTTTTTGTCCAAGGCAACGAGAGCTATCTCATCCTTTGTTAAGTCCATCATTTTCTTTGGTACTTGAACCGTAGGATTGACTGTTGAGGCAGTCATTGGCACATGAGGTCCTTCTTCCACAACTTGGAAGATTCTTGGGTCTGCGGCTTCCATATAAAATCTGACTCTTTCTTTCCACATAGGAAAGTTAGCCTTTGTACATATTGGCAATTTCAACGAAGACGATTCCTTGCACTTTTCCATGATTTGAAGGCAAATAGAGTGAAAAGATCTTGTTCAAGGTGTTAACCTTTTAAGAACAACCTACCTCTGATACCAATTGAAATATCTAGATGCCCACCAAAATCACCTAGAGGGGGGTGAATAGGTGATAACAGCGTCTTTTGTGGAATTGAAAATCTTGAAAATAAAGAACGCACAAAAAAGCAAACCACAACCACAGACGACAAAGAATTTTATAGTGGTTCCCCGATCTTGGGTACTCCACTTGCCGGCCTCGCCAATCTAGCACCACAGCTAGACTTGACTACTTCACTAAATCTCGGATCAAGAACGATCCTACAAATCTCAGAGTCAAAACTCTTACAACTCGGAGATCAATCTCCTACAAACTCAGAGAGAACCCTCTCCTACAACTCGGAGATCACCTCTCCTACAACTCGGAGAACAATCTCTCCTACAATCAAATATAAAATTGATAACGAGATTATACTTAACAAATCACAAACAGATCTGAATAATTTGATGAAGATCTTCTTTTCTTCTTGCGACAGAAATGACTTCGGCTTGATGAAGAAAATGAAGAATAGAAACGGCACAAATCAGATCTTCTAAGGTCTTGATCAATCCGATAGAATCAGAACGTGTAAGGCAATGATCGATTGACCTTCCTCTTCCACTTGAAGACGATTTCAGATAACTCACGATCGAATTCCAACGATGGCGATGCGCGGCACTGACAACGATCTTGGATCAGATTAGGGTTAGGAGAAAATGAACTCTGATCTTTTGATTCTCAAAAATAACTCGAAAAACTTAATCAATCATAAGGAGCAATCATTATATAGAAGACATCCTAACGATTCAACCTTAAGACGAGGAAAGACGTCACGTCAATTTGACGGAAAGGACTTGTCGTCAAAACGGGAAAACAAAGTTTTCGAGAAATGATAGGACTAGACTTCTCGAGAATTTTCAAGACTTCTCGAGAGAAACGACTAGTTCTCGAAAAACATCTTTAGAAAGAAAAGGTCAAAGATATATGACAGGACTTCTCGAGAGAAAAAGAACTTCTCGAAAACAAAAGTACTTCTCGAGAGATAAAAGACTTCTCGAAAACAAAAGTACTTCTCACGAAAACAAAGAAGACCTTTCGAGAGAACAAAGACATCTCGAGAAATACAAGAAACTACTCGGAAATTTCAACAACTTCTCGAGAAACATTTGAAACAACCCTTCTCGAAAAAGCATAAGGACTTTTCGAAAGCACAGAAAGAGTTCTCGGAAAATCTTCTTACTTCTCGAAAAGTTTACTTAGAGAAATTTCTTCTTTTGTCTTCAGGCCAATGCTGCACACCTAAGCTTTGAAACTTTAATGTCTTGATCATAAAGTATATCCCAATTGAGAGACCACACATGAGTCAACCCCATACCTCACACAATGAAGAATTACATTGCATGAGACTGTGCTTATTGACCCATTGTGACCTGACATTGGTCTACACTTTGCAAAGTGAACCTGCAAGAGCATTACTAGAAAAGCATATCAAATACACAAACAATTCAATCTTGGTTCAAAGTTGACTTTCTACAAATCAAGGCTATTGTGGATACAATACCCAACAAGTTGCAATAGCAAGGGTTGTGTAGTTACCTCCTGGGAGAGTAAAAGGCAATAATACATGGAGATTGTGGCCAGTCCAACGGTTGATTTGGGAAGTGAATTGGTGGTTACCGGCGGAGAAAGATGTGGTTACATTAGGAAACATGAATAAACGTGGTTACGAACAGTTTTTGGATGGTTATGTTGGAGTCTGTGATCTAGGAACAATCAAAGGATTAATGTCACGTCAACATAATATAAACCTATGAGATTAAGAATTTACTGGAATAAGAAAAATGATCGGGTCACGCATTAAGAATTTATCGAAATAAGAAAAATGATTTGGTAGAATTAATTCAGTTTCGGAACCAGAACCAAAGATGCAAGGTAAGGTTTGCAAAAATGCAAGGTAAAGTTTGCCTGCATTTCACCCTTGTGGTGGGACCCTTCCCCGGACCCGCGCTCTGCGGGGATGCCTTGTGCACCGGGCTGCCCTTTTTAATTCAGTTTCGGAACCAAAGATGCATCATTTAGTTTTGGAACCGAATAACTAAATTTCACATGCTCATTACTCTTCATTTAGTGTTTTCGAAACACTCTATACATATAAAAAGTATTGCGGTTTTCGAAACTGTAAGTTACTCTTCTCAGAGAGACTAAGAGAGACGAGAGGAGAAAACAGAGACATTTTTTGTACAAACAAAGTTAGTACTTCGTATCAGATACAGACGATATTCTTCCTTCCGCATGGTTGTTGGACAGACTGTGTCAGAGTCTCTGCGTTAGTGTGGATACCGATAAAGATGCATATAATTTTTATGTTTGGTCTTCAACAAACTTCTCCAAAACGAAACTGGATTTCACCGTTTCGTTGCAGGTATAACTTAGATTTTTTGATTAGTTAGTTTCATATGGATCTTGTGGGGTTTCGTGTATTTCCGCCACGCATATGATGCCATCGAAATCCAACGGGTCAATGAGTGGTTATTGAGTGGTGGGGGTAGTTATGATGAGTAGGGTGGGTAGGAAAAATAGTTACTTTGGTTTCGGCACCAAGGGTTCACAGAATCGACACCGTGGGAAGACCGTGAGAGTGTGGAAATTCTCTCCAAAGTCTACGATCTCCATAAATCATCCCCTAGAACTCTATTTATAGAAGTTAAAATCCACTACAGATGATCAAGATCGTACGAAGTATGCATTCATTAATTTTACATGAAATAAAATACAAAAATACATAAAATTATTGTCGTACCCAACTATCATTTCACTTTGTCTATACGACGATCCTAGCCTTCTGCACATGTAGACTCATGCGGGCTCTAGTATGTGTCGGCCCGCCTTCGATCCGTAATCCCCATCAATCCCCCCCCCCCCCCCCCCCCCTTGTGAGCTTCATCCCCGATTAATGAAGATAACCAAACTCTCTATGAAGCCCATGTAAAAGTCGAGCTCCTCTGGCGCTATTCAAGCATCATCAATAGTCGGTCGCTCTCTACAATGATCCAGCTATCATACTGTGGAGTCATCTGGTGACTGAAATGTCTTAGCTCACAATGATGTTATGCTCTTAGTGGAAGGGTGTATACTCTCAGGTGCCAAAAGAGGAACTGGTAGTGGAGTAAGAACTAGTGAGTATGCTAGTAATTGGGTAGTAGGCTGAGGTTGAAACTTAGGGGGAGTGTCTAGCATAATTGATTACTGAGGATTAGGGGGGGTGTTAGGGAATGGACACTCAAATACTCGTGGGGCTTATATGAAGTCATATCTTCAATGTTGAATACACGATAAATTTTCATACTTCCATGGATTTTTAATTTGCAAGCATTCAACCCAATTCTTCATACTATATAAGGGATCGTTTGCTTAACATTTAATTTTCATTGCTCCCCGATGGAACCTCTCAGCCTTAATTCTAACCATTGCTTGTTCACATTCTCTAATGTTCTGCTCTCTCTCGTGAATGTCTATGTAAACTTTATAATTTTTATTATTTATTGCAATTTTATGTCGGACAAATTCATACAGTTCATGTAAATGACATAAAACATGCAAAGAAGTGTCAATGATAATTGATATAACACATGTGAGTCATGCAAATCATGTAAATAATCATGCACAGTCCAGGTATCCCGTGATCATTAGTGCAAGATTGAACCATTGATATCTTATCTCTCTCCAGCAAACAAAGCCGAGTATGGGACCTTCACTGGCCTTCAATGTGTTGGATTTTGTTTGGTTCAGATCCGAATCCAACCCGGATCCGGATCCGATAGGGTTGTTTTGTTAGGTCTCAAACGAGACCTAACTGTGCGGTTTGCCTTATGCCCCGATAGAAAAGACAGAGCCTCCCTCTTCATTCTCGCGTAAAAAACCCGCAAGCAGAGAAGTCGCCTTTTTCCGCTGGAGAACCCCCGATCCCGATCCCACAGGAGGAAGGAGGTGATAATCGCAAGCAATAGCCGAATCCCTGTTCGCGGATGAGAAGGGATCGCCGGCCGCTGGAGCATCCCGATCTCGGGAAGGTGTGGGTTGTCGTTCTTCTCGCCGTAGTTCTTCCTCACCGCCAAGCACCGCCGAACCTTCTGCCTTCGTGGTAGAAGGAGTGCTTATCTTTGGAGGAGATAGTCGTCGGTCTTGGAGGCGAGGTTCGGCTTGGCCTCGGCTAGATTTGGTTGTTGAAGGTGGAGAAGTGGTGCGGGCTTGGTGTCGAAGGCGTGCATGATTGCAATTGGCCTCGACAATGTTCCTCTCCGGTGGTGGCAGTGGTTGGTCGTCGTCCGACGACGAAGGTTCGTGTGTGAACCTTGTGCGCACGTAGTTCTACGGATTGCAGTTAAGTATAGCTCTTTCTCAGTGTGTGGAGGTATCCGATTCCACACGTGGTACATTTTATCGGATCCTTAGTTGTTTCTCCTACTGTTGTACTTCACTTAATTGTGATATAAATTGCATGGTTGCGCCTCGGTGGGATTGCCGAGTGCTTATTATTTATATTTCATTGTTTGTGTTCCTATTAGCCCTGTATATTTGCAGCTGCGGCTGTGGGTGTCGTACCCCAGCCCCCCTTACAGGTGTTATTAGAGGGAGGTTCGTAGGTGACTTACTGGATGTTCCGGTTTAGGTTTGGGTCAACGGTAGGTGACGACATTGGTATGTTCCCTAACTTCCCAGATCTGATCCGTAAATGAGCTCGGTGTAGGTTCCGGGGGGGGGGGGGGGGGGGGGGGGGGGGGGGCACTCGCCTAGAACTTGAGTTGCCCCTCTCAAAGGCTACAAAACAATGTCATCTGGCACGTGATGTAATCACATCTTGAATCTCAAAATTTTCTTCTTTGAAAGGATCCACGAAATCGCTCCGGGACTTGTTAGCTCTTTGCCGGATGTTGAAGAGGGCCTCGGGACCGCTCTTCCTCTTCTTCGAATTCGCAAACCTCATCAACAATTTGCGACTAGAGTCGCCAAAGCTAGTAATTGATCCCAACGATAGTTGGTAGAACCAGTCCCACATCTTTCCCTTAAGAGCATCAAGAATAACCTGCATCTCAACGCGTCAGTTAAGTTATGGAGGGAGATGACAGATTCAAACTGCTGGAGGCAGAAGATTAAGTACCCCTTGCTGAGAAGTGAGAGGGATGGGTCTTTCTGAATCCATCAAGTATGAGCACAGTCCTGATTTTGTTGTTGAATAGTGTCATCTTACCCTCCTGGCTGTAGGATGGGCAAGATCATCATAGACAAAGGACGGTTTTGCGAGCTTGTAGTACTTGGGCCACCCGGTGAACTCGATCATGCTATCCTGCTTGGAGGTTTCCGCCCTTTTGTGTTGGAGACATGAAGGGTGAGTTGTTATCAGGATTGGTGGTGACGGGGTGCCAGTGGTCGAACTTAAAACAAATTCTGGAGAATTTGAGACTGCTTTGTGTTCCGTCGTGTTGTCTCTTCCATCTTGTTTGGTCATTGTCATCTTTCTATTCCTAGGTCGAGAATCTGAAGCTCACGTGTTCTCTCCTATTGAAGACAAAATAATTACCCCACTCTGGACACCGGAGATTTGGGTCATCCTCAAGATTACTAATTATAAGTTGGAACAAATAAGCGGATTGGCTATCTCTTCGCTAACCCATGAGCGTAAATTACTTCCCATCCGAAAATTAAAGTAAGTTTCACGTGAATCTGAAGCTCACATGTTCGCTCCTATTATATAAGTCCAGAGAGAACTTCTAAAATAATCCTTTCTCTGTGTTGATGACCATATGTATAGGCTCGAGTAGCCCATCCGTCTGACAACTCCAGTCGGTCGCGGGTAGCTTAAAAAGACACAAGCAGACATACTCAATACCCTTGTGCGCTTATTACGATACTTACAAGATGGTGCATATAAAAAGTAATTTAAAGCATGAAGCTTATAAACCACGTCTAAACATCCTGACTCTTAATAATCCAACGCCCAACTCTTCACGGAACTCCATCGGTTTTTATGAGGGTGTCTATTATGTACCTGGGGGAAGAATCCGACAAGAGAAAGGGCCGGCGGAGGTGAGGGAGAAGAGGGGGATTAGGGTTGAGAAGAAACTCAGGGAGCAACCCTAAACCTTAACATTCATCCAAGATTAAAAAAAACTAATACAGGCATACTCCCCTTATATAGTTGTGGGGGTGCGAATAACAATATCTGGTCCGCGGATAGGGAAAGACAAAACGACATCAAAATGAAAACAATCCCTAGGTCAAGCATCGACGGTCTCCTCCTTAATCGGTGGACTAGCATCTGTCGCCTTCCTCTGCGCGTGAACTCGCCTTGGTGTGCGCGACCGTAACAGTGTCACAGACCATGCTAGAAGGAAACCTCTAAACTCATACTAGCACGAGAAATCTGCCAGATGCCCCGCACCGCCAATTTCTAGGCATGTTTATGCCGCCGACGTCATCTTCCCTCTTCTCTTTTTCTCTCCTCTCTGCCGGCGAATATTCATTTTGAATTTCGTTTCTTCTTCACACGCGCAAACATCAGATTATTTTTCTTGGTGAGAAAAGAAGTTCTCCCTTCTAAGTTGCATACTTCGACCACATATTCTGTTTATAACTTCTCCTACAATCAACCTAAATGATTCATGATCTGTGATGAGAATGCATGAATGCTCACCATTTTGTTAAGACTAATTCATTCAACTCACTCCTTCGGCCTCTATGATTTCTAGTAGTTTTAGGCCGGCAATTTGTATATTATTTTAGGGTTATTTACCGGGACCTCCCCTCGAAGTTCGCGTAATTACTACTTGCACCCCTCTAACTTTCGAAATTACAATTACCCCCTCTTTAATGTTTACATTTCATAACATCCATGCACAAAAAGATCTAACTTTTGTGCATGAATGTTATGAAATGTGAACATTGAGGGGAGGTTTTTATAATTTTGAAAGTTAGAGGGGTGCAAGCTGTAATTACGCAAACTTTGAGGGGAGGTCCCGGTAAATAACCCTATTATTTTAACCTTAATTATCATCTAATGTCGTCGAAATTGAATTTACCTATTCTATTAATTACCCAGACCTTTCTTTCATGGGAGTTAGCATAATTACAGGTTGCGCCCCTCTATCTTTTGAAACTACGAAAGCCTCCCCTGCGTGTTTATATTTCATAACATGCGCGCGCTGGGGGTAGTTTTTTGAATGTGTGTTATGAAATGTAAACCCGCTGGAGAGGCTTTTGTAATTTTAAAAGATACGTAATTTTGCGAACTTAAGGGGAGGCCTCGGCAACGACCCTTTTCTCTATTGTTACAACACCGTTCGAACCGTGTTCATGGCGACGAGCTGCTCCTTCTGCCTTCATCGTGCAGGTAACGCTTGTGAAAATGGTGAACGAGGCTACGGCGAATATTCCCGGGTGGGACCAAGGAAGGTAGAGAGTGAAAGCCAGACCCGGGAAAAAATGATTTGATCGGACGGCTTGGATTTAAACCAGATGGCGGCTGCTCAGATCGAACCGTTGGGTGAGTTCTTCATTGGCATTTCCCAGTTTGGACAGTAGTCACTGAATAATTCTTTTAGGATTTTTTTTTTATATATATAGTTTGGGAGTGCCATTTACAGTACTGGAACTCATTGAGTAATGAAAGAAGTGCAGGTTTTCAAACTTACTTCTATACTGTTTATCTAGAAATAGTGAGAACGCGCCGACACAATTACCAAAATAGTCTTAGGCTTCGTTTGGCACAGCGGTGGCGGTCATAAACGCATGGGTTAAACTGTCATTCGTTAACGACCGCCTAAAAAACTTCATCCGTTTGAACATAAAAGTGAATGAAGTTTCTTAGGTGGGCGTTAACGAATGACAATTTAACTCTCATGCTTAGCGCTCGTTTGGAGGAACGTAAGGCTTAGCGCTCGTTTGGCTTGTCGGATTTGCCGCGGATCTGGGAACTGTGCGGCCACCTTCCGCCGGCGTAGCAAATCCGTGGATCACAACCACAGCCAAGGGGTTGCGGTAGCGGTCGGGCGGCGTTTAACGACTCCGTACTAAAAAATTACTGCAATGTTTTTTTGTGATTGCCTACAAGCAATGTCCAATGATCCAGATTTCTTACATGCTCAAAATAATTGCATGTTGTAAACTCTCTTGAGTTATATGACTGACCAAACTTTTATTGTGCTTCTTTATGCTTGTAGTTTTGACCCAAGCCTGCAAGCATGAAGATCCATCTACACACATGTTAATTCACTAAGGTTTCGTTTGGCGCGGCGGCGGCGGTCGTGAACGCGGTGTTCATGAACCGTCATTCGTGAACCCCCGACCTCACCTAAAAAATTTCATGTATTTTATGCACACAACTAGTTTATTTTCTTGGCAGCGGTCATAACCTTTTTCATGCCAAACATACATTCTATGATAATTGCGTTTTGTCCAAACTCACCGGAGCAGATAAGCCGCGCCAAACAAAGCCTAAGTGCATAATAGTGTTTATAAGACGTGTTGTTGTCAGTCCATCGACACCCTTTGACTCGAGTGAGACTAACCGCTGAGCTCATCACGCATATGGTTCAACACCTCCTATCCACCCGACGCTTAGTAGGAGGCTTTGCGCTGTCATTTGTTTAAGGGGGAGTAGGTGTGCCCTTTTGCATAAATATCCTACAAGTGGTATCTGAGCATGGTTGTTGGTTTGAGAATAGGAGACAACAACTGGGTGAGATTTAATTGTACTATAGGTTCCTAAAACCTTTGTGGGTTCCAGTTACTTGTGTTATTTGTCTGTATGACGCTCGAGTGGAAGTAGAAAGCGGAAAAATATTGATTTGGAAAAAAAATTGCGTCTCCCCCCCCCCCCCCCCCCCCCCCCCCCCCCCCCCCCCCCCCCCCCCCCCCCCCTCAATAGAGAGAATACGACTGTAACTGTATTCATGGTTATATTTACAGTCATAAAAACTTATGTAATTTACAACTATAACTGTATTCAAAACAATCACTTTTTAACCCGTGTATTTTTAGACTGTAACATATACATATGAGATCTTAAAATAATCATAAAATAGGTAAATTAATATTCTGTGGTTTATTTTTTTAAAGAACTGTATTTTGCGCTAAAAATACAGTCCGTGCACAGAAAATTAGAAACGTTACACATATATAAAAAAAATCGCTCAATGACACCTGTTGTGATGTGATAGGTGACTCAGACAACAATCCTTAGGATGACCAAGGGATTATTTTATCTTTAGGGTTATTTGCCGGGACGTCCCCTCGAAGTTTGCATAATTGCAACCTGCAGCTCTCTAACTTTCAAAATTACAATTGCACCTCTTCAATGTTTGCATTCCGTAACATCCATGCAGAAAAAGACTCCCCTGAAGATTTACTCAAAGGGGGTACTTTTGTGCATGAATGTTATGAAATGTAAACATTGATGGGAGGTTTTTGTAATTTCGAAAGTTAGAGGGTGCAAGCTGTAATTACGCAAACTTCGAGGGGAGGTTCCGATAACTGACCCCTTATCTTTATAATAACTTTGTATCAAAATGTGACTTTTAACACATGGCGTGCTCTGATTAGTTGCGGTGGTGATGATGATGAGTTACAAGTAATTCATAGTGCAGTTTTTCTTATTATCTAGCCATCGAAGAATATCGAATGAGTAAGCGATCGAGGACGCACAGATCCTGAGTTGGACTCAACGGACGGGAGGAGAAGTCGGGAATGGAGAGCTTAGGGTTGAGAAGGGAAGAACCGATGACGCAATTGTTAATCGCAATATCACATTCGCAAACCAGCTGATCGAAGAAGAGGGCATGCATGCAAAAAGCAAGGCAATCAAATGTGTATTTTTATCGCCTACAAGGCTACTATCGAATCATCTCACATATAACACTGAGCAGACGAGCGCGATTAATCGAGTCCATTTAAATTTTGAGCGAACCAACCTAGACTCGAAATCGTCCCAAAATTTGATTCGAGACGGCATTGATTTCTCGTATCGGCGGGAATCACTTTGAGCGACTCCCATTCAAATAAATTATCAAGTAATCTATAAATTTGGATTATTATGCTAGACTCTAATAAAATATACTATTTTTTAAATTAAAAATTAATTCCAATTTAACATTTTATGCATGCACAAATTTATTAGTATTTCCCGTGCAATCTGATTGGTTTGGGGACGGCGTAAGCACGTGTCAACCAAATTCCGTCCAAATCGCATCATGTTTGGGATATCCTTTCATCAGATTTATAAGATTCCATATTTTATTTCGTGGATGGTCTCAAACTTAAGAAATTATATATATACATGCGCGCGGCGAACGGTAGTACCCCGCCGCGATAATGTCCAGACGTGACGACACTCCGGGCACTGACAGACTCACAGTCTACCGTATGCACGATTGCGAATGACAATGCACAGAGGGTACGTGCGACCAACGATGGTACCCTGACCGCGACAATGTCCTGACGTGACCACACTCCCGCCAATCACAGTCTGATGATTTTGGTGCGACATTATAAGAGAAAAGTTGGTTTTGACGCTCATGCAAAATTGACATATATAGCTTTATTCTTTTACTCTAATACTTCATATATTATAATATATTTCAAAAAAAAAAATACAATGTCCACTTATGTAATTATATCATATCCTCAAATTAATAATAATAATAATAATAATTCATAAAATAAAAAAAGTTTTTAGTAAAGCTTTTAGGGGTCCGAATTTGGTGCGTTCAACACATATAATAATAGGTGCGATATTATATACCCCCCATCACGCGTGGGCCACCTCATTTGAAACGTCTTTCTAAGGTTTTACAGCTTCTCCTCCGCGCGCGCGTGTAGATGGCATTGAAGTGGAGCGACTGTTGAAGAAACCCTAGCCCCTTCGATTTAATACCAGCAGGCTTAACCTCTGCATTTGTCCGAAGAGAACCTTCCAAGCCGGCAGACATAGTAAGTTTTCTCGCGAGATTAGTTCAGTGCAATGTGTCGCTTACCTTTCTGGCGAGATTAGTTCAGTGCTTTGAAGGAGAAACAATGTATAATACGGTCGTATTAGAGAGGAGGTTCTTTCAATTTTAGGAAGAGCACGATCGTATCTAAGCATTGTACAGTCGTATTGAAGTCATATCCCCATGTAGGCGGTTTTTATTTTTGATGAGTACTGGTAGTATCATTTATAAGAAATACGACCGTATGAAGGTTGAGTACGGTCGTGTTGAATACAGATACGACCCTAGTTTATTTGATTTTAGGATTTGATGTCGTATAAGAGAGGAGGTTCTTTCAATTTTGGATAGGGGCACGATCGTATGTAAAAATTGTACAGTCGTATTGAAGACATATCCCCTTGTAGGCATTTTAATTTTTGATGTGTAGTTGTACTCTCGGCTTGAAGAAATACGACCGTACTAATGTTCAATACGGTCGTATTGAATCCAGATACGGCCCTAGTTTATTTGATTTTAAGTTTGAAGTTGAATAATCATTTCTTACAAATACGATGTTATAGCCGTTCAGTGCTCTCGTATTGTAATCAATATGGCCATATCTTCACAACAGCTTACCGTATTCTGATAGTTCTGATTTTCATTTGCAACAGACAAACTGTACAATACAGATTCTTCATTTACTCGATTAGATTCCTCAGCTGAGTGAACTGTAGGAAAAAGCTCAGTTTCTTCATTTACCTGGAATGACAAAGGTTCATGATTTTATTTGTAAATTACGGTCGTATAATTAATAAAAACGATCATATATTTATAAATATGGTCGTATGTTAACAACATCTTACCATATTCCATTCGGTCTCCTTCTCATTGGCTACAGACAAACTGTTCTCTGTTTCCATGAACGATTTAATTTAAAGCCGGAGCCGAAAATGATGCTTCTACAATGCGGAGAATACAGATTAATATAAGAAATCGTGGTTGATGAGGAGGAAAAAAATAAGGCTTACAAACCAAAGGTCGCCGGCGTAAACAAGACATCAAGGTTACTCGCTGTTATCTAATAAAGCAGCACCTGCTCAGCGATTCTCCGGCGGAAGAACTGCCGGCGAGAGGCGAGTTTGAGAGAGAAGGCTTGCTCAGCAATGGTCGGGTTCGATGACCGAGTTTGAGAGAGAAGGTAGTGTGAATGGGGGGATCACGGGAGGGAAAGTTGTGTGTTTGGGAGGGAAAGTCGAATTTTTTGGCGGAGAGAGGGCGTCCCGCGAGAAAAAAAAACGTGTATTTATAATCGCACATATTAATAGATGCGTTAAACGTAAGCCAAAAAATTTCAGCTTTTAGACCTACTATAGTAGACTATCATTAGATATGTCAGCGGTCTTTTCGAGAAAGACTATCATTAGGCACGTCTGCGGTATTTTTGAGAAGCTACCATTAAACTCATCAACTTTATTAAATTTAATTTAACATGCATGATAATATATGATTAAGGTGATAATTTTGTAATAAAAATTGAAAAGTGATGTATAATGAATTTTCGCGTTTATTAATTGATAACGCGCTTATTTTAAGTTTTATTAATTAATTGATAGAGGCGGAGCCCCGTACATGTCGGGGTCGAGGTACTGTCGTGATTGATCGTAGGAGCTGGCGGAGCTCCATGTCTGTCATATTACATTAAAAGAGAAAAACAGTCTTTGGTGAAACATTCAAATTTCCGATTTTACCCATATTTATTATAAAATTTTAAATTTCTGCAATTTATGTGTTTTTTCTTTAATAAATCTCTTATCTATAATAAAAAATATGATCTCCCCGTCTCTTGCAAACCTCCGCGCACAAAGAAAAAATGAGCGACGGACGGAATATAGCGATCGGGAGTTTGCGAGCGACGGGACTGCCGTCACGTAGGGACAATGTCATGGCCGATGTACTGTCACGCGTGATACTGTGAGTTCCCGTATCGCGGTACTGTCACGGTTAACCGCAGGGGCTCCGCCACGTACCACTACACATATATAAAAATTGGTGGCCTGTATTTTCTCCAAAGGCGAAGCGGTTCAGAGCCGTGTCGCGGAGCCGTTCGCCGCCGGGGATTCAACTCTCATCTCTCCGCCACCACGATTCCGCTTCCGTCGTCTGCGCGGCTGAAATGGGGGCGGATAAATCAATCTGGGCTTATCCCGTCGTTGATTTCCGTTTCTTCAACCACCTTCCCTCCCTTCTCCGTCTGCTCCCCGGCAAAATCCCTACATCGGAACCTTCCCTTCTCCAACAATCTTTGCCGGAGTCGAAATCGAACTCACTCTTCGAGGTCAGAACCATCCTTCTCCAAACTCTGCAATCTGTTCTCCCCTCCACCTCCGCCGCCCCTGCGCCTCGGCTGATTCCCACCCCCAAGCGGCCGCGGGAGGCTGGCTGCGCCGTTCCCCTCTTCCGTCCGTACGTCGCCAAGGTTCCCTGGCACGGCGGCGTTCGCGGCTTCCTCTCTCAGCTCTTCCCGCGCTACGGCCATTACTGCGGCCCCAACTGGTCCAGCGGCAAGGCCGGCGGCTCCCTGCTTTGGGATCGCCGCCCCATCGACTGGCTCGACTTCTGCTGCTACTGTCACGATATCGGGTACGACGATCACGACCAGGGAAAGCTCCTCAAGGCGGATTTGGATTTCCTCCGGTGCTTGGAGAGACCCCAAATGGCCACCAAAGGCGGCGCCCACATCTCCCTCCTCTACCGCTCCATGTGCATCGCCGGTGAGAGTTCGATCTCAGCCCCTTCTCGGAAATCCGGCCCGAAGATTCTGATTGCTTGTTCTTGGTTGCAGGTTTGCGGTATGTGCTCATACCCTACCGGATGCAGCTGCTCAGAATTCAATCTGGACCTTCGTTCGCAGAGATTCTCAGCAATTGGTCTGCTAAAGTTAATCTGAACAAGCAGAATTTGGAGAGGAAAGGTTTGTGACAGATTTTTCTTGGAACTGTGATCTCAATTTGCTAGCAAAATCCATTTGGAAAACACTTTTTAGCCCTTCATTGTGTATAGGGATGATGAAATTTTCAGCCTTTTTAGGATGTATCTTGTGTGCTTCATCTAGCCTACATGTAAATTGGAAAAAAAAATGTAACATTTAGTTGCCCTAGTTAGTGAATTTGCTATGTAAATTTGTAGGGGATGGTTGCAGTGGCCTCTAGGTTCATGTCTTGCTTGTTTTCAGGTTTGTGAAATGTTAGATGAACATCAATAACTTCTCATAATCTGTGTGCGTGTGGCATATCATAGGACTTAGGGTTCATATATCGTCGCTGACGCTGTCGTTTACCCCCCCCTGGCGTATTTCGTATGTCAGAGAGTACATTTATCCGCTCGAGTGTGCTCACACGCTCTTTCTGTTTCGGAAACATGAGTAGAAATATCAACGAGAGTAGAAAATCAAAACACTGAAGACACAGATTTACATGGTTCGCCCTAAGATGGGCTACGTCCACGGACAACACCAGTCCTTTTTTCACTAGATCAAGAACAGAGGCGGTTATAGAAAGTGGGTGAATCTTTGAAATTCAGAATGATCCAAAACCTATATTTATAAATACCGAAAATATCCTTAATAACTATCCCCCCAAAAGTTCGGCGTTAGGATTTGAGACATATAATTAACACTTCTTACTATGAGTACTTGCATGTTATAGAACATCGGTGCGACTTTAGAGAGATCCCGAAAATTGCATTACCTTTTTGGAAAGTTGATATTAGTTATGATGTTTTTTATTGACATTGCTGGTTCTTGGTGCTTGGGAGTTTTCGAATCAGTGTGGTATATGTTTTTAGAAAAAGAATGCTCTTGTGAGACCTTTAGGAATGCATAAATGGTTTAATAATGCAATTTCTTTGTATGTTTTCCATGTAGCTCGATCCCATGATCGAGCACAGTTATGTTGTCACAAAAACCTCCCTGTAAGTTTGTTAAATTATAGGTTGCAACTCTCTATCTTTTGAAATTACTGTAAGTTTACATTTCATAACATACAACAACAACAACAGAACCCATATAGTCCCCAATCATTGGGGGTATGGGCGGGGGAAGATTGGAAACAGACCTAACCTTTGGCACTATGCACAAAGTGGCTTCTCTCAGAGGAGAAAGACCTAACCTTTGACAATAAATGCACAAAGTGGCTGCTCACAGAGTACCACTGAAAAAGTGGCCCCACCGTCGCGTTTGTTGCGGAATCATGCCCTCAAATCAAAGTCAAAGACATCAGCTAGGGCAGACCCAAGAATCCATTTTGATTTATGTGCACATAACCATGCTTCCTTCATTCAGCATCCAGAGCATTGGTGAAGCACACACATTTCATAACATACATGACCAAAAATAGCCCTCCGTGTGTTATAGGTGTTCACGAATCGAACAGCTCTTCAATGGAACCAAAATTTGTCATAGAATGCAAAGATTCAAATTCGTTCGAAAATTTGAATTTGGATTCGGATTCGTCCCGAAATCCTGGATTCGGGTTTGGATTCGAATTTGAATTCGCTTCAAATGATGGAACAAATAGACTTTGATCGGACGGCTATGATCATTTATATATATAATATAGATATTCTTATTATTCGTGAACTATTCACGAATCTTGACAATTGAGATAATATTATTCGGATTCGAATTCGGATTTGAATTACATTCGAATCTGAATTTGGATTCGAATCCAGATTCGAATTCGAGAAATACTAATCTTAATCGAATCTTCACGACTCGATTTTCCAATTATTCACGAACTATTTGGTTTGCTAACAGCCCTAGTTAGAGGTTTTGTGCATGCATGTTATGAAATGTAAACTTAGAGGGGAAGTTTTTGTAATTTCAAAAGGATAGAGAGGTGCAACCTGTAATTATGCTAACTCTCAGAGAAGATTTGTGTAATTGATAGTATATATGCGTGTGTGTATTCACGTTTTAGGCCATTTACGTGATTATGATTACATTTGAATGTAAGTGCTTGAAATTTTTCGATTTTGTTGATAATATTATTTTGTTTCAAGCTTTCTGATGTAGGAAAGATTGTTTTTTTCTCAGTTCGCCTTTTTTCCGATGCAAGTTCTTTAGAAACATGATATGATGAGTTTCAAATTCACATAGTAATGATGTTTGCATTCCTCTTCAGGGCGCATTTACCCCTAGTTATGCCTAAAACCAGTTGTTTATCAGTTAATTGGTTGAACTGTTATTGGCATTTTCGTAAATTGAAGTCATGAGGTTTATCACTAGGAGAAGATACACTTGGCAGTTTGGAAGATCTATACCTTTGAAGATTAGCTTAAAAAGGAAGCTTTCCATAGATTTAGTTCAAAGCCTTCAAGACAGTTGATTATTACCCTAAATTTTAGTTTAGGGTGTTAAAATTAGATATAGAAATGAGTACTTTTTATAGGGTCGTTTACCTGGACCTCCTCTATAAGTTTTTGCAAAATTACAGGTTGGTTGCAGCCCTCCGTCTTTTGAAACGGGCAGCCCGATGCACAAAGCATCCCTGTGCAGCGAGGGTCCGGGGAAGGGTTCCATCACAAGGGTGAAAGGTAGGCAAACCTTACCCTGCATTTTGGCGAGAGGCTGCTTCCATGACTCGAATCCGTGACCTCAATGACATACAACAACACCTCCACTGGTGTGCCAGGCCCTCCATCTTTTGAAATTACAAAAAAAAAAAAAAATCATTGTATTTCTTACATTTCATAACATGCATGCACAAAAACCCCTTGGAGCTTTTCCTCCAGAGGATATATTTGTGCATGCATGTTATGAAATGTAGAGTTACAAGGGAGATTTTTGTACTTTCAAAAGATAGAGGGGTGCAACCTGTAATTATGCTAACTCCCAAAATTTTTTTTTGGATGAGTAATAGTTTTTTTATATTACTATGAGAGTAATGCATAAGTATGTGTTTTATACTCTAATTGAATATGTGATTGATTTTATTAGAATTTTATATACAATGCTTAGCTTTTATTTATTCACCCTTCTGCACATCATCCCAAGAAGGCTGCCTCATCCTTCTGGAACTTTCTCCACATTTCTAGAAACTTGATGCAAAGATGCTAACCAGTGCTTTCTATGCACTCTTTTAAGTTTATTTGGAAGCCTCATGAAATATCTATATCCTTCTGAAATATTCTGTTCATTTTCACAATGTTCTTCGTCATCCAATCTTCTAGAAGCTTCCGCATCCTTCTTGAACTCCGCATTTCTTGTGACTTAGCCCAAAGCGGCCAAGACACATTCATCTCATTTAAAATCTTAAAAATATCGGTGCCGAGCCCTTAAATGTCCGTGAATTAGCCTAAAGCAAAACTTTACTCGAGCGCTAATAGAGGTGAGAGCCGGCGTACAACATGCAAGAGATGTTGCAGACATGTGACGCGAGTTCCATTCATTGCGACGATTATAACTTATCGTGCATAAAGAACTAATCACAGAGCCATATTTCTTGGAATCATGATCGTCGATGTTATTCCAGTGACTACCTCACGCGCGGGTCCCTACGCGATGCCAATCTGCGATGATTGACATTCTTGCAGGGATTGTGCTATGAGTGCAAGGACTGCATGGAGGGCAGGTGTGACGAGGATCTCGTGTCCCTGTAGGATCGAGAACTACCCCAAAGAAATCTTTGCCCTAAATCCTAGTAACCAGTGGCGGACGCAGAATTGTTTCTCTTTGTGGGCAGAGTACTAATTTGTTTGAAAAAAATTTAGTCAACATATATAAATAAATGTCTATGTTATATTAAGGGTGATGTTAATTACACCCCAAAAATGGATATTTGTAACCCAACGATATTTGTACCCCAATAAGCTATTTTTACCCATATAGGATATTTGTACCCACAGTACATAACCTAAACCATCTATTAATAGCCTCACATATCTTTACCTTGGCGCATGTACTAACAAACAAAATAATTTACGCCAAAATGATAATATAGTTAGTGTTAGTGTTCTTTTACATCAAACATTTGATCAAAATGTCAAAATGCCCCACATGTTTGTACGCTATATTCTTCTTTGCCTCCCATATCATTCACCTACAAGAAATAACGGTTCAAATTAAATGGGCAAATGGAAGTCAACAAATTAATAAGTCATTTTTTTACCTTGTTTGGAACAAAATGTAGCGGGCTACTTCAAGTAGTGACAAGACAATTTGCACTCTGCAAAATACCAAACAATATGTTGGATTAGTTTTCTAAACATTAGTACAAAGGCAAATCGAATAATTTAAATTGACATACCTGGCTAACTAAATCAGACGTGTAATATATGGAATGTCCCACTCTTCGGCTACTTGTTGATGATACCTTCTCCACACCGGAAATACAGAAGGTGGTGGGCATTCTTCCTTCATCTTCAATAGAACAAAGTGGTTATCGTTTATAAATCCCATATGAATTGTGCTTCGAACCGCCGGTGGAGCCGAATGAAGAGGTAGAAACGTGAATGATTGGTCCCTTGAAAAATGCACAAGTTGTATGTTGTACCTTGACGCGACAATTAGACCCATGTCGGGCAATGTCATCCACCTATCAAGCGGGGCTGGCACCACCCAACAATCAAGAGAATGCAGTAATTCTAATATCCTCGATTCTCTGAAAATTTCTATGTATAACAATTTGTTTTCATGCAGTTCTCCCGCCAAATCATGTCTCACTTTCATCCAATTTTCTCCCATATGTAGAGCGATGCTAATGACTCTATATCCGCAGTGCCCATCGCCATGTACATCAACAACATCAAGGAGATGTGGTTCTACATCTCCTCAACAATTTTCTGTCCATCGACATCTAGTCTACCGGCGTACGGGTGTGCTTCTAGATGAACGAACTGGTGATTGTGCACACCGTGTATAACTACTAGTTTCCATTCATCGGACTCATTTTTATGACCTTTTAAAGCAAATTTACACCCGCAACGCTTAGAACTAGACTTTCTGATATTTTTCTTCACGTAACCTTTCGATTTCTCAGGATCTGTAGGCAACCCACCCCTGTCACAACACAGAATAACTCTTGGTGTGGCTCTATCAGTAAGCTTATCTGAGCGTTTTATAATAAGCACAAACCCCAAAATTTTGGCAATATTTCGAGCCCAGTCTATCAAATCCTCTTTACTTTGAAAACATAAGGCAGTGGTAAAGTGCATTCCAACATCTTCATAAAATTCAGAATTTTCAAACAATACCAACTCTTCGGAGCTCATGATGTGTTAGCTGACCCCTAAACACATTCATAAAACAAAAGTTTGGAAACGGGTGAGACATTTGTAATGCGTTAATAACATCAACAGAGAAATGCGTTAATAACATCAACAGAAAATGTGTATTGTTCTAACTGCTTCATATAGAAATGCAAACAAATTTCCTCTCAGGAGCTCTGAACCAACAATATAAAAGCAAGGACAACAATGGCAATCGGTAGGGACATCGGGCGGCGAAGAAGTACCTGAGGAGTGCAGATCGCCGGCGAAGAATAACCGTTGTGAATATGTCGGCGAAAACGGAGGCACCGCCGTGAGAATCTGCGGGTCGAATCGTCGCGGTGGAGACGTGGTGGCGCACCGGCGAAGAGGCGGTGATCGTCGCGGTGGCGCAGTGGCGCATGGGCGGGGTGGCACGGTGGCGAGGGTTTGCAGATCGGGAGGGATAGAGGGCGGCGAGGGTTTGCAGAGACGGGAGATGCGGGATGGGGGAGTGTTTAGGGTACAAATATCGAACAGTAAACGTAAATAAAAGGCTTGAAATTTGCAAAATAATGGGTTTGAATATCCAATATTGGGGTGTAAATAACATCACCCTATATTAATGTCACATATTTTTACATTATGTTAACATTTTTAATGAATTTTTTGTACAATGTTTAAATATAAGACAAATATGTCTGTATTTTAAATGAAAGTTTTGTGTATGTCTATATATAGAAAAATATCTAATTTTTTAATGATTTTTGTACAAAATAAATTTGGCAAAATTATGATCCCATGAAAATTGAATTTATGACCTTTCACTCAAAAATACAAGACCATGACCACTACACCAATTATATTTCATTTAAAATTTAATAAATTCTTACAATATATAATATATATATAAGGACAAAAAATAACTTAAATTTATTTTCTATTAGTCTTTTTTTTTAAATTTACTGTGGGCGGCCCCACCGACACTCACACTGGGCCCTACGTGGGTCCGCCCCTGCTAGTAACATATATAATTTGATGGAGTATTATAAATTCTAACAAATTTCATTAAATATATATTATAATGGAATTTTATAAGAAGAGTTAGCTCTGGAGGATTAACACAGGAATACCCTATCGTTGTTGGCTTACATCAAGAGTCAGTTTTAAGCCCTTATTTTTTTGCCCTTATCTTAGATGAGCTCCTCGGACATATCCAACAAACAATACCTTGGTGTTTATTATTTGCAGATGATATTGTTTTGGTCGATGAGATGCGTGAGGGTGTAAACACGAGACATCGAATCTTGGCGAGACACTTTAGAAAACGAAGAGTTATAGGTTGAGCAGGACAAAGACGGAGTATATAGAGCTTAAATTTAGTAGTGCAAGAAGGTCGGATGACTTCGTCATTAAATTGGATGACTAGGATATTTCCCGCAGTGAGTGCTTTAAATATTTGAGATCGATAATTCAAAAAGATGGAGGTGTGGATAAAGATGTGATACATAGAATCCAAGTAGGTTGGGCAGTGTATGGTGTACATGAGCAAAAAAATGGTGTACATGTTGTCACCCAATGGTGATGTTGAGGTTCGATTTACACCTCAAATCACAGCTCGACTATCTCTGTCGGGTTCTAGACGAATGTCCGATAAATTTTCGGATAACTCAAATATATCTGAGCCACTTGAACAAACAGATGTTCACGCGGTCAAAATCACAAACACAATTCCACATCCAATCTATAAACCCAAAACTTCATCACATCTAGATGACGATCCGACAATATCGGAAATGTCCTTTGGTCTTTAATGAATTTAGACATGTCTTCTGAGTGTTGGGCAGTGTATGGTGTACATGAGCAAAAAATGGGAGTTGCGGAGATGAGAATGCTCAGGTGGATGTGTGGTCATACGAGATTGGATAAAATTAGGAATGAATGTATCAGGGATAAGATAGGAGTGACGCCAATTGTAGAGAAGATGCGAGAAACTCGTTTAAGATGGTTCAGACATGTACATAGGAGACCATTAGAGGCACTTGTTAGGTATTTTGAGAGTTTAGTCATTAGACATGTTAAACGTGGAGGGGTAGACCAAAATAGACTTGGAATGAAACTATAGGGAAAGACATGATGTACTTAAGCATTAGTGAGACTATGATTAAAGATAGGGCGCAATGGCGACATATGATCCATATAGCCGACTCCATTATGGTGGGATTATGGTGGGATAAAGGCTTGAGTGTTGTTGTTGTAGTTAGCTCTCCCATAGCCCCAACTCCCATGGATCCATAGGTTGAGATTTAAGGCGAAATTTTTGTGTCCGAGACTCGGATGGTCCGCCACCGGACATATGCCGCCACCTATAAAGCATTTTTTTTCTTCTTTGAATGGACTTGATCTCGGGTGAGCGGACACAAAAATTGGGATCTATAAAGCATTTTTATCTCGGGTGAGCGGACATGATCTCTCAGAAATGATATCTAAGGCGAACAAAAACGATATCTTAGGCGGGCAGAAATGATCTCCCTGCGAGTAATAGTGATATCTCGGACGAGCAGAAATTGTCTACGCGAACAGTAGATGTCACATCTGCTTTTTAAAAGCGTCTTTTATAACTGTCACGCGTCACTATCACAATGGCCCCGTATACAAAAATTGGGAGCGGACGGTGAGGGGGCATTTTCTTCGTAAAATGATGCTTGATTTGATGAGGTTCTCAGACGACGAAGGTAAGGAGTGGTCTCCGCCGACGCCGGCTTGCCGGCAGCCCTCTTTCCGGCTTTCTTTCGCCGCTCATTCAATAAAAATCAAAGAATTAATCGTGGCGATCTCGTATCGAAGTGTAGATCGAAAAGAATTCAAGAATATTTTGAAAGTAGTAAATTCTCCCTCTTCAACTTTCAATATCAAATATTTAGGAAACTTTTTTTGATGGAGGTCATCAAAGATTATGGTATTTTCTTGTTGTATTTTCTTTTGTATATTTTTTGCTTTCATATATTTTATTTAATGTCATGTACCATTTCATTTCATGCAATTTGTGTAATGTCATGCAAGACTTTATGTAATTTTATTTTACTCAATAAGTAACAATGTAATGTGTTCCGCACAGCACAAGCAATTTGTTGCGGGTCGTTCAACGCTCTCTTAGATCGGTCGAACTGAACCGCCTTAGCTCGAGAGTGAGCCGAACGCGCAAACAGTCAAAAGAGAGAACCAACAGTAGACAGCGAGATTTTCACGTGGAAAACCCGGAAAAAGAAAAAAACCACAAGGCTCAGTCCTGCTCTGAATGATCCACTAGTGTTGTGAGTTACAAAGAGTTGTTTTTCGAGGGTGACAGGTCACCGCTCATTACAGAGATTTTGTTAAGTCCTCCGAGTCCTCGGGAGCCGACGTGGTGAAGCGGCCTAGAGCGGGGCGCGGCGGAGCGGCCTGGAGCGGGGTGCGGCGGAGCGGCCTTGAGCGGGGAGCTGCGGAGCGGCCTGGAGCGGGGCGCTGCGGAGCGATCTGGAGCGGGACGCTGCAGAGCGGCCTGAAGATAAATTTCACTATAAAATGTACTCTTTTAGAGAAATTTTTACATAATATTAATTAGTGATTTTTTACAAACATTTTAAGATCATATTTACCCATCAAACAATTATTTTAAAAACAATATTCAGCCGAACATCGTGCTTTTTTTGGATTTTGCTGGCGGTCAGATAGCAGATCGGACGGACGCGATTTCACCCGCACGATTCTCCCATATGCTATCCGTAACTAAAAATCGCTCCTGCTTGGCATGACGGTGACAATAATGATTGCGAACCGCCAACCTCACCTAAGGAACTTCATTCATTTTTTGGTTCACAACCGTTGTCATATCAAACATATATTCTACGGCATCGACATTTTTGTTCAAACTCACCGGAGCAAAAACACAGCGACATTTTTGTTCAAACTCAGTTATAAGCCCGAGTTACTTGTGGGGGTGACACTTGTCACAACCCTATTGGACCTGATATAAAAATAATTCCTAGTACTACAAAGATCATATTTACACAAATTTCATCTTCCCTGACACACGCACGTCATAATATCCCCCAAATTGCCAAGTTGGCGCCGGCCACATGATAAGACTTATGAAAAGCCCAAATTCACTGCACCTGCAAAGAAATGCATTCATCTACAATATATATCTGTAGGCAATAATTATACGCAGACCGAATTCAGTTATGTGCAGGTCGTATAATTTGCAAATGGCTATATGCAGGTCAATTTTTGAACGGGTCTACATTTATCCTTGAACTGCATACAGCCGAAATTGACCTGCATACAACATGACCCTATCTATACTGACCGTTGTTTGTGAAAACCCGACCTCGCCTAAGAAACTTCATTCATTTTTATGTTATTACTTTTGCGTTGCAGTCATAACCGTCGTCCTGTTAAACACATTTGATAGTGTTTTGCCCAAATTCACCATAGCAAAAACGCAGATAACAGTTCGAAGCACTGCGTTCACGACCGACACCGGCGTGTCAAACAGCCCGGGCCGATTTTCAGGCCAAACTTAGCTCAAAATCATAGCACCTCGATGATAAGTCCTATCCTAAACCCTGCATCCGGCCATCAATATCCTAATACATGCACTGGAACATTCATTAGAACGTGTGCACGGCACGTGCCATGTGATGTCATGCAGTTCATGGGCCCACTTCATCTGCTCAATATATATTGCCATGGAGCAGAGGTTGGATGAACAAGCAGGCTGCCTCGAGTGCGACGGCAAGAGCGCGCCGGAGCGAAAAAGATAGACGCCGATGACTCCATGCAGCCAAATATGGACGGTATTTTTGCTGGCGGCGCTTGCACTGGCACTCATTTCACTCCCCCTCGTGCTGCCGCCCCTGCCTCCGCCGCCGCCAATCCTCCTCTTCACTCCCGTAGCCATCATGCTCCTCCTCTTCCTTTGTTTCCTCTACGGCGAAGACCCCACCAGCGACATCTCACCACAAGAATAAAGGCTCTATTCGTCTTCGCAGAAGAAAAAGTTTTATTCCCGCTGTCAGCACTACGGTAAGAAAAGCACTCGTGTCAAAACAATATTTTCAGATCTTTTTGTAAAGTAACGAGCCATCCCGCTTTCAGAAAACCTAAAAAGAGTTTTTCGTATTTTCATACTTCTCTTTACGTTTCCCACCACCGCCTTTTCTACCGCTGCAGCCGTCCCAAACAGAGCCAAAATCTTTACGCATCTCAAACTATTTACATACGGATCGATTCATTGAGCCATCAAAACTACTAGCCAAGTCGATTATGCGTCCTCGCAATTTTATTACCTACCCCTCCTACCCATTTATTGAACACTTTCGGGCGAACTTCGGCTCAGCCCTTATCCATGGCCATTAAATAGCAATGCCATTCATCTCATATACAGTTATACACAATGAGGGAAGCAAAGAATGATATGAATGGGAGTTCCTCCTTTATTCGCGGGGAAACGTGGGCTACGGCAGCAGCGAGGACGTCGGTTTCTCAGGCGGTGTCCATGAGTAGATGAGAAGTCCGGCGACGAGCACCGCCGCGCCGAGCATGAATCCCGCGGGCAGCTGCGACGGCGCACCGATGAAGGGCAGCGGAAGCGTGAAGGCGTAGATGGAAAGAGGCACTGCGAAAGCCGAAATCACGAGTCAAGAAAGAGGCTCTCATCTATGTATATTGTATAAAATACAGCTCAAAGAAATACAATCCCTTAGTATATTTGCATTTTTATTAAAAAAAATAAAACTGTTTAATCTCTAATAATAAGAAAAGATGGAGAAAAGCAAATTAAGGATCTCATGAACACTATTTTGTCTACAAATAATTCTACTTTTCTATACACAAACGCGCAAATATAGAATTGCGCGTGCTATTTTGAAGATGAAGACATCATCATCAAATTGTCACCGCCTGTGGCGAACTTGAAGACAAGGCCAATTTTGAATATCGGAGTATCGATACGTGCGCGCTCGTCAACCAAATCCAGGAAAAGCACGCCCGACTATGGGGAACAATGGCTAAAGCCACCAAAAGCTTTTCTTTTTTTGTAAACCTCCCTATATAGAGAGGTGTGGTGGTAGGAAGTTTTCATGCTAAAATATTGCCCTAAAAAATTAAGGGTTCGTTTGGATGGGCATTTTCACGCCGGTGCGGGAGCAACCGCCTCCGCAAGGCGGAAAAACAAATGCCCGCACGCGCTGGCGGCAGCGTTTGCTCCCGCAAACCTTCGCAAAATCCCCCAAAACACTCCGTCTCCAACCCCTGGTCCCCACCGCCGGTTGCTCCTGCCCCCTGGTTTGCTCCCGCCCCGTCTCCCGCCGCCTTTCCAAATGAAGCCTAAATCTGTGTACTTGTTCTCAGGCGAGAGAGTTGTCTCTGAAGTTTGTATACATATAAAGATAACACTGAAAGTGCCAAAATCCTATAGTTTTGGCCCTCCAAGATGGCGACATGAAGGGATTCAATAGCGGTGGAAATGCCCGAGATAATGTAGTTGTTTAGGAGTAACTAAAATATACCGGAAAGAGGCTTCGGAAATGCCAAGAAAGCACGAGCGGCACCCGAGAGGAACGAAGAAGGCTTCTAGGGCGAGGAATGGAAAGCATCAAGCTAGATTTGTGTTTGAATGCATAGGGCAGAGAGTCGAGCACAAAGATAAACAAGGATAAGACTTGGGATATGCATACTTATGTGCATTAAATGGGGTCATCAATTGAATGATCTGGCCTAGGTCAGAGATTTGTCGTGCGAGAGCAGGAGACGTGACGTGTTGATCGAGCGAGTGGAGGCGGCAGCTTCGACTGAGCGAAGGAGACGTGTCGTGATAGAGCAGATGGAAGGCACGTCGATCGAGAAAGCACGTAAGGCCGGAACTTCATCGATCGAACATAAGATTTGCGGAAAGTGTAGCGTCGCCGGGCAAGCAAAGAGAATCAGCTAGGTTGCTAGTCTTATGTGAAAGAAGACTATACAATGTGGGGGACAATTTAGCACAATCCACTAATTTTGGCCAACAGGGATTAGGTCTTCAATCCTAAAAAGGTTGCTAGTCATTGTGTTGCGGATAATTGAGCAAAGAAAGAAGAAACACAGAGAACACAATACGAGAAATTATGTGATTCACCCAAAAAATATGATGCGTCCAAAGGCAGCGGCAGAGTTTCAATGTGAACATTAGGGTTGTAAAGAGAAGCGAGAGAAGATGGTCATGACTATATGTGGAAATGAAATAAAACAGGTTACTTTTATTCACACTTCACAGTATCTTTTTCCTCTTACATTGATCCCCTATTTATACACACACAAGGGGAAATCTAATTCCTGATTGGAGATGTGGGACTAATAAGAAAGGAGAGAATGCGCTAACCGCACACCACTCAGTGATAAACGCACACCAACACTCCCCTCAAGGTGGGCGAAAGATATCCACTAAGCCCATCTTGTCACCCAACCTGGATAAATCAAATGAGCTGAGTCCTTTAGTTAGACAATCAGCCACCTGCTCCTTCGTATCAACATATCCCAGTTTGAGCACCCCACTATCCAGTTTCTCCTTGATAAAGAACCTATCAATCTCTATATGCTTCGTTCGGTCATGATGGACAGGGTTATTTGCAATGCTGATGGCTGACTTGTTGTCACACCATAATGTCATCTGCCCTCCTTGGTCTATCTTGAGTTCCATTAGCAGGGATTTCAACCACAACAACTCTCCCACACCTAAGGTCATGGCTCGGTACTCTGCTTCGGCTGTAGACCTTGCAACTACTGTCGGCTTCTTGCTCCTCCAGGAGACTAGATTGTCTCCTACAAACATGCAATATCCAGATGTTGACCTTCTGTCATCAACGCAGCTAGCCCAGTCAGAGTCACAATAGCCTTCGATGTTTGAATGTCCATTCCTTCTGAAAATCAGTCCCTTTCCTGGTGCGCTCTTTAAGTACCTGAGAATCTGATATACAGCATCCATGTGACCCTCCCTAGGATCATGCATATAGAGGGTCACCACACTTACGACAAACGATATGTCGGGCGGGTGTGACCCAGATAGATCAGGCGGCCTACCAATCTCTGGTACCTTTCTTTATCAATTGGCTCTCCTGTCTCAGCACCAAACTTGGACTTTTGATTAATGAGAGTAACTGCACCGTGGGCTACCTCAATCCCAAGAAAATACCTTAGTTGCCACAAGTCTTTCACCTCAAATTCATTTCCCAATTTCATCTTCAGTTGAGTAATTTCACCTTCATCATCGCCTGTGATGATCATGTCGTCCACATACACAACAAGTATTGTAATGTGAGCTCCACGTTGTTGAAAGAACACTGTATGGTCCGCATTGGTTTGTTGATATCTCATAGCTACCATGACCCTCCTGAATCTGTCAAACCAGGCTCGAGGAGACTGCTTCAGTCTATAAAGTGACTTCTTGAGTCTACACACCTTCTCTGTTGTTTGCTTCGTGCCAAAGCCCGGTGGTACCTCCATGTAAACTTCTTCCAACAAGTCTCTGTGAAGAAAGGCATTCTTCACGTCCAGCTGGTGTAGTTTCCATCCCCCATTTGCCGCCAAAGATATCAGTGTCCGCACTGTGCTCATCTTTGCGACGGGTGCAAATGTCTCATCGTAGTCGATCTCATAAGTCTGACTATAGCCCTTTGCAACTAATCAGGCTTTGTAGCGCTCAACCTGACCTTCCGGGTTCTGTTTCACCGTAAAAACCCATTTGCACCCAACCGCCTTGTTTCCAGGTTGTAGAGATACAAGATTCCAGGTGTTATTCTTTTCCAATGCCCCGAGTTCATCTAGCATTGCAGTTTTCCACTGTGGATCTTCCTTAGCAACCTGTCAACACTTAGGAATAGAGACATTGTCCAAAGACGCAATGAATGCTCCATGTATAGGTGATATTTTAGAGTAAGAGATAAATTGGGCAATATCATGGGGAAAGCCATACCGATCAGGTGAGACTCCTGCATTCCCGCGGGAACTCCGCCTTACCGGTATGAGAGAGAAGGTAGGAAGGGGAGGAATTATAACACCTGTGGATTCGGAGGCTGAAGTGGATAGAGTAGGTGTCTCAGGAGTCAGAGTAGCAGAAGACACGGGACTCGACACAAGTGGCATTGTAGGCATTATAAATTCATTCTGCTGGACTCTTCGTGTATACACTCTCAGCTCCCCCTGAACCCGATGTTCATCAGTGACAGATTTATTTTCCTCATGTACTGGCGCAGCAGCCAACTCCGCACCCTTCTGTACAGGAGGGCAAAGGATACTTACTATCCTCCTCTCACTATTACTGTTATATTTCCCTTCTTGCCTCATATCGTCCGTAATAAGCGGGTCCTCAAGAGGTGAGTCAACCGGAGATGAGTAATATGGCTCAAACTCCCTAAATGTGACATCCATACTAATGAATAATTTTCTCTCTACCGGGCTCCAACACACATACCCCTTTTGAGTAGCTGAATACCCAACAAAGACACTTCAGAGCCTTTGGATCCAACTTTCCCACATTTGGTCTCCGATCCTGTATGAAGCACACGCAACCGAAGGTCTTGAGGGGAAGAATATCTCCATTCTTCCCCCGTAGTATCTCAATTGGGGACTTCCATTCCAACTCTCGTGAGGGCATTCGATTGATCAAATATGCTGCTGTAAGAACAGTTTGCCCCCACAAGTATTTTGGCACCTTCATCGATATCATCATGCTCCGAGTCACTTCCAAAAGGTGCATGTTCTTCCGTTCCGCTACACCGTTCTGCTCTGGTGTGTACGGACAAGCCGTTTGATGTTGTATTCCCTGTTAAGACAAGTACTCTCCAAATGCTCTGTTGGTGTACTCTGTCCCATTGTCAGACCTCAACACGTTTACAACTGCACCATATTGAGTTTGAACCCCTTTGTGGAAATCCTTAAAGCATGCAAATACATCATTTTTATTTTTCATCAAGTAAAGTCAGGTCACTCGAGAGAAGCAATCAATGAAAGACACAAAATAACGAAACTCATTTACAGTAGTTGTGGGATAAGATCCCCAAACATCAGAGTGTATTAAATCAAAAGGTACAACACTTTTATTAACCAAACTGGAATAAGAGTTTCTAGTGTATTTCTCAAACTCGCCTGCGTCACAGACAAGTTTATTACGATTAGCTTTTTCAAATAAAGTGGGATACAACTGGCTTAAAACATGAAAAGAGGGATGTCCCAAACGCCGATGATAAAGAAGGAGCAATTCTTCTATGTTCCTTCCGACTCCTGCATCATCTTCTACCAGTGTTGAAAGAGCTGAGTCCATACTTTCCTTATCCAGGTACCACAAGCCACTATGTCATGTGCCAGTCCCAAGTCTTCTGTCGGTCTCCTTCTCTTGGAAGATCACCTTCGGAATATCAAACAAAACAACACATTTTAGTTGAGATATGATGGCACTAATGGATAGGAGATTCACAGGAAAGGATGGAGCATGCAAAACATTGGACAAAGTCAAAGTATTGGTACATCGCACGGTACCCTTACCAACCACTGGTTGAGCTGTGCCATCGGCAGTCTGGATGCTCTCTGGGACTACTAGGGGAGTATACGAAAGGAATTCCCTAGTATCCCCAGTGACATGTCAAGAAGCACCCGAATCGACGATCCAATCTGGTGATCTAGTATTGGATATAGCTACGATGACAAGAGTTTCATCTGTACCTGAGGTTGAATGAGCGAACGAGGCAATGTTACCCCTTGATGAAACTGGAGTGAGTGCGTCATCCATCACACCCTTTTGCTTTCTCTGCATCAGCTGAGAGTAAGCGTTCACGATCTCTTGTTCCTCTGAGTAACCTATATCAGTCATACTTCCGTCTACCTCGCTTTCGGCTATCATTAGATTCGCATGGTAACCTCCTCTTCCACCACCTCTGCGCCCACCACGACCGCGCCCGCAGTAGCCTCCATTTCCCCGTCCACCTGCATCCCGCTCTTTCGGTGGCTTGGGGCAAGCCAGTCGCAAATGACCTGTCTCGCCAAAATTGTAGCACTGTCGTGTCTCACCCTTGTATCCTGTGTGTCCATAATTGGTTACCACTAGGGCTGATTTCACCCCGGTGGGTGCAGTCGTACCAGACTGAAGCTTAATTCGGCTCTCCTCCTGCATCATAGCTGAGATCGTCTCATTCAGGGAGGGAATCTTTGGCTGAGCGAGCAACATCACACTCATTTGCTCAAATGTTGGGTTCAACCCCCTCATAAAGTGCATAGTCCTCCGCTGAGCATCTCGCTCCCCTTTAGTGCATTCAGGATCTTTGCAGCACGCGACTGGTGAGAAATAATCATAATCTGCCCACAGTCGCTCCAAATCTGCGGCATACTCTGGAACCAAACGATCTCCCTGGGTTACAGTCTCTATCTCCCACTCGATCTGAAACACGCGCATGTTGTTGTCGATTCCTGCATAGAGCCTCCGTAACTTCCCCCAAACATTTTTTACAGTCTCCATGCCATCCACAGTGATAACAATAGACGCGACCATTGAATTTAGGAGGCAAGTGTGTAATAGACTATGTGTAGTCTTCCACTCATTGTACCCATCCGAGTCCTTTTCTGGCTCCCCCTTCTCGCCAGTCAGAAAGCCCCACAGGTTCCTTCCGGAGAGTGCCCTCTTTACCCGATGCGACCAGCTCAAGTATGTAGCTGGTCCATCGAGCTTTAGCTCCACAGGTGGAAGATCCAGCTTCACCAAGGGCAGCGACGGCTGAGGTACCCCCTCACCTTTGGACATCCGCAAGAACTCAAAGAAGACTTTTAGATCCGCCTCCTCCATTTTTGCAACTAATTTCTCCATAAGCACGCACTCGCATTCTTGATTGATTTGAGCCGCTCCTCCAATTTGTTTTATTTAAAAAAAACTTGAGCTTCTTGCGCTCCTACTTACGCACTCTCGCGACAACCCTAGCAGCGCACACCCGAGCCTCCCGCGTCTGCCACGCGCTCCGAATTGGCCGCGCGCTCCTTCGACTATTGCGAGCAACCCAATCCTCCAGCGATTGCAGCACACAAGCACGCGAGCGACTCTTTGCGAGCGTGCACTGGAGTACTCCTCCTTCTGCGGGTTGCTCCTACTTAGTCGCACACGTGAGATTACTTATCCACGCTCACCGCACCACTTGCGCTTCGCACACTGCCACACCTTCTGCTTTGATGTCGCGGTCCAGAAGACGCGCCGATGCCGCACCACTTGCGCCGATGTCGCACCACTTGCGCAAATGCCGCAGTCCAGAAGATGCGCAGCTTCCGCACCACTTGCGCTCCGCACACTGTCGCACCTCCTGCTCTGATGCCGCAGTACAGAAGACGCGCCTCCCTGCCACACACTGTCGCGCCTCCTGTGCTGATGCCGCACAGATGCCGTATGTGTCGAGCGCACACAACTGCACCACGCTCCTTGATGCGCAGATGTCGCATCTCCTGCTCTGATGCCGCTCGAGCACGATTCCTGCGCAAGCTCCGCACGGGTACGAGGAGAATTACAGCAGCGGGCACGGAAGCGGAATTTCTTCGGAACCTGCTCTGATACCATGTGGAAATGAAATAAAACAGGTTACTTTTATTCACACTTCACAGTATCTTTTTCCTCTTACATTGATCCCTTATTTATGTTGGAAGCGCTACGTATGGGCACGCGGCCTCTCTATCGCCCGACACTTCACTTGGCGAACACCACCCATGGCAAACACACTCCACCGCAAACACCCGGCGAACACCCCACTCGCAAAACCCCTCCTTACTCCGGCGAGCTGGGCGAACACGGCAGGCGAGCCGGCGAGGCGAGCTGGGCAACACGGGTCGAACTAGATGGCTGGGCGAGTGCACTGTGTGCGAGTGCTAGCTGGCTGGGCGAGCACAACCCCAGCGAGCTGGCGGCGGGCAGGCGGGAGCTCCAACTGGCGAGACGCGGGCTGCACCTGGCGAGCGCGGGTTGCACCTGGCGAGCGCGGGCTGCTCCTGTAGGCGAGCGCGGGCTGGCAACCTGGCAGCGGCGAGAGGAAACTATTCCTGCAGGAATAATAAATTTTCTCTCTCTCTTAATAAACTCTCCCTCTCTCTAGCTCCTGTTCGCAGGAAAGGAAAGAAAAACTCTTATTTTTACAAATCCTTTATTCAACCACCTCAATACAAACATAACTCTCCCATATATATAGGAGTTTGCAACCAACCGTACGCCGTCACCTGACACTGTAATAAATGCACTCTCTCTTCTCAAAAACATTAGTAATAATAAAAATACAACAAAAAGTAAAACCACCCGGTCAACAAAGTCAAAGTCAAACAAACTCCCCCTCAAACTTGGCAGCACATGCCGAGTTTGCCTTTGAGCTTTACGAACGTCTCCACCCATGCAGCACCGGGTTCTTCGCAAGCTGGATGACAGACATGTTATCCACTAACACTGTCGTTAGGCCATCCTGCACATGATGTAACTCTCCAAGAAGATTCCTCATCCAGATAGCTTGGCAAGCACATGCCGCAGCTGCAATGTACTCTGCATCGCATGATGATAAGGCTATCGTAGCCTGCTTCTTTGAACTCCATGAGAATGTCGTCGTTCCCATATGAAACACATATCCAGAAGTGCTCTTCCGGTCATTCACATCACCTCCATAGTCGCTATCTGAGTAGCCGACCAGCTTCAATTCACCCGCAGATGAATACTTCAAGCCATGGTCCCTTGTCCCGTTCACATATCTCAGGATCCTCTTCGCCGCAGTGAAGTGGTCCTGCTTGGGCTCTTCCATGTACCTGCTCACGACCCCAACCGCATACATGATGTCTGGTCTGGTGAAAGTCAAATACCTCAAACTCCCAACCAAACTCTTGAACATCGTTGGGTCCACACCTTCTTCCTCTGAGTCCTTCCTTAGCTTCGTTCCAGGATCAGCGGGAGTGGAGATAGCCTTGCTACCCTCCATCCTGAACTTCTTCAAAATTTCTTCCGCATACTTCTTCTGAGATATGAGGATGCCGTCTTCTCTCTGCTGCACCTCAACGCCCAAGAAGTAGTTGAGTTCTCCCAAGTCCGTAATCTCGAACTCTCTCTTCATCATCCTCTTGAACTCCTCAAACATAGCCGGGTTGTTCCCGGTGAATATCATGTAGTCCACGTACAGTCATAAGATTATGATATCACCATTCTTCTCCATCTTCATATACAAAGCGTACTCATATGGGCACTTTATGTAACCATGCTTCTGGAGGAATGTATCTATCCTTCCATTCCAAGCCCTCGCTCCTTGCTTCATCCCGTACAAAGCTTTGTCCAGTTTGCACACCTTCCTCTCCTGGCCTTTCACCACATACCCCGGAGGCTGCTCGATGTACACATACTCCTCCAGGTAGCCATTGAGATAGGTTGCCACAGCATCCATCTGCATGATCGTCCACCCATAGTGAGCTGCCAGTGCGATGATCAACCTGATGGTGTCAATCCTCGCCATTGGGGCATAGACCTCGTCGTAGTCCACTCCTTGGACTTGCCTGTAGCCCTTCACGACGAGCCTAGCCTTGTGCTTCTTCACAGCTTCATCCTTGTTCTTCTTTACTTTGTAGACCCACTTCACCCTGAGGGGTTTGTGGCCTGCGGGTGGGTCGACCAGCCTCCAAGTGTCATTCTTCTTGATAGAGGCTATCTCAGCATCCATCGCCATCTTCCAAGATTTCTCCTGGGCAACTTCATCATAGGATCGTGGTTCACAATCTGCTAAGAGGCAATATAGAGAAAAATAAGTATGCATCGGTGCCGTCTCCTCATAGAGCTCCTCCAACCCCTTCATCTTAGGTTGTGGACTCTCAGAGTCACTCCAGCCGCCGCTTCTTCCACCAGGACTGCTTCCGCTTGTGCTAGTTCCTCTTGAGTAGGGAGTGGGAGCTCCCCCTGAATTTCCACTCGGTGGTGACGGTGGCTCAGCCCCACCATCCTCAGCTCTTGCTTCGTGACCACCTTCTTCCTCATCTTCAAAGAACATCTCCTTCATGTTCCTTGTCTCCTCATCCCATCTCCAGTAGCTGTCTTCTTCAAACACCACATCCCTTGAGATTATGGCCTTCTCCGTCACCGGGTTGTACAACTTGTAGGTCTTGCTCTCCGGAGCGTAGCCCACAAAAATGCACTTCTCGCTCCTATCATCGAGCTTCTTCCTTCTCTGGTCCGGGACGTGAGCATGAGCTACACACCCGAAAACCCTCAAGTGCTTCACACTTGGCTTCCAGCCACTCCAAGCCTCGAACGGGGTCATGAACTTCACACTCTTCGTGGGGCAGCTATTCAGTAGATACACCGCACACTGCACAGACTCCGCCCAGAACATCTTCGGCAACCCTTTGCCCTTCATCATACTCCTCGCCATGTTCATGATGGTGAGATTCTTCCTCTCCGCGACTCCGTTTGCTGTGGTGAGTATGCCGCCGTCAGTTGGTGTAAAACCCCATTCTCCTTGCAAAAGACATCAAACAGCCTCGAGGTGTACTCCCCACCTCGATCTGTCCTCAGCACCTTCAGTGGCTGACCACTCTCCTTCTCCTCCATCGCCTTGAACTCCTTGAACCTGTCAAGGGCCTCAGACTTCTCTCTCAAAAAGTATACCCAACACTTCCTACTGAAGTCATCAGTGAAGGTGATGTAGTACTTGCTTCCGCCAATTGAGGTGGTTTCAAACGGACCCGCGATGTCTGAGTGAACCAGCTCAAGTTGTGTCCTTGCTCTCCGAGACTTCCCTCCTTCAAACGTCTGCCTCTTCTGCTTCCCCTTCGTGCACGCCTCACAGACTTTCTGCGGAGGTGAGATCATTGGCATATCCTCCACCATCCTGGAGTGGGATAGCAGCTTCAAGCCCGTGAAGCCTAAGTGACCCATCCTATGGTGCCACAGCCATGCTTCCTCTTCTTCCTCCGTCCTCGCGAGGCATGCTGTCTCCTGAGTATCCATCTTCAATGTAAAGAGACGGTTCGCCGTCATCTTCACCTTCACCACCTCCTTCCCTTGACAGTTCTTCATTGCCAGAGACTCGTCCCTCAACTGGACGCAGTAGCCTCTCTCCACCAACTGCCCAAGGCTCAAGATGTTAGTCTTCAAGCCTGGCACATAGAACACATCGTTCAAATGCACCTTCTCTCCATTCAGCTTTACGACCACCAGGCCTTTTCCTTCCAACGAGATCTTCGACGCATCCCCGAAGCTAACCTCACCCCCACTAGGTTCCAGGTTAGTGACATCTCCTTATCTCCGCACATGTGGTTGCTCGCCCCTGTGTCCAGGTACCACACTTCATTTCTTCCTTCCTCCGCTCCTCGGTAGGTTAGGAACATCATCGGGTCTCCAGTGCCAGCATTGTTCCCGTTGTTCCTAGCCTCGGCATAGTGGTTTGCCTCTTCTCTCTTCCTCGGAGCAAAGCAATCATAGCTCATATGCCCAAATTTGTTACAGTTGTAACATTGGACTTGGGACATATCTCCTCGGCCTCTTCCTCTTCCTTCTTGCCAACCTCCTTGAGGTCGCTCCGTCTCTCTCTAGAAATTTTGGTTCCTTCCTTGGTCTCTATCTCCTCTTCTACCTTTGCCTCTGCCTTGGTGACCTCGGCCACGCTGGCCGCCTCCTCTTCTGGAGCTCTCTCCAAAATTCAACTGAGTCTGGAGTGCTTTTCCCAAGCCACTCGCCTCTTCATCATCTTGCAACATCCTATACTCATGGGCTTGCGAAGAGCCTACAAGCTCGTCAACGGCCATCTCGGTGAGGTCCTTCGACTCTTCAATCGCTACCACCACATGGCGAAACTTCTTGGACATAGATCTCAACAACTTCTCTATAAGGGTCACATCATCGATCGTCTCCCCATTGCGCTTCATCTCATTTGTGAGCGTCCGCAGACGGGTCACATAGTCACCGACCTTCTCGGTGCTCTGCATCTTCATTACTTCATATTCCGCACGGAGGGACTGGAGCTTCACCTTCTTTGCCTTATCAACCCCTTGCATGGAGCGTTGCAACCCCTCCCATGCTTCCTTAGAAGTTCTCGCGTCTGAGATCTTCTCAAACGTCGCTTCGTCGACCCCTTGATATAACAAGAACAATGCTTTCTTGTCAGCCTTCCTTGTTTCTCTAAGTGTCGTCTTCTGGGCGTTAGTCAACGCCGCCTCTTGTTCAGTAGTTTGCTCAGTATAATCATTATTCACTATATCCCACAACTCCTTCGACGCTAGTAGCACCTTCATCTGAATGCTCCAGTTACCGTAGTTCGTCTTCGTCAACTTGGGAACTTGCCCTGGCATGACACTACCTATCTCCATCGCTTCTACACCTCAAACCTTCCGAGTCACCGCAAAGGTTTGCAACCTCGCTTTGATACCACTTGTTGGAAGCGCTACGTATGGGCACGCGGCCTCTCTATCGCCCGACACTTCACTTGGCGAACACCACCCACGGCAAACACACTCCACCGCAAACACCCGGCGAACACCCCACTCGCAAAACCCCTCCTTACTCCGGCGAGCTGGGCGAACACGGCAGGCGAGCCAGCGAGGCGAGCTGGGCAACACGGGTCGAACTAGATGGCTGGGCGAGTGCACTGTGTGCGAGTGCTAGCTGGCTGGGCGAGCACAACCTCGGCGAGCTGGCGGCGGGCAGGCGGGAGCTCCAACTGGCGAGACGCGGGCTGCACCTGTAGGCGAGCGCGGGCTGGCAACCTGGCAGCGGCGAGAGGAAACTATTCCTACGGGAATAATAAATTGTCTCTCTCTTAATAAACTCTCCCTCTCTCTCTCTAGCTCCTGTTCGCAGGAAAGGAAAGAAAAACTCTTATTTTTACAACTCCTCTATTCAACCACCTCAATACAAACATAACTCTCCCATATATATAGGAGTTGGCAACCAACCGCACGCCGCCACCTGGCACTGTAATAAATGCACTCTCTCTCCTCAAAAATATTAGTAATAATAAAAATACAACAAAAAGTAAAACCACCCGGTCAACAAAGTCAAAGTACAACAATTTATACACACACAAGGGGGAATCTAATTCCTGATTGGAGATGTGAGACGAATAAGAAAGGAGGGAATGCGCTAACCGCACACCACTCAGCGATAAACGCACACCAACACTATACGCATTTATTTCAAGAATTGAGATGATGGAACTGGAATTGATTTCAAGAATTGAGATCAATTCTAATTCCTTCGTAATTGGAATTGGTTTGAACTTCGATTGTGTTGTTCGGTTAGACAATGGAATTAAGCACGGGGAAACCAAATTGATTAATTCGACTATTGTGCTGAAAACATGTGCGCGTGACAAGCAGACTTCAATACAGGAGAGGAAAATAAGCAATTATCATTCTTCGTGATAGGGGAGAAAATGAACCAGCTTTTGACATTTAAAGCATCTAGTTTCTTATATGGGAATGTCCTGGCTGCAGTTCTCATGGACAGTTGAATCTTTGTGAATTGATAAATGTTGATTGGGGCGGGATTGTCTTCTAATAAGCGGGATTGTCTTCTGACAGGCGACAACATTTGGATATTGTATTTATGTTTGAGTCAACCAGGATTTCCTGAAGGAGAAAGAAATAATATATTGCCCAAGTGTTGAACCTAAGTACAGATCTCTCGCTGAATATGTAAGATTGTCTGACTTAGATACCTTATGTAACTACCGGCCAAAACAATCCGACCACTTTTCAGTGTGGCAATCCTGGTCGTATCGGGCTGCAGCCCAAGCACCCCAAAGCCTCTCCGCGCCTATTTCTCAGCAGCGGCGCATTGTTGAGGCCGGGTCTCGAACCCGCAAGCCCCTTTGAAAACTCTCTTATCAAGAGGGTTGCGGGTTCAAGACCCGGCATTAACAATGCGTCACTGCTGAAAAATAGGCGCGGAGAGGCTTTGGGGTGCTTGGGCGACAGCCCGGTACGACCAAGATTGCCACGCTGAAAAGCGGTCGGGTTGTTCTGTCTGGTCGTTACGCCTTATCACTAAGGCTCCGTTTGGCGCGACGTTTTTGTAAGTGTATATTCGGACGAATAACGAGCTCGGGGGCTATGCGTGTGGAAACCCTAGGTATTCTGCTTATATATACCTAGCTGGAGGCAACGGAGAGTAAGTTCCATCTTGACTTTCCTCCGGATGTTTCGAGCAGCTCCCTCTACATTCTCGAAACAGCCCTAAGGGGCGCTCGTTCCCGTCCGAAGGAGAAGCCTTCGCGATCCTCCGCTCCCGTCGCAGTTCGTCGCGCTTCTCCCGCCGCTCTTGCCGCTCGCGATCGACGAGGGAGGTTTCTTTCTGCTGTTGCCGCTGCCGCTCGTCGAAGGAGATCGAAGCCGCCGCTGTCTTCGCTGCTCCAAGTTCCAGATCTGCAGTGTGCAGTCGCCGGATTCGCCGGATCCTTTGTCTCCCGCCTCAGATCCGCCGCGCCGCCGCGCCGCCGCTTCCGTCGTCCAGATCTGCCGCTCGAGACTCTGCCGTGTGCCGCCCCCGTTGTCCAGATCTGCCGTCGACGCCTCAGTCGTCGTGCCCTAGATCTGTCGCTCGTGCGAAGAAGACGAAGCCGCTGCTCGCAAGAAGGGTGTTCGCGCACGACCGCTGATCGTGCGCTCGACCCCGCACACACGACCGCTGATCGTGCGCTCTTCTGCAGCCAGTTCCCCGCATGACCGCTGATCGTGCGCTCCTTGCTCACGCACGACCTTTGATCGTGCGCGTCTCAGCGGTTCTGTCTCGCGTCTCAGCGGTTCCTAGCCGTCTCAGCGGTTTCCCAGCCGTCTCAGCGGTTCTGTCTCGCCGTCCCAGGGGTTTCCAAACCGTCCCAGCGGTCCCAGCTCGTCTCAGCGGTTGTCTCGCCGTCCCAGCGGTTCCAGCCCAGCCGTCTCAGCGGTTGTCTCGCCGTCCCAGCGGTTCCAGCCCAGCCGTCTCAGCGGTTTCCTGTGCCGCAACCTCCCTCAACTGCTCCAAGTCCAGATCCCCCTCAGCCTCCATCAAGTCTCCCGCTGCCGCCGTCTCTAAGCAAAATGATGAAGGGGAACTCCATGGCGTCCCCCATTCCGATGATAAAGCTGGAAAAGTTCACGGCGACTGAGTTCAACTCCTGGAAGTTGAACACTCAGTTCGGGATGAAGTTTCTGAACGTGTTCTACACAGTTCAGTCTGATGGTGCTGAGGTCGTTGGGACTGCTGATGAGGCACAGTGGTTTTCAGATGAAGACTTCTGCAGGGACTACCTGCTGAACTGTTTGTCTTCCAGCTTGGCCCAGACCTACATGAAGATGAGCACCGCAAAGGAGATCTGGGATGCGCTGCAGGAGCACTTCAGGCAGGAGGAGGACATGCCCAAGACGCACCTAGTGGACAAGTTCCACTCTTTCAGCTTCGACGAGGAGAAAGCCATTCTCCCTCAGGTATCAGAGTTTGAAATTTTAATTGATTCTTTGCATAGTGAGTCCATCAGTCTGCCCGAAAGTTTTGTTGCGGGCACGATTGTGTATAAATTGCCCTCCTCGTGGTACAATTTCAAAACAGAAATGTATCGCAAGAAGATGCAGGTTGGTCTGAACGACCTCAAGCGTTTCATACGCATTGAGGATGAGAACATGACGAAGAACGCTTTGGAAGCTGTTGGCAAGCAGAAGGCTGCTGCCAACATGATTTCAAGCTCCAAGCGGCCTCCGCCCCCTCCCAAGACCAAAATGTCTCGTAGTAGCCCCCAGGTTGCAGGCCCGAGTAAACCCTTTAAGAAATTTAAGGGTAAATGTTATAACTGCAATAAGTGGGGACACTGCGCATTTGACTGCAAGCAACCGAGGAAAGAGAGAACCCGGGCACCACAAGAAGGCAACCAAGCCCATTTGGTCCGCCAAGCTGAGCCATCCGACTTTGTTGCCATGGTCGGACACGCGCAGGCCAGCACGGAGTGGTACCTGGATTCTGGGGCAACGTGCCACGTTTGCAACAATGCTAATCTTATGACAGAGCTGAAGGATGCAAAGGAATCAGTAACTGTGGCAAATGGAGGCACAACTGACGTGTTGAAGGTGGGGAATGCAACTCTACTGCTCTCCTCAGGTAAGTCTTTACTTTTAAAGAATGTCAAATTTATTCCTTCTCTAGTTGCTAACTTAGTGTCTATTAGTTTGTTATGTGATGCGGGTATGTCGCTTAACTTCTGTAGCGGCAGGGTGACTTTGTCAGTTAACTCGCACTATTTTGGATGTGCCGTCTGAGTCTAGCAAGTGAGGTAGTCCAACAAATTCAATTGAACTTAGTTAGCCTTAGGACTCTACACGAGAGACTAGGACACGTAAACTACAGGAAAATGTTTCAAGTAGCTAGAACTCACAAGATCATATTAGACACCAAGTCTCCACTTGAACAATGCGAAGTGTGCGCTCAGACTAAGATCACTAGGAAACCTTTTGGGACGGTTACTAGGAGCACAACACCTCTTGAGCTTATACATTCCGATATTTGTGACTTTAAAAGTTTTGTCACCAGAGGTGGGAGGAAGTATATGATCACGTTTATAGATGACTGCACGAGATTTTGTCATATCTAGTTGCTTAAAACTAAAGATGAAGCGTTTGAAAAGTTTTGTCTTTTCAAAATCAGGGTAGAAAATCAACTAAGCATGAAAATAAAACGTTTTAGGAGTGATAGAGGAGGAGAATATATGTCCAGTGAGTTCAGATGCTTCCTTGCTTCACAGGGCATCATAGCAGAAACCACTGCTCCTTACTCCCCCCAATCTAACGGCATAGCCGAGCGCAAGAATAGAACGTTAACAGAGATGTTGAACTCTATGCTGCTCACTGCAGGCATGCCTTCCGCTTATTGGGGTGAAGCAGTCTTGACCGCGAATCACATTCTGAATAAAGTCCCTCATGCTAAGTTAGAGGTTACTCCCTACGAACTTTGGTTTAAGAGACCCCCGTCGTTTACTCGACTTAAGACTTGGGGTTGTATAGCCTATGTTAGGGTCCCTGACCCTAGAAGGCCTAAAGTTGGACCTAGGACCAATACTTGTGTCTACTTAGGTTGTGCTGAGGATAGTGCTGCAGATAGGTTCCTTAATATTTCTAATAATATCATAATAGAATCTAGGGATGCGGTGTTCTTCGAGGATAAGTTCCTCAAAGATAAGAACTTAACAATCCCAGGTATGCAAGTAACTATTACTGAAGAAGATCCTACTTCAGTACCGAGCGCCTCCTATTCCGTTCCGGTAGATAACTCTGGCCTAGAGTCTAGAAGGACTTCTCTTAGAGAGCGAATTCCCAGAACCTTCGGTAGTGACTTTGTGACTTACCACGTTGAGGCCGATCCATCCACCTATAAGGAAGCGATGAGATCCAGGGATTCACTACTCTGGAAAGAAGCTATAGATGAAGAGATGAGTTCTCTTCTTCAGAATAACACCTGGACGTTGGTTGATAAGCCAAAAAGGGCTAAAACCGTAGGGTGTAAGTGGGTTCTGAAAAAGAAGTTGAATCATGATGGTAGCATAGCTAAGTATAAAGCACGCCTGGTGGCTAAAGGTTTCACACAAGTAAGCGGAGTAGATTACTTTGATGTCTACTCACCCGTGTGTCACTTGGCAACCATTCGGGTTCTCCTTGCTATTGCATCTATTGAGCACTTTGTTGTTCATCAGTTGGATGTTAAGACTGCGTTCTTGAACGGAGATCTGACCGAAGAGATCTACATGAGTCAACCTGAAGGTTTCATTGTAGACGGTCACGAAACGAAAGTCTGTAAACTTCTTAAGTCTTTATACGGACTAAAGCAAGCACCGAAATTATGGCATGAGAAGTTCGACTATAGTGTAAAGAACATGGGATTCATGTCGAGTCTTTCAGATAAATGTCTTTACATACGTAATAGATCAGATAAAGTCGTCATAATATGCTTGTACGTGGATGATATGCTTATTCTGGGGTCTGATCAATCCGAAATGGATGACGTTAAGTCAGATCTCATAAAAGAATTTAGCATTAAAGACCTAGGTGTAGCTAACACTATACTAGGCATGCAAGTGAGCTTTGGGAAAAATGGTATTTCCCTAAGTCAAAGCCACTACATAAAGTCCTTGTTGGACACGTGGGGATACAGTGCCAGTAGCGCATCTGAGACACCATACGACTACACTAACCGCCTAAAGCCCAATGAAGGAGCTATGGTTAGACAGTTAGATTATTCTAAACTGCTTGGTAGACTCATGTATGTCATGGTCTGCACTAGACCTGACATAGCCTTTACGGTCGGCATGTTGTGCAGATTCACTAGTAATCCGGGTAAAGACCATTGGAACGCCTTGGGTAGGCTCATGCGATACTTAAAGCACACTAAAAAGTATGATTTAGTTTACACTGGTCAGCCTTCAGTTCTTGAAAGTTATTCTGATGCATCATGGTGCTCAGAATTAAACGACAGCAAGTCCACTAGTGGTTTTGTGTTTACACTAGGAGGAGCAGCTGTAGCCTGAAAGTCCAAGAGGCAATCCTGTATTACTCTCTCTTCTATGGAATCCGAACTCTACGCTCTTGCGTCAGCAGGAGAAGAAGCCGAATGACTGAGAGATTTGGTGATGGACATTCCTTTGTCGAGCCTGAAAATGAGTTCTGTTGCAGTTTACTGCGACAATCAGGCTACTAAAACGATTGCTACGAACTCTTTGTTCAATGGCAAAAGAAGGCATCTCAGGATGAAACAATCCTGGTTGACCTCTCTCACAAGTCAAGGGATTATGTCTCTTATTGATGTGAGATCGAACGATAATGTTGCATACCCTTTGACCAAAGGATTGAATAAAGCTCTCACAATCAAAACATCGGGGGAAATGGGATTAAAGTTCATAGAAATATGAAACTCTCCTCCGCAGTTTATGTTTTAACAGTGAGAACCTATAGTCGCAACATTCAAGCATCTAAAAACAGACTGAAAACCCAAATAATTTCTTGATGAAAACCCAAGATGGTCTGGTGCCGGTTATTCCACATTTGATAACCAAGCAACTTTCTCATTGTAAGTTGATTCAAGAGTTATTCAACTGGAAATTGAAAGTCGTTGTAAATGTTAATCTAAACATTATTGGTCACAGCACATTATTCCACATTTGATAATGTTGCACGTGATGTGTGCCCACATGTGTTGGTGAGGCACATAGTGATCAGTAATGAGTAAGATAACGGGTCTAGTCCTAGTTAGACTGGATGAGATGCTGACAGAGTTACTTCACCGTCGCTAGAAGTGCTAAGCTCATTTAGTAAGAGCTAGTTTGCTTTAAACGTTACTGCATACGATTATGAATTCATAGAGTCTGACTCGTGAAATTCCTTGCAGGCTACGGTGGAGATTATGGAGGAGATGTAGACCTGGACATGGATGACGATGATCTACTAGACGTGTAGAATCATCAAACGTTTAATTTCATGTTATGTTTTGTAATAATTATTCAGACTATTTTTTTTGGGATAGAATCTGTGGTTTTCTGACTTGCCGTTTAGGCAAAAACCTTTTCATATGTTGATTAGTATGATCTATCCTAAATGCTTTGTTTAGTTTGTTTATTATTTTGTCTACTCTCCAGCACCCCGAAACGTTACGTTATTTGTCACGAATATAGGAGGAGATTGTAAGTGTATATTCGGACGAATAACGAGCTCGGGGGCTATGCGTGTGGAAACCCTAGGTATTCTGCTTATATATACCTAGCTGGAGGCAACGGAGAGTAAGTTCCACATTGACTTTCCTCCGGATGTTTCGAGCAGCTCCCTCTACAGTTTTTGCTCTGGTGAGTTTGGACAAAAACGCCACCGTCATAGAATATATGTTTGGCATGACGGCGGTTATGACCGCCACCGAGAATAAAAAAACAAGTTTTGAACATAAAAGTGAATGAAGTTCCTTAGGTGAGGTCGGACGTTCACGAACGACGGTTCATAACCACCGCGTTCACGATGGACACCGCCGTGCCAAACGGAACCTAAGTTGCACTTCATTATGAATTTGTCAATGTCTCTTTCACATGACACTCTGTCTGGTATTTAGATTTTTAATGATTACGTTCTCCAAAAGATGACAAACCATATTGAGGTAGATATTCACTTTGTTCATTAGAAGGTTAGCGATGAATCTTTCACTCTGCTCTAATTTCTTATGTTTAACAGCTTGTTGATCTTCATATCAAGCCTAACGGACCGTGTTGTGGGATATCTCCGATGGACTCGATCCTTGTGATAACTACCCTCCATTTCAAATTGTAATTTCAGATTATTTCTCTTATATAAAAACGCCACCATTAAGCCGAACTTTTTGGTTGATAAGATGGTTTTTTTTACGATCCTAACCAGTCTAAATGCATACAGCAGGCAAATGCTTTGTTTTCATGTTATGTCCGCAACTTACACGAGCAGTCTTCCGAATCCGTTATTATGTGTCGTGTTTAGTGTAACGCCCTGATCTACTATGGGTGCGCTAACAGGTCTGTAGCTCAGTTGGTGATGAGGACCAGTTTAGAGCTCTCTTATCCAGGAGGTCTGGGGTTCAAACCCCAGCCTCAACAATCCGCCACTGGAATTAGCGGTTGCGGCCATTTAGATCCGTGGAGAGGAGTTGGGGTCACTGGTCTGCAGACCTGTAACGCACCCACAGTAGATCGGGGTGTTACATTTAGTATCGTGTTTATGTGTCGTTATTAGAGAGTAATTAAATATTTAAATGTACAAGCCATGTCATTTTATTTGCAAGTATGAGTATTTTTGTAATTTGTCTGAGTGTGTGGACTACTTTGTGGTGGGATAAAGGCTTGAGTGTTGTTGTTGTTGTATGTGGACTACTTTGTATTTCTACTTAAAACTCTCTTTGGGATATGTGATGCAAGGAAAAAATTCTCTCTTTCCTCTCATTAGTTCTCTCTTTAGTTAAGGTTAGGGATTTGGTAGCTCTCCCTCGAGCTCCCAGCCTCCGGCAGCCGCGGCAAGGCTCCATAGTTATACATTTACGATTGGGGACAGTAACATGTCATATACTGCGGCATCAAGTGGTTACCCGGTGATATACAATTCTATTTACTATTATCATTCATTTATGCAGATTTGAGGTTGAGAGTAACAGTTAAACACAGTTCTTTAGGGGGAAAGAAATGCATAAGTACCTGAGAAAGTGGAGGCAAGGCAAGACATCACAGCTGAAGAGATCTTAATGAGATGCAGCATTGATATATTAAAGGCCATGTTAACCATCACAAATAACAATGGTAGAATTGGAGCTCCTTCACATCCTGCAATCAATCAGTGTTGTAAATGTTCTTGAGCAAAAAAAAAATTGACAGTTTATACCTTATCAAACATTAAAACAGAAGTTGTCAATATTAGACTGTAATTCAAATAAAAACCCATAATAAAAATAACTTACATGATCGATTGCCAACATATGCCGCCTTTTGTGACATCCCGAAATTTCACTCTGGTTTAATTACTTTTTAATTTTCAGAATCCAATCAAAATCAGGTTTGACATTGTCTTCTTCCGGCCGAGGTACCTATACTCGTTTTCCTAATTTACGTGTTAATCGGTAATTAGAATATTTTCCGTCTTATGGAACATTTTACGCTTTATTTTAGACACAATTTAGAGACTTTCAAGAGTGTCATATGATATAATTAGTTGTTATTCTTGCATTATGGAATTTTAGTAATTAGGGAAAACTTTGATTTTCATTCCTTATATTTATAAGGAGATTTCTCCTCCCAGTTCAGGCGATGACTCTTTTGCGTGACTTAGCCAAGCATTGTGGGAGAACCCGACATGTGTTTCTTTGCAAGAGGTGATTTTCATATCGGCGCTAAGACAAGATAACGTCTCTCCCTTAACTGTAAGAGCTCGACGACCCTTCCTTTTCCTTTGTAGCAGACCGACGACACTAGTTCTCAACAGGTTATTGTCAATCCCAGTTTATGATCCCTGCAACTGTTGATTCTTGTATGAGACAAATCTCGCGCTCGGTTAACAACTTTCTTTCTGGTTGTGTTTATGCAACATCCAAAGTCCAGGATGGATACTTTTGATTAGTGATAACCATGGAGGATGCATACCTGTGATTAGAGATAACCATGGAGGATGGATACATGTGATTAGTGATAACCATGCAAGATGGATACCGGTGATTAGTGATAACCATGCAAGATGGATACATATGATTACTGATAACTATGGATGATGGATATCTATGGTTATTGGTTAGTGATAATTATGGATGATGGATATCTATGGTTAGTGATAATTATGGATGATGGATACAGAGTAAACTGAAGCTCACATCGGAATTAGAGAATAAGTTATTGGGCTTAAGTAATAATTTGAATCCTCAAAAATCAGAGGTGCCTTTTGGGACCAAATAGTGGAGTTGTGTTGGAAACTCTGTAATTAAGTATGCTCTGATGGAAGTACTTCTGGGATGGATGGGAAATACTAGTAAGCCACTTCTGGGATGACTTGGGTTGAACCACAACAGACAATTACTCATGGTTCGGGTCGTTATAGCTCATTCTACAGTCCTCTCAACCTCTCAATCAGGGGTGAATGGAGTGATTAGGGTAAATTTCAATCTCCTTTCATTCATCTCACTTTCTTCCTCTTCCTTCGCTTAGGATTTTCCTGTTAGAGTTTTAGAAAAACGCAAAGTAGATAGAATTTGTGGACTAGATCGGAGGAGAACAGCGAAAACTTCGAACTCAACCTAAGGAGAGTTATGTCGCTGCTTTGCGTTCATGAACAAAGGGACAGTGAGGTAAGTATTTTCTTTCCTTTTAAGTTAGGCATATTAAATAATGCATGACTTCATTACTATTTCGTGTGACCTTATTCTTAATTGTAGATCTCATGTATAATCTCGCATATGTTATTTCAAATTTCCTCAAAATAGAAACATGTCTTAAACTCCATCATATGTATAATTTTTAGGAATGACAAACCAGTGTTACTGGTGAGATAATGTACACTTAGAAGTAAGAATGAACAAAAGAATGATGAACACTTGGACTAATGAATCACGGAAATGGCATGTTAGAATATATAGGCCGGCAACTAGATTAAAACTCTAATATATGCATGGGGGTGATTTCTCTCGTGAAAGGTGGAGGCAGACCATCACTCTTATGCGACAAAAGACCATGCGAACCCCGAATGGGAAACTATGACTCATTTAGTTTACATGTTAGATATGTTAGGATGCAAGTCCGTATACCATGCAAAAGAAGCATTAGAGCGTATAGGTTGGGCGTCAACGACTCAAGTCTAGTGATGTGCTTAGTAAATTAAAAAATTCAACATAATACGGCATAAAACTTCAACAACCTCAACATGAAGGCACTGATTGTTTCGTGGTGGGAATGGGAGTAGTGAGAAACGGATGGGGATGACTGCTGTAACAACCTATATCTTCCCTTACTAAAATAATAATATTAAAATCGTATTTTCCTATTATCTATCCGCACCCCCCCTCTTTAAACCTAGCCGCAGCTCCAGCCCCCCCCCCCCCCCCCCCCCCCCGATTCATTCTTCCGCACCCAAGCCGCAAGCCTTCCCGATCCCGCTCTCCCATCTCCCGATCGCCTTCTCAGCGCCTCCTCCATCTCCAGCCGTCGACTCCTCCCCCTCCTGATCCCGATTCCGCCTCCTGCGCCTCCCCCCGTCACTGTCGACGCCTTCTGCCCCCCTCCTCTGCGCTCGGGACCGATGGCAGCCCGCCTCCAGTCTCCTCTCCTCAAGGACCAGCAACCTTCTCCTCCTCCATAGGGGCCGGCAACCACCTCCTCTCCCTCCTGCAACCCCTTCCTCCCCGTTTGGGCCGAGTTTTTACGTGAGGAACGACTAGAGTTCCCTTCTTTCTCCTCCACGGGCTCGGATTTGTCTTCCTTGGGTAAGAATCTCTATCCTTCCCCCTTTTATTCAGATTTCTTTTGAATCCTTTGCAATTTTCGTGCCCTAAGTTGCAGATATTTGTGATCCAACATTTTTGCCCCCGTTATAATCATCCAATTTCTAGGTTTTCGTGCTCCCCGGCGCCATTCGTCGCCCTATTTGGCGGGATCTCTCCAAAGCCCTCTCCGAATTAGGGTTTCCGCAACCTAAGCACCGCCAAGTCTTTGTCTCCGCGCGGAATCTCTTCTCCCCTCACCTTTGAGGGAGGTAAAATCTGCTAAACCCTCTTTGTTTAAATTTTGCATCGTAAAATGCTTGTATTAGCGTAGTAAATTATGTTGTCGCTTTCGTTGTTCCTGAACAAGTTTAATTAGGGTTTCTATTTTTGCTTGCGCCGCTTCGCCGCCGCCGTCAGATTTAGCCTCATTTAAGGCAAGTAGAGATCCCTCTCTCTTGCAAACATTGAATTTTATTTAGCCTGGCCCGTTCTTATGATTTTATGTTTCACCTTTGAATACACGCTTCATTAAATAAGTTTAGTTTTTGATTGCTTGATTTGTCTTGATAGTAGTTTGAGGTTTCACGCGTTTGGGATAACACGAATTTGAAATGTGAAATGATGATTTTAATTGGAGGATTAGTAGTTCTTTTGAGCATGAACATTAATTGGTATATTGACAAAGGTTAAGATTTCTTGCTAGCAAATAGATGAATTGTGTTTGATATGAAATGTTGGGGTCGTACACATGTTTACTTAGAAGATATTCGTGTTTTGGAATGACTTAAATCTAAAGGAATACTTGGTATCCTAGATAATGATCTATAGTAATCTTATTATTCGTGAATACTTGAATCCGCACGTTTCAAAACTCTCTATCGAATTTTCTGAGTCATCGAATCTTGTTCTTTATATCTGTTTGGTTAAAACACTTGGATAAAGTAAATGTTTATTTCTTGATCTGATGTTTTTCTTCAGGGTGAGTCTGTTTCAATTAGAATCACAAATCTATGAATCTTTTAAATTATCTAATGTCATGCACCTCTGTGCACGTTTGTAAATCTGCTCTTGTTTATCTGAATCAGTATTTGGTTACATGTGTAACGATCCAGGCCCGCCAACACGGGATCCAGCTGGACCGCCAGCACCCTCCCGGCCCAGGCCCGCCAACACGGGACCCAGCTGGCACCGGAAGGGTTCAGCCTAACCAGATGGTCTGCAGACCATGCACCCCAACCCCTCTCTGTCCCACCACAGGCACAGTGGGTTGTTGGAGACCGCAGTCCCCCTTTGATGAGAATTGAGCCAGTTAAGCGGCAACGCGTGGACTTCCCAGGAGGTCACCCATCCCAGAATTGCTCCAGCCCGAGCACGCTTAACTATGGAGTACTTTCACTTCTCATCACCAATTGATCTGCAGGTCAATTGGTGATGAGAAGTGAAAGTACTCCATAGTTAAGCGTGCTCGGGCTGGAGCAATTCTGGGATGGGTGACCTCCTGGGAAGTCCACGTGCTGCCGCTTAACTGGCTCAATTCTCATCAAAGGGGGACTGCGGTCTCCAACAACCCACTGTGCCCTGTGGTGGGACAGAGAGGGGTTGGGGTGCATGGTCTGCAGACCATCTGGTTGGGCTGAACCCTTCCGGTGCCAGCTGGGTCCCGTGTTGGCGGGCCTGGGCCGGGAGGGTGCTGGCGGTCCAGCTGGGTCCCGTGTTGGCGGGCCTGGATCGTTACAAAAAGTCCTATCCTGCACTTTTTTGTAACGATCCAGGCCCGTCAATACGGGACCCAGCTGGACCGCCAGCACCCTCCCGGCCCAGGCCCGCCAACACGGGACCCAGCTGGCACCGGAAGGGTTCAGCCCAACCAGATGGTCTGCAGACCATGCACCCCAACCCCTCTTTGTCCCACCACAGGGCACAGTGGGTTGTTGGAGACCGCAGTCCCCCTTTGATGAGAATTGAGCCAGTTAAGCGGCAGCACGTGGACTTCCCAGGAGGTCACCCATCCCAGAATTGCTCCAGCCCGAGCACGCTTAACTATGGAGTACTTTCACTTCTCATCACCAATTGACCTGCAGATCAATTGGTGATGAGAAGTGAAAGTACTCCATAGTTAAGCGTGCTCGGGCTGGAGCAATTCTGGGATGGGTGACCTCCTGGGAAGTCCACGTGTTGCCGCTTAACTGGCTCAATTCTCATCAAAGGGGGACTGCGGTCTCCAACAACCCACTGTGCCCTGTGGTGGGACAGAGAGGGGTTGGGGTGCATGGTCTGCAGACCATCTGGTTAGGCTGAACCCTTCCGGCGCCAGCTGGGTCCCGTGTTGGCGGGCCTGGGCCGGGAGGGTGCTGGCGGTCCAACTGGGTCCCATGTTGGCGGGCCTGGATCGTTACAACATGTCTTGATATGCTAGAATCATTCAATCTTGAACTATTTCATTAATAACACGAGTAAACAATTGAATGGTAGGGTTTTAATTGACGCAACTCCTTGACTTGGGTTCCCTCTTGAATCCCTAATGGGAACAAAGGACCGGTCATAGCGAGCATAAATTTCTGAATCTCCTGAATCCGTACTTGAATCTGTCTGAATCATGAATCCTGCGCGTCAAACAAAAACACCTACACTTTCACTTGTTGCAACTTATGTTATTACATGAATCATCTTTACATGTTCTACTTCGGACTAGTTTAATAATTATAGATATTTCTGCTTGTCTCACTTGCTTGCCTTTTTTGTTAGCTTTGCTTCATGAAAACCGGTACAGAAATATTCTGTTTCCCCTGCTCGCTTTTTATTTTATTTTGCTCCTTTTATTTTCAATGTTCTGAGACTTTTCCTTCTTGTTTTGGAATTTGCCTTAGCGTTCGTGTCTGCGACGTCTGCTTCCTGAGCCGATCTGCGTCAAGCTTCAGGTTTTGTGTTTGTGTTTCATTTCTTTTACTGTCGGATAATTCTGTTATGTAATAATTACGATCAGCCATTTTCTCCTGTTTTATGGACAACTGCTAGGCTAAATCATATATGTACTAGAATTCGACATGATCTGTATGTACATTTCTCTGAATTGTCATTGCATTTCGATCTGTATCAGAACTTGTATCATAAGTTTTTTTTTTTTGCAAAATGCATGTGCACCTGTTTCAAACTATCACATTTTAAAGCTTCCGCAATAAATCAATCCATTTTACTCAAAAGTATCATCTTTTTAAGCTATTTTTAGTATTTCTGCTTCCGCCTTAGCAGACATGGATTCATTTTCTCCCATGCCTGTGGCATCACGGCCCACCCCGAAGCGCACTCTGACTCTTGTCGAGACGGGTCGTGACAACTGCGGTCTCAAATTAACCCAAAAATTGCATTTTTGAGCAGTGTCGGTGAGAATGAGAGCCTACCCAAACAATTTTTTGAGTGGTGGCGCTTTTGTTCTGCCGGAGGAGCAAAAAGGCTCAATCAAATAGAACCTGAGTGTAAGTTAGAACGGAGGGATTTTAGATTTTAATGACCATAAAGATAAATTTAGAATCTTAAACATTTTAAGTATTCACATTAATGTTATGTTTACTATGCTTCACCAATGCTATAGACATGCATGTTCAATTGTAACATGAAACTTAGATTCAAAAGTTTATGATACTTGCGCTCTTTCTTTTTGAACTTGTAATCTTCCGTATAATTATTACTAGTGGGATGCCTTCTCCCCTTAAATATTTTTTAAGTGTCGCGTGTGGGAAAGGATATCTTTAATTGTAATTGGACCGACTCATTTTATGGGAATTTCTTTCTAGGAAACTCGGGTCGAGATGTTCACTTAGGTTGATCTACCGAGGGATTTCATGTTTTCATAGTTTTTGCGATGTCTTTTAATTCAAACAAAATGCAGACTTAATTGGCTTAATTTATACGTAGTAAGTAATTCACTATTGTATCAGACATTTGAGGTACTCTTTCTAAACCTTAACTCTCTCTCTCTCTCACACACACAAGCTTCGGGAGCACGATCTCCAATGTGTATCGTATCCGGAGACGAACGTGCTCCCGACCAGCAGAAGCAGTACTCATGTTGTCTCATAATGTTCACTATGCAAAGTGTTTGACAAAGGCAATACCATTGGCCATCGCAGGGACTCCATCAGCGAAGACGTTTATCTTTATTTTTATATTTTTTAACTTTATTTTACATTGTTTATTTTTCTATTTTATCTATTATTAAAAATAAATTAATAGTGAAAAAAAAACTTAGTACTTGTAACACCATTACATAGTTTATATAGATCAGAATAAAAGGGCTTCGACACTTTAACAAACAAAACTTTTTTTACATTCCATGCTACAAGATTTCCCCAAAGACCACACAATATCTACTAGTGGATCATGATCGTTAGAGACAAGGTCAAAAAGCATCTGAAAACCCTTGTGCAATAAGCAAATCTCCTAGTCTGAATAGAAGGGCTGAAATTTTCATTAATTATTTGATAATTGGGGCACACTATGTAAAGAAATCTCACCCGAGGATGTACAACACAAACCACTAGAAAAAGAACACCGAAATGAAGTGCAAGGAAAGCTTTGAATAGAAATAAAGGAGCCCACTACAACCTTCTCACACACATACAAACATACATGAAAAATATAGAAGATAACTTGAGTAGAGAAAGGAAACCGGATCCTGTAGATGTATACTGCTGATTTCCTCTTCACCGGGAAGAAACAAGAACTCTGGAATGCACTTAGATGGAGAAAAAAAAACGGGAAAAAACATCCTGCAGTTCACCTTCTGAGGAGCAGTCTTCTAATGGGGAGAGATCTCACGGCACAGTTTTTCTGGAGATAAAAAACAGCAGCGGGCTCGTTTTCAGCGCAGAAGAAAAAATAGGGCTCGTTGTCAGCGCAGAACAAAAGAAGAGAGGGGATTTAAGGTATATGCTGCTGCTTTTGTTTGAATGAAAGAGAAAAACAGGTTTTAGAAGAAAAAACCCGGTTCCGGTTCACACCAAACCAAACAAAAATAAAACCGATTAGATTTGCACTTTAATATTTAACACACTGAATGAGTGATGATGATAGGGCAGGTTAAGTCTTATGTTAGGTTGATACTCCAGATGAATTCCCTCGTGGAAAGAGAAGGTATAATGGGCTCCAGAGGAATATTAAATAGGCTTCTTTAATGTACTGATTAATTAATTTATATATTTTATTTGCGTGCCAAGGGAGAATATATATGGGAGTGTCATGTTGGTTATACATCATCTTGTATCTTGTAAGAGTATTGGCTTATTCTGAGCGAGGGAACCAACCTTCGAGTATTTTGGTGCAATATCTCGTGTTTTCTTTCCCTTTCTCAACGCCACCTAACAATTAGTCTGACTTACCTTCCCTTCAACTGTCTCCTTCGGCCTTCGAGATTCGAACAACTTCGCCATCATTCGTAACTTTCAACAACGCCTACCATTTCCTTCCTTATGATGGGAATACAAATGCCAAAATCGCTTCCCCGATGAAATCCCCCACACGGAATGGTTGTCATACATCTGTTGGTACTTGGTAATGCCCTATGCAGCTTGACGCCTACTTCCCCCATTGCTCATGACCACAACCTTCTTCCCCAAGATCCACCCGCACTTACAGTTGAGTGTGTGTGGTTAGCCTTGTACTCTCTTACCCACAAAGCCACCTCCCATCCCCACAATCAAACCTCCTCTACCCAGCAACACTCTTCCCACCTCACCCTGTCCAACCTTAAGTAAACCCCACCCTCTTTATTCAAGTCCTGCTCCATAAGCATCATCCCCCTGCTCCCAGATATAAAGCATCAAACCTAATCCCTAACCCAAACCCAACACAGTCACCTTCATCAGCTCTATCCCAGCTAAGAACTCTCATGCGCACACACCCAACGCTAGACTACTTTCTACACCCACTCCAACGCCTGATTCCACCCTGCTTCCTACTACCGTTGTAACTTCCTACATCACTGAACTCTTCCTTCGCCCTCACACCCATACTCCTGCACCCAAAGTCCTCGATACAGCTTTCGGAAACCCCACTATAATCCATCAGTAATTTAGCTATATTTAATAACTTTCTCTTGAGAGACCAATCGGTCTCTCATCTATGAGTTATTTGTTCAAATCTCCTGCCTCTGTCAAACCTTTCTTCCAAGGGACTGTCATACTTGAGCTTTGTCACTAAAGATTAAGTCACATCTCTCTCATGTTTCTAATATATCTAACCAATCTATATGTTATGTGTTATTTTTATAAATTATTCACTTCTTAGCCATACATGTGCTTCACCAATGCTCTGGATGCTGAATGAAGGAAGCATGGTTATGTGCACATAAATCAAAGTGGATTCTTGGGTCTGCCCTCTCTGATGTCTTTGGCTTTGATTTGAGGGCATGATTCCGCAGCAACGCGACGGTATAGGGGCCCACTATTTCAGTGGTACTCTGTGAGCAGCCACTTTGTGCATTTATTGTCAAAGGTTAGGTCTTTCTCCTCTGAGAGAGGCCACTTTGTGCATAGTGTCAAGGGTTAGGTCTGTTTCCAATCTTCCCCCGCCCATACCCCCAATGATTGGGGACTATATGGGTTCTGTTGTTGTTGTTGTATTCACTTCTTAGCCATAGTCGACCCCACTATGGTGGGATAAAGGCTTGAGTGAGTGTTGTTGTATTCACTCCTTAACCAACGTAAAGAATCAAATTAAAAATTTTCCCCTCTAGTTATTAAAAAGCTTAAAGTAATCTTAAATATTTCTTAACATATTCAATTTTGACATAAAAATACATAATTCTAATCATATTTATTTTACAAATACAAATTTTAAATAGATTACTAAATATTCTAAGATTTCATGAATATTTAAATCAACAATTATTAATTAAATCTTGCTTTTACACATTCATTTTTTAATTTGGCATCTCATAAAAAATAATATAGCAATTTATCTTGTATCCTAAATTAGATTATTAATTATCACCCATTTGTAATATATATAATGAGTGGCCCCATGCAATGAATGAGAGAATAAAATTTATTAATCTTTTTATTAAATTATTTAATGGCACATAATATAGAAGCATAAAACATGCACACAAAGGGGGGAAGAAGATAGGGGGCGAAAACTTCATTGCATTTCATTTTTGGGATACATCACAATTAGTACAAAGCTTTCATTATTTATAGGCTAATACAAGTGTTAAGTGCAGGTACAGGCACGCAACATCATTTAATAGTGGCTGCTCCTCTTCGTCTTCCCGGCTTCATTAAGAATGACGGCAGGGCTCATTCTCCAGGCATCGTTTGTCTTCCCTGCTTCATTAATCCTGCTGGCATGGTTTTGGGAACAGCTGCCCCCTTCATCTTCCTGGTCTTCATTAATTGTGGCGGCATGATTTAGTTCTCCAACACCCTCCCGTAAATCATGCCCATCCTTGACATTTAGGGCATCTCTGATAATGAGGAAGCGCTGTCTTCCAAGGGGCTTTGTCAGGATATCTGCGAGCTGGTGTTCAGTAGGGCAAAAACGAATGTCGATTTCTTTCCGTTCTACCATTTCTCGAACAAAGTGGTATTTCAGCTCGATATGCTTGCTTCGGTTGTGAAAAATGGGGTTTTTGGAAAGGGCGATAGAGGATGAGTTGTCACAGTAGATCGGAGTACCTCTTTGTTCTTGATTTCTTTCTAAGTCCCGATTGATCCTTTTGAGCCAGGCGGCTTCACAGGAGGCGGCGGTGAGGGCGATGTATTCGGCTTCAGTAGACGATAGGGCCACAGTTTTTTGCTTCCTGGAGCTCCAGGAGATGGGCTTCTTTCCACAGAAGAAGATGTATCCGCCGGTGCTTCTTCTATCGTCGGCGGAGCCTCCCCAATCTGAATCGCTGTATCCAGTGAGTTGGTTGGTGTCTTCTTTTTGGTAGGAGAGTCCGTAGCTTCTGGTGCCCTGGATGTACCTTAGAATTCGTTTGGCAGCATTGAGATGGCTGACTTTTGGTTTGCTCACAAATCGGGCTATCATCCCCACTGCGAATTCTATGTCAGGCCTGGTGTTGGTGAGGTAGAGAAGAGATCCAACTAGACTTCGAAATTCTTCACAGTTAACATCATCTTCATTCTCATGCTTTCCCAGCTTTTCTCCAGTAGCAATAGGGGTGACGGATGCGTTGCAATTGTCCATGCGGAAACGTTTTAGGAGATCAATTGCATATCGTTCTTGGGAGATAAAGATCTGTCCAGGAATATGCTTGATCTGAAGTCCCAAAAAAATTTGAGATGGCCAAGGTCGGTCATCTCATAGTGTTGCTTCATGTTTTTCTTGAATTCATTGATCATGAGGATGTCATTCCCAGTGACTATGAGGTCGTCGACGTAAAGACAGACAATCAAGGTTTTGTTGTCCTGGTTTTTGATGTACAGGGATGCTTCATTGGGGCTTCTGCAGAACTTTTCAATGTTGCAGAAGTAATTATCAATGTTGGCATTCCAGGCGCGAGGGGCCTGCTTCAGGCCGTAGAGAGCTTTTGAGAGCTTGTAGACCTTCTCACAACCTCCTTTCTCATAGCCTTGAGGCTGTTGGACATACACTTCTTCTTCTAAGACGCCGTTTAAGAATGCGGATTTCACATCGAGTTGGAAAACTGGGAGCTGGAACTGAGCGGCATGAGCAAGGACATAACGTATTGTATCCATTCTTGCAACGGGAGCATATGTCTCCTCGTAGTCACGTCCGGGGATTTGGGAGTATCCCTTGGCAACAAGACGAGCTTTGTGTTTGACTGGTTTACCATCTTCGTTAGTTTTGGTCTTGTAGACCCATTTAAGTCCAATGACTTCTCTGTTAATGGGTCTGTCGACTAATGTCCAGGTATTGTTGTCTTCAATTGCTTTTATTTCTTCATTCATTGCTTGCCTCCATTCAGTAGATTTGTGGGCTGCTTCAAACGTCGCCGGAGTATCTGCATCAATAATCAAATTACAAGAAGCATAAATGTCGGTGAGAAGTTTGGTTTTTGGAGGGGGAGATGATGAGCCCGGGTCAGAATCTGAATCAGATGATTCAGAGGAAGCATCAGCAGGAACATCATCGTGATGGCTGATTGGAGTAGCTTGGATGACTGTATCAAGAGGAGTTGCTAGAGTAACCGCTGCTTCAGGTGAGGAAGGCCCATTCTCTGATCCCCAATCCCATTGATCATCTTCATTGAAGGTGACATCTCTAGATGTCTGAAGTTGCTGAGAGGGAGGATGAAATAGCCTGTAGCCTTTGGACTCTTGGCTATATCCAATGAAAATGCACTTCTGAACCTTCGAGTCAAGTTTTTCCCTTTGTTCTGTGGGTATGTGTCTATAGGCTATGCACCCAAAGGTTCGAAGATGAGAGACAATGGGCTTGCGGCTGAATAAAGCTTCATATGGAGTGGAGTGAGGGAGAGCTCTTGTGGGGCTGCGATTTAGAAGGTAGGTGGCTGTGGAGCAGGCTTCTGCCCAGAGAAATTTGGGAAGAGACTTGCTGTGCAGCATTGATCTTGCCATTTCAAGGATTGTCCGATTTCGTCTCTCCACTACCCCATTTTGCTGGGGAGTGCTAGGGGTAGTAAGTTCATGGTGAATACCATGCAGGGTGCAAAAGGAAATGAATTCTTTGGAGAGAAACTCCCCTCCCCTATCACTTCTTATTGTCTTAATACTTTTTCCAAGATGTTTTTCTTTTAGATTTTTGAAGGTTGTGAAGGCAAAAAAACAATCAGATTTCTTGGGGAGAAAATATATCCACATATATCGTGAAAAATCATCGACAATGAGGAGGAAATATCTCTTACCGCCGGGGGTGGTTGTTGAGGCAGGCCCCCAGAGATCCATATGAAGAAGCTGGAGGGGTTCACTGCTTCTGCGGGAGGAGTATTTGGGAAAGGGGAGCCTGTGGGCTTTTCCTTCTTGGCACCCTTCACAGAATTCCTTTGCAAAATTCATCTTTGGAAGTCCATTGACCATTTGGTGGCTGCTCATGAGTTGGATTGAAGAATAGTTCAAATGGCCAAGACGTTCATGCCAAGTTCTGGCACTTGAAATGGGAGAGCTGGACTGTCCAAAGAGAGCTTTTTGCATGATGACAGGGAGAGTAATAAAGTACACTTTGTTGGAGGTCATAGAGGTGGACAGAATCAGTTGGCTAGTTGGTTTGTGTATAATGTGGCATTGATTGTCGTCGAAGAGGATGGAATAGCCCTTTGTGGCCAGCTGCCCCACGCTGAGGAGATTTTGGGCAAGTTCTGGAACGTAGTGAACATCATCAATTCTTTTGATAGTTCCATCTCGAGCTCGGATGGTGATGCTGCCTTTTCCTTCAATTGTTTTTGATTTACCATCCCCCAGAAACACAGAGGATTTATGAGAGATGTCCAGGTAGATAAAAGCATGACGATTGTGAGTCATATGGCTGCTGCATCCTGAATCAATATACCAACGATCCATGTTCTTGGGGGTGGAGGTGTGACTGGTGTAGAACATGGCTTCACTTTCTTCAGTCTCTATGAAGTGAGCCTCCTCTCTTGGTTTGGACCAGCAGTCTTTGGCCATATGAGTTGGTCGTCTGCATCTTTTGCAACGATGAGGACAATCTTTATTGTCATGGGTAGGTGAGTGGCAGAGACTGCAGTAGGGCTTGAACTGATGGTTTGGTGGTCTGTTTGGGGGGATGGGTGTTGTTTGGATAGGATAGGGAAATGGATAGGGTGGTCTAGTTGGATGGTATGGTGGAGGAGTGTGTGTGTAATATGGGAGAGAGGTGGTATTAGAATTTTGAGGTTTAGTAGTGGGATAAGTTGGTGGCTGATAGTTTTGAGCAAGAAATAGTGTGGAGTCGTGGAAAGGTGAGTAAGGATAGTGAGGGGGATAGTTTTGGAAAGGTGTGGGTAGCAAAGGTGATTGGTTGGGGTCATATTCGAGGGGTTTTTGGTGAAGTTGCATAGGATGGGTGTGAATTGGTTGTTGGTGTATGATTGTGGGTGATGGTAAAAATGGTTGAGGCTGAGTGGGGGTTTCGTGTTGGGATGAGATGAGAAGTTTGTTCTGGAGGGCATTGTCAAGGGGAGAGGTATGATCGAGCTCATCTCTTTTGATCCTATCTTCATGGGATTGAAGTGAGCCCATTAGTTCAACAATAGATAGTTGTTCCAAATCCTTAGATTCTTCTATTGCTGCCACAACATGATTGAAGGATCTGGTTAAACATCTAAGGATTTTAGGAACAACTTGTGAATCATCAATTGTGGTGCCGAGGTGTTTGAGTTGGTTGACAATGTTGGTTGTCCTAGCAAAGAAAGCGTGGATGTTTTCATTTTCCTGCATTTTTAGAGCCTCAAACTCGCGCCAAAGGGTTTGAACTTTGATTGAAACAACCTTTTTGGATCCTTTGAATTCATTTTCTAGGATGTCCCAGGCATCCTTTGCGCTGCGAGTCCCCATTATGCGAGGGAAAATAGAGTTGGTGACTCCTTGTTGGATGAGAAGAAGAGCCCTGGCATCCTTCATTGCTTCTGCTTTGCTGGGCTTTTGTGGTGCACCATCTTCAGCAGCAGGAGGAGTGGTAATGCCGGTTTGAACTATCTCCCACAAGTCTTGAGACACAAACAATATTTCCATTTTGATGCTCCAATATTCATACATGTCCCCATTGAAAAGAGGAACTGAGGGATGAGTGTAGGATTGATCACGGGATTCACTTGAGGTAGATGATGAGGCCATAATACGAAGGGATAAATAGAGGATCGAAAAAAAAGGACTCCTTGATCAAGAGCAGAACAGAGTGCTCGAACCCTGGATCAGGAGAAAGAATGGCTCTGATACCACTATAGAAGCATAAAACATGCACACAAAGGGGGGGAAGAAGATAGGGGGCGAAAACTTCATTGCATTTCATTTTTGGGATACATCACAATTAGTACAAAGCTTTCATTATTTATAGGCTAATACAAGTGTTAAGTGCAGGTACAGGCACGCAACATCATTTAATAGTGGCTGCTCCTCTTCGTCTTCCCGGCTTCATTAAGAATGACGGCAGGGCTCATTCTCCAGGCATCGTTTGTCTTCCCTGCTTCATTAATCCTGCTGGCATGGTTTTGGGAACAGCTGCCCCCTTCATCTTCCTGGTCTTCATTAATTGTGGCGGCATGATTTAGTTCTCCAACACATAATACATAAATTTATTAAACAAACATGTTCTATTACATCATGCATTGCATTAGTTTGTTTTATTGTGTTACATTGTGTTCATGTATGATTAGATTGGCATGCAAGATTCTCAAAGATAAGCATGTGGCACTCAACTATGAATTCTCATGAAATTCTATGGTTTTGGGGTGTGAAAAAAAGGATACTAAATACCCAATTCTTCAGGTAAGGTTGTTTTTTAAATATTTGCCACTACTGTTGCATGTCGGTGAAAGAAAGCTTTTCAAGATTTAGACCATCAAGCAAAAGAAGAGAGCTTCTCAAATATAAGTGCAGTTGTGGACAAAATGCCGATTGATGTGGATTTTCTACTCAGAGAAGGCTCGAAACAAAATGACTAAAATATTTTTTTCCATTAATATTACAGGTATTTTGTGCATGGAAAACAGAAAATAGCACACTGCTATTCAGATACCTAAAACATACCACTTGTCAGCTTTCCTATATTGAGAAAGCAGGCTCCCCCATCTTTAATATATGTCGGTAGATCAGAAAATGGAATTCCCCACAACTTTGATAGAAACGGCAGTAGAAGGCATATGAAAATGGCCTGAATTAGAACCAAAAACATGTTATGCTCTCAATAACCTATGTGCATAGTTTGGTGAACAACTTGCTAAACTTTATATATGATAAAGAAATCGTTTAAGAAAATTCGTACTTGAAAAGCTGATCCGAAGGAGTTAACAACAAAAAGGTCAACCGATCCTCCCTGTATAATGAAGGAATCATTGTTGAATCATATGTGCATAAAGATTGAATTCAAGTATTTTAATTGCCAATCAATAACAAGGCTTATTGTTCACAACTAAAAGACAATAAGAGTGCATATTTATTACAAACTCAAGATACACATTGAGAATTTGAGGGATATCAGCATGTATACCTTTAACGTTTTAGCAGAATCAAAAAATATTTTTTCCTGCCATAAAAACATGTTCAAATGCATCATAATTGATAGAAACTACAAAAGAAAGTTACTCAAATCAGCCAGTTTTTTTGTACCTTTAATACTGTGTCAGCAGCTTGGAGAAAAAATGAAGCAATCATTAAAAGAATCCAAAAGACCCCAACATTTTGCAATGAAAGAGCAGAACCAGATCCACTGAAAAAGTAAAACAGAAAAAAAAAATCAAAACACATCTGTGATACTATCAGTCATTTAACAAAGTTTCAGTTGAAAGGGTAATAATGGAAAAGTTGAATTAAGAAATAGGCTCTTTACTCATGTAGACTAGAGTAAGAGGAGCCTAAAGACAAATACCCCCGTTGGATAATACAGAGTAAATAGACTTGAAACGGTAAAACTATATTAATTACAACTCTCTCCCTCAAGTCGGACGGAAGATATCAGTCATTCTGAGTTTATGAATGTCATCAGTAAACGCGTCGCATCCCAAGTTTTTGGTGAAGACATCTGTCAGTTGACCTTTAGAGGGAACGAAAGGAGTGACGATAAAATGACGATTGACCTCAACATGCTTAGTTTTGTCATGTTGAACAGGATTGTAAGCAATACTGATAACTGCTTTATTGTCACAGTATAGAGAGAGGGGAACATTCTTGCGGAGACCCAAATCTTGTAACATAGTACGTAACCATAGACCATCACAGAGACCTTGGGACTTTGATCGATACTCAGCTTCAGCACTAGATCTGGCCACCACATTTTGCTTTTTGCTACGGCATGTCACCAAAGTTCCACCAACAAAGGTGTAGTAACCCGTTGTGGATTTCCTGTCATCACGGCTTCCAGCTCAATCAGCATCAGTAAAGACTTCAATCTTTAAGTGGTTGTTCTTGGAAAACATAAGCCCACGACCAGGGGCCTTCTTTAAGTACCGTAGTACACGATATGCAGCATCCTGATGTCTGATCCTAGGAGCATGCATATATCTACTCAAGATTCCTACAATATATGTAATGGCAGGATGGGTGTGAGATAGGTATAAGAGTCTCCCAATCAATCTCTGATAACTCGAGGCATCAGTGCGGTCGTCATCATTATCTTCATCAATCCTATGATTCTCCTCCATAGGAGTGTTGGTTGGAACACAACCGAGCATACCAGTCTCTTTTAACTGATCCAAAACATACTTACGTTGAGAGATGAAGATACCTTGGTTTGATCTGGTCACTTCAATCCCCGGGAAGCAACGTAATCTCCCTAAGTCCTTTACTTCAAACTCAGCGGACAGGAAAGCCTTTAAATTTGCGATTTCCTCTGAATCATCGTCGGTGATTACAATGCCATCAACGTAGACAATAAGTATCACAATTTTTTTCTCATTTTTCTTGATAAACAAAGTGTGATCAGACTGTCCCTATTTGTAGCCGAACTTAATCATGGCCTTAAGAAATCTGCCAAACCAAGCCCTGGGAGACTGTTTCAGGACATATGACTTCCTTAAGTGACAGACAAGCCCTTCTTGTCCCTTCTTCACAAATCCAGGAGAGACTGTCATGTACACTTCTTCATCAAGTTCATCGTGCAGGAAGACATTTTTAACGTACAGTTGGTGAAGATCCCAGCCCAAGCAAGCAGCAAAGGTCTCCTGGTAGTCGACTCCCTGAGTCTGAATGTATCCTCGAGCCATGAGACGAGCCTTGTAACGCTCAACTTTACCATCCTAGTTTTTCTTAACCGAGAGGACCCACCTTGAACCAATGGCTTTCTTGTTAGGAGGTAGGGGAGAGACATCTCATGTGTGATTCTTGTCCAAGACAGACATTTCCTCCTTCATTGCTAGAGCCCATACCGGAATGCTCGCAGCCTCCTGCCACGTCTTTGGAATAGAAATCAAGGATAAAGAAGATATAAAGGCCTGATGAGCCTGGGTAAGGTGATGATATGCAACATGGTTAGAAATAGGGTGTTGCGTACACACAGCTTTACCTTTTCGCAATGCAAGGGGGACATGTAAATCATCACCAGAATCTGAGTCCAAAGCAGGCACCGACAGCGGGAGAACGACGGTGGACTGTTTACCTGTTTGACGGCGATGGTAAACATGAGGAAAAGGAGAGATGAGAGAAGGACAAAGGGAAAGCTGGGTAGGAGACGTAGGGAATGTAGGTGGCGTAGGAGGAGTAGCTATGGTAAGAGTAGGAGGAATCAAAGGAAGAGGAACAGTAGAATCAGAATCCATGTCATCATTCTCCCCCTGACGAGTGGAGTGAGTCGAATCCAGGTAGTAGGATTCCTCTTCACGGAAAGTAACATTCATTGTACAAAAAACACGTCGGGAAGGAGGGTGATAACAATGATACCCTTTTGTAGTGGCAGAATAGCCAATAAAGACACAACGTTGAGCCCGAGGGTCAAGTTTGTCGCGATGAGGCTGATGTATATGAACAAAACATACACAACCAAAATCACGGGGGTAGTGGAGAGACGGGTCAGAGGAGTAACATAATTTAGGATCAGTGAAGGCAGACGATTGATAAGATGAGCAGCAGTTAGGATAGCATCACCCCAATAGGATTTTGGAAGGTGCATGGTGGTGAGAAGGCACCGGGCAACATCTAAGGAGATGCTGATTTTTCCGTTCAGCAACGCCATTTTGGGTAGAGGTGTAAACGCAAGTGGTTTGATGAACAATATCATGGCTTATAAGATAAGAGCCAAACACTCCACAATCATCATATCCCCTCCCCCCTTATCACTACGGAGAACGCAAATATTATCATTGAACTGTGTCTACACAATTTTATGAAAGGCTTGAAAACATGGAAACACTTCGTTTTTCTTCTTTAAAAGATAAACTCAAGTAGTGCAGGAAAAACAGTGAATAAAAGTAACAAACCAACGAAAACCAGATAAAGATAGAACACGGGAAGGACCATAAACATCAGAATGTATAACAGGGAAATGGGTTCTACTAGGAGTAGACAAATGCGACGATGAATGTCGAACATGTTTAGACATTTCACAAACATCACAAGCTAAAATTTTAATAAAAGGTAACAAAGCAGGAAATACTTTTTGAAGGTAGACAGGAGAGGGATGCCCAAGGCGCAAATGCCAGCGTCGAGCATCATCAACAGTAACAACAGAAGAAGAAAGGGCATGAGACGACGTCTTAGAATCCAGGTAGTATAAGCCATCGCGGTTCCTACCACTGCCAATGATCCGCTTCGTACCCAGTTCCTGAAAAACACAAGAATTAAGAAAGAAGGTTACAGAACAGTTAAGTGATCGAGTGATATTGCTAATTGAAAGTAAACTGCGGGGAAAACATGGAGCGTGCAGAATATAAGAAAGGGAAATTGAAGGAGAACAGGAAATGTGGCCCTTGCCCGCAATGGGAAACAGGGTGTCGTTTGTCGAGATAACTTTGTCCTTACCAGACAAGGGGGTGCAGGAGACAAAACCTGTGAAGGATCTTGTCATGTGATCGGTGGCGCCCGAAATCAATGATCCACTCAGACGGAGGAGTTGTGGCAGCATTGGCACTGGGCATAGCTGCAGTAGCAAAGGAAGTAGAAGTACCGGAGGTCACGTCCGACTGAGAATGAAGAAGACGGCAGAGAGAATCCAATTCATGCGCGGTAAAATATCTCGGGGCTGACAGTCGTCATAGATTTCTGTGGAGTAGGTAGCATCATAAGATCGGGAACCACTCTGTCGGGACCCCCCCCCCCCCCCCCCCCCCCGTCCTGGTCCACAACCACGGCTGGGTCCAGGTGGAGCAAGGTGAGGATGGAGTTTGAAGCAGACATTGTGAGTGTGGCCCCTGCGGCCACAATAATCACAAGAAGGAACAGTGTGGGTGGGGTTAGCGCTACCCCGACCAATACTAGTAAAGGCAGAGCGATCGGGTGGAGCAATCGTGTCGAGGGATCTACGACGGTCTTCATCGCCTAGAACCATGGTGAATGCATCCCGAAGAGATGGGAAAGGGGAACGGTGAAAAATATTAGTCGAACCGTATCCAATTCCATGTTTAAACCCATCAGAAAAACATATAGATGAAATCGTTCGTCCTTTTTCTGCAACAGGACTGCATCGGTAGTACAGGCGGGGGTAAACTGTTCAAAGTAATCCAATTCCTGAGAGAGGCGCTCGAACTCAAAGAAGCAAGTGGATACCGTCATGGATCCCTGACACAACTCCAGAATACAATGTGTAAGTCATAAATCTGGGTGGAATTTCTAATCTGAGTATGTTTCGCGTGCCCGAGTCCAGATCTCATGGGTAGAGTCCATCAACATATAACTCTGGTATACCTTAGGAGACATGGAATGGAGGAGCCACAATACAACAAAAGAATTGTTAGAATGTTACGAACAAGAAACTACTTTGATTGCAATAACTGGAAGAAACACACAGATACAAATCCGGAGCAAGCTCCGGCCAAGATTATGGAGGCTGGGTCATCCTATAATCCTTCTCTCCAAAGAGAACCAAAAACCCTAATACATCAAAGATACCAACATACTCCCATACCACCTCCTTATATAGGGAGGGGGGGGCTCACATAACAATAACCATAAGCAATAAACTAAAACAAGATATAAAATACGTGCGCGAGCGTAACAATACACCCCGCCAAAAATTCGGCCTTGCCCTCAAGGTCGGAGTGCCGCCCTCCGGCTAGTAGTGAAAGGTCCGTGGGTGGGCAGTCATCGAGGTGCCCGGAGCGCCGTACGGTGGTACATCCGTGATCATAAGAGCAACAAAGTCAGGCGGCCGATGTCGCTTGCGTCCTCTCCGATGAGAAGGCAGAACTCTTTCACCGGGAAATCATGAGTAGGCGAATAGGGTTGTTTGCAACGGAAGCACAAACCCCTACTCCGTAAGTCATTGTACTCTTGGTTGGACAGGCGGTGAGTAGGAACAGGACGGTTGTTGTGTGGGCCCATCAAGGGTAGGTGAGGTAGAGGGTGTGGCGGTGGTGGTTTTTTAGGCGGGGGTGAAAAATATGGTTGGTAGGGAGGTTTGGCGGGAGGCAAAGAGAACGTAGGGTCCCCGGACAGCGCGAGGAATTCAGCCTCCACAAATGGAGAGAAGTGCATGGCTTGGTGAACAGTTAGTGGTTGACGGGTGCGGAGGCGGGCTCAGAGATGGGGTTGTAGGCCGTGCATGAAGTAGGTCAAGTAATGGTAGGGTGGAAGTCCTGGAACATGGGTGACCAACTCAATAAAAGAGTCCACGTACGAATCAATGGAGCCGGTCTGACGGACTCCGCACAGGCGCTCGATCATGGAACCGGAGTAGCGGTGATCAAAGCGCTAAATGAGGGCCTCCGTAAGAGTTGTCCATGTGAGGTCGGGGGAGGACTGGCGGAGCCAGCGGGCCCAGTGGAGGGCGGACCCTTCCAGGCCAACAATTGTTGTGGAGACCTGCTGCGCCCGTGGAATCCGGTGAATGTCAAAGAACTGTTCAGCGCGGGCAATCCACCCCAGGGGGTCAGTCCCGTGGAATGTGGGGATGTCGAGGCGTGGGGGCTGTGGAGGAACATCTGGCAGTGCGGAAGCTGCGGGGCCCAATGTGCAGGGGGACCCCAAGGTAGAGGCCGCAGGAGGAGGACCGGAGTGCTGCCCGGTTTGTAAGTTTTGGAGCATCGCCATAATCGTCGTGAGTTGCTCAGCCTGAGCGTCGAGACGAGAGTTGACGGCGGCGAGGCTGTGTTCGAGGGCTTCCACGCGGGATTCCATTCGGCTTTTTGTCATATGAGGACGATTGCACCGAGCTGGAGGTTGGCAGGAGAGTGCCGGAAAGGGCAGCGACAGCGGCAAGGACCCGGACTGGCGGAGGAAAGGCACTGGCGCTGAGAATGATGGAGAGCGGAGCGGCGGATACGGCGAAGTGGATGATCACGACGCTCGGTTGTCGTTGCGCTCGATGTTGGCGACGGCCCTGGCGGACGACGGGGGTGGCTAGGGCACAGCAGCGAGGGGAATCCTGGACGGCGCCGACAGCTGGCTAGGTTGACGCGGGAAGACGAAGAAATCGCTGATGCCGACGAAGAAATCGTGGAAGCAAGTGCAGAGACCGACGAAGAAATCGCGGACGAACCCGGCGGCACGATGCAGGCGGAATCGGCAGGGTCGGACCAATGTTACGAACAAGAAACTACTTCGATTGCAATAACTGGAAGAAACACACAGATACAAATCTGGAGCAAGCTCCGGCCAAGATTATGGAGGCTGGGTCCTCCTATAATCCTTCTCTCCAAAGAGAGCCAAAAACCCTAATACATCAAAGATACCAACATACTCCCATACCACCTCCTTATATAGGGAGGGGGGCTCACATAACAATAACCATAAGCAATAAACTAAAACAAGATATAAAAAACGTGCGCGAGCGTAACACAGAATCCCAACGCTTCCAAATGGGATCATCCTTAGGAGGTGTCACGACCGTCCATCTATATATCTGAACATCTAATAACTGTGAATAACATGTTGGGTCGCATGGGACCATTCTAGTTCGTCCAATCCAGAGACAAAGTGGTGATTTTCAAAGAGCCAGTGTGGCCATGAGTGCGCTGAGGGTTACTCATCTAGGGTGTCAAAACACTTGGCGATGAGGCAGAAGAATCAACCATGGTGGCAATAGCAAGAGACAACTGGAGCTAGAAGAAGTCGGCGATCGGAATCTTGAAGCTGGAATCTGGAGGCAGTCGGCGATCGGAATCTGCGAGAAGCGTCTTGCACTCATCTGTATCGTCGAGAGATGCGTCTTGCATTCATCTGTATCAGCGAGAGCTGTCGTCGATCAGTATCGGCGAGAAGATATCTGGAGAGCGACGAGAAGATATCGGCAAGAAGATATCTGAGCTGTCGTCGATCAGTATCGGTGAGAAGAAGAGACAAAACGATGAGAGTGGCGTCTATTTCCGGAAGAAATCGGCGAGCTCGCTGGAGACAGAGAAGCACAGATGGATCATCGAAGAAGGCGACGAAGAAGAAGAGAGTTGTGTCGAGGAAGCTGGCGAAGACGAACGACGAAGACGATACCAGAACACTCCCACGCAAGGCAGCAGGAAGGAAGGAGCGTCGACTGTAAGACCCGAACCTGATTTTGTATAATTATTTTATTATAGTTTAATATAAAAGAATTCCCCTATGATGAAATGAAAATCAGTGTTGATAGTTTCGTGATTTCCGATGTTTTTGCGACGCTCGTTTCGTTTTCGATTTAAATTTCGTTATTGAAATTAAGTATGATTAAGGCTTGGATTAAGCTATGTTGGTTTAATTAAGCTTAAGAGGAGGATTAAGATGATAATGGTTGATGGTTTGTGTTGGCTGTGGATTATGTTTGTCTGGTTCCATTTATTTTGGGCTGGCTGCTTGGGCTAGCTGAGCCTTGCTATCAGATATCCTATAGATATATTATTAATATATGTCCCTTTCTTAATATATTCTATGAATATATGATTGCCTTAAGCGGTGGAATAGATTGGGAATCTCTTTATCTTTCCCGTACTGCTCCTCTACTCCTCTTCTTGCCGCCTGCTGTAACTTGGCTGCTCCTCTATTGTTGCTCTGCTCCTTCTTCTTGGTCGACAGCCTTGGGGCTTTGGGAAAGAGAGCTTGAGGCCTTCTCCTCTTTGTGCCGCCACTCTTTTTGTGCCTGGTTGGTTGCTGGATTGGCTAGGTGGCTTGTTGAGGTTGTGACCTAGCTTTGTAAGCTTTCTTTCATTCTTTCCCCTCCTTTACTACTTATTGTTTTACTATAAAGCAATTAGGGGATGGGGTGTTGGCTGGAATCTGATTTGCAACTAGGGTTTTTCCTCTTTTATTCCCTTGTTTAGGTTGTGACTTAGAGGGCTTTTATTCGTCTTGATATTTGAGAAATTTCGTGGCTGTTTTTCCCCTGTTGTAATCCCTTTTACCCTAGCTATTGCTGTCCCTGTTTGCTGATGTTTGTCAGCTGGCTGCTGTTCCTCTTGGCCGGCTGTTTAGCTGGTGGTTGGCCGGCTGTTTGGCTGGTGGTTGGCCGGCTGTTTGGCTGTTTCTGGGCTGCTGTTTATCTTATGCCCCTTGCTGATTTAGTAAACTGTAATGACAGCCCTTGGGGCTGCTGTTAGCAACCCTTGTTATTGTCATTATCATCCCTAAACAAATGCCCACTTGAGATCTTGTATTGGCTGAATTTTGAGAAGTCTAGTGGCTGATTGGTGGGAGTTTCATAGCATTTAAATTCTGATTTTTACACGTTTCATTGGAGTCACTAGGCTTGTCCTTCCCTAGGCAACTCCTCGAGATCGTAGTTGTGTCCATCTTAGGGAATCTACTCGTAGCTATTTAAAGACGCAACCCTATAGTAAATGATTTACTTGATACTGCAGAGGATGGCGTCCGGAAATAGACGCGACGAGAATCCTGCGAAGGACAAGGATAAAGGAAAAGCTGCGGTGAGTCCTTACGGCTTTGATTTCGTATACATTCGAATATTTTGCTGAATATGAATTGCTTTGATATAGAATGTGGAAGAATGGAAATCACTGAAATGTATGAAATCGCTAAAAAGCTAAATATGGATTAGCAAGTGATAGAAATTCTGAGGGGAATTAAAACAATTATTTCTTATATTTATGAATGGAATGAAATGAAATGAATAAGAAAAGAAAAGAGTGCGTCGACGCATCGAAACACTAAGGGTCAGCCTAGTAGGGGGGTAAGCTTCAGACTCCTACACCCAGTGGAGGGGTAGATCTCCCACGGAAATTGATACTGAAATGTCCAATTTAGGAGGCATGAGAGCCTGTTGCGCGGTTGAGCGCCCTAGAATGGACATTGATTTGATGGGCCCGGATATGTGATTAAGAATGACCCTCAGTATTTCGAGAGAACGAAAAGAAAGAAAGATAATTGAACATGAAAAAGAACTAGCATGAGCTATACGAACAGAATTAACAGAAGTTACTTAGTTCTGTGCCCCAGTTTACTTTACTTGTCTACTTTCATGTTCATACAGTTTTTCAGATTTATATAACTGCTTATTATAGCTGACTCTTCGTGTTTTCCTGTAGGATGGCCGAAGAGGTAAGGATCTCACTTAGTTTTCTAAAACTAATTAGATGTTAATTTTCTTTTTAGGATCAGACCGCCAGCGTGCTAGGCCCCGCTAGAAGGAGACCTGCGGAGGCAGAAAGGAAACAAAGGGAAGATACATTTCGACAGAGGGTTAGAATGTATTTTAGTATTGTAAAGTTCAGTTTGAAATGCACTTTTGTATGTTGGTCTTTCCTGTAAATATGGACATCATATAAATTATGAGAATAAATACAAGTACTTTTATGTCTTTTAATGGTACCACTCCTGGGATCCGATTAGCTGCATTATTTAATTGTGTAAAAACCTGCTAGAAGAAGATCTAAATTGTGGCGGGCTTCGGGCCGTTACATCGACAGCGAGACAACAACGTCACAAGGAGGGGTGGAAGCCTCCTTTAGCGTGCGCAGACGCCGACGTGAGGGGCCGCCTGGATCAGCATCGAGAGGACCTCAAACCGGCGGATGAGAGGAAGAGACGAGAGATAGCAACGAGAGAGTGGCGACGAGAGGTCGAAGAAGAGGATGCTGCGGCGTGAGATTAGGGTTCTCCCTCTGATACCAAGTTGAAAGGGGAATAATGGAAAAGTTGAATTAAGAAATAGGCTATTTACTCATATATAGTAGAGTAAGAGGAGCCTAAAGACATAAATACCCCTGTTGGGTAATACAGAGTAAATAAACTTGAAAGTTGAAACGGTAAAACTATATTAATTACAATTGTTTCCACTTCTTAAATAGCTTCAACATGATTTCAAAGGATATTGTTAGTATGTAAGGATGTTAACATATTAGGACGTCGACATCTTAATGTGATAGCACATTAGGAAAGAATTTTTATTTTCATGTATAGTTCATCTTTATTCTTCGAACCCTGATACATTGTACTCATTCATCTAATATCAATAAAGGAACTACTTAATAAATAAGAACACAGAATAAACGAAGGTTAACCTAATTGTAACTAAAGCTCATTTCTCTACCCCCTAATCTCCATTGTTATCTATTAAGTAGCTTAGCTTAACTAATCGTAACTCTAGCCTCTCTCATTTGATCATGCTTCCACTCCATCTTGGCTCAACAGCTGCTCCCTACAAGCCCTCTGGCACAACCCCATCACAACCTTATGGACATAGACCCTCTCATGCCAGTAAACTATATTGTGAACAACCCCTTTTCTTCGTGAACAATAACTCGAGTATCTCTTATCACCCCTCCACTGTTTTCACCAATAACTCAGGGCACAGACAAACCTCATTTCTCCATGATTTGAGATCTCTCTAGTGTCATGGCCACTGAAAGTCTGAAACTTCCGGTTTGAAACACTCCTCCACTTTAGGTACCACCATTAAATTCGACGATACTAACTATCTCCTCAAGTTAAGAGTAAATCATTTCCTCGTCGGTTCTTACAATAAGCTTCGCCATTATTAGATGTAAAAGTATATATTTATATAATTAGGGGTACAAGGGTCTTTTTATGTAGGTGTTAATCCGAACTCCATCTCTAGTGGCTTGATCACTTATCACACTCAGGGGGGCTACGAGCGCCGACAGTCATATCGAGCATAAGAGAAGCCTATGCGCTCGAGAGAAGCGAGCACAGGCGAAATTGCTCGCATATATATATATATATATAATCTATCTCTATAGAAGTTATATAGTAATATACGTTAGAGATTTTAACAATTGAAACAACAATACAGGTGCTACAGTGCTAGGGAATAGTAGGTCGGTGGTTCGAGACTCACCATTTAAGAAAATATAAATCTACAATGCCTTAGAGGCCTATCCAGTTCTATTAGTTGTCGGTCAAACCCAGATGGTTCAAAATGAGCTAGGAGTCTGATTCTTTGTTGGTTCTCCTGATTAGGGCTGTCCTAAAGGTGAATCACGTGTAACATCCGAAAATTTGTACGTCGTCCTTTTACTTTCAGGGTCCGATCGCGAGTAAGTTGTGACGGTGCCACCATCTAATGGAGGTACCTACACTTCTACAATTAATTTCTTTAAGAGTTAATCGTAATTTAAATGATGCCATGTAATTGAAAAACTTTATGCATTTTAATTCGGCTCGATTTGGAAATTTGCGAGGACGTAACGTACTAATTTAGAAGGTTTTAATTGGTAGTGGTAGAGTTAGTAATTTAGGAGGAAGGAGTTATTTCCCCCTTAATCAAAACCATGAGCCACGCCCCCCCCCCCCCCCCCCCCCCTCAATGATTTATTTTGGTAACCGAGAGCCATGCATACGCCATTCCTGCTCATATCTCACGCCCACGACTCGAGCGAGTGAAAGTTAGGGCTTCTACAAACGAGCAACGACGCACGCGTTCTTCTCGCTCAGTTTCGTCGTCGACAGTTGGCGTAGGCTCCATCCTTTCCTTCAGAAACCCTCGACACCTCTCTTCTGCACGAGGACACTGGACGACACTTCTGACAGTCCTTCCGACTTACGACAAACCTTCCTCAGCCGCTACTTGCGTCAGGTAACCGACAGATATGTTCTCCGTTGAATCCTGCAGTGCATTTCTTCATGATTTGCATGTTTCCTCCTTCCTCAAATCCAAAAATCGAGGATTCCTTCCCTTCCTCGACAACCTCCAGTTGAGGCCGATTTTTGTAGACATGAACGACTTTCTCCAGCAAAACCTATGCAGGTATTATCGATCTCCTCTTAAAATTCCAATTTTTGCTCTTATGTTATTACCGTTTAGAACTTCCAATTAATCCCTAATTTAATCCGTGGATTTTCTGTCACAGTCGTGGTTGGAACGACCACTTACAGTTTAGGTGCTACTAGTTATGTTTCAGAAATTGCAACCCTCCACTAATAGAAAAGTGGTAAGTTTTCCTTCACTTGTCCCTCTTCTCTAACGACATTGTTGTATTTCTCCCTTCGTAGAAAAGGTTGATATTGAGTTTTGTAACCCTAGGGTAAGGAGATTTGTGATCCTCTAATTCCAGCGAGGTGTTCTCTTATAGGTTCGGAGAAACCCTAGCAGTGGAAAAGAGCGCGTGGGAGATAAATCAGAGAAGGCTCGCTTATTTTCAGATTTAACCTCGTCGTAAGATAATCGTGCTTGATAAGGATAAGTGGCAATCCATTATTTAATTATGTGTTAGACATCCTCTCCATCGTCTAAATGTTTTTAACGAGTGTTCATTGTAACCCTAGAAGCGAGGAGGAATTAGTGAAATTCAGTATAATCCGGAGAAATCATATTGCCTCGCCGCATCTACAAGCGTCGTAACACTGAGATAAGAAATTCTATTCTTTTTGGCTAGACATACCACATAGTATAATGCATGAATTTTTCCTCATATAGTTAGGAGGATACACGTAAATAATATGAAATCGTATGTATCGAAATTCGATCGTAGATGAGGAAAAGAAATTATAAACCCATCAATGTGTCAAAATAATACGAACAGATCATGTCAGAACAAGAGTAATGCATTTTTCCTTTCAGTTAAACCCTTATGAATTCTGTGAAACTGTACAGTATATGTAATCACGTATTTCTTTAAAAATGTAAGAAAATATGAAAACACAAATATATGTATGTGAGACGGTTAATTATTATGAGACACGGCCTAAGATGCAAGGATGAATAAATATGCAATTCAAAGACTAATAAAAGATAATTAGGAGGCACGATAGAGGTTTCCTCTCATGATAGATAGAGACACACTATCTTACTCATATGGCTTAGCAGACCTTATGAGACTCAAGTCAGAGAGGCAACACCCTATATAAAAGATTAGTAGATGCGAGTCAGTGTCCGTGACCGAGAGACACTAGAACAGCCATGTTCATTAGTAGGGTTTTAGATTATTAGAATGTGCATAAGAATCTACTTAACTAAGAATAAGAAGAAGAAAATTAATAAGACATTTATAGTCCAATTATACGCCGAAATATAGAATCTTTATAGTTTAATGATTTCGAAATTGGAAAGAAAATTCAGTTTATGATCACAATAGAAAATACATTTACTTTTAAAATATTTTTATAGAAAAGCGTGCATAAAATTATAATACATTTTTTCTTAGTATAAAATGTTGTTTAAAAGCATGCACGCATTTTCCATTCAAGTTATTTTTAGCATCACTAGGAGGAGTGATCTTTCTTACTCACCAGTTGGGCTGACCCATCTTCGGACATTTCTTTTCAGGGGTCACAGGTGGGGAGATACACCTAGGATAAACATTCACGTTCTCCACGTTTGTTTATTTTCCATTCATTTGTTTTTCATTCCAGTTGTTGTGTTACTTATTTATGAACTCAATGTAGCCGAATTATCTAAAGATTTCAATGTATCAGAGCAATGTCTAAGTTTTCAGTGCTTCATATTTATGGTTCTTTTCAATTCTAATTGGCTCTGTGAATCAACTCTTACGAGGTATCTTTTTACCCATAGCTTCATACTTTACTTTCGTTGTAAGTTTTCAGTTATTACTTTCATTTATTCATGTTATGTACCAGTTTTGTAACGCTCCGGTCTACTGTGGGTGCGCTATAGGTCTGCAGAACAATGACCCCAACCCATCTCCACGGATCTGATTGGCCGCAACCGCTAATTCCAATGGCGGGTTGTTGAGGCTGGGGCTTGAACCCCAGACCTTCTAGATAAGGGTCGGAGCTCTAAACTGGTCTTCATCACTAATTGTGTTGCAGCTCAGTTGGTGATGAGGACCAGTTTAGAGCTCCCTTATATAGGAGGTCTGGGGTTCAAGTCGCGGCCTCAACAACCCGTCATTGAAATTAGCGGATGCGGCCAATCAGATCCGTGGAGGTGGGTTGGGTCCTAGTCTGCAGACCTGTAGCGCACCCACACTAGACTGGTGCGTTACATAAAAAGTGCACTTTTTATGTAATGCCCTGATCTACTGTGGGTGCGCTACAAGTCTGCAGACCAGTGACTCCAACCCATCTCCACAGATCTGATTGTGTATCACACCCACACTAGACTGGGGCGTTACAAGTTATATTACCGTTGCTATGTTTGCTTCACACAAGTGCGGGTCAGGCTTATGAATTGATGTTAAACTAGGTGGGGGTGATTCATCACGCAGGCTAAGATTTAGTTCTTGGCCAGTTCCAAATTGGTGTGGTTCTAAATGTGGTCCAAATTGGCTAGGTGTCCAGTGTATCTGGTCAGTCCGAGCTAGTTTTTAAACATGGCATGAACATTTATTTATTGATTTATATTTTTAAAAATAATAAAGCATTTAACAGTTATGACAAAGTAATCATTACTAGAACACAATTCAACGTAAGTAATTAACATTGTTTGCCTCCATATGTCCTCTCCACCATTTATCCTTGTTTTTTATGGTTCCTCCTCTCTTATTTTTGGAAAGGGTGTTGCTCAACCCAAAGATTGGAAATAATATATTTATGGGATAATATATTATAATATATTGTAAGCAATATATTGCATTGTCTGACAATAACAATATACTGTATTGTTATTTTGACAATAACAATTTATTGGTAATAATATTGTACATTTAAAATTTTAAAAATATATAAAATATATATAACCAAAAAATATAAAATAAGATTTGTGAGTCCCCCAAAAATTAAAAACATATATAATATATATAATATATAGGTATAGTATATATATTTTTTATTTTTCCCGCATTCATTCCTGCATTCATTCCTGCTAAAGATTTGTGATTCCTGAAATCCCGCTGAAAAGACCTGAAATCCCGCTGAAATTAAATGGCATTCGACAAAGGGTGCGGCGTGCCCTTTCATTATCACATTGACGGGATTTTAATCCGCCCCTTCCGTTCTCGCTCAGTCGCTCGCCCTAGCCTTCCGTTCTCGCTCAGTTGATACAAATAAAAAGAACATATAAACTATAAAGGCCTAAGACTTAGGAGAAAAGAGGACTGATCGGGTGAACACGATAGATATTTCATATTTGTCCTAGCAACGAAATCAACTCTTATGCGCAGGTGAACATGATTAAAAATGAGTTTGCATGGGCGACCAAGGGTTCCACCTTCTTCGAAGGCCATATGTCGCATGTAACATCCGTGTTTTGAACGGAAAATATTTTAAATAAATTGCAGGGTCGGATGGCGAACGATTGTGATCGAGCCAACGTTTTGTTTTTCGGTCAAAGTACGTGGTTTTTTTGGGTTGAATCATGTACGTAATTGGAGGACTAATTTAATGTTAAGCGCGAGTTAGACGCGTTTTTATTTTGCGTGAGTGCGAGGTTGAAACACAAAATTTATTTCTAAGTTTAGCGAGAGTGGCAATGGGGTAATAAGTAAAATCTCAAATCGATTTAGTTTGAGCCGGCCAAGCAGTACAGGCGGTTCCGTAACTGCCCGAGGCCCGACTCTCCTGGTCGAGCAATTTAAAGGCCCTAAACCCCTCTTCCGATTCCGCAACCTAGGGCAGCGACCGATCGTGGTTTCCTTCCCAGACGGCGGAACCGCGACCTTCTTCTCCTCTCTCTAGCGCCGCTACCCCCAGCCGGAGCCCTAGCCGCGCCGCTTCCTCTAGCCCGACGCCTCCTCCCTCTGTACTTGTCGACGGCTGGCACAACCAGGGAAGGTCCCAAGTCTTCGTTGTGCGCCGTCTTCTTCGTCAGGGTGCAGTCTTTGCTCTCAGATCTAGTATCTTCAGGTTTCGGAGTTAAGAGCTTCCGGGTGCCCTCCATTTCAACCCTAGGGGAGGCCGGAATCTTTGGTAGCGTTCTTCCTCCGGTTCCCTCATCTTGTAGGTAATCGTCGGAACCAAATTCAGATTTATTTATTAGCGTTCCGTCTCAAATCTTATACTCCAGTGTTGGGGAGGTGGGTAACGCAGATAGAGTCCTACGTTGTTTCCGGGAGAGCAGTTAAAGACAGCATGCCGCCGCGTCAAGTCTACGAGCGACGGAATACCACTGTAAGGAATTCTAACTCTTTTTGGTTAGACATAAATTAAAGTCTGCAAATATGTATGAATTTGTGTAAATCCGTATTAGCAACAAAATAAAATATGCATTAGGAATCTATAATGGGAAAACGGTAATTATGAATTTATTCTCTAGACACGTGAGTAAGCCCTTTTTCTAAAACCCTCTCCCAATCAGGTTAGTAGAGGTGACACCAGAAACGGAACACGTACACGACTATGTATATTGTAAGCTTAACCCCATAGCGGTATGGAAGTATTCCCTAACCGTTCATGTCAGACAAGAAGGGGCGACCCTTAGTACACGAAAGAGATGTCGCAAGCAGAGTAGCGTTAAAGTTAAAGATGTTCAGTAAGCACGTGTGAGCGCTTCTCCGTGCTTGGTAGAGGCGCACTACCCACCACATAAGCCACAGAGTTGCTTATGAGCCGCAGGGTCTTGGGAGTTGACTCCCCTTTGAGACCATCAGTGGATCCGAGTCTGTGTCTGTGTGACACTAGAACAATTGAGTTCGTCAGGTGGACTCGGGTCATCAGACTTCAGATGCACGTTAGGAGCTACTCTGCCTAGAGTCCTTTTAGAAATGGGTACCTTTAAGAAGGCGCCCAAAGTTCAAGTACAGGCCAAGCGTTAGAAGGTACGCTAGATAACCAACGTCAGTTATTGGTAATAACATGAAATCATGAAGTCATGAAATTATAAGATAGACAACCATGTAAACAGAAAATCCTTTGCAAGTCATGTATAGCATTTCAGTGCAAAAGTTTTTAAAGTATAAAACGGTTTTCAAAAGCATGCACTCATTTCAAGAAAATGATTTTAGTGTCACTAGGAGGAGTTGTTTTTCCTTACTCTGACCCTTTTGGGCACTGTTGTTTACAGGTGACCCAGGTGGGAAATTACGCTTAGGATGATCGCATCATGTGGAGCTCGTCTAGCTAGTGGTTTACCTTTAGTTGGTTTCCCTTTCAGCTTTCTTGTTATGTACTCGTTCCTATAGTCTTCGGACATTTGAGATCTCAATATTTACAACTGTTGTATCAGACTTATTTGATCATGTTAGCTATGCAGTTAATTATTGCTTACGCATATTAGTGGCTCTGTGAATCCAGATTTGAAGGTACACTTTTACCCTTAGTATATATTTTTCTTCCGCTATAAGTCAGAATTGCTTAGTCCTTTTTCTCATCTATGTCTGCTATGTACTAGTTTTTTTAATACTGTATTCTAGTTCACTTTTATCGCTGACCCGGCCGGACGGCTGATTTTGGTTAACTGGAATGGGGTGTTACATCGCATGTTCTTTGGCAATGCTCCCATATGTCCATAATCAAAAATGTGGAAATGCACTTGTGGTTTGGAGCGCAAATGCGATGTCGTTAAAAATGGATACAACAATTTGATGACACACATCAAGACAAAACATCCAAACTTCTTGCATATATTCGAGGCACATTCCATTGAAACCCCAGTGGCGGGACAAATGACTCTCGAATACATTATTGATAGCAAATCAACCAACGTCTACAAATGGCTTGATTGGGTTTGCGAGGGAGAACACTAGTCTATCAAAAACATGTTCCAAGACAACGAAAGCAACATGAAATAACGACTTACATTGATACTAGGTTTCTGATGCCCACATAGAATCATGTAGAGCGGTTGTTCTCCATGAGCAATCGAATATTTTCGAAGACACGCCGAAGGCTACTACCACGTACTTTGGAAGCATTGGTTTTCCTCAAACAAAATCGAGATTTATGGAATTTGGCTTTGATGTCTGTTGTCGTGAATGAAGAAACAATTGATGATGAAAACCAAAGTGGCGAGGGTGAGGAGTTGGACTTTTGAAATGCTATATTATTTTGTCTGTCAATATAGTTGGACTTTTGAAATGTTAATATATTGTATTTGCATTTTTAGCATTTACAATACAATATATTGTATTGCTAGCATTGCAATACAAATATATTGAATTGTTAGCATTACAATATCAATATACGGTATTGTTTATTCTCAAAATTACAATACAATATCAGATAGTATTGTTCCAATCCCTGGCTCAACCATCTAAATATTTAGCTCTTTGTGACTACTTATATTTTCTTCAATTTATTCATCGACTTACCAATGTTTTGTAACATCATCGCATCTTTTCCTTCTATTACTCTTGAGTATAGCCCTCTTTTTAAGTTAGTCAACTTAGACATCTAACATCCAAACATAGTTCTTAGCTAGGTTTTTAAATAGATTATCACTTTTATTGATGATTATTTTATGATAACATAAGTATAATTACTCGAATGATCGTCTATAAGCAAATCTGTGAGCTACTCCACATGCTTGTCACTCTACTAACTGTTTTAAATTCCACTTGGAATCTCCTCCGATCTGTTGTCACACTACACACACTACCTGTGATCATAAATTCGCAGAACACTCGTGTGTAAGAAACTCCATCAACATGCTCTTGAGTCGGTAGTCCGACTAAGGCTCCAATTGTTCCTCATGTGTTGCCATTGATATCTTCCCTTTGTAGCTGCGTTTTCAGCAAGGTAATGCCACCGTTGAATCTTCCACTTGCATCACTTGCATGGGCTGCTATGGATCCATGTAGATAGAGCACATGAGGCTCATGAATTTGAAGCCTGTGTGGGACATCATCAAATAATTACACACTGACAATCCTGTTGACATTTTCCGCATCTTCTCTTTATATAAACTCATTTTTCGTTCTATGACCTCTTGAGCTCACTAAACTCTCTCTTGCTTCCAGTTCAAACTCTCTCTCTCTCTCTTTCTCTCTTTTGCTTCCTTGCTAATTGTTTCCGTGGAGATGAGGTCGTTTGACAGTGCAGATGCCAAGTTCCAAGAGGTTGTTCCCCTGGTGAGGAGCGCTAGTTTGGGATTTGTCCTGGAGAAGAGGACCAAGATTTTTGTTCCAGAGGCTATGTAGTTTTTGTCGACCATGAAGGTGGAAGGAGAGATGATGACATGTTCTGTCACAGGTGTTGAGATAACTCTCTCCCCATTTTCATTTAAGTTTCACCTGCAATTGGGTACGAAGAAGCTTTTGAAGAGATTAGTCAGGAAGAAGTTGATGAGGTCCGGCAGAACAAGAGGTACATGGTGATAAACCTTCTAATTTGAAGGTAATTTTTTCCCTAACGAATTCAAGTTGCTTGCTGACATTTTGAGTAAGGGGTTTATGGAAAAGAAGCCTGCCTATGATACAGTAAGTCAGGATTTGATGAGGCGCGTGACTGCAGTTCGTTTGAAGAAGAAGGTTGACTAGCGAAAGATTTTGTTTATTATGTTGGAGAAAAGGAAGAAAGAGAACTACTTTGGTAGGATAATCTCTCTACTGTACACTCTTCCAGTAAGTCAGGATTTGATGGGGCACATGACTGCAGTTCTTTTTAAAAAGAAGGTTGACTAGGGAAAGATTTTTTTATTATGTGGAGAAAAGGAAGAAAGAGAATAACTTCGGTAGGATAATCTCTCTATTGTACACTCTTCCCTCCTTACATCCCCAGGAGTTACCATGAATAGTAGCAAAGGTCTCTCAGCGATAATTCTGCAACTATGGAAGGAGGTGATACCCAAGCACCCTACCCAAGTCATAAGAACACCTTCCTTCATCCCAACTATTTCATTTATTCCCTCCACCTCCACCATTGCCCATCATGCCCCGTTGTCACCCCTTCCGAAACCATGCCATCCTTCTCATTGGATGACACTCCTCCATCTCCATCTCATGAATTCATTCCTCCATCCCCCATTCATGAGACAGCTCCTGCCACTCCACCCACCATCCACACAGCTGACATAGCCTCCACTTCATTTCCACAGACCTATATTTCATCCTCGGTCTTTCATTCCTTCTCCACTTTTATGACCTCCAAGGCCATTTTATTGGAGACTCAGATGGTATCTCTCTTTGCATTAAATTTGTCCATCATTGGAGATTTGGAGCATGTCCTAGACATCCTCCAAAAGAAGGAGAGGTCAACTATTGTCCAGTTGATGCCTCCACCTATTCACCTCCATCATCCCATGTCCCTCTTCCATCTCCATCTTCTCCATTTCCCTTTGGTGCAGTAGATGTAGTGGAAGAGATTCTTATTGATGATATCGCTCAGGAGGATGCCCTAGATGTCAATGCTGAGGAGGCAGCTTCTGAGAACTTTTCTGAGGCAATTGTTGACAAGGAGGTAGCTGCTGAAGATATTTCTGAAAAGGTTGCAAATATTGTTCTTGAGAAGATATCTCAAGTTGTGGTTCCTGAGGCTAAAGAGCCTGAAGAGAGAGTTTCTGAAGATCCTGCTGAGTCTAGTGTTTCCCAAGAAGTGAGAATGCTCTTCCTAGAGGAAGAGCAAGTCCCAGGAGGCCATGGATATAGCATAGATGGATAAGAGCACATAAAGAAGTGCTTTAATGGAAGTGCATATGCAGGACTTCCCTAGGACCTCGGAGAAACAGGTGGTACCACCTAGAAGGTCACCTAGAGGGAGGATTCAGAGAAATTTACACTGTTTCAGAAAGCTGAAGCCCAGTGCAAGCCCCTATTACAGTCCAAGTAGCTCCTGCCCCAGTCCAAGTAGCTCCTGCGCCCCAGTCCAAACGTCTACTCCAGCTCCAGCCCCTGTTCATATTTCTAACCCATGGGAAGGATTACCTCCAACCTATGTGATTCCCAAGGAACACTTACTGTCATTTGATCCTAAGAGACCCTGGTTGAGTATGACCAAGGAGGAGAGAAAAGAATAGAAGGACAAGAAAAGAAAACAAGAGTTGCATAATGTTGAAAGGGAGAGGAGGCTTGATGAAGCCAAGAGAAGAAGAGGAGAGGAAACCTCCAGAGAATTCATTGAAAGAATAAGAAGAGAATGCAGAAAGAAAGAAGAAGCTCATCAAACTGAACTGCAAAGGATTGAAGATGAGACCAGAGCTAGGCATGTACAACCCCGATGTTCGCCAGGGAGTAACCAAAGCTCGCGATCAAGGAGGCGAGCCCAGAGGGGCGAACCCTGATCTCCGGCGAGGTAGGTCAAGGAAGAGCAAGAGACTGCGCAGGCGAGCGAGCCCAGCGAAAGGAAGGTAACCGGCTCCGTTGAAGCTCGGCGAGGGCAGTGTATGCGAGCCCGACCGGTTAAGGAGGAGGCTCGCCAGGCGAGCCCGGAACCTCTTGGGGTACAGTTAGCCATTTTGGGGTGCGGATAGCCATCCTGGGGTTCGCCGACCCAGAGGCTCGCGAGGGCAGTGTATGCGAGCCCGACCGGTTAAGGAGGAGGCTCGCCAGGCGAGCCCGGAACCTCTTGGGGTACAGTTAGCCATTTTGGGGTGCGGATAGCCATCCTGGGGTTCGCCGACCCAGAGGCTCGCGAGGGCAGTGTATGCGAGCCCGACCGGTTAAGGAGGGAGCTCGCCAGGCGAGCCTGGAACCTCTTGGGGTACAGTTAGCCATTTTGGGGTGCGGATAGCCATCCTGGGGTTCGCCGACCCAGAGGCTCGCGAGGGCAGTGTATGCGAGCCCGACCGGTTAAGGAGGAAGCTCGCCAGGCGAGCCCGGAACCTCTTGGGGTACAGTTAGCCATTTTGGGTTGCAGTTAGCCATCCTGGGGTTCGCCGACCCGGGGGTTCGCGAGCTCCGCTCGCGAGGGCAGTCGGCTTGGCCGGGTCGCTAGGAGCGAGCCCAACCATCCGAGGAAGGGGTCCGCTAGGCGAGCCCGTCTCGAGTGAGAGTTGATAATACCTCTGGAGTTCACCGACCCAGAGGCTCGCGAGCTCCACTCGCGAGGGAGGTCGCGAAGCGGGCTGGCTCGCCCCGTAAAGGTCCAGGAAGGGATTTTTACCAAGAGGCCCCCGGTGGTCTGCACCTAGCCTCTCTAAACAGCGGAGTTTGGCTGTTAGCAGACCAATCCGGTGTGCAGATAGTAGGATTGGACAGCGGGATTTGGCTATTGACAGACCACAAAACTGAAATCTATAAATAGACCTCAAAGGGCACCTTGGAGGAGACCGGTTCATTATCTGAGCTCTTCTCTCCCTAGGTCGCTTTGGTTTGGGCTCTCTAGCTCTCCAAGGTGCCCGAGTCTTAGCTTTGGCTTGGGAGGGGAAGCGCTCAACGATCTTCCGGGTTAGTGGAGGGACCTCCTCGCTGAGACTAGGGTCTTCGTTCTTTGCTCGAGTCGTCAACCTTACCTCTCCCGAGGGACCGGTAAGGGCTAGCTGCCCCTCATCTCGGTGAGGGCCCCGAGCTCCACTCGAGACCGAGAAATCGGTTTCAACATTTTGGTGCGGTGAGCGTGGAGCGCGGCTGGTTCAAGAAAGTCCCAGAGAAGAGTTATGGCTGGAGATGAAGAGCAGGGCGAGGAGTTCGGCGAGACCCCTCAGGAGGCAATGGCTAGGATGTTCGCGGACTTCAGGAAGGAGGTGCTCGACACCTTGGGGTTCACAGTCACGGCTCTGCGGAGTGAGTTCGCGACCCCGGCACCTCGGGCGACCACTCCCCCAACAGCAGTCGGCGAGAGGGCACCAGGAGGGAGGGCTGGAAAAGAAGTTGCCATTGAACCAGGACATGACAGGGAAGGGCGAGTGTTGTTCGCCAGTCCGGCGAGCCCGGTGTTAGCGAGCTCCGCGCCGGCGAATTCGGTGTCGACGAGCTCTGCCCCAGCGAGCACGACAGCCGGGGTGGTTCAGGCGAGCGTCGCCCTCGCGAGTGCGATCCCAAGCTTGGCGAGCGAGCTGGGTCCGCGAGCCGAGCGAGAGAAGATGGTAGGAGGGGGAAGCCCCTTCTGCGAATTAGTGTTGTCTGCGCCCGTTCCGGCGGGATTCGGAGAATGGGATAGAGTGTACTACAATGGCAGAGATGACCCAGTTCAGCATCTGCAGTCTTTCGAGGACTCGGTCTCCATCAGGCCGATGTCCGATGCCTTCAAGTGTCGGCTCTTCGCCGTCACTCTCAAGGAGAAGGCCAGGGACTGGTTTCATTCGCTTCCGGCAGGCTCCATCTACGCGTTCGAGGACCTGCGCCGTAGTTTCTTGTTGAGATTTTCAACTTCAAAGAGGAGGAAGAAGGACGCTGATTCCCTCTTCGCGGTGAAGCAGGAGTCCAGGGAGACGTTGGCTCAGTACGCGGATCGGTTCCAGGAGGAAGTGCAGCTCACTCAGGAGGTGCCCGGGTTTGCACTTCAACTCGCCTTCACGGTCGGGTTGAAGGAAAGCTTCTTCAAGATGGCATTGAAAAGAAAAGCCCCCGTCTCCTATGAGGAGCTGATGGAGAGGGTGGCGGAGGAAGTAGCAAGCGAAGAAGCCAACCCAGAGCTCACCAAGAGGCTGGCCAAGCTCGGTGAGCCGGAGGTGAGGCAGCAAGAGGTCAGAAGAAGAGAAGAGCCCCGGGCCCCGGAGGGGGGATGGAGGCCGCAGGGTGGAGGAGTGCAGGGGCAAGGAAGGGGTTATGGCCCAGGAAGGGGTAACCGTTTCGAGGGACAATGGAGACCCCCCCAGTTGGGGTGGAGGCAAGGCCCGATGCAGTTGCCTCCCCCACCTCAACAGGCCATGGCAATTGGCCGGGGAAGAGGAAGGGGAAGAGGAGAAGCGGAGGCGGCGGCCGCTAGGAGAAGAAGGAACAGGATAGCAGAGACCGGGGCAAGGGAAGCGGCGGTGCCCTATTGCATCTTCCACGATGTGGAAGGCCACTCCACGGACACCTGTCCGGAGTTCCTGGAGGTGAAGAGGGGCCGAGCACCCGCACCACCACCGCAGCAGCCATTAAGGATCGTGGAGGTGGAACCTCGGGAGGAGGATGAAAGATGTGAGGATAGAGCAGATCTGGGGAACAGGGGAGGGATCGGAGTGATCCATGGGGGGGTAGGGGTGGAGGCGACCCGCAAGGCTAGTCTCCATACCATCTACCGCCGGAGCGTGGCGTCAACATCCACCGCTCCACCCCCAACCGAGAAAATTATTTTCACCCAAAAGGACATGCCGAGCTACGAAGACCCGTTCTGCGACGCGCTGGTCATCCAAACGGCGATCGAGAACTTCACCGTCTCCCGGATCCTAGTGGACAATGGGAGTTCGGTCAATGTCATCTTCAAGAAGGCATTCGACAAGATGGAGGTGGAGCCCAGAAGGGTGTTGGCCTCGGATGGCCCTCTGTTCGGATTTTCGGGAGAGAGGAAGGAAGTAGAAGGAGGGGTAGGGCTCCATGTGACCCTGGGTGGGCAGTCTCGGAACTGTCGCTTTGTCATAGTGGACGCCCCGAGCAGTTACAGCGCCATCTTCGGACGACCACTCATCAGCGCGTTCCGTTGCGTCCCCTCCACTTTTCATCAGTGCCTCAAATTCAACGACGGAGGGGTCCAGGTGCGGGTCAGGGGGGATCCCAAGGTAGCAAGACAGTGCTACGTGACGGCCGTCAACACCATCTCCTGGATGGGAGAAGCCGAGGAGTGGGATAAGGTGATGGAGGAGGTAGCCGAAGCCGGAGGTCTGGAAGTGGCTGAAGAGAAGAAGGGAGGTGAAGTTCATGTCCAGGAAGGGGTAGCTGAGGTACCCCGGGCGGAGAGAAAGGGGGAAGAGAAGAAGGCCCAAGAGAAAAGGGCGGAAGAGCTGATGGTATTAGGGGAGGGAGTCGAGGAAGAGATCCCGGCTCCCGCTCGTCCCGAGGAAGAGAAGGCTTGGGGGGAGCAGTCCCGGTTGGAGGCCGTGGACGAGGTCGTGGAGCTCGAGGTCGTCACCCAGCTGGGGGTGGTGGAAAAAGTCCGGGTAAGCGGAGAACTCAGCCCAGGAGATCAAGCGGAGATTCTAGCTTGCGTGCAACAGAACGTGGACGTCTTCGCTTGGAGCGCCGCCGAAATGCCCGGGATCGATGCAGATGTGGCGTGCCATCGCCTCAACCTCGACCCCGATGCCCGCCCCATCCGCCAGAAGAGGAGAGCCGTCGCAGACAAGCTAGAAGGGCCCATCCGCGAGGAGGTGGGCAAACTCCTGCAGGCCGGATTTGTATCGGAGATCCAGTATCCAGGCTGGGTCTCCAATGTCGTTATGGTGAAGAAGGGTGGAGGTAAGTGGCGTATGTGTATCGATTTTTCACTTCTTAATAAAGCATGCCCGAAAGATTGCTACCCCTTGCCCAGAATCGACGCGCTGGTTGACTCAGCCGTCGGTTTTACTGTAATGTCCTTCTTAGATGCTTTTTCAGGTTACCATCAAATCCGCATGCATCCCCCGGACATTAAGGACGTTTCCTTCATCACGGGGGATGGATGTTATTGCTATAAGATGATGCCCTTCGGGCTCAAGAACGCAGGGGCAACATACCAAAGGATGATGGATAGGGTCTTCCGCGAACAGAAAGGAAGAAATCTAGAGGTCTATGTCGACGACCTCATGGTTAAGAGCCGAGACCTCGGGACCCACCTCCGAGACCTCGAAGAGACATTCGGGACCCTGCGGCGGTACAAGATGAAGCTCAATCCCTTGAAGTGTGTCTTCGGGGCAAGCCGAGGAAAGTTCCTGGGCCATTTGCTCACCCCCACGGGAGTGGAGCCCAACCCGGACAAAGTTAAAGCGGTGATGGAGTTAGAGTCGCCGAGGAACCCGAAGGAGGTCCAGAGCCTCACAGGGAAATTGGCTGGGCTCAGTAGATTCCTCTCCAAGGCGGGAGAAAAATGTGCACCTTTTTTCAAAGTACTGCGGGGAAACAAGAAGTTCGAATGGACCCCGGAGTGCGAGAGGGCCTTCCAAGCCCTGAAAGAACAGCTCACTCAAACCCCTCTACTCCAGGGACCGAGACCAGGAGAGGACCTATCTCTATACCTAGGGGTAGGATCCGAGGCAGTAAGTTCCGTGCTAATCCGAGAGGAGGGGAAGAAACAGTTCCCAATCTACTATGTTAGTCGAGTGCTGAAGAAGGCGGAACTCCGATACCCAATCCTAGAAAAGTTAGCCTTCGCCTTGGTGGTATCGGCCCGGAGGCTCCGGCCTTACTTTCAAGCCCATTCAATTAAAGTAGTGACCGACCATCCGCTCCGCAAAATCATGGAAGGGGTGGAACACTCAGGAAGGTTGGCAAAGTGGTCCGTGGAATTAAGCGAGTTCAATATCACCTTCGTACCCAGGACATCCATCAGGGCTCAAGCAGTGGCAGACTTCATGGCCGACTACGCGGCCGAAGTGGAGGAGCACGAGCCACCTTCCCCGGAAGCATGAAAGATGTTGGTGGACGGAGCGTCGGGAAAACACTCCTTCGGGGGGGGGGGGAATAGTCCTAGTGAGTCCTCAAGGGACTCGGATTGAGCAAGCCTTAAACATCCATTTCCCAATTACCAACAACCAGGCGGAGTACGAAGCAGTGATAGCGGGCCTTCGGCTGGCCCGGGAACTGGGTGTGCAGGACGTGGAGGTCTCCACAGACTCCATGGTGGTGGCATGCCAGATCAAAGGCGAGTTTGAAGCAAAGGATCCAACCCTCCTACTATACCTGGAGAAGGTTAAGGGAGTCATCGGGCAGTTCCGCACCTTCTCAATCAAACATGTGCCGAGGGAGGAGAGCACCCAGGCGGACCTCCTAGCCAAGTTCGGTCCTCGAGCGGGGGGAACGACTTCGGAACTCTTCCGGCCCTCCATCGAGGAGGGAGAGTCGATGGAAGTGGATCAGCAGGCCTCGTGGATGGATCCATTCATCACCTTCCTATCCTCCGGACAGTTCCCTGGAGAGGATGTGGACAAGAGGCGCTTCAGGTATAAGTCCGCCTATTACTCTTTGCATGCAGGGGGGCTATATAGAAAGACTCTCTCAGGACTTCTGGCTCGTTGTGTCTCCGAGAAAGAGGTCCCGAGGATCCTGGAAGAAATTCACTCCGGGGAGTGCGGCAGTCACTCCGGGAGTCGGACCCTGGAAGGGAGGGTGTTGAGACAAGGCTACTTCTGGCCCACTCTCAGCAAGGATGCAGCAGAGTTCACAAGGAAGTGTCAGAAGTGCCAACTCTATGCTCCGCTCCAGCTCCTCCCCGCTCAGAGGCTCCGGTCCATCACGGCTCCCTGGCCTTTCGCCATATGGGGGTTAGACCTGGTCGGCCCCTTTCCCCAAGCCAGCGGTCAGAGGAAGTTCCTGCTAGTCATGATCGACTACTTCTCCAAGTGGGTAGAGGCGAAGGCGCTAGCTAAGGTGACCTCTCAGGTTGTAAGGAATTTTGTGTGGGGGGAAATAATCTGCAGACATGGACTCCCTCTAGCCATAGTGACGGACAATGGGCCACAGTTCGCGAGTGAAGAGTTCGTCGGCTTTTGCACTCAGCTCGGCATTGACCTCAGGTTTGCCTCAGTCCACCACCCGAGGAGCAATGGGCAAGTGGAGGCGGCAAATAAGATAATCGTCAACCTGCTAAAAAAGAAAGTGGAAAACCTACGAGGAAGTTGGGTGGAACAACTACCCTCCGTCCTCTGGGCCATGAGGACTACTCCGAACACCGCCACCGGGGAGACTCCATTCAAGCTCTCCCACGGGTCCGAGGTCGTTCTCCCCATAGAGTTCGAGGTGAAGACCCCCCGGGCGACCGCTGCATGCGAGGGGGATGAAGAGTGGCTAGAGGGTAACAGTGCCGAGCAGAGGCTATCCCTGGACCTGGTGGAAGAACTCCGAGACTTGGCCACCATCAGGCAGGAAGAGGTCAAGAGGCGGATGGCTCGATATTTTGACAAACATATCAGGGTCAAACACTTTCAGAAGGGGGACCTAGTCCTGAAGAAGGTCGATGCGGCCGGCAGAGGGGCCACAGTGGGTAAGCTTAACCCCAACTGGGAAGGCCCATATATCGTAAGCGAGGTGCTCAAGTCGGGGGGGTATCACCTCCGGGATGTGGAAGGGATACCCCTTGACCGAGCTCGAAGTGGGGATGATTTGAAACGATTCTACCCTTAAAAACTTTATTAGGTCATTCAATCAATATCTTACTTTCGTTTGTTGTGTTTTTGACTGCTGCGGTGGCAAGGTTGGATATGTTGGTGCTGGAATGCCCCAGATCGATTCCGCTCCCGGGCTTTCACCTAGACGGGGGGTTCTGGTTGATCTCTGGAGAGGCTGGCAAGGTTGGATATGTTGGTGCTGGAATGCCCCAGATCGATTCCGCTCCCGGGCTTTCACCTAGACGGGGGGTTCTGGTTGATCTCTGGAGAGGCTGGCAAGGTTGGATATGTTGGTGCTGGAATGCCCCAGATCGATTCCGCTCCCGGGCTTTCACCTAGACGGGGGGTTCTGGTTGATCTCTGGAGAGGCTGGCAAGGTTGGATATGTTGGTGCTGGAATGCCCCAGATCGATTCCGCTCCCGGGCTTTCACCTAGACGGGGGGTTCTGGTTGATCTCTGGAGAGGCTGGCAAGGTTGGATATGTTGGTGCTGGAATGCCCCAGATCGATTCCGCTCCCGGGCTTTCACCTAGACGGGGGGTTCTGGTTGATCTCTGGAGAGGCTGGCAAGGTTGGATATGTTGGTGCTGGAATGCCCCAGATCGATTCCGCTCCCGGGCTTTCACCTAGACGGGGGGTTCTGGTTGATCTCTGGAGAGGCTGGCAAGGTTGGATATGTTGGTGCTGGAATGCCCCAGATCGATTCCGCTCCCGGGCTTTCACCTAGACGGGGGGTTCTGGTTGATCTCTGGAGAGGCTGGCAAGGTTGGATATGTTGGTGCTGGAATGCCCCAGATCGATTCCGCTCCCGGGCTTTCACCTAGACGGGGGGTTCTGGTTGATCTCTGGAGAGGCTGGCAAGGTTGGATATGTTGGTGCTGGAATGCCCCAGATCGATTCCGCTCCCGGGCTTTCACCTAGACGGGGGGTTCTGGTTGATCTCTGGAGAGGCTGGCAAGGTTGGATATGTTGGTGCTGGAATGCCCCAGATCGATTCCGCTCCCGGGCTTTCACCTAGACGGGGGGTTCTGGTTGATCTCTGGAGAGGCTGGCAAGGTTGGATATGTTGGTGCTGGAATGCCCCAGATCGATTCCGCTCCCGGGCTTTCACCTAGACGGGGGGTTCTGGTTGATCTCTGGAGAGGCTGGCAAGGTTGGATATGTTGGTGCTGGACTGCCCCAGGTCGATTCCGCTCCCGGGCTTTCACCTAGACGGGGGGTTCTGGTTAACCCCTGGGAAGGCTGGCAAGGCTAGCAATAAGGGTCGAGGACTAAGATAACAGGTTGGAATACTAGTCAGGGAATCTCAGCTCACGGGATGACTATCCATACTCACCAAAGTTAGGCTCGTCGGGCAGTGCTCGCGGGCGGTGATAACCCGGGCTCGCGAGACCCATTGAAAAGAAAACCTCGGCGAGGCGAGCCCAGGCGCGCGCGCTCGCGAACTCTCCGGGAGCACCACCACGTGACGATTAGTTATGAGGTTGGAAAAGAAATCCACGAGAAGAAATAAACATAAGCATGATCATAAAGGTTAACAAAAAGTTATAACTATATGTTCGGCAGCAATCTCGCCAGCCCAAAAATGATATACATTTGCGAAAAGGGGGAAAGAAGAAAAGAATTCATCCTAGAGGGCCCTCGCCGTCTTTGCGAGTCCCCAACCAGGGCGCCATGGCGAAGAGGTCCGGACAGACGTCTTCCGCTGTGAACTCCATCGCGTCCTCGGCTAGCAGGCTTGCATCCTTAAGGGTAGTGAAAACAAGGTTGGCGACCTCCTGTGCATCCCGCCGCCTCTGCTCCTCACTTTCGGCAGCCCCCTGTTGAGAGCCGACTCGCCCAGGAGAGGGAGGTAGCACGCCGCGAACCAGCTCATCCACTCGAGCCTTCAACATGATATTCTCCAACTCCAGCTCGCCGTTGCGAGCGAGGAGCTTGGTGGCCACGTCGGCATCCTGAGCATCAAACGGGTTAGGGGAAGGCCAGAGATCGTAAACAGCAAAGAAAAGAAACCCGGGGGTCGCGTACCATCTTGCCCTGCATCCCGGCGAGAAGGGTTTCCGTCGCTTCTTCTTTCTCCTTGAGGCCCTTGATTTCCTCGCGAGCCTTCTTCAGCTCTTCCCTGTACGCGCGGATGTCCCTGTCCGCCTGCAGATATCGACGCCCCGCCATATGCGCGAGCTCCGTCGAGCGGAATTGGGCTCGCATTTCTTCATAGACCAACTGTCTGGGCCCCATCTCTTTGTAGGCGGCGGCGTCCTCGCGGCCATATAAGCCGAAGGAGATGGAGAACGCCTCCTCCCCGGCCTTACCGAGCTCCACCCAGGAAGGGTGAAGGGTGGAGCAGGAAATTCGGTTGGCATTGGGGTCCCAGGCGAGCAGGGGCTCGCCAAGGAGGTCGGAAACTTTCTCGCCTAGACCAAAGTTCCTGTGACCTTTGGGTTGAGGGGTCACGGAGGAACTCCCAGCACCCTGGTTCACCGGGGGGTCAAGCTTTTCCGCAGGGGAAGGAGGCGAGCCGTCGGTCTCGCTCAGGTAGACGACTGCGCTCCTATCCTTAACAGCGGAGGTCTTTCCTTTCAGCTTCTTGGAGGATCGCGAACTCGGCTGACTCGCAGAAGGGGGCCGCTTCTTGCCGGACCCGACGGCGGGAAGGTCGCGGCAAGCCTCTGCCGCCGCGGTCGCGAGAGTATCCACCGTGAGGGTGATGCCCTGCGCGTGCGGGGGATTGACGGGGACCTCGCGCTCACCTGTAAAGTAAGCGTTATACGATGAAGAAAGGGAAAAGAAAGTGAGACGCGAGCGAACCCTACCTTCCCCTTGAGGAACGGAGAGTAACGAATCGACGCTGCGCCGCAGATAGGCGACTTCGAAGTTCTTGCCGGAGAGGTATTGGAGGAGTTTGGCGTCGGCGCCGCCCAGCGAGCTCGGAGGGCGGTAAATGGCGTCATCCCGCTGGATGGGGGTGAAGTGGAGGTTGCCGAAGGGTCCTTTCACTAGGAGGAACTTCTGGGTCCAATAGTGGCTCTTGTTCACCGTCTCGCAGACGGTGACGTGCTGGCTCGCGAAATAGGTAGTCCCATCTCGGAAGGCGCGGAAAGAAAATACCTTGCGGAAGACGAGGAGGCTGAACTCGATCCTCTCTTCCCGCAGATAACAGGCGAACGCGACAATGTCCGCAATCGCATTTGGGGTCAACTGGCTCGGCAACACCCCATAATATCGCAACACCTACAAAGAACGATGAGAGAGTTGCGATAGCGAACACGAGGCAGCGAGAAGGTCAGGCGAAATACCTGACGGATTTCAGGCCACAGAGGGAGTCGCAACCCATTCTCAAAATGCGCGATGGGGATCGCGAGCTCGTCAGCCTCGGTCTTGTTTAAGGTGGAGTTCTCGCTTGGACAGCGAGCCGAGTAACCCTCCGGGAGATAGCGGTCCACCGCGAGCTTATACTCCTCGGCTGTGATGTTCGCGCAGTAGAACTCGTGGGCTTGAAACGCTGAGGCGCATTTGGACCGCCCCTCGCTCTCGCCATCCGCTCCCACTTGCTGATTCGTCCGCATCGAGTCAGGAAAAGACAGCCTACGAGCAGCGAACGCGAACGCGATCTTGCGAGAACGGAGATGAGCGTAGGCGCGAGAAGACGGGAGAAATAAATGCGACGGGTAGAAGATTGAATCCAAACTATTTATAGAGGGCTCTGATGGGCACGGGAATCGAAGCGCCAGGAGTGCGGATAACGGAAATAAAGTAAAATCCTGCCCGATGGTACAGTAGTCTTGCGAACCCGAGCTCGCCGCGGCCAGCCTGCGAGGAAAAAGGGTCTATGCCTAGCGTTGCATAAAAACTCAAACGCTCCACGAGGGCGAACGTATCAAACACAGCGAACGAGCTAAACAAACCACAGGCACACCGCCGAAACAAATAGAAGAGTAAAAGAAAAACGATAAAAGGCGAGTCACGATAGACTCGCGAGTATTACCACACCAAATATTGTTCATACAGACGTCATAAAAGAAGCAAAAACAGCGGGATAGTAGCATTCAACCCGCGGCGGTCTCAGGGGTAAGGAAGCCACTTCCAGCGACCCCGGCCTCGCTTCCCCGCACGCGGCGGCACTCTCGGATAATGGTAGTCGCGAAGCGCTTTAAACTCGCGCAGGATCAGGTGCGCTTGATCCTCGCCCCGCGAGATGTGCACGCCGGGTGAGGTAACATCGGCGCGAGGCACCGGCTCCGCCTCGGCGATCAAGCGCGCATTCGCGTCTTCCATCACGGCGAACCTCTCGTCAAAGGCAGCCCGATCCGCGTCATACCGCTCTTCCAACTCGCGTAACATCATGCCGTGCTTCTGAAGCACCTCGGACACCCGACTCTTCATCCGCACGGGGTCGCCGGGGTCACCCAAGAAATCTTCAATCTGGCTGGGCGAAGGCGGTGGTGACATCTCCATCCTCCCGTGCTCTGACTCAGGGGTGGCTCCTGGGATTTCAGCGGAGAGAGTTAGTAGGATCTGAAGGCAAGCAAGAGATGGGAGCTCGCGAAAACATGCCAACCTGGCGAGGAGGGGGACTCGCGATGGGGCTTGCACGAAGACTCCGGCCGACCCCGGAAGTTTCCACGGAATCCCGAGACGTGGGGTTTCCCCAGACCAGGAGGGTATACCACTCTCTCCGCGACTTTGGCACCGTCGAGAAGCGAGCCGCCTGGACTTCGCTTCCCCATCAGACCGAAGCCAGGGGTCGCCACGCTAACCTTAGGCGGGACCGGCGAGTTCGCCGGTGTAGAGCTTTTCTCCTTGGGGCTCGGCGACGGGGTACCTACATGGACCACAAACGCGTAGGTACCGCCTGGACTTATGCAGGAATAATGGAGGCGAGCGACTTACGAGGTTGCGAGAGAGGCGCTTGTTGGGATGAGGTCCCGACCCCAGCATCTAGCGATCCCAGCTTCGCGGGGGACGAAGCATGGGAAGTTGTCAGCGCGAGGCTCGCCATGCGGTCCTCGGGTGGAAAATTCTGCGAAAAGGAAGAGAATGAGCAAGGAGTCGATGTAAAGGCTTTAGGCAAAAGATACCTGTTGTGCAAGCTCGGTATTCGGCGGAGGGGACGAGTCAAGTGGCGATGTCGCGTCCTCCCCCAGCGACCTCCTAACCGACTTAGCTTTCTTAGTCTGGGGGGAAGAAGAGGCGTCAGGGTTGAATATCCAGGCGTTATGCTCGGCGGCCCGAGCTTTCGCCATCTCCCTGGAAGCCTTCAGCCGTTCCAACGCGCTCTGCTTGGTAGACATCCTAAAGGAAGAAGGATTTCGGCGAGAAGGAAGGGGAAGGAAAGGCTCGACCACTAGCCACGGTGGACGGTATTTATAGCTTCAGGCATGGGGCCCACCGGAAAGATTCCCGCCACGTCAGCAGAATCAGCGAACATCATGGGTTGGATGTATCTTCGCGAGCTTAGAATAACCTCGCGAAGAGCGGGGATTGTGTACAACCCCGATGTTCGCCAGGGAGTAACCAAAGCTCGCGATCAAGGAGGCGAGCCCAGAGGGGCGAACCCTGATCTCCGGCGAGGTAGGTCAAGGAAGAGCAAGAGACTGCGCAGGCGAGCGAGCCCAGCGAAAGGAAGGTAACCGGCTCCGTTGAAGCTCGGCGAGGGCAGTGTATGCGAGCCCGACCGGTTAAGGAGGAGGCTCGCCAGGCGAGCCCGGAACCTCTTGGGGTACAGTTAGCCATTTTGGGGTGCGGATAGCCATCCTGGGGTTCGCCGACCCAGAGGCTCGCGAGGGCAGTGTATGCGAGCCCGACCGGTTAAGGAGGAGGCTCGCCAGGCGAGCCCGGAACCTCTTGGGGTACAGTTAGCCATTTTGGGGTGCGGATAGCCATCCTGGGGTTCGCCGACCCAGAGGCTCGCGAGGGCAGTGTATGCGAGCCCGACCGGTTAAGGAGGGAGCTCGCCAGGCGAGCCTGGAACCTCTTGGGGTACAGTTAGCCATTTTGGGGTGCGGATAGCCATCCTGGGGTTCGCCGACCCAGAGGCTCGCGAGGGCAGTGTATGCGAGCCCGACCGGTTAAGGAGGAAGCTCGCCAGGCGAGCCCGGAACCTCTTGGGGTACAGTTAGCCATTTTGGGGTGCAGTTAGCCATCCTGGGGTTCGCCGACCCGGGGGTTCGCGAGCTCCGCTCGCGAGGGCAGTCGGCTTGGCCGGGTCGCTAGGAGCGAGCCCAACCATCCGAGGAAGGGGTCCGCTAGGCGAGCCCGTCTCGAGTGAGAGTTGATAATACCTCTGGAGTTCACCGACCCAGAGGCTCGCGAGCTCCACTCGCGAGGGAGGTCGCGAAGCGGGCTGGCTCGCCCCGTAAAGGTCCAGGAAGGGATTTTTACCAAGAGGCCCCCGGTGGTCTGCACCTAGCCTCTCTAAACAGCGGAGTTTGGCTGTTAGCAGACCAATCCGGTGTGCAGATAGTAGGATTGGACAGCGGGATTTGGCTATTGACAGACCACAAAACTGAAATCTATAAATAGACCTCAAAGGGCACCTTGGAGGAGACCGGTTCATTATCTGAGCTCTTCTCTCCCTAGGTCGCTTTGGTTTGGGCTCTCTAGCTCTCCAAGGTGCCCGAGTCTTAGCTTTGGCTTGGGAGGGGAAGCGCTCAACGATCTTCCGGGTTAGTGGAGGGACCTCCTCGCTGAGACTAGGGTCTTCGTTCTTTGCTCGAGTCGTCAACCTTACCTCTCCCGAGGGACCGGTAAGGGCTAGCTGCCCCTCATCTCGGTGAGGGCCCCGAGCTCCACTCGAGACCGAGAAATCGGTTTCAACAAGGCAAGCTGCTGAAGCCAAAAAGTTTGAATTCTCCAAAGCAGATTCCAAGTTGTTTGACAAGGATTCATACATGAAGAAGAATGCAGCAGTTGGAATTCCTTTCTTTCCTCCTGCTCCTCCTAAAATTGACCAATCCAAATATGGGATTGGTATATCTAATATTGTCCTTCATATCAATATTCCTGTTAGGCCTCCCTTCAGTTCCTCTACTGTCAGGCCTCCCTTCAGTTTCTTTCCTCCCTTCATTATTGCCTACCCTCCAGATTGTAATGTTATTTCAGAAAATGATGAGGATGCTGTGTTAAATGATGAACTTGAAGAGCTGATAGAGATTCTGTCCAGTAAGAAGATTGATCCCTCCATCTTTAAAGAGCTATCAAAAGAAGAAGTTCCATTGTCAAAAGCTTCTGAGATCAGGTCTAAGTCTAAGATGAATCTGAGGAATTTTATTTCTGCCAAGAAGAAGCTAAATCAGAAGAAAATAGACTTGTTTAGACAACATTTGCCTCTGTTACTTTGTTTTGTAATGGCACAATTTGTTTAGATTTTATAAAAAGATGTTCACATTTTGGAAATCAATAAAGCTGATTGGTTTCAATCAATGTCTTCGTGCATCTTATTTATATTTTTTGTGATGACACTTTTTTTTGCTCTATATTATCTGTAATTGATATAAGTGCATGTTGTTTTATAAAACCTGTTTTTCAAATAGGGGAATATTGTTGGGAAAAATCCACGATAATTTGGTAAAACATGTTAATGCATGATAATCAGTTTATAAGCTCTCTGTATGCATGTATCCTGATGTAATCCAATGAAGATTTGTGGAATTAGGGCTTCTGTTACGGTCGTAACCCCCGAACCGGGCTGGGCCCCAGGCAGGCACATCCTCCCGGGCGATTCCCACGATTCCTGGCCCGGGTACCGTAACAGGGCCGCGGCCCATACACCCCAACCAAATCTCCGCCCCCATTTAATCAGGCGGTAGGTTGTTGAGGCCAGGGATCGAACCCCTGACCCCCTTGATAAGAAGTACTTCCACTCTCATCACCAACTGAGCCGCGCCAAACGTCCTCTGTCGACAGTTACATTGATGAGTTCATCGCTCTCGCCACACAGGTCCCGGGCCTGCCGCCCGACCACTACCTGAGGTTCTTTCTTCAAGGCCTCTTGCCCAACATACGCTCCCGGATCCGTACACATCACCCTCGGACAGTCTCCGATGCCTTGGAGTTGGCTCGTGCGGTTGAAGCAGATTTGGGCACCCGTCCGTGGACGGGCGGAGGCCACCCTCCTACTCGCCCTCCTGCTCATCGGGAAGTGCAACTTAGGCCACCACCGGCGGGCGGCACCGTCCGCCCTGGCCGGACAACCCCCACCGTCTCTCCAACAATGACTACAATGAACTCCGTCGAAAAGGCCTGTGTTTCCGTTGTCGCCAGCCGTACTCTCCTCACCACGTTTGCACCGTCAAGGAATTCCACGCGATTATTGGGGATGGCGACCTCGATAGTCCCGAGTTGGGGAGCGACGATTTCGATACTCCGGCGGATACGCCTCCGGGGGAGACGGAGGGGGCACCCCTCAATGTTCTGGATCTTCCATTTTACTCCGTGGGGGGCCTCACCGGACCTCAGACGATGAAACTCGCGGGGGACATTCGGGGCCGCCCCGTCATCATCATGATTGATAGTGGAGCAAGTCATAACTTTATCTCGGCCACGGTGGCACGTGACCTCGACCTCCTCATCACGCCCTCCCCCACGTTTTCGGTGTGTTTGGGGGATGGCCGCCGCCGACCGACGCTGGGTCAGTGTTCGGACGTCTCTCTTTCCCTCGGCTCGGGCACTTTCACGGCGGACTTCTACATGTTCGACCTTGGCAGCATTGACGCGATCTTGGGCGTCGCGTGGCTTCAGACGCTGGGGGATGTTCGTGTGAATTGGGCCAGCCGCGCGATGGTGTTCCAACACCAGGGCCGCCCCTGTCGCTTGGTGGGCGACTCGACTCTCCTCCGTTCACCGATTTCATGCCGAGCTCTCAACCGCGTCACGGACGTGGACTTCTCCGCGTGCCTATGGGTTGTGGAGGCCACCCAGCCGGACAGCTCTCCCGTGGCACCCGAGGTTCAGCTTCTCCTGGACGAATTCGCGGACATCTTCGCACCACCCCAGGGTCTTCCGCCGGCACGACCGACCGACCATGCGATCGTGCTCCAACCGGGAGCGGCCGCGGTCTCGGTGCGTCCCTACCGTTACGGCCACGCACAGAAAGATGAGATGGAGCGCTTGGTACGTGAGATGTTGTTAGGCGGCCTCATCCGCCCAAGTGCCAGTCCGTTCTCTAGCCCGGTCTTCCTAGTTCGCAAGAAGGACAGGAGTTGGCGGTTCTGCGTGGATTACCGGGACCTCAACAAAGTCACCATTCCGGATAAATATCCAATTCCCGTAATCCAAGAACTCCTCGATGAGCTCCACGGCACCGTGTACTTCACCAAACTGGATCTCAGGGCCGGCTACCATCAAATCCGGGTCCGTCCCGAGGACGTTCCGAAGACAGCGTTTCGAACACACGACGGGCACTTCGAGTTCCTGGTCATGCCGTTCGGCCTCACCAATGCGCCGGCCACATTTCAGGCCACCATGAATGATATTTTCCGCCCAGCCCTCCGTAAGCATATTCTCGTCTTTTTTGATGATATTTTGGTATTCAGTCGCTCTTGGCAGGATCATATACAGCACCTCCGAGAGGCGTTCCTGACCTTCCGTCGGCACAGCCTAGTGGTCAACCGCAAAAAGTGTTCTTTCGGCGCCACCAAAGTCAGCTACCTCGGCCACACCATCTCGGCCGACGGCGTCGCCATGGAGGAAGATAAAATCCAGGCGGTCCTCCATTGGCCCACGCCCTCCTCCCTACGCGACGTTCGGGCATTTTTGGGGCTGACCGGCTACTACCGGAGGTTCATCCAGAACTATGGGAGCTTGGCGCGCCCTCTCACCCAATTGTTGAAGCTCTCGGAGGAGGGCCCGTTCTCGTGGCCGCCGGCGGCCATGGCCGCGTTCGCCGCTCTCCAGGCGGCCCTCGTCCAAGGACCGGTATTGGCGATGCCGGATTTTCAGAAACCGTTCGTGGTGGAATGCGACGCCTCCGGGACGGACGTGGGAGCAGTGCTGATGCAGATGGGACGGCCGGTGGCCTACTACAGCCGCGCATTCTCGACGTCTGTGCGGAGCCGCTCGGCCTACGAGAACGAACTTATGGCATTGGTCCTCGCGGTCCAACACTGGCGGCCGTACCTTTTGGGGCGGCATTTTGTGGTTCGCACGGACCATCACAGCCTTCGCTATTTGTTACAGCAAAAAATAGCGACGCCGGCACAACAGCTCTGGGTGGCCAAATTACTGGGGTATGATTTCACTATCGAATTCCGTCCCGGCAAGACGAACCGCGCGGCAGACGCTTTATCCTGCCACCCCCACGCGACCGAACTCACAGCCCTGTCACGACCCGTGTGGGAAGACGCTGCCACCCTTCAGCGAGAGGCAGAACAAGACCCGCACTTGGCAGCCATACGGACGGCCCTTCTCGCCAACCCGACTGCCCAACCACCGTACTCCATTGTCGGCGGTCGCCTGTTTCATCGAGGACGCTTGGTGATTTCGGCCACCTCCTCGTGCATACCGCGCCTGTTGGACGAGTTCCACTCTACCCCTTCCGGAGGCCACGCGGGTGCGTTCCGCACATACCGGCGCCTGGCGGCCTCTCTTTACTGGCCGCGTATGCTACAGCAGGTGAAGGCTTACGTGGCGGCCTGTTGGCCATGCCAAAAGGCCAAGTACGAAGCTATGTTTCCGAGCGGCCTGTTGCAGCCCCTGCCGATTCCGGAGCGGATCTGGGAAGACATTGCCATGGACTTCGTCACGTGGCTTCCCCGCTCGAATGGGTTTGACTGTGTGTTGGTGGTCGTGGACCGCCTCACGAAATACGCACACTTCGTTCCTCTCCGCCACCCGTATACGGCGGCGACCGTCGCCGACAGCTTCATCTCCGACATCGTCCGTTTGCATGGTTTTCCCCGCTCCATTGTCAGTGACCGCGACACCATCTTCCTCAGCAGCTTCTGGACCTCCCTATTTCGGTTGCAAGGGGCGCGCCTCCGTATGAGTACAGCTTACCATCCTCAGTCGGACGGCCAATCGGAAGTGCTGAACAGGTGTCTTGAGACGTACTTACGCTGTTTCATCGGCGAACGACCGGGTACTTTGGGCCAAATGGCTCTGCTGGGCAGAATACTCTTAGAACACGGCCTATCATCATGCGGCAAACACATCCCCGTTCGAAACGGTGTACGGTCGGCCTCCTCCATCCGTGCTCCGACATCTCCCAGGCGAGTGCCCCGTGGCAAGTTTAGCCGACCATCTCCACGACCGGGATATCATTCTCGACAGCCTGAAGCATCACCTCCGCCGCGCCCAAGCGAAAATGTTATCCTTTGCAAACCGGAAGCGTCGGGACTTGTCATTCCAAGTGGGCGAAAAGGTTTTCCTCAAACTCCACCCCTACCGCCAGCTGACCGTAGCACGCAGACCGTGTCCGAAGTTAGCGCCCCGTTTTTACGGGCCGTTCGAGATTATCAGCCGCATTGGGGCTGTGGCGTACCGGCTCCGTCTGCCTGTCAACAGCCGCATTCACTCGGTGTTCCATGTATCACAGCTCCGACGGGTCGTTGGCGACCACCCCGTCGTGGACCACATTCCGGCCGACCTCGACTACTCCGGGTCCGAGCCGCTATATCCAGAAGCTATTCTCGGCGGTCGACACCACCGTCCGGGCGACACCACCCAAGAAGAGATTCAAGTAGCTTGGCGCAACCGACCGGCCACCGCCTCCACGTGGCTCCTACGGGATGACTTTCGTCGACAATTCCCCGATTATTGCCTTGAGGACAAGGCCAATTTCCCAGATGGCGGTATTGTTACCGATCTCGGAGCGGAGGATCCACCATGGCAGGTGTACACGCGAAGGGGACGCGAGACGCGGGAGACGAACGGTTCGGCGGAGAATGAAGGAACCGGACCTACGGTTTAAGCTATTAGCGGTGTGCGGTTATCAAGTTATGTTTTTTGCTTTAGGGTTTGTTTGGGCCCTCACTATATGAGGGGAACTCTTGTATGCTTTGTTTTTTTATCTTTGGATCAATTATCTTAGGAGGGGCTGCTCCCCTTGTCTTCCTTCTTCCTCTATTCCTCTCTATCTCTCTTTTTCTTCCGTTCGTAATCCTCCTGCTATCGCCGCCGCTGTCGCCCGGCGTCAGTTCAGACGTTAGCCATCCGCTGTCCCCGAGCCTACCGGCCAGCCGTTACCCTAGGCGGTATCAGCTTCTCATTTTTATTAACACATACATACATATATATATACCTTTACAACACCTTTACATGCACACCACTCCTAAGCGCACATCACACCTCTAATACACGCCAACACTCCTCAAGGTGGGTGAAAGATATTTACTAAACTCATCTTGTCGGAATTTCTAATCATGTCCTTCGAGCTAAGCCCTTTGGTCAAACAATTTGCGGTCTGATCATTGCTCGCAATGTAACTAAGCTCCAGTAGCTCACTGTCCAGCTTCTCTTTTATGAAGAACCTATCAATATCGATATGTTTGGTCCTATCATGTCGAACTGGATTGTTTGCAATACTGATAGCTGTCTGGCTGTCACACCACAACTTCATCTTATCTCCTCGATCCAATTTCAGCTCCATCAGCATTCCCTTTAGCCACAGAAGTTTAGTAACCCTCAATGTCATAGCTCGGTATTCTGCCTCTGCTGTCGATCTGGCCACCACTGATTGTTTCTTGCTCCTCCAGGAGACCAAGTTGCCTCCTACAAACATGCAATAGCCTGAGGTGGATCTCATGTCATCTATGCAGCTTGCCCAATCAGAGTCACAGTAGCCATCAATCTTCATGTGCCAGTTACTTCTGAATAATAACCCCTTTTTAGGGGCAGTCTTCAAGTATCGAAGGATCTGGTACACAATATCCATGTGGCCCTTCCTAGGGTCATGCATATAACGGCTCACCACACTCACGACAAAGGAGATGTCCGGACGCGTGTGGCTCAAGTAAATCAGCTTCCCAACTAGTTTCTGGTACATCTCTCGATCAACTGGTTCACCTGCCTCAGCATCCAGTTTACACTTCTAATCGATCGGTGTTGCAGCAGGCCTGCACCCCAACATCCCTGTCTCTGTGAGGAGATCTAAGGCATACCTCCTTTGGGACAGAACAATTCTCTTTGCACCATAGGCAATCTCAATCCCAAGGAAATACCTTAGCAAACTCAAATCCTTTACTTCGAACTCCTTGCCCAACGCCTTCTTGAGACAGACTGATGCATCCATCGCCGCATCCGAGGGCGCGTGATATCATCACGCGCCGATTATATCTTTATTACTCGTTATTTTATTTTTATTTTTCTGTCAATTTTCATATGCATTGATGTTATTTTGAGTTCCGGCTCATCGGTTTGACCACCCGATGAGACCCTGAATAAAAGGTCCGTTAATTTTGAATTAGTTAGGACGAAAGAGGCAAGCTCTAAATAATTAGGGATGTATGCGACTATAGAGGAAATAAATCCAAAATTGTCCTCATTCAATAATTTTGAAAGTCCAAATATTTAGAAGATCAATTATTTTGGAAACCCAAATATTTAGTAGGTCAATTATTTTTGGAAATCAATTAGTGGAATACTCTATTTAAAGAGGTTTAATATGTGGGGAAAAAAGGAGACCGGAAAAGACAGAGGAACGACTCAAGCGTTCCCTCTGTATCCGGCACAGTAATCCTCTACGCAGTTCCACCGGAATCATCGACCCAGTGGAAACGGCCTCCAATCCGGCGTAGCACTTGCGGTCGTCTTCCTCCTCCAGTCCTGACGGCGGCGATCGCTTCCTCTGCAACCTCCGTCTCCTAGATCGCAGTCGACGACATCCCTTCCTGCAATCGGGCGAACGGAGCCCCCATCCTTGAAGACGCCGACGTTTCCAGGCAAAAGATCGCCGACTCACGCCGGTGAACCGCCCCTTGACGCTGTCAACTGCGACACCTTCCCCAGTGTCCAAGTGTCGAGCTCTATAGCCACTACTACCATCATCGACTTATCCAGAGCCGCTCGAGCAATTCTGTTCCAGAAAAGCCCCTTCCTGTTTGTAGTCTTGCATATGCCCGGGTAACTCCGCCCCTTCACACTCGATTTCTTAGCATAGTCGCATGCAATTCAATTTAATTAACTTAGAGCTGCTTCGAATGTTCTCGCTAATTTTAAATTATCGTTTATCCATAAATTATTGTTTGTAATTTTGCTTGTGTAAGCACGAATCTTGCAACGGTTCAATTCGTTAGACGCCGAGGAACTTTTCGAATAACGATTAACGGTTTTTGCGAAATTCAACGTTAAGAGTGTTTTCGCGCGCAAAACTCATTGGCCCGCTCCGCCTATTCTCAAAATAAAATCGGTTACAATTTAAAAATTAACTTAGTTTTTAAAACTCTAACTCCGGTTTACATCACGGACTATCTCCTGCTCATCATCCCCTGTGATGATCATGTCATCCACATACACCGCAAGTATAGTGATGTGGTGGCCTTCATTTTCCTTGAAGAACACCGTGTGATCAGCATTGATCTGCCGGTATCCCATCCCAATCATGGTCTTCCTGAATCGGTCAAACCACGCACGGGGAGACTGTTTCAAGCCATAGAGGGACTTCTTCAGTCTGCCGACTTTGCCTTCGGTCTCAGTTGTGCCAAACCCCGGTGGTATCTCCATGTACACCTCCGCTAGCTCTCCATGAAGAAACGCATTCTTCATATCTAGTTGATGCAACCTCCATCCACAATTTTCTGTCAAGCTTATTAGAGTTCGGACGGTGCTCATCTTAGCCACGGGTGCAAATGTCTCGTCGTAATCGATGTCATAGGTCTGGCTATATCCTTTGCAACCAATCGAGCCTTATAGCGCTCGACAAGACCATCCGGGTTTTGCTTCAAAGTGAAAACCCATTTGCACCCAACAGCTCTCTTGTTCTTTGGTAGGTGTATCAGATCCCAGGTTTTGTTCTTCTCAAGAGCTCTCATCTTCTCCTTCATTGTTGCTTTCCATTTTGGATCAGTTTTGACAACCTGCCAATTGTTAGGTACAATAATACTATCCAAAGAGGCAATGAAAGCTCCGTGAGAATAAGAGATATTATCGCAGGAGACAAAAAAAACAAGATCCCAACCGTATTTGTCTGGAGGATTGTCCGCATTGCTGCGAGTAGTCCGTCGGACTGTGGTAGTGGGAGAAGGAGGGGTAGAGGGAATGGTCTCACCAGAAAATGACTGTGGTGGTGGAGGTACTCCAGGAGTAGAGACTGGCATAGACGGGGGACTAGGCACAGACATTCTAGGCACGGGTACTGGTTCTGCAGTCTGTTTACCTCTCCTATGATATGCAAGCAGTTCCCCCAGAGCCGTAGGCCTCACGCCTCTCACTTCCTCCTCCTGCTCTTCATTACTCTCATGCTCCTCCACTGATCCTTCATGTCATACTTCCAGATTTATCACCACACTCTCCCTCTCTCGCCTCATACTTTCGGAATTTGGCAATTCTGGTGTGAGTTGGGCCTCCTCCTGTCGGTAGTACTGCTCCAGCTCTCTGAAGTGGACATCCAAGCTCACGAAACTTCTCTTCTCGACTGGACTCCAGCACACGTACCCTTTATGAGTACCAGAGTAGCCCACACAGATACACTTGAGTGCCTTCGCATCCAGCTTTCCAACACTCGGTCTATTGTCCTTCACAAAGCACACACAGCCGAAAACTTTTAATGGAAGCATCCCTCCATTATATCCTTGCAACTTTTGACACAGGGATTTCCACCCGAGAATACGCGATGGCATTCTATTGATCAATTGTGTTGTTAACACAGCATACCCCCATAAGCTTTGAGGGACTTTCATGTGGAGCATCATACTCCTTGCCACCTCCATCAAATGCCTATTTTTCCTCTCCGCCACGCCATTCTGTGCAGGTGTGTATGCACATGTTGTCTAATGCAGTATCTCATGGGCTGATATGTACTCTGCCAATGCCCGATTAGTGCACTCTGTTCCATTGTCCGATCTTAATACCTTCATCATTTTGTCGTACTGTGTTAGGACATGCTTATGGAAGTCCCGAAAATATGTAAAAACCTCACTCTTATTTTTCATCAGATATAAACAAGTGACACGCGAGGCGCAATCAATGAATGACACAAAATATTTATAGTCAATCAAAAAGCTTACGGCACAGGGCCCTCAAACGTCAGAATGCACAACATCAAAAAATGAAGAGCTTATACGTCTCGTGCTAACATAAGAGCTCTCAGTAAGCTTGCCTAAGTCGCATGCATCACATACAAGTTTATGTTGATTTGTTTTTTGAAACAATAAAGGAAATAGTCTGGCTTAAGTGTCGAAAGAGGAATGCCCCAAACGTTGGTGATGTAGTAGAAGCGTATCCTCTGCACTCATCTTCGTTCCTCCTCATTCTGTCTCCCACGCCATAGATATGAGCTATGTCCAATCCTTCCCGATCCAAATACCATAGTCTGTCATGTCAGGTCCCAGTCCCAAGTATCCGCCTCTTCCCTTTTTCCTGGAAGGTCACCTTGGGAATATCAAAATAAACGACACATTTTAGCTGAAAGATTATGGAACTAATGGATAGAAGACTAACTGGAAAAGAAGGAGCATGCATGACATTGGATAGTTTTACTGAACATGTACAATTGACCGTGCCCTTACCGACCACTGATTGAAAGGTCCCATCTGCCGTCTGGATGCAATCAACAGTAGCTAGGCGAGTGTAGGAGGAGAACTCACCCGCATCTCCTGTCACGTGTCACGAAGCACCGAAGTCAACGATCCAATCAGATGTCTTGGAAGGGTGGGCATACATAGCTGAAGCTGATCCACCCCCCCCCCCCCCCCCCCCCCCCCCCCCCCCCCGGTTCCACTCTTGCTTCCTTCACCAGTTTGTTTCCTCTTGAGGCCCTCCATCATGCTCATCATACTCTGTAGAGTCTGCTCCTCCTCGGTGTAAATAACAACAGTCTTCTCATCACATCCACTCATGCCTAGATTGGCACGATAGCCACCTCTGCCACCACGACCCTGGCCACGTCCACGACCACCAAAATCCCCCTCCTTGTGTGGTCTGGGGCAAGCATACAACAGATGGTCTGTCTTCCCCGCAGTTGTAGCACTGTCGTGTTTCCTCTCGTGGTCTTAGAATACCCGAGCCAGTGGCCGCTAGTGCGGACTTTACGGCGGTGGAATCTCCCATCCCTGCCTGGAGTTTGAACCAGGTCTCCTCCTGAATCTTGGCCGAGATGGTCTCTGACAAAGTAGGGATCTTCGTACCCGACATAAGTAAGGCTCCTCTGATCGAACCGTTCATTTAACCCCTTCAGGAACCTAATGGTCCTCTCTTCTACTATAATCTTGGAAGTCTTACACTGTAGGTCACTGCAACGCATACCACCAGAAGCATGGTAATAGTCCACCCATAGTCGTTCTAACTCTGATGCGTACTCCTGCACAGTCTTCTCACCTTGAACTGTGTCATCAATTTCTCCCTTCACCTGGAAGACCCTGAGAGTGTTCCCCACTCCATCATATGTACTTCGCAGCCTGTCCCAAACCTTCATGACTGTCTCCAGGCCATCAACCGTGACAGCAATCGATGGGACAACCGAGCTGAGAAGCCACATGAACACCGTCATGTGGGTTGATTCTCACTCATCTCCTGCAGTTGGGTTCTCTGGCTTCTTCAACTCCCCTGTCAGGAAACCCCCAATCTTTTGCGCTGTAAGGGTCTTCCTCACACGGCGCGACCAACCCAGATAGGTGGTCGGTCCTTCGAGCTTCAGGTCAACCGGTGGAAGGTCTGTAACAACCCTAAAAATAAATTAAATAGTTATAGAAAAGGCAATCTGCACCCCAGCCTCCCCCTTTTTATCTTAGTCGCAACCCAAGCCCCTCGATTAAATTCCCCCGACCCAGGGTTTCCCGATCCCGCCTCCCGTTTCTGCGATTTCCCGCAAGCGTACAGCCGCAACTCTCTCGTCTCCCGTAGCCGCTCCCGTGCCGACTCCCGCAAGCCAGCGCCGCCTCCTCTTGCTTCCCCGTCACCTCCTTTGTGTCCTAGCCGGCATCTCCTCCTCCTGCCATGGCCGTCGACGCCTCCACCTCATCTGGCCGATGGTTTTTCCCCTTGTCCCCCAGGCCGGCAACTGCAGCAGCCCTTCTTCCTCCTTCCTCAGGCCGGCAGCAGCAGCCTTTCTTTCAGGGGCCGACAGTCCTCCTCTCCTCCAAGGGGTCAGCAGCCCTCCCTCTCCTCCAAGGGACTGGCAGGCCCCTTTCCTCCTTCATTTTGGTTGGGGATTTGCAAGAGGGGCAGCTAGGGTTTTCCTTCCCTCGCCTCCTTGAGGCCGGATTCGATTCCCTTGGGTACGCATCTCCTCCTTCCACCTTCAGTCAGTTTTAATTGAAATTCTTTGCAAATTGGTGTGCCCCTAGTGGTGTCTGTGTTGTGATTTATGATTTTACCCCATTATAACCGTCCAATTTCTAGGTTTTCGTGCTCCCCGGCGCCATTCATCGCCCTAATTGACGGGATCGCCCAAAAGCCCTCTCCGAATTAGGGTTTCTCCTAGCCAAACGCCGCCAAGTCTCCGTCTCCGCGTGGAATCTCTTCTCCCCTCACTTTTGAGGGAGGTAAATCTGCTAAAACCCTCTTTGTTTATTTTCCGTGTCGTAGAATGCTTGTATTAGCGTCGTAAATTATGCTATGTCGCTTTCATTGTTCTTATTCAGGTTCGAAAATAGGATTTTTGATTTCTGCTTTTGATTGCGCCGCTTAGCCGCCGCCGTCGGATTCAGCCTCACTTAAGGCAAGTAGACATCCCTCTTTCTTGCAAGCATTGAACTTAATTACCATGTCGGTTCTTATAATTTTATGTTTCACTTTTGAATACATGTTTCGTCATATAAGCCTAGATCTTGAATGTCTGATTTGACTTATTAGTATTTGAGGTTTCACGCGTTTGGAATGACACGAATTTGTGAACATGAATGATTTTTATTGGATAGTCACATAGATGAATGACTTTCTTAATTGATGAATAATTCGAGAAATGATAGGTTGTTGAGCATGAGTAGCAAACGTCATGATAATAATAGTAATGATTTCTAGTTAGCAAATATATGATCGGTGTTTTTTTATTATGCCTGTATCGTACACATCTTATTTGGGAGTTAATCGCGCTATAAAATGACTTAATGTAAATGAGTACTGGTTATCCTGGAATCGATGCATGTCAAACTTGCTCCTGCACATTTTGCTTGAACAATCTTCTTGTTAATAAAATCCTTAGCCTCTCGGACTCGCAAGATTCAAAACTCTCTATTTTGTGTGTCATCAGCTCCTCTTGCTCCTTAGGTATGTTTGAACGCAAGACTTGATTAAATAACGTTTTATAACTTGATTCCTCCCGTTTCACGTTTGTAAAATCTGCTCTTGTATATCTGAATCAGTATTTGGTTATATATATTGATATGCTAGAATCACTCAATCATGAATTATATCATTAATGACACAGGTAAACAATTGAACGGTAGGGTTCTAATTGACGCAACTCCTCGACTTGGGTTCCCTCTTGAATCCCTAACGGGAACAAAGGACCGGTCATAGCTAGCATGAACTCCCTGGCTCAAGGGTGAGGGCTCGCAATAGCCACCCCTTAGAGTTCGCGGGCAGTGATCTTGAATCTCTGGCAAGTCTTGAATCTGAACTTGAATCCGTCTGAATCATGAATCTTGTGTGTCAAACAAGAACACCTGCACTTTCACTTGTTACAACTTATGTTATTACATGATCATCTTTGTATGCTTTGCTTCGGAGTAGTCTAATAATTCTAGATATTTCTGCTTGTCTCATTTGCTTGCTTGTCTTGTTAGCTCTGCTTCATGAAAAGCGGTACACAAATATTCTGTTTCTCCTGCTCGTATTTTATTTTGCTTTGCTCTTGTGTATTTCAATGTTCTGGGGTTTTTCCCTTCTTGTTTTGGAATTTGCCTTAGCGTTCGTGCCTGCGCCGCCTGCTTCCTGAGCTGATCTGTGCCAAGCTTCAGGTTTTGCGTTTATGTTTCATTTCTTTTAGTGTCGGATATTTCTTTTATGTAATAATTACGACCAGCCATTTTCTCCTGTTTCATGGACAACTGTTAGGCTAAATATTATATGTACTAGAATTTGACATGTTTTGCATGTTCATTTCTCTGAGTTGTCATTTCATTTCGATCTGTATCAGAACTTGTATCATGAGCCCTTACTAAAATGCATGTGCACCTGTTTCAAGTTATCATATTTTAAAAAGCTTCCGCAATAAATCAATCTGTTTTACTCAAAAGTAACTATTTTAAAACTATTTGTAGTATTTCTGCTTCCGTCTTAGCAGACATGGATTCCTTTTCTCCCATGCCTGTGACATCACGGCTCGCCCCGAAGCGCACTCTGACTTTGGTCGAGACGGGTCGTGACAAGATGCAGCTTCACCGGTCTGGGAGATGAACCCAACAGCTTCAACAAAGTAACCACCTCTGTCGGGTCCAACTTCTTGAGGACGTCCTCCATCCTTTCTTCGTCGTCGCTTACTAGTGCCCACACCAATCAAGTAAACACAGGCCCCCTTAGCTGGAGGAGATTGCAATCATCGAGTGCCTTTGAGAGCAATCAGGCAAACACAGGCCCCCTTATTTAGAAATCGTCGAGAGCAATCATCGAGTACAGCTGATTCGTCGAGTGCAATCAGCCCGTTCGTCGAGTGCCTTCGTCGAGATCTCCCAGTGTCGTGAGCGCTACTGTCGAGAGCTCCCGTTCGTCGAGTGTCGTTCGTCGAGTGTCGTTCGTCGAGTGTCGTCAAGAGAACCCAACCTCTTCGTCGAGTGTCGTCGTCGAAGGGGCTCTAGCGACGGGAACTCCACGGGAACTTCAACTCCACAAGAACCAGCGGCGGGAGAACCCAACCTCTTCATCGAGTATCGTCGTCGAAGGGGCTCCAGCGACGGAACTCCACGAGAACAAACAACGGGAACTCCACGAGAACTCCAACCTCCAGTGGCGAGATCTAGTCGTCGACGAGAGCTCCACGCTTAGCGACGATCGTCGTCGTCGATGCTCCAGCGGCTCCCTTACCAGTCCTCGACAAGTCTTCAGCGACGATCGTCGTCGTCGATGCTCCAGCGGCTCCCTTACCAGTCCTCGACGAGTCTTCAACGACGATCGCCGTAGTCAATGCTCCAGCGGCTCTCTTCCAACCTACCTCTGATACCATGTGGAATTAGGGATTCTCATTTTTATTAACACATACATACATATATATATACCTCTACAACACCTTTACACGCACACCACTCCTAAACGCACATCACACCTCTAATACACGCCAACAAGATTTGTTCAGCTCTATACGCTCAGAAGAATCAGAGAAGCATATTTGAAGACTTGAAAAAAATCATCGACCGACAATCGACCATCGTCGAACGTGACTGGATTAGGGGATCGATTTTCGTCGATCGGGCATTTGCCAACAGCTCCTGCGTTCACCGAATGGGTCAAAAGATCGGTGACCGCGAGCGGGAAGCAGACAACAAAACTTGAAGAAGTTCGGTGTTCGCCTACCAAGCCAGAAATGTTCGCATACCGAGCCAGATACATTCGTCGACCGAGACCTTCCATTCAGAGATGACAGAACAAGAGGCTCTTGAAGAAAAGCTAATTGTCGATCAACCAACCTACATTCGCTGACCGGAGATTCGATCTTATCAACAATCAAGGAATGACCCATATAGAGATGAAACAGAGATCGTTGATTGTTGTTCGCCGACCGCGATCTACGTTCGTCCATCGCCTTTCGTTGATCGTTGAATGAAAACCTTCTTTTGAAGCAGTCCCAGAACGAAGAAAAAATAAGACAAGAACAAAGATCATCGATCGTTGTTCGATGAGCGATCAATCCACAATCGCCAACCAAAGTTCAAAAATTGACTGGCCCATTATTATAGTCGTTACTATTCAGAGGAAAAGTACAGTGTCGCTATTGTAGCTCATTCTTCTTGGTACTTGGGCAGCCGAAAGAAAGAACATTGAAGAAGATATAAAGGCCTTCAAAAAATACTTGAAGGAGCGCTGGATGATTCTAGAATGCCCGGAGTGAAAAAGAGATGGCTGTAAAAAAATGAGGCACAAAAACAGCTATGTGAGAAGCTATAGAAGATCAAGGAGCTCTAGGAAGAAGAAGATTAGTTAAATCTTCTAGACAGTATCCACAAGATTTTCATGATAAAAAGTCTTCAATCTGTGTCCTTACTTTGTGGAAAAGTCATTCATCACTCTGTACAGGATTCCTGAATCCCCCTTCAAAGGATAGTAGTGTTATTGTTGAGTCTCCAGAGAAATAGACTCTTTGAGCTCTTGAGTCTCCAGTGGAAAAGACTATGTTCCTGAATTGGCAATGGATTCTAGCTGGATTGTGGATGAGTGGAGTGCACTGATGATTATAAGGAAACCACTATACAATCTTTGTATCTCCTACTTTATAGCTAACTTCTTTACCGCTTTATATTATATCAAGCTCTCTTTTATCTGATTTGTGGTATCTATGGATTTGAGGGGAAAGTTTTAACTCTTTATTCATCCCCCTCTGGAGAGATATTCGGTGCTATTTTCCACACTTTCAAGCCTAATCTAAACGCATGTTGGTGCCACAGCTAGCTGGTCGTCCATCCTTAATCGATCTCCCTATAATCTCTATTGAATTTTTTCCTTCTGATGCTTCTCATATAAATGAAAAGTACAAGCATAAAGTTGGAATTGTTCAAGAAATTCTTCCGGAGATAGTTCTCTATTTAAAGATTTAAGTGACAGTAAATCAGTATGTAATTGGGCCCTAAATTTGTACATTTTGTAGTTTCATTTAAGCACAAAAAATCCACTCATCAATTAAATTCGAAAATATGAGATTTAATAAGGAGATGAAAAAATAAAAATATATTCAAACAAATCTGAGCAAACCTAATAATTAATTCTGGGAGAAAATTCTTCAAAGAAAATTTCTCATATCTAGATAGTATAAAGAGGACAGCTAAATTGACCAGACAAGGTTCTCTTTTCACTCTTGCTTATCATTTAATTCAAGCTATCTTGTCATTCTAGTGTATCTTTTCATTCTAGCTTCTCTCTTCATTCCGTAAATATCAAGAAAGACAATGTAATATGCATCCTTATTAATTGTCGTTACTAAATAAAGCATAATATATCAAAACACCTGAAGAACACAAGTGTCAGTTAATGAATAATAATGATGACAATATGACACAAACATACTAATAAGTAAATAAGTTTGAAAAAGTCAATCAACAGAAGTAGCGGCATAAACAGTAAAAGGGCAGCCCGGTGCACAAAGCATCCCCACGCAGCGAGGATCCGGGGAAGGGTCCCACCATAAGGGTGAAATGTAGGCAAACCTTAGCCTGCATTTTTGTAAGAGGTTGCTTCCAGGACTCGAACCCATGACCTCAAGGTCACATGGAAACTCAACCGGTGCCAAGGCTCCCCTTCTAACGCAATAAACAGTGATATGAAAAAAACTGGATGCAAAATAATGGTAGAGGGACAGCATACCTAGCTACAGTTATTACTACACCCAGAGAAACAAGAATGCATCCGAGTACTTGGTTGGCGCGATATCGCTTCCCTAGAAATAAGAATGACAAAACAAGTTGCCAGACCAGGAAGGTCTGCAAGGTATGGATCATTATGCATCCATGATATGTTTCTTTCAATATAAGAATGAGTATAGGTCATCACCTGTGATAATATAGGAATCCATGCCCCTGAAAGAACAGCTGCACAAGGAAAATGTGATTATTTTCATTGAAAGGATCCAAGTTGTTTACAATAGATAAACAGAATCTAGGATGGGAAAAAAAACCTAGCACCTGAGGATGGGACAATTTTTTTTTCATTAACATAGAATCTACATCTATGAATAAACTGAAATCAGAAAAGCTAGAATAAGAGTCAGAGATTGAAAGACCCTTATTTCTGCCTGTGAAGATTGGAATTATATCATAAATGTGAATGCATAAGTCTTCAAATGCACCGGTTGCATTCAAATGTCCACACAATGAAAGAAGGAAGTTCTCATTTTCAGCCATATGCTTTTTGGTATATTGGTAAAATGGAAGAGAGAGTTCGTAAATTTGGTGAATTTAGAGAGACGGCTTCATCTAACCTAAACCACTCCTTAGAAAAGATTAGGTTAATTTTAAATGAAGCTATGTTCATGTATATCCTTCCTGGGATATTCTTTCCTGTGGCAATATGGATGTAATATGGAATACATCTTCAATAATCAAAGATATGTCAGGCATATAAGTGAGACCTTCAGCTTTCCTCTTATTTCTGAGGTAGAAAACACTAAGGATCTGTTTGTTTGGACGTTTTTGTTCTATTTCTGGTGAAAGAAAACATCACCGCTCAGATAAACCATTTAGTAAACCTCTCACTCTCACCACCACCGCTCAAAAATGCCATTTTGACCTTATTTGAGACCGCAGCCCCCTCCCTCCATCCCCCACTGCTCCACTCTCACAGCCCAAATGAACAGACCCTAAAGCTCTGTTTGTTTGGATGGTGGGAATGAGAGCGATGGAAATGAGAGCTGCAGTGGGGATGGGAGCTCCAGCCCTGTGGTGAGAATGAGAGCTAAAAATAGAGTTTTGGGGCTTTCTCGCCACTAATGCGATCAAAATGGAGGTTTACCAAATACATGTCTACCTCCTATGGCATTTTTTTCCACCGGAGACGGAGCAAAAATGCCCAAATAAACAAAGGATGATACAGATGATAAAAGCTGAAGATAGCTGAGTTTAGAAAATTAACTGATATGCCGTGCAACAAAACTGAAATTTTGCAGTAGCTGATGAACTAGTATGTTAGACTTTTTATCAATGTCTTAAGGAAACAATTGAAAAGTTAGCTAATAAGCCTTAAAACAGAAAACTGTTCAGGGTAATGTCTTTAAAATGTGGATTTCATCATAGAAGTTTTTGTTAAGTGCTAACCAGGTTTGCTTTGTCCTAATTTTATGTTATGTTTTTTATTAAGACTTATTAATACTAATAGGTCAAATTTTAGATTTTATGTTCCAAGTACAAATACAAACTTCCACCGGAATGAGAGAGTGAAAAGTTCATGAAGGTACCCCAATTGAAGAGAAGAAGCATAAAAGAACAGAATAGAAGAGAGATAAAGTAGAAGAAACTTCATAAATTGTATTTAAAAGATTCAACCAAAGTCTCCACTATATGTTTGTTATCACTTATCTCCCTTACATAGACTTCGATTAACTGCTAAGCTCCATTAAACTCTATACTATATATTAAGAAAATCTACTAATTTGAAGTGCTTTTTCTTCTTTCCAATTACTTGTACTACTTTAAACTAATCACACACTTTTATTCTTAATATTTACTTTTTTCATTAAGAATAGAACTAATTATAAAATAATTATATAATATAAATTCTTGATATTTAATGTTCCTTTTTTAGCAATGAAACTAATTATAAAATATAAATTCTTGGTATTTAATATTTTTAATTAGGGATAAAATTAATTGCATAAAATGATAAAATAATTATATTATATAATATACAAATTAATTGTTTTTATTAAATAAACTTGTGGAATAACAATTTTTATATGGGGGACATCAAACGACGACTAGATGCATTGACGGTACCACACATGCACAAGGACTCATGATGTTCAAACAGTATTACTAAGGTAGCAAATTCTACTGGCTCCAAAATAGGAAATACATTGACGTTGGACTGATTCAGCCAAATATCAGCTAAACCCGATCTTCATTGTACCACTAAATAAACAGAATAGAACTTTCCTAAAATAGAAAATTTTCAGCTATGTTCTCCCGTTGACAAAATTTGGGCCCACGGCGAGGCGCAATGGAGATTCAATCTATCATTTTAGGGTTTTGAATGATACTTCTGAATTGGGCTTATAATAGTGATATTGATGATTAAAGTTGCGCTCAATTTTGTTACCGTTATTCAAAATCCACTTAATTTTGGCCCGATCAAGGTGCTCTGAGAATTTGATGGCTAGGAAGGTTGCGTCATCCTCTCTGGAGTTTGAAGATTCGACACTCGCTAAATCACCCATGTATAAAATCAAGTGTTTGACATTGAACACATCAATTTGGTTCAGCAACTTCAACTAATAGATATAATCATTAATCATTTTCAACACTTTGCAAGTGTTAATTATATGTCTAGAATCCTAACTCAAAGACGACGTTGGCATTAATCTCGACCCGCGGGGTAGTTATCAGGAGTATATTTTGGGTATTTTGTAAATGTACGGAGTGTTATATAAACTCCTCGTTCTAGGGTTAGAGTATTCAAAAAACTGAAATCCGCACACTTCCTTGTAACTGACATTGTTCTTAATTTAGTGAAAAACAGAATGCTGCTGCCCGTGGACGTAGCCCATCTTGGGGTGAAGCACATAATTATGTGTCTTCTGTGTTTTGATTTTTTTTTGTTTGATCGTTCTACTCTCGTTTCTGCAACAGCAAAGTCCAATATTCTGCTCGTTGAGCTTATTGTACTCAACAATAGTATTTTTATCCATTGTCAGAACAACCCACAAAAAATCTCCAACCTCAAAAATCACATCCCTTCTACGTTTGTCAGTAATAACTTTGTGCTTGACACTGTTTGCTTCAATCTTCTCTCTGACAAAACCTAAACGAACTTGAGATTTTCAACCAACTCTTAAGCTTTGCTATTGATCTTTCATGGAGGGGAAATCATGATTAAAAATAGAACGCTATTTGTATAGTACACATGCACTGACTGGAATGATCTTCTCTCAGTAGTACGATTATAAGACCTATTGAAAGTAAACTCTTCGTATGAAAGAGACAAGTCTCATTGCTTTGGCTTGTCGATGGCAAGGCTTCGCAGCAGATTCCACAAACTTTGGTTCACGGCTTCAATCTATCCATAGGTATGTGGGTGATATGTGGTATTGAAACACAAGTCTGTGTTAATTCTCTTCCACAAACATTTCCAGAAATGGCTCGTAAATTTGGTATTCCGATCTGATGGGTTTTGGCACTACTTGAAGGCAAACAATCTCTTTGAAGTATTAATTGCAATATTAGATGCATCATGCATGACATAAAATGCACCATTTTTTAGAAAGGACCACTAACACAAACATATTACATTTCTCAGTGTGCCGTCAATAAGCCAAGTACAATATCAGTACTCACATCTTCGCATAGGTGGTGAGTACTGAAAGAGGATAACAGATGCTAATGAGAGCTTCTCTCTCAAGTCGAGTGACAGCAGGGTCTGTAGAGATAAAAGGTGAGTCCATACTACCATAGTCGTTTATAGGTACATGATTGAGTGGTAGCATCGGGTATCCATAGAGTTGGATAGTCATAAGATCACTTTGTTGACGTTTTTAAACAAGGCCGTGTAAATGGCATCCTTGATATCTGAAGGTACGTCCGTCAAGTGACGGTGAAGACCATTACTTTTGAGTATGTTTATATTGTGTTAGACTAAGGTAAGTAGTTGGTGGCGCCATTGAGAGAAATGTTAGCGAGACCCAAATTCTTCTTGAATCCAACGTGAGGAGATGATTTTGATGTGCCTACCATGAGAAGCAGGGATCACTTCAACGTCCGAAAAAATATTGTTTGTCGAGTTCGAGCAAGAGCTGACAGATTAGCAAGAGTTCAAACGAGAAGTCATTGATGACTGTAGAGGATGTGGCATGTAGTCCTCGCACAAACAGCTGGAGCTATGCGAGAGCTCGGGTTGAGGTCGTTGAGATCATTGTGAAATCATGAATACAGGGGGAAGTGGTGGATTCAGCTGAGTCGTTGAGGTCGTTGCAAGAGTTAAGAGTAGATCGATCAGGTAGAGTGACAACTACGACGCGGTCCGTCCGATAGTCCTTGTGGAAGCTACGGTGGGGAGGACTCAAATGAGAACTTGACTAGAAGAGTGTGAGCGCTCGATGGGAGAGTACGACTCGACTGGGAGGACAGTACTCTGAAGCACAAGTGAGTCCTTTGCATGCTCCGAGAAAAAGAAAAGAATGTCGGCGAGATGTTCTCGTCGACTGTTGAGAACGAGCAAGGTTTTGAAAGAGAGCTTGAAGAGAGAACGTTGGATAATTCCCAAGCTTGGATACCATGTGGGAAGAGTAAATTCATGTCACTTTCAAATTAGAATATATGTACACTGCCTACTAAAAGTGCTCCCTTGCAGCCTCCTGACCCTGGACAGTGGACATATAGGTCGATTTTCCGGGTTTGGTGCATGATCCCACTCAATCCAATCTCCTAAGATTGACCCACTCAATGGTTAGGATCTGTCCCGTGGGGCTGGGTTGACCTTCAACTTTGTTTATTTTTCAGCAATGACATACTGGTGAACCTTCTGAACACTCCAAAATGAAAATAGATCGAGGGGGTCAGAAATTGCTTAGCACAAACTACTTGGCAAAGACTATGAAGACGCAATTAGGGGGGGGGGGGGGGGGGGGGGGGGGGGAGTAGAAGGGAGAGAACTACACCCTCAGTTTCTTTTCAAAAGCAGACTGTGATCTTAGGCTTGCCTCTTTGCTCTTGGGTTTCCCTTAGTTGTTCCCACCAGACTGAAGCCCAATCCTTCAATTTCAGGGCAGCAAGCTTCACATTCTTATAATCAAGCACATTGCTGTATTTGAAGATCGGTTCGTTGGTATTTAACCAGCCAATGAACTCTTTTGTTTGAAGACCAACTGCATGAGGACCTTCTGGGGAAGCTCAATCTTGGAATGGATTTTCAAAGGAAAACTCATATTGTGATCATCATTACAAGCTCTTTGTGCATATCTCCAAGATTCCTATCCCCCTTCTAAAATTCTGCAACCTCGACATCAATTTCATTTTTTGTGGCATTGTTTGTTGTGAGCTCCACGGCTAGTTGGTGCCCTCCTACAACCATCAGCCATCATGCTCAAGCTAGGAACCTCCATGAAGATCGATCATGGTCTCTTATACTAGCTAGTAATCCGAGGAAAAGAAGAAAAAGAACAAGGAAAGAGAGAGATAAATGGAAGAAACTCCACAAATTGTGTTGATATTTAAATGTGTATATATATGTATGGGTGTATGAAATAATAAAATTTAAGAATCTTTTTCCACTTGGTATCAGAGCCGAGACCCGTTCCTCGCGCCATCCGCACATCATTGCTCGCTTCCACTCGCATATCCGCACGTCTGCTCCCGGCGACACCTCTCAACTACGTTCCTCCCTCCGTTTCCGGCCACAGACCCCCCTCCGCAACAACTACAGCAGTCTGTCACGGACTTAGTATTTCAACACCTAAGTGTGTGCGACACTTGGCTAGTATTTCCACCAACTTAAGCTAACCAAGTAAGCCTAGATTCAATAATGCAGCGGAGTAAAGAGAAAACCTTTGATTATACTTCTGAATAAATTACAAGATAATTCGAAAGACAGTTGAACCGGACATACAAAAGGATCAAGAGATACAACAACACTCAAAGCTCACAAGCACTCAGCCCTCACAAGAGGAGTCTCACTATCACAACAAGCTCCAAAACCTTGGATGATCAAAATGGGGAAAGGTCTTCCCCTTATATAGGCCTCCACCCCCTTTTCCCTCCAAACCCAAGAATAATCTAGATTTCTCCACAGATGGAAGCGACTAGATTACTCCACACTCTTCCGTACTCTTCCATATTTCCCAAGCATGATCTTTCTCCAGCATTCTAGAATATTCTCAACATATGTAGAATAATCTTGAGCAATGGTCACGGGACGAGTGAGTTAACCTTAGCACTGTGACAAGTCGCTTCCCTGCCCTGCCGTTGTCGCTATTTCCGTCAGCCGAGCGGCGCCGGCTGACGGGATACGGCTTTCGGTTTTCTTCCGGCGGTCCGATTGATCCCAAATTTTGGGAAAAGTTTTGCTTTGGCCTTCTTGCCATCATACTGGTATTCTAGATGATTCCAACGGTTGGATGCTCCAAAAAATCACATCTAGGATTTTCTCCTTTAAGTAGAAGATGGCTCCTAACTCGGCAGCGATGTCTTTTTTGACCCCAGCTCCTTGAAGACTTGTTATACGATGTACTTCCCCTCTCTCATGGAGAAGTTAGTTACCAAGATGGAGGAGGCGGATTTGAAGGTGTTTTTGAGTTCTTGAGGAAGTCCAACGGCGAGGGATCGGCTCAGTCACAGTCGCCGCCGGTGAAGCTGGATCTTCCTCCTGTGAAGTTTAAACTTGATGGATCAATTACATATTTGAGTTGGTAGCGTCGGGTGAAGAGGGCCCTATTCGGAAAGAACCTGGAGAGCTATTTGACAGGTAAGAAAGGGGAGCCAGAGCAGGACTCGATTTGGTACAATGAGTGGAAGACTACACATAGTCTGCTGCATACTTGACTCCTAAACTCGATGGTCGTGTCTATAGCTATCACAATGGATGGCATAGAGACTGTGAGTGATGTTTGGGAGAGGTTGCAGAGGCTCTATATAGGAGTCGACAACAACACGAGGGTGTTTCAGATCGAGAGGGAGATAGAGACGGTAACCTAGGGAGACCGATTGATCCAGGAGTATGTCGTCGATCTGGAGCGACTGTGGGCAGATTAAGATCATCTCTCACCAGCCGCGTGTTGCAAGGATTCGAGTGCAAGAAAGGGGAGTGAGATGCTCAACAGAGGACTGTGCACCTTATGAGGGGGTTGAATCCGGCCTTTGAGCCAAGGTGTGCCTTGTTGCTAGCTCAGCCGAAGATTCCCTCCCTGGATGAGACGATCTCCGCCATGATGCAGGAGGAGAGCAGGATTAGGCTCCAGTCTGGTGCATCTGGCCTTCCAGGGGTGGTCACCAATCGGGGTCACACAGGATACAGGAGTGAGACACGACAGTGCTTCAACAGCGATGAGATTGGTCATCTCAGGCATAAGTCACCCAAGGAGCGGGATGCAGGTGGACGGGAACAGTTCAGGAATCGTGGTCGCGGCTGTGGGGGTCGCAGAGGTGTTGATCGAGGAGACTACCAGGCAAATTTGATGATAGCATAGGATGAGGCGGAAGGGGGTATAGTTGATGCGAGTCACTCTGAGGAGGAACATGCAATCTTGGATGCTTACTCTCAGCTGATGATGAGAAAGCAAAAGGGTGTGGTTGATAACGCATTTACCTCCTCTTCATTCAGGGGTAACGTTGCCTCTTTTGCTCACTCAACCACAGGTACTTGTGATACACTTGCTCTCGCATCTATATTCACTACTAGATCACCAGATGGATAGTCGATTCTAGTGCTTCTCGGCATGTCATTGGGGATGCTAAGGAGTTCTTCTCTTATACTCAACTAGCAGTCCCAGAGTGCATTCAGACTGCCGATGGTACAACTCAGCCAGTGGTTGGTAAGGGTACCGTGCACTGTACTAACACTTTGACTATGTCCAATGTTTTGCATGTTCCTTTCTTTCCGGTGAACCTCTTATTTATTAGTGTCATTATATTCTAACTAAAATGTGTTGTTTTGTTTGATATTCCAAAGGTGATCTCCCAGGAGGAGACTGGCAGGAGACTGGGACTGGAACATGGCATAGTGGTTGTGGTACCTGGATAGGAAAAGTATGGACTCAGCTCTTTCATCCATTGCAGAGGGTGATGGAGGAGTTGGAAGGAGCGTGGAGGACTTGTTGCTGCTTCATCATCGGCGCATGGGTCATCTTTCTTTTGTTGTTTTGAGTTGGTTATATGCACTTTTGTTTGAAAAAACTAATCAAGACAAACGTGTGTGCAATGCATGTGAATTGGGAAAATATACCAGAAACTCTTATTCCAGTTCTGGTAGTATGAGTTCTTGTCCTTTTGACTTAGTGCATTTTGATGTTTGGAGACCGTGCCTCACACCTAGTGTGAATGGATTTCAATATTTTGTCTTTCATTGACTGCTTCTCTCATGTGACTTGGCTTTACTTGATGAAAAACAAAAGTGATGTGTTTGTCTGCTTCAAAGATTTTCACAGCGGTGTTCAAGCCCAATACGGTGCAGTGGTGAAGTTGTTGTGGTCTGACAATAGGACAGAGTACACCAATAGGGCGTTTGAGGAGTACTTGTCATCACAGGGAATCCAACATCAAACCACTTGTCCATACACACCAGAGCAGAATGAGGTAGCCGAACGGAAGAACAGGCATCTTCTTGAGGTGACTCAGAGTATGATGATATCAATGAAGGTGTCAAAGTACTTGTGGGGGCAAGCAGTTCTGACCACAGATTATTTGATCAATAGAATGCCCTCGCGAGTATTGGATTGAAAGTTCCAATTGAGATGCTGAGAGGTAAGAATAGAGATATTCTTCCTCTCAAAACATTTGGTTGTGTGTGCTTCGTACAAGACAATAGACTGAATGCGGGTAAGTTGGATCCAAGAGCTGTGAAGTGTGTTTTTGTTGGGTACTTGGCTACTCAAAAAGGATATGTGTGCTGGAGTCCGACTGAGATAAGGTTGTTCGTTAGACACCTATATCATCCACCTCAAAGAATACACAGGTGATATGATTCCTCTCTCTACTCCCATTCTCCTACCGCTAAGGAGGACTTCCCGCAGCAATGCGGGAGTCTCACCTGATCGATATGGCTTTCCTCATAATATTGCTCAGTTCATTTCCTACTCTCGCATATCCCCTATAAATGGAGCATTCATTGCATCTTTGGGCATTGTCTCTATTCCTAAGTGTTGGCAGGTTGCTAAGGAGGATTCAAAGTGAAAAGCTGCAATGCTAGAGGAACTTGGGGCTCTGAAAAGAACAAAACCTGGGAGCTTGTATCACTACCACTAGGCAAGAAGACAGTTGGGTGCAAGTGAGTCTTCACTATGAAACAAAACCCAGAGGGTCGGGTCGAGTGCTACAAGGCCCGATTGGCAGCAAAGGAGTACAGTCAGGCTTATGACATCGACTACAATGAGACCATTGCACCCATAGCGAAGATGAGCACAGTGCGGACACTGGTTGTAATACCCGAACCCGGTCGTGTATAAATGTTGTATTATATTTTGAAATATAAGGCATTGGTATCCTTAGCAGCGAATGTGGGATGGAAACTACACCAGCTCGACGTGAAGAATGCATTTCTTCATGGTGATTTGTTGGAGGAAGTGTACATAGAGGTACCACCAGGTTTTGGCATGAAACAAACGACTAGTAAGGTGTGTAGACTAAAGAAGTCTCTTTATGGGTTGAGTCTCCTCGAGCCTGGTTGACAGGTTTAGGAGAGCCATGATAGGCATGGAGTATCGGCAGACCAATGCTGATCATACAGTGTTCTTTAGGCGATGTGGAGTTCACACTACCATGCTTGTCGTGTATGTGGACGTCATGATTATCATTGGTGATGATGAGAGTGAAATTGCTCAGCTGAAGACAAAATTGGGCAAGGAATTTGAGGTAAAGGACTTGGGGCAGATAAGGTATTTTCTTGGGATTGAGATAGCTCGTAGTGCAGAGGGAATTGTTCTATCTCAACGGAAATATGTGCTAGACTTGCAGACAGAGACAGGTATGCTGGGGTGCAGGCCTTCCGTTGCTCCTATTGATCAAAAGTCCAAGCTTAGTGTTGAGGCAGGATAGTAATCGATAGAGAGAGGTACCAAAGGTTGGTAGGCCGCTTGATCTATCTGAGTCACACTCGTCCCAACATATCCTTTGTTGTAAGTATGGTGGCCCGTTATATGCATGATCCTAAGGAGGGTCGTATGGATGTTGTGTACCATAGTCTAAGATACTTGAAAAGTGCACCAGGGAAGGGGTTAATCTTCCGGAAGAATGGGCATTTGAACATCGATGGCTATTGTGATTCATACTGGGCTATTTGCACCAATGACAGGAGGTCCACGTCTGGATACTTCATGTTTTTTGGGGGAAATCTGGTCTCCTGGAAGAGCAAGAAGCAAAATATAGTTGAGAGATCCACAGCCGAAGCAGAGTACAGGGTCATGGCCTTAAGTGTAGAAGAGATGTTATGGTTAAAACCCCTAATGGTAGAGCTAACGATGGACCAAAGCAAGCAAATGACTTTATGGTGCGACAGCAAGTCGGCTATTAGTATTGCAAACAACCCCGTTCAACATGACTGAACCAAGCATGTGGAGATCGACAAGTTCTTCATCAAAGAAAAGCTGAATAGTGGCGTACTGGAGCTGGGACATGTAGTTACTAAAGAATAAGTGGCTGATTGTCTCACTAAGGGACACAGTTCGCTTGATTTGTCCAGATTATGTGACAAGATTGGCTTAGTTGATATTTTTCGCCCATCTTGAAGGGGAGTGTTGATATTTAAATGTATATATACATATATGTTTTGGTGTATAAAATAATAATATTTAAGAATCTTTTTCCACTAGTTGTATCAAAAAATATTCAGCAAAAACACTCATTCCATGTTTTTGATCTCCCTTGCATGGATTCCAGATAAATCAAACTCTAATTTGGCCGCTAACATTAAAATATTATTAAAAATAGTACATTATGCAGACTTCAAAATAAGGAAATATATTGATGTGTGACTGACTCGGGCGGATCTCAACTAAAACTGACCTTATTTGTTAAATAAAGGGAATAAATTTCTAAGTAACAAATTTACATTCACATTCTATTAGGGTAACCTAATGGCAATATATATAGCCTCACTATTAAATATTACAACACTCCTCAAGATTGGTGAAAGATATTCAATAAGCCCATCTTGTTACAACCTCTGATCATATCCTCTGAATTGAGTCCCTTGGTCAAGCAATCTGCTACCTGACCCTTGGTCGAGACGTGACTCAACTCCAGTAACCCACTCACTATCAAGTTTTTCCTTTATGAAAAACCTGTCAATCTCTATATGCTTGGTTCGATCGTGTTGAACTGGATTATTTGCAATACTGATGGCTGACTGACTGTCACACCACAGCTTCATCTTACCCCCTTGATCCAACTTCAGCTCCACAAGCATCCCTTTCAGCCACAGAAGCTCTGCAACCGCTAATGTCATGGCTCTATACTCTGTCTCTGCTGTCAATCTATCCACTACCGATTGTCTCTTGCTCCTCCAGAAGATCAGGTTGCCTCCCACAAATATGCAATAACCTGAAGTGGACCTCCTGTCATCCGCACAGCTTGCCCAGTCAGAGTCACAGTATCCCTCAATCTTCACGTGTCCGTTCCTTCTGAACGTCAGCCCCTTGCCAGGAGCATTCTTCAGGTACCGCAGAATTTGGCACACTGCATCCATATGGCCCTTCTGTGGGTCATGCATGTAGCATCTCACCACGCTCACAACAAAGGAGATGTCCGGGCGAGTGTGGTTCAAGTAAATCAACCTCCCGACTAGCCTTTGATACATCTCATGATCAACTGGTTCCCGGGCCCCAGCACCCAGTTTACACTTCTGATCGATAGGTGTCGCAGCAGGTTTGCATCCCAACATCCCCGTTTCTGCGAGGAGATCCAAAACATATTTCCTTTGGGAAAGGACTATTCCCTCTACCTCGTAAGTAATCTCAATCCCAAGAAAATACCTAAGAAGACCCAGATCCTTCACCTCAAACTCCTTGCCCAGAGCCCCCTTGAGGCGGTCAATCTCCTGCTCATCATCCCCTGTGATGATCATGTCGTCCACATACACCGCGAGCATGGTAATGCGACCTTCATTCTGCCTGAAAAACACTGTGTGATCAGCGTTTATCTGTTGATAACCCATTCCAATCATCGTCTTCCTGAACCTGTCGAACCATGCGCGAGGTGACTGCTTCAGCTCATAGAGGAACTTCTTCAACTTGCAGACTCTGCCTTCTGTCTTGGCCGTTCCAAACCCTGGTGGTATTTCCATGTACACCTCCTCTGCTAGATCTCCATGAAGAAATGCATTATTCACATCTAGTTGATGCAACCTCCATCCTCCATTCACAGCCAAACTGAACAGAATCCTGACGGTGCTCATCTTCGCAACGGGTGCAAATGTCTCATCATAATCAATGTCATAGGTTTGGTTGTACCCCTTGGCAACCAATCGAATCTTATAGCGTTCAACCTGTCCCTCTAGGTTCTGCTTCACAGTGAACACCCATTTACACCTGACGACCTTCTTATCCTTTGGCAGCTGTGCCAGCTCCCAAGTCTTGTTCTTCCCAAGAGCCCTCATCTCCTCCTTCATCGCTGCCTTCCACTTCGGATCGTCTTTGCCAACCTGCCAATTGTTAGGTACAATAATACTATCCAACAATGCAATGAATGCTCTGTGAGAGGAGGAGATATTATCATAAAAGACAAAGGAAGCAAGGTCCCAACCGTATCTATCAGGAGGATTTCCCGCATAGCTGCGAATAGTGCTCCGCAATGTGACAGTTGGGGGAGGAGAAGTAAGGGAAAGGATATCACCTGAGGCTTGCAATGCTATAGGTGCTTCAGGAGTAGGGACAGACGTAGCCAAGGGACTAGGAGCTAGGTTGGGCACAGGCGCTGGAACTGGTATTGCTGGCAGTTTCCCCCTCCTACTGTATGTAAGTAGCTCCCCTTGAGTCGTAGGTCTCGCCTCTCCTCCTCAATCTCCTCCAACTGTACCTCATCACTCTCCCGCCCCTCCTCCATTGATCCTCCCTGCCATACTCTCAGATCTGTCACTAACCTCTCCCTCTCTCGCCTCATATCTTCGGTATCTGACAAATATGGTGTGGGTAGGGCTCCCTCCTGTCGGTAGTACTGCTCCAGCTCTCTAAAGTGAACATTCATGCTCACAAAGCTTCTTTTTTCCACTGGACTCCAGCACACGTACCCCTTCTGAGTACAAGAGTAACCCACAAATATACACTTGACCGCCCTCGCATCAAGCTTACTAACACCCGGCTTGTTGTCCTTCACGAAGCACACACCCAAATACCTTCAAAGGAAGGATCTCCCCATTATGTCCCTACAACAGCTGACACGGAGACTTCCACCCCAGAACTTGTGATGGCATCTTGTTGATCAGCTGTGTCGTTGTCAACACCGCATATCCCCACCGACTCTGAGGAACCTTCATGTTGAGCATCATACTCCTTGCCACCTCCAGAAGGTGTCTGTTCTTCCTCTCCGCCACTCCATTCTATATCGATATGTATGCACATGTGGTCTGGTGCAATATCTCATGGACTGATAAATACTCCTCCATTACCCTATTCATGTATTCTGTCCCATTATCCAACCTTAGTACCTTAATCACTGCAGTGCATTGTATCTGAACATGCTTATGGAAATCGCGAAAGCAGTTAAGTACCTCACTCTCACTTTTCATCAAATATAATCAAGTGACACGGGATGCACAATCAATAAAGGTGACAAAATACTTATAATCATTCAAGAAACTTACAGCACAAGGCCCTCATACATCGGAATGAACTATATCAAAAACAGAAGAGCTTCTTCGGCCCATACTAACATATGAACTCCTAGTAAGCTTGCCTAAATCACATGCATCACACACCAATTTAACTTTATTTGCTTTTTCAAAAGGAGCAGGAAATAGCCTAGCTATAGTGCCAAACGAAGGGTGCCCCAACCGCCTGTGATGGAGAACCAGCGTATCCTCTGCACTCAGCTTCTGTCCTCCAACTACTGCCTTCTCTACCACAGATACAAGAGCCGCATCCAATCCTCCCCGATCCAGATACCACAGCCCGTCATGCCAAGTCTCAGTCCCAAGTATCCGCCTCGTCCCTTTCTCTTGGAAAGTTACCTTGGGAATATCAAAAGACACAACACATCTCAGTTGAATGATTATGGAACTAATGGATAAGAGACTAGCCGGAAAAGAAGGAGCATGCAGAACATTGGATAGTTTTACTAAACCTGAACAATTAATAGTACCCTTACCGACCACTGGTTGGAACGTACCATCCGCCGTCTGGATGCTATCTGCGGTAGCTAGGCAAGTGTAGGAGGAGAACTCGCCTGCATTTCCTGTCACGTGACGTGATGCTCCAGAGTCAATGATCCAATTTGATGATCTGCAGGAAGATATGGATGCAAGAGCAAGAGATCCATCAGTTGGGTGGGCATACAAAGTGACCCCCCCCCCCCAGCTCCATCCCTACTCCCCTCGCCCATTTGTTTCCTCTTGATGCCCTCCATCATGCTCAGTAGAGTCTGTTCCTCCTCTGAATAGAAAATGTCAACTTCCTCCACACTGTCAATCATGCCCAAATTGGCTCGATAGCCTCCTCGGCCACCACGAGCCCGACCACATCCACGACCACGTCCCCGTCCACCACCCGAATCTCTCTCCTTGGGCGGCTTGGGGCAGGCAAGCCTCAGATGACCCACCTCCTCACAGTTGTAGCAGTGTCGGGTTTCTTCCCTCTGTCCAGTAACACCAGGGCCAGCAACTGCTAGTGCTGACTTCACAGTAGTGGACCCTCCTGTCCCTGCCTGAAGTTTGAGACGTGTCTCCTCCTGGATCATGGTAGAGATGGCCTCGGTAAGCGTAGGAATCTTCATACCAGATAGAAGCAGGGCTCTCCGCTGATCAAACTTGCCATCTAATCCCTTCAGGAACTTCATCGTCCTCTCCTCCACGATGATCTTGGAAGCCCGACACTGCGAGTCGCTGCAACACATCCCGCCGGAAGCGTGATTGTAATCCACTCATAGACGTTCCAACTCTGAGGCGTACTCCTGCACCATCTTCTCTCCCTGAACAGTGTCATCGACCGCTCCCTTCACCTGGAAGACCCGCAGAGTTGTTCCCCACGCCATCATATGTATTCTTCAGCTTGTCCCAAACCTTCATGACCGTCTCCAATTCATCAACCGCAGCGGCAATCGATGGGACGACCGAGCTTAGAAACCACATAAACACCATCATATGGGCCGATTCCCACTCATCTCCTCCAGTCTCTGGTTTCTTCAACGCCCCCGTCAGGAAGCCCCCAACCTGTTTGACGGCAAGGGTTTTCTTCACACGGCGTGACCAACTCAGGTAGGTGGTCGATCCATCAAGCTTCAGATCAATCGGTGGAAGTTCCAGCTTCGCTGGTCGGTGTGATGAACCCAACCCTCAACAATGTGGCCAGCTCATCCGGACCCAACATCTTGACGACATCCTCCATCGTACTGTCCTCCGGCGCCACGAATCAGCTTCCTCGTGGAACACCACATCCCGTACTGAATCAAGCAATGCCTCCTCCTGCCCTAGATTCGATCATCTCATCCTGAAATCGGGGTATGACCATCGTGCGGCAGAGGGGGGAAGAGACCGGCTGCTCCAACTGGCCGCTAGGAAGGCCCGCTACGGCGCGGAAGGGTGGTCGTGCAGCGCGGAAGACACGTTGCGGCTGGCCTGGCCGCAGCCAGAGATGCGGCGGCTGCGAGGGCTGGAGTCGCTGGAGACCGACGGGGAGAAACGTTGGAGAGTCGCGGGAGACGGAGTCGCGTGCGGAGGTTGCGGGAGATGGAGACGCTGGGAGTTCGCTGGAGACGGAGCCGCTGCGGAGATCGCGGGAGACGGAGCCGCTGGGAGGTCGCGTGCGGTGGTTTTTTTCCCTTCCTCTGATACCAAGTTACGAAATACACTCACATTCTATTAGGGTAACCTAATGGCCATATATATAGCCTCACTAATAGATATTACAACACTCCTTAGTGGCTGTTACTCAAAACTGCTCAGATGGCCTTCAAATCCACAAATTATTAGCTCATTGAAATTCTTCCAGAAATTTGATGCCTAAGAAAACTACGTCATAAGCTTATTATTCCCATTTGCAATCTTTCTCTCGTGGTTCTTTGTTATGCTACAGATTTTAGTCGTCGCCTCCAGCTGGCGCTGCTCTCATTCGCAGTTCTCTCCAGTTGCCAACGTTAACTAAGACATGATCTCATCCTGAATTTAAACATGTGGGAATAGTCTCTGCATATCAAGTTCCTTGAGATGTAATTCCCTCTTTTATCTATGAACTACATAGTTACAATCAAACAGTCAAACATTAATTTCATCGCAAACTAGGTCTACGATTAATGAAAGAAAACTTGTGAAAGATAAAGCGCAAAGAATCAATTCAGCTCAAAAAGAATAAGTTTCAATATTTAATATGACGTGTTCACTCAATGCATACCATCAAAAAATCATGAGACTTTTCTCCAAACAATAAAAAAGGCTGCCCGATGCACATCCCCGCGCAGTGAGGGTCCAGGGAAGGGACCCACCACAAGCGTGAAATGTAGGCAAACCTTGCACTGCATTTTTGCAAGAGGTTGCTTCCAAGACTCAAACTCATGACCTCAAGGTCACACGACAACACCTCAACGCATGACTTTTCTCCAAACAATACTAAAAGAACTCATCAGTGATGTATGATGATATTTTCTATAACAAATATTTTCATAAAATTTTAAGGACATCATATCATTTTCAACAACATAATTGCATAATGCACTAAGCTGATAAATTTTCAAGGCCAACATGTTTGTGTTACTAGAAAGCATAATGCAGTGAGCTAAACTAACCAATACCACCAATACTGTGACTCAGCAAATATAACAAGGAGATTCATTTTAAACATACCACCAGCTGCCATCCCTGATGCTGCCCCCAGAGCTTCCAACAATCCTACAGCCATGAATGGAGTTTTGGGCATAGAAAGCATCTCATCCGTAACAATGCCAGCACGATAGCGGCCATAAAGGATGGAGAAATATACTATCACATACCTGCAAAGATACATACTAATTAAAAATAATACTAATAAACAATTTTTCTTTCATGTCTCTGGACACAAAAGCAAAGGAGGTCAATAGCGTCAACATTCAAGGAGCACTATAATGTATCTCCTTCTTATTCAGTCACTATTTTAAATTTAAAATTTCAATTTCATCCACTGAATTCTAACATACATCCGAACAATGAAATTACTAATTCTAATTCCTGTGACAGAATTCATGTATTCAGTCGAACAACAAAATTGGAATTAACTTCAATTCCAATTCATGCGGGAATTTGAGTTGACTTCAATTTCAATTCCTGCGGGAATTGAAATTGAATTGGGTCAATTCCAATTCAATTTAGAGCATTAAGTTATGTTCAGGATTTGTTATGAAATGTAAAAAGCTATAAATATAGGTCTTATGGTTGAAATTATGAAATGTGTTAGAAAAGCCCATATCAAAGGCCCATAGTTAGGCCCATTATTGCATTTATGAGTGTATTTATTTCTCTCTCCTTTAGTCCCACATTGTGTATAGGATTTTCTCTCCTCTCTTCTCTCCTATAAATATGTATTCCCTCCTTGTATTTTAAAATACGTGTAATACATACAAGTTTCTACATGGTATCAGAGGGATCGGTCCAAAATTTCCGGTCTCCCGTGTTCTGACCGCCCACCCTCCCTGTCGACTTGTGGCGGTCTCATTTTCTGAGACCGCTCCTCCTGCTGCTGCTTCCAGCAGTGCTCCCAGCCTCCCACGCATCCCTCTCTTCTTGGCTTTTATAGCCTGCTTCCTTTGGCGTGTGGGACCCATCTCCTCCTTCCGCTTCTCTGCTCCGCCCGCAGAAGCTCACGCGATCTCCAACCGCAGAACTCACGCGGTCTCAATCAGCGATCTCGCAATCGATCCCGCAGAACTCCCGTGGTCTCGATCAGTGTTCTGATCTCGCAATCTAGCTGCGACTCGATCCCGATCTCGCCTTCGATCCCGCACCAGCGATCTCTACCAGCGATCTCCTCCTCCCCGCGCGCTTCTCAGCGGTCTGCCAGCGGCTCCTGCGTGCTTCTCAGCGAGCTCTCCTGCCCGCCGCTCCTGTTACGGTCTTCCCCATAGTCTGCCAGCAGCCTTCCCAGCGGTCCGCACCTGCTCGCCTTCTGCCGAGCTCTCTCCCTGCCAGCGGCAATCTCCCCGAGCTCTCTCCTGCTCGCCTCCAGCGGTTTGCCAGCGAGCCCTGTCTCCAGTCCAGCAGCGGTCTCCAGCGAGCTCGTCCAGCACGCTCTCCTGTCCAGCGATCTCCCTCTGCGAGCTCCAGTCCAGCGTGCTCACCGTGACCGTGCGGTCTAGATATCCGTTCTGCCGGCTTGCTCTTTTCCTTGCAGTCCGCTGCTTTCTCTGATATAATGGGCTCCTCTGAGAACTCCTCGCCTTTGCCTACTGAGACCGTCCAACAACACCCTCCTAGTGAGCTCCGTGATGAGCTGTGAATTACTACTCTCTCCCTCTCCGGGAAGAAAAACTTCATTCATTGGGGTCACTCAATCCGCCGGGTCCTCCAGGCCAAGGGTCTTCTCGCTCATCTTACCGATGATCCCCCGGCTCCTACTCCTCCTGAGTGGCTCAAGACTGATGGTCGGGTCCAGACCTGGATCCTTAACTCTTTGGAGGGCGAACCATATGAAATGGTCATGTACCTGCCCACGGCCAAAGGGATGTGGGACGAGCTCCACTCCTTATACTCCGGCAAGGACAGCCTTCAAAGTCTCTTCGACATTATCACTGATCTTCAGGCTCTGGACACCAGTGGACCAAACATTACCTTTGTTGTCGCTCGGGTCAAGTCACTCTCCGAAGCATGGCTTCAACACCAGCCGCCCACCTCTGATCTTGCCACTCAGCGCGCGCAAAGGGAGGCCGTCTGCATTGCTATGCTAATGGCCCGTGTCCCTCCACATCTTCTGAGTATTCGAGCACAAGTCTTGGCCTCGACTCCCACTCCCTCCTTATCGGCTGTCTGCTCCATGCTACTCAAAGTATCACAACCTCCGGAGGCTCTTGCTCCTCCCTCACCGGCTCTTCTCCAAAATGTCCCTGCTCCTTCATTTCCTCCTCCTTCTAGCCGAGGAGGTCGGTCGGCTTACCATGGAAGGGGCCGTGGTGGACGAGGACGGCCGAAGTGCTCGTTCTGTGGTCGTGATGGCCATTATGAGTCCACCTGCTTTCAGAAGACTGGCAACCCTCCTCCTCCACGACCGACTGCTGCAGTCGTTGACGATAGCTCCTCGGCCTCTCGTGCCGATCTTGAGGCTCTCCGCCTACAGTTCCAGCAACTCCAAGGGATGATGACTCCACCTGCCTCGGTCGCCTCCGTCTCCAGCCCAGGTATCGTTTGTATCTCCACTAGTCCTCGCTGGATAGTGGATTCGGGTGCCACTCATCATATCACCTCTCTTCAACCGCCAACGTATTCGGGCGCTCCTCATCCGAAGTGTATCACTGTGGCCAATGGAGCGACTATCTCTGTGTCCGGCTCAGCTGACCTATCTCTCAGCCCATCCATTTCTCTCCGCTCGGCACTCCATGTTCCGCGCTCCCCATTTAACTTACTCTCTGTTAGCCGTCTCACTACTGATTTGGATTGCTCCGTCACTTTTTCACGTTCTTCTTTTCTGATACAGGATCGACGGACGGGGACTACCATTGGTAAAGGGCAGCTGCGCAACGGGCTCTACCTTCTCGACGACTCTCCCACCATCCTCGCCTCTGTCTCTTCAGCTGACTGGCATCAGCGTCTTGGCCATGCTCCCCTCCCTATCCTCAAGAAGGCACTCCCCGATGTATCTTTTCCTGCATTTCAATGTGAATCATGTATTTTCGACAAACAGCCGCGTTCATCCTTTCCTGCAACTTGTACTCGGAGCTCCGCTCCTTTTGATCTTATTCATTCCGATATCTGGGGTCCCTATAAAATTTGTAGTATCTCTGGATTCCGTTACTTTATTACTTTTATTGATGGATTACTCCCGCACAACATGGCTATACTTACTTCGCGAACGCTCTGAGTTACCTCGTGTGTTTAAGGCGTTTATCCTTGAAACCCGCACTCACTTCTCCACCACCGTCAAAACGCTGCGCACCGATAATGCTCGCGAATACACCGACAATGAGTTTTCGAGCTTATGCTCTGAATTCGGGATTATTCATCAAACCTCATGTGCTTACACCCCTCAACAAAACGGTGTGGCCGATGATATGGCCCGCTCAATCATGATTCACATGAACGTTCCTAAGGTCTATTGGAACTTTGCGATATCTACCGCATGCTTCATTATAAACCGTCTTCCCTCCTCTGTACTCAACAATGCCAGTCCGTTCAATCTACTCTTTCCTTCTACTCCGGCCTTCCCTCTCACACCTCGAATCTTCGGTTGTACGTGTTACGTCCACTCCATGGGACCATCTACGGACAAACTAGATCCCAGAGCGACTAAGCAAATGTTTGTTGGCTACTCCCATACACAGAAAGACTACGTCTGTTATTCTCCTCTCACTCGGAAAATTTCGGTGTCCGCTGACGTAACCTTCCGAGAAGACCTGCCATTCTTTCCAGCTCCAGCAACACCTTCTCCATCACCTTCTCTCCCACAACCCGTCATGCGACCCATCGTCCCGGTTAACACGCCTCCTCCACCACCTCTGCCACAACCACTCCCTACTCCGCCTCCCTACCGGCCGCCTCTTATCCAGGTCTATTCCCGACGCACTTCCCGCCTCGTTGCCCCTGCGCGGTCGTCCTCGTCCTCTGGTGCTCCAAGTCCTGCTGATCCGGTAACAGAGTCCACCGTTCATCCAATGGCAAGCTATGTATCCCTGCATCATCTCTCCCCTCCACTTAAAACTCTTGCTACTTCTTTGTCTACTGTGGCTATTCCTCACTCAGTACAGGAGGCTCTCCAACACCCTGGCTGGCGCGCTGCCATGGAAGAGGAAATGACAGCTCTCTGGGCAAACAAAACCTGGACTCTGGTACCCCGCCCTCCGGGTCAGAAAACAGTTGGCTGTAAATGGGTCTTTGTTATCAAACATGCTCCCAATGGCACTATTGATCGGCTGAAAGCTCGTTTGGTCGCTCGTGGATATACTCAACAACATGGCATTGACTATGAGGAAACCTTTTCTCCGGTGGCGAAACTGAATACCGTTCGTGTGCTCATCTTTGTTGCTGTACATCGACGGTGGCCCCTCTATCAATTGGACATCAAAACGCGTTCCTCAATGGCGATTTACAGGAGACGGTGTACATGGAACAACCTCCCGGGTTTGAGACCACGGGGGAGTCACTGGTCTGCCTACTGTTGCAATCTCTGTATGGTCTCAAACAATCCCCGCGGAACTGGTTCAACAAGTTCAGTAAGGAACTTCGGGTACTTGGTTTCAAACAGAGCTCGGCAGATTCCTCTCTGTTCATTCGCCATCAGCCAACTGGAACAGTCATCCTATTAGTTTATGTGGATGACATCGTCATTACTGGAGATGACGTCACAGGGATACAGAAGGTCAAACAACATCTCAGCACTGCCTTTCAGACAAAAGATCTAGGAAATCTCAACTACTTCCTGGGTTTAGAAGTCGCCAGACGATCTGATGGTCTCGTCCTCTCTCAGCGGAAATACTGCCTCGACCTTCTCCACGATGCAGGTTACTCTGGATGCAAGTCAGTCAACACTCCAATGGATGTAAATCACAAGATTTCTGCTCAGGCATCTGACACTGAACTTCTGCTGCAAAATCCGGAGTATTATCGCCGTCTGGTCGGAAAATTGATCTACCTCACAGTGACACGACCAGATATATCACTTGCTGTAGGTATTGTCAGCCGATACATGCATACCCCTCGGAGTTCTCACTTACAGGCTGTTGAACGAATCCTCTGATATCTTAAGACAGCTCCTGGTCAAGGCCTTGTGTACAAAACCTCATCTTCAACTCCAAATCTAGTCGCATATTCAGATGCTGACTATGCTGGGTCCATAGATGATCGGAGATCAACAAGTGGTTTTTGCACTTACTTTGGAGGACACTTGATCACCTGGCGGAGCAAGAAACAAGCAGTAGTTGCACGATCTTCAGTTGAAGCAGAATATCGGGCAATGGCATCAGTAGTATCAGAACTAACGTGGCTTGAAAGCCTTCTCACGGATCTTGGTATGAAGCTTCCCTCACCTGCTCTCCTTCTCTGTGACAGCCAAGCTGCAATACACATAGCCAAGAATCTCGTCTTTCACGAGAGAACAAAACATATTGAGGTAGACTGCCACTTCATTCGAGAGAAAGTCCAGATGAAGAAGATTGAATTGAAGCATGTTCCGGGTACTGAACAGGTTGCGGATGTCCTCACAAAGGCACTGTCCAGTACTCTCTATCATCAGTGCTTATCCAAGCTTGGCGCCTACGATTTGTACGCTCCAGCTTGCGGGGGAGTGTTAGAAAAGCCCATATCAAAGGCCCATAGTTAGGCCCATTATTGCATTTATGAGTGTATTTATTTCTCTCTCCTTTAGTCCCACATTGTGTATAGGATTTTCTCTCCTCTCTTCTCTCCTATAAATATGTATTCCCTCCTTGTATTTTAAAATACGTGTAATACATACAAGTTTCTACAAAATGAATGAAATCTCTTCCTATATTCTTCTATCTCTCTTCTTCCACAAGCTCCCTCTTCTTCCTCAACCCCTCTTTCTTCTCTAACTCCCTTTTGTCTAAGCTCATCTTGTTCCCTCTCGTGCAGATTGATGCTATTCGCAGTTTGGTGCTGCGCACAATTTTGGGCTTCGTACGGATGATTACTCAAGGTGGTGTTTGTTGGGATGATTCATAATCATAGCACTCTGAATTTATATATATATATAGGTATGTATGTATGTATGTATATGTTATACAGGGGCGGATCTAGATGATGGATTTAGATTCATCTCGCCGAGGTAATGAATTTCGACTACTTACACGTCAAAAATGATGGTCGAATGAGGGAAAAACGGCTCTGGTAAGATAGAGCCGTCAAATTTCTTTTTGGCTGAAGGAAGACGATGTTTGACCCTCCATGTCGAAATTCCTGGATCCGCCATGTATCTATATGTGTGCGTGTGTATTACTGCTTTAACAAGATATCATATATCACTTGTATATATGCCTGAAGAATGCCGAACCAGAGAAAGCCCTCGCACGTGAGCAGCAATCAAAGAATAAGAAGTGGACTCTACTTGGCTTCGGACTTCGTACTCGTCGGTGTAGATTTCTTTCGGTGGTGGTGGGTCGTTTGACGACGACGAAGATTCGTTATGCTACCAATCTTATGTCTATGTTTCACGGGATTGCAGTTAACTTTTTCCATTCTTCGGATCATTTGTTGTTCAGCTTTATCTGCACGTTGTATTTTCTTCTTCATTTTGAGTACTACTTTTTTATTGCTGCAATAAATTTGTGTGGAGCTCGTGTTCTTGTTTGATTTTGTTTAGAATGTCCTACAGAAATCATCTGGAATCCTAACAGAGAACCAATACAGAGTATTTGCCGCACCCAAAAGGCCAAAACAGAACATTTTAGGCAGCAGAGAGAACCCGAATTTCATACTTGGTAAAACAAAACACAGAGCAATTTCAGGCCCACATTGCTGACATCAGCACGAGGATGTAGCGGCGCTATAAACTCTGTTTATTGCTATTTTCATTTCTGTCTTGAAATATATAGTATGTAGAAGACGATACGAGTTCGTAAGAGTTCAAACTGTACAGGGAAAACATTCCTGTACAGGCAAGTGCAGGAACGAGAAGAAGAAGAAAAAGAAGAGGGACTAGGAAGGCACTAACCCGATCGTGGCGAGCTGGGCTAGAAAGAAGGGATACTGCTTCAGCGGGACGAGAGCAAGCTTATAAAGCACCCGATTCCCAGTTCCGAGCACTGCCGTCATTGCCGCAGCCGCCACCACCTCCGATCTCCTCCTATCTTCGGCGGTCAATACAGGAATCACATCCCCTTCCAAATCTCCAATCCTCTCCCCAACCGCGTTCAACCGCGGCGCCGAAATCACTCGATCCCGTACCTGGCTACTCCTCGCCCATTTACACCCCGATCCGCGCGGCAAAACAGCTTCAGCGACGAATAATCCACCCACGGGACCAACCGTCGGTGGTCTGAGTCGGATCACTGCCGATGAAAGCCCGTCGATCGGCCGTCGGCGAAGCCGCCGCAGTAGATCATGCGGAAGGGTGAGATCTGGAGACGATCGGCAGCAAGCAGACATCGAGAATGAAGAGTGCCGGCGGTAGAAAGGCTGGGATGACTGAATCAAACGAATAGATCTTCCCCTTCGCCGAGATCATATATAAAATGGACAGATGATTTTGATTTTTGCTGCTTCGGAGTTTTTGGGAGTGCGCTGTCGTTGGAGGGAAAAAGGAGAGACGGAGAATTAAATCATCAAAAGGCGAATGCGCGAGAGAGAGAGGGGAGAGAGAGAGAGAGAGTCTGAGAAGATTCGATCACCGGCGGCGACCGACTGCTTCTCTTTTGAGCGAAATGTACGAGTGTTTTTTGTCGCAGTTCGCCGTTGGATCACCTGCGGGAGGATGAACAGCATGCAAGCTTTGCCTCCAATGATCATTGATTCATGATGTACACGTGGGGAATATATGTTGATCGTTGACTGTGAATCCTTGTTCCGGCGGCGAATGAGAAAACAGAAATTTTTCCCGGCAACTTCTATTATCTTTGCGCCAGGTTATTGTGAGATGATTTTTATGTGCTAGCCACGTGTATAGATCTGTGTTTGAGGTGGGTTGAATTTTGACGCGTGTACTTGTTCTTTTTTATTTTCCTGCACAAAGATAGCACAAAGACAGTTATTAGCTGTCCTACTATGGCTATTCATAGTCTTAAAAATATCTAAAATGACTATTCACAGTCATAAAAACACTTAAATTTATTGGACTGCGAATATCAATGGACTATGTTTAGCAGTTATAGGACTGCTTATAACATTGCCCTTATTAAAAGTTCTGAAAATTGATTATCATGCTACTTTAATTTCGGGATGAAATTCTTATAAATAGAGAATAATTGTATCACCCCGAAAATAAACTCTTTGACACATATTCACATGCGTTAAACTCACCCATGAGGGACTAGGGGTCTCAGTGAAACGGTTAGGTGTGGTTTGGGGTTTAATAGCGGCACACACCCGGACGCACGCTCGTGGGTCTGGCGCACACCCTTCTTGTAGTGGCACGTGCTCGGACGCATGTCGGTGTGTATGGCACATGCCATTCCTGTAGTGGCACACACTCTGACGTGCGCTCATGTTTAAAATGCACACATATTGTCAAAAACACACCCAAAATCTGTAACACTTCCAGGCGCATTTTCACTAATTTAATGGACAAATGCTCGTGTGCCCAACGAGAAACAATTCTAAAGCCTCTTTTAAGTCGCGTATCGCAATCCAACCGCTCAGAATCTTCCCAGACCCTCTTAGGTCAAGATTAGGGTTGAGAGGAGTTCATTCCACCCTTCTCTTGAATTTTTGAGAGAGGGAGAGGAGAAGAGGAGGAGAACCTAAGGCTTGTGGATATTTCACCATTGGAGAGACCTTGGAGCTCCAATTGAAGAACCATGGTCAAACAATCGAATAGCTTCTCCTTCCGATCATCGATATACGCTCTTTCTTCCAAGATTTTCATGGCGTCGCGGAGGACTCCAAGGATAACAATTCTTTCCTCCGGTCTTAGGGTTATTTTCTTGTTTCATGTTCTTAATTTCTTGCATTAGGTGAGTCTCATCTCACTAATTAGTGGAGGAATGTCCATATTTGGTTCATTAGAACCCTGGATCACCGGATTGTGACATAAGCATGATATGCATTAAAATTTTGATATTCAATTTTGGATTAGGCATGTTGTGTGAAGCATATTCGTGGTTGTAGCCCCAGATCAGTGATGTTTATGTGGCGATTGCATTTAGGTGAGTCTTATTTTGTGTGGCTGGATAATACTTTGCAAGAATCATCGATCGTAGTGTGTGTGGCAATGCAGTTATTTGGGTGATTTTGACATTCCTATAGTAACCCCATGATCGAAGACGATAAAGCTGCGAGATTGCCTCATTATGGTGCATGGATGCTTAGGGCATAGCTAACAATCGTCACATAAGGTTTTGTGGTTATTGTATTTGAATAATAACATAGTCAATTCGACTTGGTGTGTATTGAATTCGATGGTTGAAATGATCATATACTTCCCATTACGAGCTTCGATAGTTGAGAGGACCATATACCTCTTATCATGATATTTGATGGTTGAAATGATCTTATACCTTCCGTCATAAGGTGAGATTGTCAAATACCTCTCGTTTTATGATTCGACATGGAGTGAATCCCGTCGGGTGCTCGTTTCGTTAAGACACTACATGGCAAATGAACTCGAGTGGGGTTTTGATTGGTGCTTGAGACTTGGAATTTGGTGGTCATGAGTGTCATCAATCCATGTGTTGATGATTGATGTTATGTTAAAAACATGTGTTTATGTGGTAGGGATTGTTGTGAATCTCCGACCGAACCCAACCACCATTTATAATGCATAATTAGACTCACTTTGATTTACTTGCTCAACTTAGAAAGTGTTTGATGTCTGAGCATTTAAATGATTTGGATATCTCTTGTCCTTTGCTATTTTCGAATACATATTGCATGTCCTTCGTGTTGCATACTTGCAAGTGTGCAATGACTCTTCCCGGAGTCTGCTAGGACTGCCAGGGGAAGAAGTCGTTACGCAGTTTGTGGTCAGGTCATAGTCCACTCTCATTTATTTATTATACATATTTGGTTGCATGTAGCGTGGCACGTGGTGGGACATAGCAGGCCAAGATCAAAGTTGAATGAAAAGGTAAAAAGAAAATGTCGAAAAACATGTTTAATGTTTTATCATTTCATGTATCAGGTATACGTGCTTTGTTTTATATTATGTTGTATGAATATATGTGTGACTATTTGTAATGTCCATAAGGCCGAGTGCAATGCTTCTACTTTGAGTTAGTTGTGGACATTCATATTTGAGTAAACAATTTTATATGTTTTCGCTAGTTTGTTGTAGACTCTGAGTTAGTATGAGTTTTAAATTTGTGTACCATTTCATAATATCCTACTTGTGAAGTTTGTATGTTGTGGGGGCCCATTCGGACTCATATTATACGATAATTATAGATGGAATGTTACAATGAGGAAGAGCCTTACAATTTCAGAGGATCATAGATTTCGAATAGCTCAACGAAGTTCAAATATGAAAGTGGAGGCAGATTCGTAGCGGAAAAATGCACATGATAGGTACCTTGATTGTAAGCCCCCCCCCCCCCCCCCCCCCCCCCCCCCCCCCCCTCCCGAACTGAACCCAGGTCGGGAGAAAAGGGTATTACTGCCCAAGACGGTCACTCAGTGCTTCCCGGGTGGCAACGGCCCACCTCTCAAGCACTGGGTGGTCGCCTTGTCAGGCAAGAGAATTAACACATCACATCAGATCACAGTGTGAAAGCAATCATAAGGGGAAACTAACTAGACATATGCATATATATAAGCAAAAGGTCGTAGCCAACTGTTTACATGGGTGACCCTGTGGGCTAAGGATAACTACTACAACCCTACATTCCTTACATAGTCATATACCCTGGGACTCACATCACGGAAGACAGGAGGTGAGGCCGGTGTTTCTGATCAGGCAATCTTAAAAGCTGGCATGCTGTCATGCGGTATGGGGGCTTCGCGCTGTCCCATCTTCTGTGAATAGTTATGAGTCACAGAGCTAAGTGGAAAACACTTCTCCTCCCCGGATCCGTATCCTGGGGACGAGCTTAAGCACTCAAACAGTAAATAGATAGCCGAAACCAAAAAAAAGGTTAGCAACATGCAAATAACTGGAAGCCATAATAATAGCATCAGTTATTTAAAAGAATAGCTCAGCTAATAGCAGTAATAACACTAGTAACCGCAATTTGCAAACACACCGCAGGTGTTCAAAACCCGCTTACACGACCCTGTGCCGACACATTTGGACCGCTTTTTTTCTAGCAGGGTAGCGAACCTCGCGGGCCTCACCGATGTGGTCGTCGGAGACAGTGGCCAGTCCTGCCACTTCTGGGTGTGGTCGTACCGCACCACCCAGGCCCTACTGTACAACTCAGTGTACTCCTTTGATGTGAGCGACATCCGGCGATTATGAAATATAGGCCGACCAGTGGAGGCAAATCAACGGGTATAGAATGGTGATCACCCGCGGTACACATCTCCCTGTCGCCATGAGTCGTCAACTCTCCCGCACCGGTACGAACGGTCTGCAGGCGTGACCGACCCGCCAATTTTACTGCAAGTATTTCACAAACAGTTAATTAAATAGAAAAGATATACTTGGGGTCTGCCACGACCTTCTTAAATCGACCGGCTGCTCAACTTTTGGCCGGGAGGCGCAACGGGCGTGAGGGCACATTATTTGGGGCTAACCCTGGAGGAGATGTTGAAACCGGCAACCGGTCTCCTGAGTTTGGACCCACTGGGGGGTGTAGCCGACGCTTACTTCTCCCTCACTAAACTCTCTGACTGGTGGATGAGGAAATTGGAATAGACCCAAGGCTGCAGCGAGGAGGTCCCGCCACACACCCAGAAGATCTTAGAGAGCTTCCCCTCCCAAACCAAAGCTCAGTCGGGCACCTTGGAGGGCACTAGCAGCCAACCAAGACTAGCCTAGAGGAGAGGACTCTCCAAGAATCGGATCTCCTCCAAGGTGCCCTTAAGGGTCTATTTATAGATTTTTTCTAGGCTGGTCTGCAAATAACATGAATCCGCCTTTTAATTTTACTAACCGCACCCCAAATTGGTCTGCTTATAGCCTAACTCCGCTGTTCTGAGGGGCTATTTGCAGCCCATAAGGGGCATCGTGGTCATTTCCTCCTTAAAGCCCTGGGGGGCGAGTGGTCCATGAGGGCACCACTCGCCGAGCTCCCGCTCGGCCGGGCGAATGCACGCACTCCTGGGCGAGTGGTCCGCGAGGGCGCCACTCGCCGATTTTCTCCCTCTCGCCTGCGGCTCGCCCCTACTCACCCGGGGGTCTTCCCACCCGTCTCAGCCTGGGCGAATGATCTGGCTGACCCAGATCTCGGCAGTTGACTTGAGGGACCCACTCCGTGAATACGGGTTGTACACAATCCCCGCTCTTTGCGAGCGGTTCCTGCGCTCGGAAAGAACAGTCCAACCCTGTATTCGGTGAGTGCTTGCTGACTGGACTCATAAGATTCTGTGGGTCCCACCGTCACCCTATATATACTTCTTCATGTCAGACTTTCCTGGAACGCTCTCATTCCTCGGCTCGGAGCCTTTTCTCTCCCTTGACCTTTTGCCAATTCCAATGTCTTTTCACAAGCCTTCCGCGAGACCCCTCTCGCAGGAAGTGATTGAACGCCTGGCTGCGGCCCAGAGCGCAACTGCCCCCAAGACGGCCAGGTTTGCTCCCTGGCTTACGTCCAAGCGTGACCCGAGTGCCCCTTACGTCTCGCGTCGAGCCAAGGCGATTCGGCTGAATCGTCAGGGAGGCGAGACTGCCTCGGAGTCTCCGGCGAACGCTCCTACGGACCCCGGAACGCAGGTGTGGGAATTCCTCCCGTCTTTCTGTTTAGTTCCTGCCCCCTCATCCTGCAATCACTCTGACCATTCGCAGGGGATTTCGGCGCTTGAGGAAGGCCATGGGGCCGTTTCGAACAGTGCCGTGGTGCCACCTCTCGCGGATGCGAGGCCTCCTCCAAATCTGGATCTTGCTCCTCCACCCCCTCCGGGCGAGACCACACGACAATCTGGTAAGTTATGAATTCTTGTCCGGCACGCTATGCGTTACTGACCGCTGTTTTTTTATAGCCCTCAACCCCGACCTTCCGCCGCGGGACACCGTTCCTCCGAGTTCCCCTGTTCAACAGAACCCCTCCGTGCATGCGAATGAGCAGAGGGTCTCCCCTGAAAGGGAACCCGGTCAGCAAGACCGTGCAGATAATCACGCGAATGCTTCAGTTCCTTCTTTACAGCCCTACCGCCCCGGGAAAGGAAAAGTCCTAACTCCCACTGCTGGATTGTTTAAAGCGCACCCCCATTCGTCACGTCCTCCAGGTCACGGGGAACCCATACGAGGTTAGTGACCTCAACCGCATGTAGCGCATTTGTTTTGTTCAACGCGACTGACCTAGCCTGTGATCTCGCAGGCTATCGGGAAGCCTCTCCCTTTGGGTCCTACCAAGAGGGGGAAGACGGGATGCCCTCGCCTCTCCCTTCTCCTGGGGACCTATCTGACTTCCTCGGCGACCCCTCGGACCACGCGACCCTGAAGGAGCGAATGACGGAGGTCTTGGGGAAGCTTATTTGCATGCAGCGGGACATCGTCTGTAAGACCCCTTTTTTTTCTTTTCAAACATCCGGGTCTTAGGCCCAGAACCGCCGCTTTGCGGTGACACCTTCACTCGGGAAGGTCGCCACTACAAAACGCTGATTCTGCCGGCCAAATCGATCACGAAGAAAAGTACATTAAAGAAGACAAGTCCACAGAATCAACATGAAATATAAACCATAAAGGTAAATGTCCACAGCTATTAACTGAATAAAGATAATAAGGGATACACTAATAAAAGGGGCTCTTGCCCTATACATCATTTCCTCACTACAAAATCACTCGCGGAAGCTGACTCCTAGGTAAAACTAAAGTTAATCGTCACCGACACTGAAACCGGAGTACTCAGACTAGTCTGACCTATCCCTGCAGACTCTGTACTCCACTGGTGCTGCAACACTGGATGTTTCTTCTCTTTTGGCCTGCGGTTGCTGCCTCGCAATCCAGGTCTACGTCTTCGCCTTCGGCCTCCTGGTCGCTGTGCTGGAGGGATTCCACTCATCATGGGGCATCTGACTCGAGTGTGTCCCGGCTGGTGATAATGGTAGCATGGCCGTGGGGCCCATCCGGTCGGTTCCTGCTGCACCTGTTTCTCTGATGTTGCTGCGTCTCCTCGAACTCCTAAAATGATATGGTCCACCGACCGTTAGTCAAAAGACTAAGCCTTATGTTCCCCACCCCACCCCCAATGGCTCCTAGGCACCGTGCGGGAGGATGAAGCGGAGGACAGCAAGGGGTGTAATCAAAGAGCAGGTGGCAGTGGTACATGAAAAGATTCTACTCTACACATGTGTACGTATATAACTGAAGCAGTAATTGAAAACGTGGTAAAAGTATATAAAGAGCAGTAAGCAGTAAGTATAATAGCAAGTAAAGTAATATAAAAGTAACCATTGATTTATAGGAATGCTCATACAAACCTATAGACCAAGGGGTCGTTTAGCAGGGCCTACCGTATAAGAAGTCCCATAACCGACTTATACGTTAGGGGTAGGTTGAATGCAATGTTTATGCTATGACATGCAAGTATGTTGTTATGTTATGTTCATACAAGTGCAACTCACTCACTACGACTCTATGCGCATAGACCTTTAGTTCCCCGTTTTTGGAGCGAGCTAGACTCCCAGGATACTCCCGTAGTGGCAAACGGAAGCGGTGGGTTGGGCCTCGCCCACCTCTAGGTTGGTATTCACACTACCTAACCTAGACCTATCGTACGCCTCCACAAAACCCGCAGAGCGTCTGCGTACTCTTGCTGACTGGACCGCCAGACTTTCAAGGCTAAGTGTAAAACCACACTTGCCGAGTCAACGTATTGACGTCGGTGTGAACGATCATCCAATACCGAAGACCCACCACCTTCAGTGCACATGCAACATGTTCTACTTCCTATCTCTGAGCCATAAGTTCCCCGCGCTAACCTGTCCGCCATCAATAACCTTCCGAGCCATAAGCTCCCCGGGCTAACCTGCCCGCCATCAATAACCTTCCGAGTCACAAGCTCTCCTGACTCAGCAATCCGCACCTTTAACCACCGAGCCTACCACTCGTAGCACCGAACCAACTAAACTCCTGAAACCACAGGGTGGGGGTGAGTGTGTTATTAGTTAATCTTGTACAATGTCTTACTCCTATAAGTTAGGGTTAGTCTTGGACTTCCCGAGGGTTACCCTGTAAGGGGCTCGCTACGGAACTAGGAACTACAATGAGATGACACCCCAAAGTTCCCTTACCCAAGACACTTAGTATTATTGGTTACTACCCATAAGAAAAACCCCTTAACACTTTACCTGAATTAAACCCAAGTGCTTTAGGACACTAAAGGGAAAAGACGATCTTTCGTCAATCCCAGGACGACCTAACCCCAAGGGTGGCACCCCACCACCCTAGGACTCATCAAAACCTAATTAACTCCAGGGATCCTCTCATAATCATATGATCACCAATAAACTCCCACATCACCAATCAATATACCCCATTTTTGGCCCACAACCCCAAAATTGCCAGTTTGCTAAACGCAGACCATCCTTAATGTTTTGAAGCTCATGAAGGGAGTTACATTAAATAATCAACTCTATGACCCAATATTTTTACTGGGGGTCCATGCTACTTATTTAAGGTTAATTCCAGAGTCTCACAATTTTCCCAACATTATTAATATTTAAAATAATTTTCCAAAAATACAACTTTCTAAGGTTTGAACTACAAGTGCACTCTTTTGACTTCCAATGCCTACCCAACCTTTTACATAAATCAAGGGTACCTAACAATCAGTGGATATGAATTCTTAGGAAAAACCAGCAAGATTTACTATTTTTAAAAATTCCAAAACTCATTTATTACCAATAAATTCCAAAGGAGGTACCCTCATATGATCTCCAAACCTTATGCAATTTAATACAGAGGTGATTCATACTAAAATATTCAGTCCTACAAAGTTTGACCATGTTCCACAGAGGGTACATTTGTAATTTCCACAAAGGATATATTTGCAATTAATTCCAAATTGAACTAGAGGTACCAAAGATATTAATCCATAAATTATTAGAAAAATACTGTGGGTTCATAATGGTATGAAAGGTCATCCAGCAAAGTTTCATGCAATTACAGAAAACTAACACCCTAAAATTATTCATCCCAAAAATTGTCAACAATATGAATAATTACAATTTGGACCTCCAAAAGTCTTCCAATGGCTCTAACAAAATCTCCAGGGATTAATAACATCAAAACTAAGTTGGTTACAGAATATGGTTAACCATTAAGTATTATTTCTTCCTAAAACCCAAAACCCTAATTATTTACAAATCTACCCAAGGGTTTATTACCTAGGATTGGCAACTCCAAATCCCTCCAATTTCTCACAGTAGCATTCTCTGGTCACCAAGACCATCTTCCCAAAATTTCAAGTCAAACCATTAAGGTTTGACCCCTCTTCCTTTATTAGCCTCTAATTGCACCCCATTAGGGTTTAACCTAGGGTTAGGGTCAAAACCTCTCCAAATCCACCCAAACTTCTTGTGAGGGTATTATAGGACTCATAGAGCCCATAGAAGTCCATTACACACCTCTCCAAGGGCAAACACTCCTATGTCCTTCACAAACCCTAAAGGGCCTCCTAAGATTAACCACTAGGGTTTAAGGGCACACTAAGCCCTAACTCATCCAAAAATTGCTCCTTGGGGTGTCCCATACATCCCAAGTCAGTGACCAAGGCCACCCTTTCTATCAGTGGGAGGAAACCCCTCCACACTCCAAAACTAACTTAAGTTCACCTTTGCCCTAAACATAACCCTTAAGCAAACTATGCCCAAGGGAACTCCCTACCTTGCCCAAGCCCAACCTACTCACTACACTGGCCAAGGGTCAGTGTATGACCACCCAAGATCCTACCAACATTTGGTGAGGAGTGGGGTTCTATTGGGTACCTATTTGGGGTGCAAATAGCATTTAGCCCCTTTTTGATTTACTAGGGCAATCCTCCTCCAATGGCCACCAAATTTGGACCAAATGTTGGAATGGGGGAGGGTGATGTGCACCCCAAATATGAATCCAATTGGCTTTGTGGAAGAGTGGGGGCACTCACCCAAAGTTTTGCCTAAACCTAGGGGGCCTAAGGTTGTCTTGGTGAATTACCCCACCAAATCAACTCCAAAAATTATGAAATTTTAACCAGTGACCCTACTTAGTCTCTAGGACCACCCATCCAAATTTGGAAGGGTTTTGAGGTCTTTAAGGCACCTAATTAGGTCACACATGGATTATTGAATTTATCCAAAAACTATAGAAAAACATTCTCCAAAAATTCTGATTTTTGGACATGTGATAGATGTATATAAGAGTAGCCTACCCTCCAAATTTCAAGTCATTTGGAGTTCTAGATTGGTGTGGGCATCAAAAACAAGCTCTGATTAGCCTTATGGACAGACCTCACCAAAATGAGTGTTGTGCCCTAAACAGGGCTCCAAATCGAGTGAACTCACTTTTGTATTAAACTAGACATCAAGGGCTGCAACATTGGTGTTGAACACTTTTTTATTTGAAGGGCCTAAGTATTTTTAATATTTAATTCAAAGTACAGCAATTCTTGTGACAGAAAATACAATATCATTTATATTAAATCAAGATCTATGCACACATCTTAAAGCAGCCACGAAGGGCATCCCTTCATCTTCTCCAGGGAGCCAACGGCCCAGATTTTTCGTGCTTGGGTGATGTTTGGAGGCGTTTTCCCGGCCACCAGAGCGCCTCCCCGGCCGGCCAATGCCACCACCACCTCCGTTGAGGTGGTGGCCGGCGATTGGGGGTGTTGGTCGACCGGTGGTGGCCGGAACGGAGGGTTTAAGGGTGGGATTTAAAGCTTGAAAATCCAAGCTCAGGCCAAACCCGATCCAAGGTCATTTGGCCTCAAACCTTGCGGCGAATAGAAGTAGATCTACCCAGAGGAAGAGAGGAGGAGAGAAGGACCTGTGTGGTGGCCTGAAGTCGCGCCGATGGTCATTCCTCCATGGTCGGCCGCCATTTTTGCGAGCTCCGCAATTTCTACACCAAGTTGCCCGAAACTTTCGTCTAACAGGGGGAAACTCATGATCTGGGTCTAGGGAAGCTTTTAAAAGCTTCAATTGAGGGAGGGGAAGGGTCATGGCTTCATTGCCATCAATGGCCATGAATGGTGAATTTCGGCCATGGTGAAATCCCATGGGATTCACCCCTAGGAGGCCGGGAAACAGATGGAAACTTCTCCCCTTCCCTTGGGGAGTTGAATCCAGCCATTAAGGGAGAGGATTGAGGGAGGTTTCACCTTCCTCCATTGATGGCCTCATCTTTCTCTCTCCCCCAAATTGAATTTTCTCTCTCCTACTCACCATGGCCGATTTTCCTCTCTCTCCTAGGTTAATTATCAGTCTACTAGGCTGGTCAAGTGGTCAATTTGGGCTTAGCCCAAAGGGATTGGGCTAGGTTCAAGAGATTTGACCTAATTTGGGCAAATTTGACTTTTGGTCAAATTGACCAATTGGGTGACCCTAGGATGGGGATTTTGGGTGCATTGGATTCCAAATTAGGTTTAGAAACTACTGGTGGGGTCAATTTGATCACATGAGCCTTAGTTGACCCAATTTAAGCTGATTTGACCAAAACAAGCTAAGTTGACTTTGGTCAAATTGAGCCCTAGGGTTGACCCAGTCATGGGGCTTTTCGGTCCACTGGGTCCCCTATGACATGGTAACACTATGGGTATGGTCAATTTAATATGGTGATGGTCAATTAGGGCACTTAGTGAAGAATTGCCATTTTGACCTAAAAGGGGCATTTTGTTCAATTTGCACTACTGGGGGTCCCATGATGGGGCTTTTAGGTCTACTAGGTTTCTTATGATATTTTAGACCTAGAGGAGTGGTCAATTTGGCATGGAGGAGGTCAGTTGACTCTAATTAGGCTACCTTGACCAATTTAGGGTTAGGGTTGACTTTGGTCAATTTGGCCTCTTTGGTTGACCCCAATGTGCCCTTGGTGCCCTAAGGGGGCCCCTAAAGGGTTAGGGATACTATGGTGGGGTCAATTGATCAAGTTGAGGCCCTAAAGTCCAACCCTAAGCTTGGTAATTGGAAATTGCTATTTGCAGTCCAAGGCACTTTCAACCCTAATCTTGCCTAAGTTAAAGGGATTTCTACACTACCAAGGCCTTGTCATGACCTTGTCATGACACATTCACCTGGGGGGGTCTAGCTGTCTGGGGGATGTTACAAATCCCAATAAACAAAAAAAATAATTTCGTCCTCGAAATTCAGGTTAGGCTTGCGGGTTTTCACCGCGAGTGACTGAACGTAACATCCCCTATGAATCAAGTTATTCATGGCTCGAAGGGCTCCGAGTATTTATGCCACACCAGCTCTAGTGGCTCCAAGTTGTGCTCCTCCTGACCCCAATTTTACCACATGTCTTAACCTCTGGAATCTTCTTGCGCCGCAAGACTCGCACCGTCGTATCATCTATCCTGACCGGGGTGACCTAGCTACCTTGGTCGATCTATCCTCGAGCTTCCACTCTAACCTGGGCAGACTCTTATGCCTCTAACGTTTTCTTCTCACATTCAAATTCCCATCTTTCAGGTACGTCTGAATAATCAATCGTCTCTACTCTACAACTTTTCCAGTTCTTACTATTGATGGAACTAATCAAATCGTCCAGCTTTCCAATCATCCTTAAAATCTTAATAGGGGTGCATTTGTGAACCTTTATGAGTATATGCTAACCAACCATAATAGTAAGATGACTCCCGATCATTTTCTACGTGAAATTCTATTCATAACGGCAAAATTTTGATACCTTGGGGTTTTTCATAATTCAAGGAAATATCATCACGTTTATTCCACCAAATTTCTTTCACTTCAACTTGTGCTAGTCTTGATCACTTTCAAATGGTCCAAAGCAAGATAAACTTAGATCATTCTTATCATAGTGAAATCAAACATTATATTCCAAATCCAACAAGTCATCGACTAAGATCTCTGGTTATTCATCATCAAAGCTCACAAGGTTTAGGGCTATTATTGTAGTTAAAATTTTCAACCATGACAGGGCGTGATTTTTAACAAATCATAAGTTGATCACTTCCGAATGCCCCAAACCACAAGAACTTCCAATTATAATTAGAGCTTGCTCGACCCAATTTCGGTTCCCAATTTCCAGAAGGGTATCTGCATCCTTAGGTAACCAGACCTAGCAACTTTACATTTCTAATGTTTCAACTAAGTTCAAGTTGTTGTTCGATCAATGATGTCTATCCATTGCACTGGTACTTCTACCGGTCATCATTCCAAACGTACTGTTACACCGTCTCATCTTCTTCCAAGTAACATCGAGTAAGATCGACTTCAAAATCATAGTGTTCATGACAAAAATTTCTAACTTAAGTCTAAGGGGAAATCCAAGTCCGTCAATAATTTGCCCAATAAGCAAAAGGTACGCCCCAATAAACAAAAGACAAGCCTCCAATAAACAAAAGATAAGCCACTATCTATTTTGGGCTGAGTATCTTCAATATCTCCAAGTTATATTCATCCCAAGTATGCAGACAATTCCTAGGGCACACAAAATCCTTAGACTTGGGGTTCTATCTTGAGGCTCATTGGTATACTCCACAACTTGGGCTCTTCTAGGTACCTTCTACGACAACCTTATCAGGGTCAATATGTCACCCAATCCCAAACGGGTCCCTTTTGAACTTCAATTCTTATCCGACCCTCGATGTTTGTCACAGTGGTTGTCTTAATGTAATCATGTCACCGATACGAGGGTTGAGTCTACAAGTCTCATACCAATCTGCTTATGTGTCAATCTCTCTTTCTCTAGCCTCTTTGGGGTATCCTCGTACCTTCACAAAAAGTTATACTTACGATCTATTTCAGACTAGGTCATGGTATAAATTGTCCTAGTAAGTCACGTGTCCTAGTGGGGTTGAGTCTAACTCATTGACCTAAGGACTATCTAACGAGATCTTTGCAGCCGGAGGTATTCCTTGCAGGGGGCAGGGTTCGCCGCAGGCTACAAAAGAAAACTTGACGCTCGTAGGGAAAATAACTAAGAAGATTCAGTTAAAAGTGGACTTTTTCAATGTGATTCCCATATGGGCACACCACTGCTTCCGCTGCTAGTTTGTCCTCAAACTAAGCTCGCGCGGGGTGGCCCAGGGTTTGTGGAATTCTTTCTTCGGATCGAGGTTTGCCTCTGATACCACTTGTAAGACCCCATTTTTTTTTCTTTTCAAACATCCGGGTCTTAGGCCCAGAACCGCCGCTTTGCGGTGACACCTTCACTCGGGAAGGTCGCCATTACAAAACGCCGATTCTGCCGGCCAAATCGATCACGAAGAAAAGTACATTAAAGAAGACAAGTCCACAGAATCAACATGAAATATAAACCATAAAGGTAAATGTCCACAGCTATTAACTAAATAAAGATAACAAGGGATACACTAATAAAAGGGGCTCTTGCCCTATACATCATTTCCTCACTACAAAATCACTCGCGGAAGCTGACTCCTAGGTAAAACTAAAGCTAATCGTCACCGACACTGAAACCGGAGTACTCAGACTAGTCTGACCTATCCCTGTAGACTCTGTACTCCACTGGTGCTGCAACACTGGATGCTTCTTCTCTTTTGGCCTGCGGTTGCTGCCTCGCAATCCAGGTCTACGTCTTCGCCTTCGGCCTCCTGGTCGCTGTGCTGGAGGGATTCCACTCATCATGGGGCATCTGACTCGAGTGTGTCCCGGCTGGTGACAATGGTAGCATGGCCGTGGGGCCCATCCGGTCGGTTCCTGCTACACCTGTTTCTCTGATGTTGCTGCGTCTCCTCGAACTCCTAAAATGATATGGTCCACCGACCGTTAGTCAAAAAACTAAGCCTTATGTTCCCCACCCCACCCCCAATGGCTCCTAGGCACCGTGCGGGAGGATGAAGCGGAGGACAGCAAGGGGTGTAATCAAAGAGCAGGTGGCAGTGGTACATGAAAAGATTCTACTCTACACATGTGTACGTATATAACTGAAGCAGTAATTGAAAGCGTGGTAAAAGTATATAAAGAACAGTAAGCAGTAAGTATAATAGCAAGTAAAGTAATATAAAAGTAACCATTGATTTATAGGAATGCCCATACAAACCTATAGACGAAGGGGTCGTTTAGCAGGGCCTACCGTATAAGAAGTCCCATAACCGACTTATACGTTAGGGGTAGGTTGAATGCAATGTTTATGCTATGACATGCAAGCATGTTGTTATGCTATGTTCATACAAGTGCAACTCACTCACAACGACTCTATGCGCATAGACCTTTAGTTCCCCCTTTTTGGAGCGAGTTAGACTCCCAAGATACTCTCGTAGTGGCAAACGGAAGCGGTGGGTTAGGCCTCGCCCACCTCTAGGTTGGTATTCACACTACCTAACCTAGACCTATCGTACGCCTCCACAAAACCCACAGAGCGTCTGCGTACTCTTGCTGACTGGACCGCCAGACTTTCAAGGCTAAGTGTAAAACCACACTTGCCGAGTCAACGTATTGACGTCGGTGTGAACGATCGTCCAATACCGAAGACCCACCACCTTCAGTGCACATGCAACATGTTCTACTTCCTATCTCTGAGCCATAAGTTCCCCGGGCTAACCTGCTCGCCATCAATAACCTTCCGAGCCATAAGCTCCCCGGGCTAACCTGCCCGCCATCAATAACCTTCCGAGTCACAAGCTCTCCTGACTCAGCAATCCGCACCTTTAACCACCGAGCCTACCGCTCGTAGCACCGAACCAACTAAACTCCCGAAACCACAGGGTGGGGGTGAGTGTGTTATTAGTTAATCTTGTACAATGTCTTACTCCTATAAGTTAGGGTTAGTCTTGGACTTCCCGAGGGTTACCCTGTAAGGGGCTCGCTACGGAACTAGGAACTACAATGAGATGACACCCCAAAGTTCCCTTACCCAAGACACTTAGTATTATTGGTTACTACCCATAAGAAAAACCCCTTAACACTTTACCTGAATTAAACCCAAGTGCTTTAGGACACTAAAGGGAAAAGACGATCTTTCGTCAATCCCAGGACGACCTAACCCCAAGGGTGGCACCCCACCACCCTAGGACTCATCAAAACCTAATTAACTCCAGGGATCCTCTCATAATCATATGATCACCAATAAACTCCCACATCACCAATCAATATACCCCATTTTTGGCCCACAACCCCAAAATTGCCAGTTTGCTAAACGCAGACCATCCTTAATGTTTTGAAGCTCATGAAGGGAGTTACATTAAATAATCAACTCTATGACCCAATATTTTTACTGGGGGTCCATGCTACTTATTTAAGGTTAATTCCAGAGTCTCACAATTTTCCCAACATTATTAATATTTAAAATAATTTTCCAAAAATACAACTTTCTAAGGTTTGAACTACAAGTGCACTCTTTTGACTTCCAATGCCTACCCAACCTTTTACATAAATCAAGGGTACCTAACAATCAGTGGATATGAATTCTTAGGAAAAACCAGCAAGATTTACTATTTTTAAAAATTCCAAAACTCATTTATTACCAATAAATTCCAAAGGAGGTACCCTCATATGATCTCCAAACCTTATGCAATTTAATACAGAGGTGATTCATACTAAAATATTCAGTCCTACAAAGTTTGACCATGTTCCACAGAGGGTACATTTGTAATTTCCACAAAGGATATATTTGCAATTAATTCCAAATTGAACTAGAGGTACCAAAGATATTAATCCATAAATTATTAGAAAAATACTGTGGGTTCATAATGGTATGAAAGGTCATCCAGCAAAGTTTCATGCAATTACAGAAAACTAACACCCTAAAATTATTCATCCCAAAAATTGTCAACAATATGAATAATTACAATTTGGACCTCCAAAAGTCTTCCAATGGCTCTAACAAAATCTCCAGGGATTAATAACATCAAAACTAAGTTGGTTACAGAATATGGTTAACCATTAAGTATTATTTCTTCCTAAAACCCAAAACCCTAATTATTTACAAATCTACCCAAGGGTTTATTACCTAGGATTGGCAACTCCAAATCCCTCCAATTTCTCACAGTAGCATTCTCTGGTCACCAAGACCATCTTCCCAAAATTTCAAGTCAAACCATTAAGGTTTGACCCCTCTTCCTTTATTAGCCTCTAATTGCACCCCATTAGGGTTTAACCTAGGGTTAGGGTCAAAACCTCTCCAAATCCACCCAAACTTCTTGTGAGGGTATTATAGGACTCATAGAGCCCATAGAAGTCCATTACACACCTCTCCAAGGGCAAACACTCCTATGTCCTTCACAAACCCTAAAGGGCCTCCTAAGATTAACCACTAGGGTTTAAGGGCACACTAAGCCCTAACTCATCCAAAAATTGCTCCTTGGGGTGTCCCATACATCCCAAGTCAGTGACCAAGGCCACCCTTTCTATCAGTGGGAGGAAACCCCTCCACACTCCAAAACTAACTTAAGTTCACCTTTGCCCTAAACATAACCCTTAAGCAAACTATGCCCAAGGGAACTCCCTACCTTGCCCAAGCCCAACCTACTCACTACACTGGCCAAGGGTCAGTGTATGACCACCCAAGATCCTACCAACATTTGGTGAGGAGTGGGGTTCTATTGGGTACCTATTTGGGGTGCAAATAGCATTTAGCCCCTTTTTGATTTACTAGGGCAATCCTCCTCCAATGGCCACCAAATTTGGACCAAATGTTGGAATGGGGGAGGGTGATGTGCACCCCAAATATGAATCCAATTGGCTTTGTGGAAGAGTGGGGGCACTCACCCAAAGTTTTGCCTAAACCTAGGGGGCCTAAGGTTGTCTTGGTGAATTACCCCACCAAATCAACTCCAAAAATTATGAAATTTTAACCAGTGACCCTACTTAGTCTCTAGGACCACCCATCCAAATTTGGAAGGGTTTTGAGGTCTTTAAGGCACCTAATTAGGTCACACATGGATTATTGAATTTATCCAAAAACTATAGAAAAACATTCTCCAAAAATTCTGATTTTTGGACATGTGATAGATGTATATAAGAGTAGCCTACCCTCCAAATTTCAAGTCATTTGGAGTTCTAGATTGGTGTGGGCATCAAAAACAAGCTCTGATTAGCCTTATGGACAGACCTCACCAAAATGAGTGTTGTGCCCTAAACAGGGCTCCAAATCGAGTGAACTCACTTTTGTATTAAACTAGACATCAAGGGCTGCAACATTGGTGTTGAACACTTTTTTATTTGAAGGGCCTAAGTATTTTTAATATTTAATTCAAAGTACAGCAATTCTTGTGACAGAAAATACAATATCATTTATATTAAATCAAGATCTATGCACACATCTTAAAGCAGCCACGAAGGGCATCCCTTCATCTTCTCCAGGGAGCCAACGGCCCAGATTTTTCGTGCTTGGGTGATGTTTGGAGGCGTTTTCCCGGCCACCAGAGCGCCTCCCCGGCCGGCCAATGCCACCACCACCTCCGTTGAGGTGGTGGCCGGCGATTGGGGGTGTTGGTCGACCGGTGGTGGCCGGAACGGAGGGTTTAAGGGTGGGATTTAAAGCTTGAAAATCCAAGCTCAGGCCAAACCCGATCCAAGGTCATTTGGCCTCAAACCTTGCGGCGAATAGAAGTAGATCTACCCAGAGGAAGAGAGGAGGAGAGAAGGACCTGTGTGGTGGCCTGAAGTCGCGCCGATGGTCATTCCTCCATGGTCGGCCGCCATTTTTGCGAGCTCCGCAATTTCTACACCAAGTTGCCCGAAACTTTCGTCTAACAGGGGGAAACTCATGATCTGGGTCTAGGGAAGCTTTTAAAAGCTTCAATTGAGGGAGGGGAAGGGTCATGGCTTCATTGCCATCAATGGCCATGAATGGTGAATTTCGGCCATGGTGAAATCCCATGGGATTCACCCCTAGGAGGCCGGGAAACAGATGGAAACTTCTCCCCTTCCCTTGGGGAGTTGAATCCAGCCATTAAGGGAGAGGATTGAGGGAGGTTTCACCTTCCTCCATTGATGGCCTCATCTTTCTCTCTCCCCCAAATTGAATTTTCTCTCTCCTACTCACCATGGCCGATTTTCCTCTCTCTCCTGGGTTAATTATCAGTCTACTAGGCTGGTCAAGTGGTCAATTTGGGCTTAGCCCAAAGGGATTGGGCTAGGTTCAAGAGATTTGACCTAATTTGGGCAAATTTGACTTTTGGTCAAATTGACCAATTGGGTGACCCTAGGATGGGGATTTTGGGTGCATTGGATTCCAAATTAGGTTTAGAAACTACTGGTGGGGTCAATTTGATCACATGAGCCTTAGTTGACCCAATTTAAGCTGATTTGACCAAAACAAGCTAAGTTGACTTTGGTCAAATTGAGCCCTAGGGTTGACCCAGTCATGGGGCTTTTCGGTCCACTGGGTCCCCTATGACATGGTAACACTATGGGTATGGTCAATTTAATATGGTGATGGTCAATTAGGGCACTTAGTGAAGAATTGCCATTTTGACCTAAAAGGGGCATTTTGGTCAATTTGCACTACTGGGGGTCCCATGATGGGGCTTTTAGGTCTACTAGGTTTCTTATGATATTTTAGACCTAGAGGAGTGGTCAATTTGGCATGGAGGAGGTCAGTTGACTCTAATTAGGCTAGCTTGACCAATTTAGGGTTAGGGTTGACTTTGGTCAATTTGGCCTCTTTGGTTGACCCCAATGTGCCCTTGGTGCCCTAAGGGGGCCCCTAAAGGGTTAGGGATACTATGGTGTGGTCAATTGATCAAGTTGAGGCCCTAAAGTCCAACCCTAAGCTTGGTAATTGGAAATTGCTATTTGCAGTCCAAGGCACTTTCAACCCTAATCTTGCCTAAGTTAAAGGGATTTCTACACTACCAAGGCCTTGTCATGACCTTGTCATGACACATTCACCTGGGGGGGTCTAGCTGTCTGGGGGATGTTACAAATCCCAATAAACAAAAAAAATAATTTCGTCCTCGAAATTCAGGTTAGGCTTGCGGGGTTTTCACCGCGAGTGACTGAACGTAACATCCCCTATGAATCAAGTTATTCATGGCTCGAAGGGCTCCGAGTATTTATGCCACACCAGCTCTAGTGGCTCCAAGTTGTGCTCCTCCTGACCCCAATTTTACCACATGTCTTAACCTCTGGAATCTTCTTGCGCCGCAAGACTCGCACCGTCGTATCATCTATCCTGACCGGGGTGACCTAGCTACCTTGGTCGATCTATCCTCGAGCTTCCACTCTAACCTGGGCAGACTCTTATGCCTCTAACGTTTTCTTCTCACATTCAAATTCCCATCTTTCAGGTACGTCTGAATAATCAATCGTCTCTACTCTACAACTTTTCCAGTTCTTACTATTGATGGAACTAATCAAATCGTCCAGCTTTCCAATCATCCTTAAAATCTTAATAGGGGTGCATTTGTGAACCTTTATGAGTATATGCTAACCAACCATAATAGTAAGATGACTCCCGATCATTTTCTACGTGAAATTCTATTCATAACGGCAAAATTTTGATACCTTGGGGTTTTTCATAATTCAAGGAAATATCATCACGTTTATTCCACCAAATTTCTTTCACTTCAACTTGTGCTAGTCTTGATCACTTTCAAATGGTCCAAAGCAAGATAAACTTAGATCATTCTTATCATAGTGAAATCAAACATTATATTCCAAATCCAACAAGTCATCGACTAAGATCTCTGGTTATTCATCATCAAAGCTCACAAGGTTTAGGGCTATTATTGTAGTTAAAATTTTCAACCATGACAGGGCGTGATTTTTAACAAATCATAAGTTGATCACTTCCGAATGCCCCAAACCACAAGAACTTCCAATTATAATTAGAGCTTGCTCGACCCAATTTCGGTTCCCAATTTCCAGAAGGGTATCTGCATCCTTAGGTAACCAGACCTAGCAACTTTACATTTCTAATGTTTCAACTAAGTTCAAGTTGTTGTTCGATCAATGATGTCTATCCATTGCACTGGTACTTCTACCGGTCATCATTCCAAACGTACTGTTACACCGTCTCATCTTCTTCCAAGTAACATCGAGTAAGATCGACTTCAAAATCATAGTGTTCATGACAAAAATTTCTAACTTAAGTCTAAGGGGAAATCCAAGTCCGTCAATAATTTGCCCAATAAGCAAAAGGTACGCCCCAATAAACAAAAGACAAGCCTCCAATAAACAAAAGATAAGCCACTATCTATTTTGGGCTGAGTATCTTCAATATCTCCAAGTTATATTCATCCCAAGTATGCAGACAATTCCTAGGGCACACAAAATCCTTAGACTTGGGGTTCTATCTTGAGGCTCATTGGTATACTCCACAACTTGGGCTCTTCTAGGTACCTTCTACGACAACCTTATCAGGGTCAATATGTCACCCAATCCCAAACGGGTCCCTTTTGAACTTCAATTCTTATCCGACCCTCGATGTTTGTCACAGTGGTTGTCTTAATGTAATCATGTCACCGATACGAGGGTTGAGTCTACAAGTCTCATACCAATCTGCTTATGTGTCAATCTCTCTTTCTCTAGCCTCTTTGGGGTATCCTCGTACCTTCACAAAAAGTTATACTTACGATCTATTTCAGACTAGGTCATGGTATAAATTGTCCTAGTAAGTCACGTGTCCTAGTGGGGTTGAGTCTAACTCATTGACCTAAGGACTATCTAACGAGATCTTTGCAGCCGGAGGTATTCCTTGCAGGGGGCAGGGTTCGCCGCAGGCTACAAAAGAAAACTTGACGCTCGTAGGGAAAATAACTAAGAAGATTCAGTTAAAAGTGGACTTTTTCAATGTGATTCCCATATGGGCACACCACTGCTTCCGCTGCTAGTTTGTCCTCAAACTAAGCTCGCGCGGGGTGGCCCAGGGTTTGTGGAATTCTTTCTTCGGATCGAGGTTTGCCTCTGATACCACTTGTAAGACCCCATTTTTTTTTCTTTTCAAACATCCGGGTCTTAGGCCCAGAACCGCCGCTTTGCGGTGACACCTTCACTCGGGAAGGTCGCCATTACAAAACGCCGATTCTGCCGGCCAAATCGATCACGAAGAAAAGTACATTAAAGAAGACAAGTCCACAGAATCAACATGAAATATAAACCATAAAGGTAAATGTCCACAGCTATTAACTAAATAAAGATAACAAGGGATACACTAATAAAAGGGGCTCTTGCCCTATACATCATTTCCTCACTACAAAATCACTCGCGGAAGCTGACTCCTAGGTAAAACTAAAGCTAATCGTCACCGACACTGAAACCGGAGTACTCAGACTAGTCTGACCTATCCCTGTAGACTCTGTACTCCACTGGTGCTGCAACACTGGATGCTTCTTCTCTTTTGGCCTGCGGTTGCTGCCTCGCAATCCAGGTCTACGTCTTCGCCTTCGGCCTCCTGGTCGCTGTGCTGGAGGGATTCCACTCATCATGGGGCATCTGACTCGAGTGTGTCCCGGCTGGTGACAATGGTAGCATGGCCGTGGGGCCCATCCGGTCGGTTCCTGCTGCACCTGTTTCTCTGATGTTGCTGCGTCTCCTCGAACTCCTAAAATGATATGGTCCACCGACCGTTAGTCAAAAAACTAAGCCTTATGTTCCCCACCCCACCCCCAATGGCTCCTAGGCACCGTGCGGGAGGATGAAGCGGAGGACAGCAAGGGGTGTAATCAAAGAGCAGGTGGCAGTGGTACATGAAAAGATTCTACTCTACACATGTGTACGTATATAACTGAAGCAGTAATTGAAAGCGTGGTAAAAGTATATAAAGAACAGTAAGCAGTAAGTATAATAGCAAGTAAAGTAATATAAAAGTAACCATTGATTTATAGGAATGCCCATACAAACCTATAGACGAAGGGGTCGTTTAGCAGGGCCTACCGTATAAGAAGTCCCATAACCGACTTATACGTTAGGGGTAGGTTGAATGCAATGTTTATGCTATGACATGCAAGCATGTTGTTATGCTATGTTCATACAAGTGCAACTCACTCACAACGACTCTATGCGCATAGACCTTTAGTTCCCCCTTTTTGGAGCGAGTTAGACTCCCAAGATACTCTCGTAGTGGCAAACGGAAGCGGTGGGTTAGGCCTCGCCCACCTCTAGGTTGGTATTCACACTACCTAACCTAGACCTATCGTACGCCTCCACAAAACCCACAGAGCGTCTGCGTACTCTTGCTGACTGGACCGCCAGACTTTCAAGGCTAAGTGTAAAACCACACTTGCCGAGTCAACGTATTGACGTCGGTGTGAACGATCGTCCAATACCGAAGACCCACCACCTTCAGTGCACATGCAACATGTTCTACTTCCTATCTCTGAGCCATAAGTTCCCCGGGCTAACCTGCCCGCCATCAATAACCTTCCGAGCCATAAGCTCCCCGGGCTAACCTGCCCGCCATCAATAACCTTCCGAGTCACAAGCTCTCCTGACTCAGCAATCCGCACCTTTAACCACCGAGCCTACCGCTCGTAGCACCGAACCAACTAAACTCCCGAAACCACAGGGTGGGGGTGAGTGTGTTATTAGTTAATCTTGTACAATGTCTTACTCCTATAAGTTAGGGTTAGTCTTAGACTTCCCGAGGGTTACCCTGTAAGGGGCTCGCTACGGTACTAGGAACTACAATGAGATGACACCCCAAAGTTCCCTTACCCAAGACACTTAGTATTATTGGTTACTACCCATAAGAAAAACCCCTTAACACTTTACCTGAATTAAACCCAAGTGCTTTAGGACACTAAAGGGAAAAGACGATCTTTCGTCAATCCCAGGACGACCTACCCCAAGGGTGGCACACCACCACCCTAGGACTCATCAAACCCTAATTAACTCCAGGGATCCTCTCATAGTCATATGATCACCAATAAACTCCCACATCACCAATCAATATACCCCATTTTTGGCCCACAGCCCCAAAATTGTCAGTTTGCTAAACGCAGACCATCCTTAATGTTTTGAAGCTCATGAAGGGAGTTACATTAAATAATCAACTCTATGACCCAATATTTTTACTGGGGGTCCATGCTAATTATTTAAGGTCAATTCCAGAGTCTCACAATTTTCCCAACATTATTAATATTTAAAATAATTTTCCAAAAATACAACTTTCTAAGGTTTGAACTACAAGTGCACTCTTTTGACTTCCAATGCCTACCCAACCTTTTACATAAATCAAGGGTACCTAACAATCAGTGGATATGAATTCTTAGGAAAAACCAGCAAGATTTACTATTTTTAAAAATTCCAAAACTCATTTATTACCAATAAATTCCAAAGGAGGTACCCTCATATGATCTCCAAACCTTATGCAATTTAATACAGAGGTGATTCATACTAAAATATTCAGTCCTACAAAGTTTGACCATGTTCCACAGAGGGTACATTTGTAATTTCCACAAAGGATATATTTGCAATTAATTCCAAATTGAACTAGAGGTACCAAAGATATTAATCCATAAATTATTAGAAAAATACTGTGGGTTCATAATGGTATGAAAGGTCATCCAGCAAAGTTTCATGCAATTACAGAAAACTAACACCCTAAAATTATTCATCCCAAAAATTGTCAACAATATGAATAATTACAATTTGGACCTCCAAAAGTCTTCCAATGGCTCTAACAAAATCTCCAGGGATTAATAACATCAAAACTAAGTTGGTTACAGAATATGGTTAACCATTAAGTATTATTTCTTCCTAAAACCCAAAACCCTAATTATTTACAAATCTACCCAAGGGTTTATTACCTAGGATTGGCAACTCCAAATCCCTCCAATTTCTCACAGTAGCATTCTCTGGTCACCAAGACCATCTTCCCAAAATTTCAAGTCAAACCATTAAGGTTTGACCCCTCTTCCTTTATTAGCCTCTAATTGCACCCCATTAGGGTTTAACCTAGGGTTAGGGTCAAAACCTCTCCAAATCCACCCAAACTTCTTGTGAGGGTATTATAGGACTCATAGAGCCCATAGAAGTCCATTACACACCTCTCCAAGGGCAAACACTCCTATGTCCTTCACAAACCCTAAAGGGCCTCCTAAGATTAACCACTAGGGTTTAAGGGCACACTAAGCCCTAACTCATCCAAAAATTGCTCCTTGGGGTGTCCCATACATCCCAAGTCAGTGACCAAGGCCACCCTTTCTATCAGTGGGAGGAAACCCCTCCACACTCCAAAACTAACTTAAGTTCACCTTTGCCCTAAACATAACCCTTAAGCAAACTATGCCCAAGGGAACTCCCTACCTTGCCCAAGCCCAACCTACTCACTACACTGGCCAAGGGTCAGTGTATGACCACCCAAGATCCTACCAACATTTGGTGAGGAGTGGGGTTCTATTGGGTACCTATTTGGGGTGCAAATAGCATTTAGCCCCTTTTTGATTTACTAGGGCAATCCTCCTCCAATGGCCACCAAATTTGGACCAAATGTTGGAATGGGGGAGGGTGATGTGCACCCCAAATATGAATCCAATTGGCTTTGTGGAAGAGTGGGGGCACTCACCCAAAGTTTTGCCTAAACCTAGGGGGCCTAAGGTTGTCTTGGTGAATTACCCCACCAAATCAACTCCAAAAATTATGAAATTTTAACCAGTGACCCTACTTAGTCTCTAGGACCACCCATCCAAATTTGGAAGGGTTTTGAGGTCTTTAAGGCACCTAATTAGGTCACACATGGATTATTGAATTTATCCAAAAACTATAGAAAAACATTCTCCAAAAATTCTGATTTTTGGACATGTGATAGATGTATATAAGAGTAGCCTACCCTCCAAATTTCAAGTCATTTGGAGTTCTAGATTGGTGTGGGCATCAAAAACAAGCTCTGATTAGCCTTATGGACAGACCTCACCAAAATGAGTGTTGTGCCCTAAACAGGGCTCCAAATCGAGTGAACTCACTTTTGTATTAAACTAGACATCAAGGGCTGCAACATTGGTGTTGAACACTTTTTTATTTGAAGGGCCTAAGTATTTTTAATATTTAATTCAAAGTACAGCAATTCTTGTGACAGAAAATACAATATCATTTATATTAAATCAAGATCTATGCACACATCTTAAAGCAGCCACGAAGGGCATCCCTTCATCTTCTCCAGGGAGCCAACGGCCCAGATTTTTCGTGCTTGGGTGATGTTTGGAGGCGTTTTCCCGGCCACCAGAGCGCCTCCCCGGCCGGCCAATGCCACCACCACCTCCGTTGAGGTGGTGGCCGGCGATTGGGGGTGTTGGTCGACCGGTGGTGGCCGGAACGGAGGGTTTAAGGGTGGGATTTAAAGCTTGAAAATCCAAGCTCAGGCCAAACCCGATCCAAGGTCATTTGGCCTCAAACCTTGCGGCGAATAGAAGTAGATCTACCCAGAGGAAGAGAGGAGGAGAGAAGGACCTGTGTGGTGGCCTGAAGTCGCGCCGATGGTCATTCCTCCATGGTCGGCCGCCATTTTTGCGAGCTCCGCAATTTCTACACCAAGTTGCCCGAAACTTTCGTCTAACAGGGGGAAACTCATGATCTGGGTCTAGGGAAGCTTTTAAAAGCTTCAATTGAGGGAGGGGAAGGGTCATGGCTTCATTGCCATCAATGGCCATGAATGGTGAATTTCGGCCATGGTGAAATCCCATGGGATTCACCCCTAGGAGGCCGGGAAACAGATGGAAACTTCTCCCCTTCCCTTGGGGAGTTGAATCCAGCCATTAAGGGAGAGGATTGAGGGAGGTTTCACCTTCCTCCATTGATGGCCTCATCTTTCTCTCTCCCCCAAATTGAATTTTCTCTCTCCTACTCACCATGGCCGATTTTCCTCTCTCTCCTGGGTTAATTATCAGTCTACTAGGCTGGTCAAGTGGTCAATTTGGGCTTAGCCCAAAGGGATTGGGCTAGGTTCAAGAGATTTGACCTAATTTGGGCAAATTTGACTTTTGGTCAAATTGACCAATTGGGTGACCCTAGGATGGGGATTTTGGGTGCATTGGATTCCAAATTAGGTTTAGAAACTACTGGTGGGGTCAATTTGATCACATGAGCCTTAGTTGACCCAATTTAAGCTGATTTGACCAAAACAAGCTAAGTTGACTTTGGTCAAATTGAGCCCTAGGGTTGACCCAGTCATGGGGCTTTTCGGTCCACTGGGTCCCCTATGACATGGTAACACTATGGGTATGGTCAATTTAATATGGTGATGGTCAATTAGGGCACTTAGTGAAGAATTGCCATTTTGACCTAAAAGGGGCATTTTGGTCAATTTGCACTACTGGGGGTCCCATGATGGGGCTTTTAGGTCTACTAGGTTTCTTATGATATTTTAGACCTAGAGGAGTGGTCAATTTGGCATGGAGGAGGTCAGTTGACTCTAATTAGGCTAGCTTGACCAATTTAGGGTTAGGGTTGACTTTGGTCAATTTGGCCTCTTTGGTTGACCCCAATGTGCCCTTGGTGCCCTAAGGGGGCCCCTAAATGGTTAGGGATACTATGGTGGGGTCAATTGATCAAGTTGAGGCCCTAAAGTCCAACCCTAAGCTTGGTAATTGGAAATTGCTATTTGCAGTCCAAGGCACTTTCAACCCTAATCTTGCCTAAGTTAAAGGGATTTCTACACTACCAAGGCCTTGTCATGACCTTGTCATGACACATTCACCTGGGGGGGTCTAGTTGTCTGGGGGATGTTACAAATCCCAATAAACAAAAAAAATAATTTCGTCCTCGAAATTCAGGTTAGGCTTGCGGGGTTTTCACCGCGAGTGACTGAACGTAACATCCCCTATGAATCAAGTTATTCATGGCTCGAAGGGCTCCGAGTATTTATGCCACACCAGCTCTAGTGGCTCCAAGTTGTGCTCCTCCTGACCCCAATTTTACCACATGTCTTAACCTCTGGAATCTTCTTGCGCCGCAAGACTCGCACCGTCGTATCATCTATCCTGACCGGGGTGACCTAGCTACCTTGGTCGATCTATCCTCGAGCTTCCACTCTAACCTGGGCAGACTCTTATGCCTCTAACGTTTTCTTCTCACATTCAAATTCCCATCTTTCAGGTACGTCTGAATAATCAATCGTCTCTACTCTACAACTTTTCCAGTTCTTACTATTGATGGAACTAATCAAATCGTCCAGCTTTCCAATCATCCTTAAAATCTTAATAGGGGTGCATTTGTGAACCTTTATGAGTATATGCTAACCAACCATAATAGTAAGATGACTCCCGATCATTTTCTACGTGAAATTCTATTCATAACGGCAAAATTTTGATACCTTGGGGTTTTTCATAATTCAAGGAAATATCATCACGTTTATTCCACCAAATTTCTTTCACTTCAACTTGTGCTAGTCTTGATCACTTTCAAATGGTCCAAAGCAAGATAAACTTAGATCATTCTTATCATAGTGAAATCAAACATTATATTCCAAATCCAACAAGTCATCGACTAAGATCTCTGGTTATTCATCATCAAAGCTCACAAGGTTTAGGGCTATTATTGTAGTTAAAATTTTCAACCATGACAGGGCGTGATTTTTAACAAATCATAAGTTGATCACTTCCGAATGCCCCAAACCACAAGAACTTCCAATTATAATTAGAGCTTGCTCGACCCAATTTCGGTTCCCAATTTCCAGAAGGGTATCTGCATCCTTAGGTAACCAGACCTAGCAACTTTACATTTCTAATGTTTCAACTAAGTTCAAGTTGTTGTTCGATCAATGATGTCTATCCATTGCACTGGTACTTCTACCGGTCATCATTCCAAACGTACTGTTACACCGTCTCATCTTCTTCCAAGTAACATCGAGTAAGATCGACTTCAAAATCATAGTGTTCATGACAAAAATTTCTAACTTAAGTCTAAGGGGAAATCCAAGTCCGTCAATAATTTGCCCAATAAGCAAAAGGTACGCCCCAATAAACAAAAGACAAGCCTCCAATAAACAAAAGATAAGCCACTATCTATTTTGGGCTGAGTATCTTCAATATCTCCAAGTTATATTCATCCCAAGTATGCAGACAATTCCTAGGGCACACAAAATCCTTAGACTTGGGGTTCTATCTTGAGGCTCATTGGTATACTCCACAACTTGGGCTCTTCTAGGTACCTTCTACGACAACCTTATCAGGGTCAATATGTCACCCAATCCCAAACGGGTCCCTTTTGAACTTCAATTCTTATCCGACCCTCGATGTTTGTCACAGTGGTTGTCTTAATGTAATCATGTCACCGATACGAGGGTTGAGTCTACAAGTCTCATACCAATCTGCTTATGTGTCAATCTCTCTTTCTCTAGCCTCTTTGGGGTATCCTCGTACCTTCACAAAAAGTTATACTTACGATCTATTTCAGACTAGGTCATGGTATAAATTGTCCTAGTAAGTCACGTGTCCTAGTGGGGTTGAGTCTAACTCATTGACCTAAGGACTATCTAACGAGATCTTTGCAGCCGGAGGTATTCCTTGCAGGGGGCAGGGTTCGCCGCAGGCTACAAAAGAAAACTTGACGCTCGTAGGGAAAATAACTAAGAAGATTCAGTTAAAAGTGGACTTTTTCAATGTGATTCCCATATGGGCACACCACTGCTTCCGCTGCTAGTTTGTCCTCAAACTAAGCTCGCGCGGGGTGGCCCAGGGTTTGTGGAATTCTTTCTTCGGATCGAGGTTTGCCTCTGATACCACTTGTAAGACCCCATTTTTTTTTCTTTTCAAACATCCGGGTCTTAGGCCCAGAACCGCCGCTTTGCGGTGACACCTTCACTCGGGAAGGTCGCCATTACAAAACGCCGATTCTGCCGGCCAAATCGATCACGAAGAAAAGTACATTAAAGAAGACAAGTCCACAGAATCAACATGAAATATAAACCATAAAGGTAAATGTCCACAGCTATTAACTAAATAAAGATAACAAGGGATACACTAATAAAAGGGGCTCTTGCCCTATACATCATTTCCTCACTACAAAATCACTCGCGGAAGCTGACTCCTAGGTAAAACTAAAGCTAATCGTCACCGACACTGAAACCGGAGTACTCAGACTAGTCTGACCTATCCCTGTAGACTCTGTACTCCACTGGTGCTGCAACACTGGATGCTTCTTCTCTTTTGGCCTGCGGTTGCTGCCTCGCAATCCAGGTCTACGTCTTCGCCTTCGGCCTCCTGGTCGCTGTGCTGGAGGGATTCCACTCATCATGGGGCATCTGACTCGAGTGTGTCCCGGCTGGTGACAATGGTAGCATGGCCGTGGGGCCCATCCGGTCGGTTCCTGCTGCACCTGTTTCTCTGATGTTGCTGCGTCTCCTCGAACTCCTAAAATGATATGGTCCACCGACCGTTAGTCAAAAAACTAAGCCTTATGTTCCCCACCCCACCCCCAATGGCTCCTAGGCACCGTGCGGGAGGATGAAGCGGAGGACAGCAAGGGGTGTAATCAAAGAGCAGGTGGCAGTGGTACATGAAAAGATTCTACTCTACACATGTGTACGTATATAACTGAAGCAGTAATTGAAAGCGTGGTAAAAGTATATAAAGAACAGTAAGCAGTAAGTATAATAGCAAGTAAAGTAATATAAAAGTAACCATTGATTTATAGGAATGCCCATACAAACCTATAGACGAAGGGGTCGTTTAGCAGGGCCTACCGTATAAGAAGTCCCATAACCGACTTATACGTTAGGGGTAGGTTGAATGCAATGTTTATGCTATGACATGCAAGCATGTTGTTATGCTATGTTCATACAAGTGCAACTCACTCACAACGACTCTATGCGCATAGACCTTTAGTTCCCCCTTTTTGGAGCGAGTTAGACTCCCAAGATACTCTCGTAGTGGCAAACGGAAGCGGTGGGTTAGGCCTCGCCCACCTCTAGGTTGGTATTCACACTACCTAACCTAGACCTATCGTACGCCTCCACAAAACCCACAGAGCGTCTGCGTACTCTTGCTGACTGGACCGCCAGACTTTCAAGGCTAAGTGTAAAACCACACTTGCCGAGTCAACGTATTGACGTCGGTGTGAACGATCGTCCAATACCGAAGACCCACCACCTTCAGTGCACATGCAACATGTTCTACTTCCTATCTCTGAGCCATAAGTTCCCCGGGCTAACCTGCCCGCCATCAATAACCTTCCGAGCCATAAGCTCCCCGGGCTAACCTGCCCGCCATCAATAACCTTCCGAGTCACAAGCTCTCCTGACTCAGCAATCCGCACCTTTAACCACCGAGCCTACCGCTCGTAGCACCGAACCAACTAAACTCCCGAAACCACAGGGTGGGGGTGAGTGTGTTATTAGTTAATCTTGTACAATGTCTTACTCCTATAAGTTAGGGTTAGTCTTAGACTTCCCGAGGGTTACCCTGTAAGGGGCTCGCTACGGTACTAGGAACTACAATGAGATGACACCCCAAAGTTCCCTTACCCAAGACACTTAGTATTATTGGTTACTACCCATAAGAAAAACCCCTTAACACTTTACCTGAATTAAACCCAAGTGCTTTAGGACACTAAAGGGAAAAGACGATCTTTCGTCAATCCCAGGACGACCTACCCCAAGGGTGGCACACCACCACCCTAGGACTCATCAAACCCTAATTAACTCCAGGGATCCTCTCATAGTCATATGATCACCAATAAACTCCCACATCACCAATCAATATACCCCATTTTTGGCCCACAGCCCCAAAATTGTCAGTTTGCTAAACGCAGACCATCCTTAATGTTTTGAAGCTCATGAAGGGAGTTACATTAAATAATCAACTCTATGACCCAATATTTTTACTGGGGGTCCATGCTAATTATTTAAGGTCAATTCCAGAGTCTCACAATTTTCCCAACATTATTAATATTTAAAATAATTTTCCAAAAATACAACTTTCTAAGGTTTGAACTACAAGTGCACTCTTTTGACTTCCAATGCCTACCCAACCTTTTACATAAATCAAGGGTACCTAACAATCAGTGGATATGAATTCTTAGGAAAAACCAGCAAGATTTACTATTTTTAAAAATTCCAAAACTCATTTATTACCAATAAATTCCAAAGGAGGTACCCTCATATGATCTCCAAACCTTATGCAATTTAATACAGAGGTGATTCATACTAAAATATTCAGTCCTACAAAGTTTGACCATGTTCCACAGAGGGTACATTTGTAATTTCCACAAAGGATATATTTGCAATTAATTCCAAATTGAACTAGAGGTACCAAAGATATTAATCCATAAATTATTAGAAAAATACTGTGGGTTCATAATGGTATGAAAGGTCATCCAGCAAAGTTTCATGCAATTACAGAAAACTAACACCCTAAAATTATTCATCCCAAAAATTGTCAACAATATGAATAATTACAATTTGGACCTCCAAAAGTCTTCCAATGGCTCTAACAAAATCTCCAGGGATTAATAACATCAAAACTAAGTTGGTTACAGAATATGGTTAACCATTAAGTATTATTTCTTCCTAAAACCCAAAACCCTAATTATTTACAAATCTACCCAAGGGTTTATTACCTAGGATTGGCAACTCCAAATCCCTCCAATTTCTCACAGTAGCATTCTCTGGTCACCAAGACCATCTTCCCAAAATTTCAAGTCAAACCATTAAGGTTTGACCCCTCTTCCTTTATTAGCCTCTAATTGCACCCCATTAGGGTTTAACCTAGGGTTAGGGTCAAAACCTCTCCAAATCCACCCAAACTTCTTGTGAGGGTATTATAGGACTCATAGAGCCCATAGAAGTCCATTACACACCTCTCCAAGGGCAAACACTCCTATGTCCTTCACAAACCCTAAAGGGCCTCCTAAGATTAACCACTAGGGTTTAAGGGCACACTAAGCCCTAACTCATCCAAAAATTGCTCCTTGGGGTGTCCCATACATCCCAAGTCAGTGACCAAGGCCACCCTTTCTATCAGTGGGAGGAAACCCCTCCACACTCCAAAACTAACTTAAGTTCACCTTTGCCCTAAACATAACCCTTAAGCAAACTATGCCCAAGGGAACTCCCTACCTTGCCCAAGCCCAACCTACTCACTACACTGGCCAAGGGTCAGTGTATGACCACCCAAGATCCTACCAACATTTGGTGAGGAGTGGGGTTCTATTGGGTACCTATTTGGGGTGCAAATAGCATTTAGCCCCTTTTTGATTTACTAGGGCAATCCTCCTCCAATGGCCACCAAATTTGGACCAAATGTTGGAATGGGGGAGGGTGATGTGCACCCCAAATATGAATCCAATTGGCTTTGTGGAAGAGTGGGGGCACTCACCCAAAGTTTTGCCTAAACCTAGGGGGCCTAAGGTTGTCTTGGTGAATTACCCCACCAAATCAACTCCAAAAATTATGAAATTTTAACCAGTGACCCTACTTAGTCTCTAGGACCACCCATCCAAATTTGGAAGGGTTTTGAGGTCTTTAAGGCACCTAATTAGGTCACACATGGATTATTGAATTTATCCAAAAACTATAGAAAAACATTCTCCAAAAATTCTGATTTTTGGACATGTGATAGATGTATATAAGAGTAGCCTACCCTCCAAATTTCAAGTCATTTGGAGTTCTAGATTGGTGTGGGCATCAAAAACAAGCTCTGATTAGCCTTATGGACAGACCTCACCAAAATGAGTGTTGTGCCCTAAACAGGGCTCCAAATCGAGTGAACTCACTTTTGTATTAAACTAGACATCAAGGGCTGCAACATTGGTGTTGAACACTTTTTTATTTGAAGGGCCTAAGTATTTTTAATATTTAATTCAAAGTACAGCAATTCTTGTGACAGAAAATACAATATCATTTATATTAAATCAAGATCTATGCACACATCTTAAAGCAGCCACGAAGGGCATCCCTTCATCTTCTCCAGGGAGCCAACGGCCCAGATTTTTCGTGCTTGGGTGATGTTTGGAGGCGTTTTCCCGGCCACCAGAGCGCCTCCCCGGCCGGCCAATGCCACCACCACCTCCGTTGAGGTGGTGGCCGGCGATTGGGGGTGTTGGTCGACCGGTGGTGGCCGGAACGGAGGGTTTAAGGGTGGGATTTAAAGCTTGAAAATCCAAGCTCAGGCCAAACCCGATCCAAGGTCATTTGGCCTCAAACCTTGCGGCGAATAGAAGTAGATCTACCCAGAGGAAGAGAGGAGGAGAGAAGGACCTGTGTGGTGGCCTGAAGTCGCGCCGATGGTCATTCCTCCATGGTCGGCCGCCATTTTTGCGAGCTCCGCAATTTCTACACCAAGTTGCCCGAAACTTTCGTCTAACAGGGGGAAACTCATGATCTGGGTCTAGGGAAGCTTTTAAAAGCTTCAATTGAGGGAGGGGAAGGGTCATGGCTTCATTGCCATCAATGGCCATGAATGGTGAATTTCGGCCATGGTGAAATCCCATGGGATTCACCCCTAGGAGGCCGGGAAACAGATGGAAACTTCTCCCCTTCCCTTGGGGAGTTGAATCCAGCCATTAAGGGAGAGGATTGAGGGAGGTTTCACCTTCCTCCATTGATGGCCTCATCTTTCTCTCTCCCCCAAATTGAATTTTCTCTCTCCTACTCACCATGGCCGATTTTCCTCTCTCTCCTGGGTTAATTATCAGTCTACTAGGCTGGTCAAGTGGTCAATTTGGGCTTAGCCCAAAGGGATTGGGCTAGGTTCAAGAGATTTGACCTAATTTGGGCAAATTTGACTTTTGGTCAAATTGACCAATTGGGTGACCCTAGGATGGGGATTTTGGGTGCATTGGATTCCAAATTAGGTTTAAAAACTACTGGTGGGGTCAATTTGATCACATGAGCCTTAGTTGACCCAATTTAAGCTGATTTGACCAAAACAAGCTAAGTTGACTTTGGTCAAATTGAGCCCTAGGGTTGACCCAGTCATGGGGCTTTTCGGTCCACTGGGTCCCCTATGACATGGTAACACTATGGGTATGGTCAATTTAATATGGTGATGGTCAATTAGGGCACTTAGTGAAGAATTGCCATTTTGACCTAAAAGGGGCATTTTGGTCAATTTGCACTACTGGGGGTCCCATGATGGGGCTTTTAGGTCTACTAGGTTTCTTATGATATTTTAGACCTAGAGGAGTGGTCAATTTGGCATGGAGGAGGTCAGTTGACTCTAATTAGGCTAGCTTGACCAATTTAGGGTTAGGGTTGACTTTGGTCAATTTGGCCTCTTTGGTTGACCCCAATGTGCCCTTGGTGCCCTAAGGGGGCCCCTAAAGGGTTAGGGATACTATGGTGGGGTCAATTGATCAAGTTGAGGCCCTAAAGTCCAACCCTAAGCTTGGTAATTGGAAATTGCTATTTGCAGTCCAAGGCACTTTCAACCCTAATCTTGCCTAAGTTAAAGGGATTTCTACACTACCAAGGCCTTGTCATGACCTTGTCATGACACATTCACCTGGGGGGGTCTAGCTGTCTGGGGGATGTTACAAATCCCAATAAACAAAAAAAATAATTTCGTCCTCGAAATTCAGGTTAGGCTTGCGGGGTTTTCACCGCGAGTGACTGAACGTAACATCCCCTATGAATCAAGTTATTCATGGCTCGAAGGGCTCCGAGTATTTATGCCACACCAGCTCTAGTGGCTCCAAGTTGTGCTCCTCCTGACCCCAATTTTACCACATGTCTTAACCTCTGGAATCTTCTTGCGCCGCAAGACTCGCACCGTCGTATCATCTATCCTGACCGGGGTGACCTAGCTACCTTGGTCGATCTATCCTCGAGCTTCCACTCTAACCTGGGCAGACTCTTATGCCTCTAACGTTTTCTTCTCACATTCAAATTCCCATCTTTCAGGTACGTCTGAATAATCAATCGTCTCTACTCTACAACTTTTCCAGTTCTTACTATTGATGGAACTAATCAAATCGTCCAGCTTTCCAATCATCCTTAAAATCTTAATAGGGGTGCATTTGTGAACCTTTATGAGTATATGCTAACCAACCATAATAGTAAGATGACTCCCGATCATTTTCTACGTGAAATTCTATTCATAACGGCAAAATTTTGATACCTTGGGGTTTTTCATAATTCAAGGAAATATCATCACGTTTATTCCACCAAATTTCTTTCACTTCAACTTGTGCTAGTCTTGATCACTTTCAAATGGTCCAAAGCAAGATAAACTTAGATCATTCTTATCATAGTGAAATCAAACATTATATTCCAAATCCAACAAGTCATCGACTAAGATCTCTGGTTATTCATCATCAAAGCTCACAAGGTTTAGGGCTATTATTGTAGTTAAAATTTTCAACCATGACAGGGCGTGATTTTTAACAAATCATAAGTTGATCACTTCCGAATGCCCCAAACCACAAGAACTTCCAATTATAATTAGAGCTTGCTCGACCCAATTTCGGTTCCCAATTTCCAGAAGGGTATCTGCATCCTTAGGTAACCAGACCTAGCAACTTTACATTTCTAATGTTTCAACTAAGTTCAAGTTGTTGTTCGATCAATGATGTCTATCCATTGCACTGGTACTTCTACCGGTCATCATTCCAAACGTACTGTTACACCGTCTCATCTTCTTCCAAGTAACATCGAGTAAGATCGACTTCAAAATCATAGTGTTCATGACAAAAATTTCTAACTTAAGTCTAAGGGGAAATCCAAGTCCGTCAATAATTTGCCCAATAAGCAAAAGGTACGCCCCAATAAACAAAAGACAAGCCTCCAATAAACAAAAGATAAGCCACTATCTATTTTGGGCTGAGTATCTTCAATATCTCCAAGTTATATTCATCCCAAGTATGCAGACAATTCCTAGGGCACACAAAATCCTTAGACTTGGGGTTCTATCTTGAGGCTCATTGGTATACTCCACAACTTGGGCTCTTCTAGGTACCTTCTACGACAACCTTATCAGGGTCAATATGTCACCCAATCCCAAACGGGTCCCTTTTGAACTTCAATTCTTATCCGACCCTCGATGTTTGTCACAGTGGTTGTCTTAATGTAATCATGTCACCGATACGAGGGTTGAGTCTACAAGTCTCATACCAATATGCTTATGTGTCAATCTCTCTTTCTCTAGCCTCTTTGGGGTATCCTCGTACCTTCACAAAAAGTTATACTTACGATCTATTTCAGACTAGGTCATGGTATAAATTGTCCTAGTAAGTCACGTGTCCTAGTGGGGTTGAGTCTAACTCATTGACCTAAGGACTATCTAACGAGATCTTTGCAGCCGGAGGTATTCCTTGCAGGGGGCAGGGTTCGCCGCAGGCTACAAAAGAAAACTTGACGCTCGTAGGGAAAATAACTAAGAAGATTCAGTTAAAAGTGGACTTTTTCAATGTGATTCCCATATGGGCACACCACTGCTTCCGCTGCTAGTTTGTCCTCAAACTAAGCTCGCGCGGGGTGGCCCAGGGTTTGTGGAATTCTTTCTTCGGATCGAGGTTTGCCTCTGATACCACTTGTAAGACCCCATTTTTTTTTCTTTTCAAACATCCGGGTCTTAGGCCCAGAACCGCCGCTTTGCGGTGACACCTTCACTCGGGAAGGTCGCCATTACAAAATGCCGATTCTGCCGGCCAAATCGATCACGAAGAAAAGTACATTAAAGAAGACAAGTCCACAGAATCAACATGAAATATAAACCATAAAGGTAAATGTCCACAGCTATTAACTAAATAAAGATAACAAGGGATACACTAATAAAAGGGGCTCTTGCCCTATACATCATTTCCTCACTACAAAATCACTCGCGGAAGCTGACTCCTAGGTAAAACTAAAGCTAATCGTCACCGACACTGAAACCGGAGTACTCAGACTAGTCTGACCTATCCCTGTAGACTCTGTACTCCACTGGTGCTGCAACACTGGATGCTTCTTCTCTTTTGGCCTGCGGTTGCTGCCTCGCAATCCAGGTCTACGTCTTCGCCTTCGGCCTCCTGGTCGCTGTGCTGGAGGGATTCCACTCATCATGGGGCATCTGACTCGAGTGTGTCCCGGCTGGTGACAATGGTAGCATGGCCGTGGGGCCCATCCGGTCGGTTCCTGCTGCACCTGTTTCTCTGATGTTGCTGCGTCTCCTCGAACTCCTAAAATGATATGGTCCACCGACCGTTAGTCAAAAAACTAAGCCTTATGTTCCCCACCCCACCCCCAATGGCTCCTAGGCACCGTGCGGGAGGATGAAGCGGAGGACAGCAAGGGGTGTAATCAAAGAGCAGGTGGCAGTGGTACATGAAAAGATTCTACTCTACACATGTGTACGTATATAACTGAAGCAGTAATTGAAAGCGTGGTAAAAGTATATAAAGAACAGTAAGCAGTAAGTATAATAGCAAGTAAAGTAATATAAAAGTAACCATTGATTTATAGGAATGCCCATACAAACCTATAGACTAAGGGGTCGTTTAGCAGGGCCTACCGTATAAGAAGTCCCATAACCGACTTATACGTTAGGGGTAGGTTGAATGCAATGTTTATGCTATGAAATGCAAGTATGTTGTTATGCTATGTTCATACAAGTGCAACTCACTCACAACGACTCTATGCGCATAGACCTTTAGTTCCCCCTTTTTGGAGCGAGTTAGACTCCCAAGATACTCTCGTAGTGGCAAACGGAAGCGGTGGGTTAGGCCTCGCCCACCTCTAGGTTGGTATTCACACTACCTAACCTAGACCTATCGTACGCCTCCACAAAACCCACAGAGCGTCTGCGTACTCTTGCTGACTGGACCGCCAGACTTTCAAGGCTAAGTGTAAAACCACACTTGCCGAGTCAACGTATTGACGTCGGTGTGAACGATCGTCCAATACCGAAGACCCACCACCTTCAGTGCACATGCAACATGTTCTACTTCCTATCTCTGAGCCATAAGTTCCCCGGGCTAACCTGCCCGCCATCAATAACCTTCCGAGCCATAAGCTCCCCGGGCTAACCTGCCCGCCATCAATAACCTTCCGAGTCACAAGCTCTCCTGACTCAGCAATCCGCACCTTTAACCACCGAGCCTACCGCTCGTAGCACCGAACCAACTAAACTCCCGAAACCACAGGGTGGGGGTGAGTGTGTTATTAGTTAATCTTGTACAATGTCTTACTCCTATAAGTTAGGGTTAGTCTTAGACTTCCCGAGGGTTACCCTGTAAGGGGCTCGCTACGGTACTAGGAACTACAATGAGATGACACCCCAAAGTTCCCTTACCCAAGACACTTAGTATTATTGGTTACTACCCATAAGAAAAACCCCTTAACACTTTACCTGAATTAAACCCAAGTGCTTTAGGACACTAAAGGGAAAAGACGATCTTTCGTCAATCCCAGGACGACCTACCCCAAGGGTGGCACACCACCACCCTAGGACTCATCAAACCCTAATTAACTCCAGGGATCCTCTCATAGTCATATGATCACCAATAAACTCCCACATCACCAATCAATATACCCCATTTTTGGCCCACAGCCCCAAAATTGTCAGTTTGCTAAACGCAGACCATCCTTAATGTTTTGAAGCTCATGAAGGGAGTTACATTAAATAATCAACTCTATGACCCAATATTTTTACTGGGGGTCCATGCTAATTATTTAAGGTCAATTCCAGAGTCTCACAATTTTCCCAACATTATTAATATTTAAAATAATTTTCCAAAAATACAACTTTCTAAGGTTTGAACTACAAGTGCACTCTTTTGACTTCCAATGCCTACCCAACCTTTTACATAAATCAAGGGTACCTAACAATCAGTGGATATGAATTCTTAGGAAAAACCAGCAAGATTTACTATTTTTAAAAATTCCAAAACTCATTTATTACCAATAAATTCCAAAGGAGGTACCCTCATATGATCTCCAAACCTTATGCAATTTAATAAAGAGGTGATTCATACTAAGATATTCAGTCCTACAAAGTTTGACCATGTTCCACAGAGGGTATATTTGTAATTTCCATAAAGGATATATTTGCAATTAATTCCAAATTGAACTAGAGGTACCAAAAATATTAATCCATAAATTATGAGAAAAATACTGTGGGTTCATAATGGTATGAAAGGTCACCAGCAAAGTTTCATGCAATTACAGAAAACTAACACCTTAAAATTGTTCATCCCAAAAATTGTCAATAATATAAATAATTACAATTTGGACCTCCAAAAGTCTTCCAATGGCTCTAACAAAATCTCCAGGGATTAATAACATCAAAACTAAGTTGGTTACAGAATATGGTTAATCATTAAGTATTATTTCTTCCTAAAACCCAAAACCCTAATTATTTACAAATCTACCCAAGGGTTTATTACCTAGGATTGGCAACTCCAAATCCCTCCAATTTCTCACAGTAGAATTCTATGGTCACCAAGACCATCTCCCCAAAATTTCAAGTCAAACCATTAAGGTTTGACCCCTCTTCCTTTATTAGCCTCTACTTGCACCCCATTAGGGTTTAACCTAGGGTTAGGGTCAAAACCTCTCCAAATCCACCCAAACTTCTTGTGAGGGTATTATAGGACTCATAGAGCCCATAGAAGTCCATTACACACCTCTCCAAGGGCAAACACTCCTATGTCCTTCACAAACCCTAAATGGCCTCCTAAGATTAACCACTAGGGTTTAAGGGCACACTAAGCCCTAACTCATCCAAAAATTGCTCCTTGGGGTGTCCCATACATCCCAAGTCAGTGACCAAGGCCACCCTTTTTATCAGTGGGAGGAAACCCCTCCACACTCCAAAACTAACTTAAGTTCACCTTTGCCCTAAACATAACCTTTAAGCAAACTATGCCCAAGGGAACTCCCTACCTTGCCCAAGCCCAACCTACTCACTACACTGGCCAAGGGTCAGTGTATGACCACCCAAGATCCTACCAACATTTGGTGAGGAGTGGGGTTCTATTGGGTACCTATTTGGGGTGCAAATAGCATTTAGCCCCTTTTTGATTTACTAGAGCAATCCTCCTCCAATGGCCACCAAATTTGGACCAAAGGTTGGAATGGGGGAGGGTGATGTGCACCCCAAATATGAATCCAATTGGCTTTGTGGAAGAGTGGGGTCACTCACCCAAAGTTTTGCCTAAACCTAGGGGGCCTAAGGTTGTCTTGGTGAACTACCCCACCAAATCAACTCCAAAAATTATGAAATTTTAACCAGTGACCCTACTTAGTCTCTAGGACCACCCATCCAAATTTGGAAGGGTTTTGAGGTCTTTAAGGCACCTAATTAGGTCACACATGGATTATTGAATTTATCCAAAAACTATAGAAAAACATTCTCCAAAAATTCTGATTTTTGGACATGTGATAGATGTATATAAGAGTAGCCTACCCTCCAAATTTCAAGTCATTTGGAGTTCTAGATTGGTGTGGGCATCAAAAACAAGCTCTGATTAGCCTTATGGACAGACCTCACCAAAATGAGTGTTGTGCCCTAACCAGGGCTTCAAATCGAGTGAACTCAATTTTGTATTCAACTAGACATCAAGGGCTGCAACATTGGTGTTGAACACTTTTTTATTTGAAGGGCCTAAGTATTTTTAATATTTAATTCAATGTACAGCAATTCTTGTGACAGAAAATACAATATCATTTATATTAAATCAAGATCTATGCACACATCTTAAAGCAGCCACGAAGGGCATCCCTTCATCTTCTCCAGGGAGCCAACGGCCCAGATTTGTCGTGCCTGGGTGATGTTTGGAGGCGTTTTCCCGGCCACCAGAGCGCCTCCCCGGCCGGCCAATGCCACCACCACCTCCGTTGAGGTGGTGGCCGGCGATTGGGGGTGTTGGTCGGCCGGTGGTGGCCGGAACGGAGGGTTTAAGGGTGGGATTTAAAGCTTGAAAATCCAAGCTCAGGCCAAACCCGATCCAAGGCCATTTGGCCTCAAACCTTGCGGCGAATAGAAGTAGATCTACCCAGAGGAAGAGAGAAGGAGAGAAGGACCTGTGTGGTGGCCTGAAGTCGCGCCGATGGTCATTCCTCCATGGCCGGCCGCCATTTTTGCGAGCTTCGCAATTTCTACACCAAGTTGCCCGAAACTTTCGTCTAACAGGGGGAAACTCATGATCTGGGTCTAGGGAAGCTTTTAAAAGCTTCAATTGAGGGGAAGGGTCATGGCTTCATTGCCATCAATGGCCATGAATGGTGAATTTCGGCCATGGTGAAATCCCATGGGATTCACCCCTAGGAGGCCGGGAAACAGATGGAAACTTCTCCCCTTCCCTTGGGGAGTTGAATCCAGCCATTAAGGGAGAGGATTGAGGGAGGTTTCACCTTCCTCCATTGATGGCCTCATCTTTCTCTCTCCCCCAAATTGAATTTTCTCTCTCCTACTCACCATGGCCGATTTTCCTCTCTCTCCTGGGTTAATTATCAGTCTACTAGGCTGGTCAAGTGGTCAATTTGGGCTTAGCCCAAAGGGATTGGGCTAGGTTCAAGAGATTTGACCTAATTTGGGCAAATTTGACTTTTGGTCAAATTGACCAATTGGGTGACCCTAGGATGGGGATTTTGGGTGCATTGGATTCCAAATTAGGTTTATAAACTACTGGTGGGGTCAATTTGATCACATGAGCCTTAGTTGACCCAATTTAAGCTGATTTGACCAAAATAGGCTAAGTTGACTTTGGTCAAATTGAGCCCTAGGGTTGACCCAGTCATGGGGCTTTTTGGTCCACTGGGTCCCCTATGACATGATAACACTATGGGTATGGTCAATTTAATATGGTGATGGTCAATTAGGGCACTTAGTGAAGAATTGCCATTTTGACCTAAAAGGGGCATTTTGGTCAATTTGCACTACTGGGGGTCCCATGATGGGGCTTTTAGGTCTACTAGGTTTCTTATGATATTTTAGACCTAGAGGAGTGGTCAATTTGGCATGGAGGAGGTCAGTTGACTCTAATTAGGCTACCTTGACCAATTTAGGGTTAGGGTTGACTTTGGTCAATTTGGCCTCTTTGGTTGACCCCAATGTGCCCTTGGTGCCCTAAGGGGGCCCCTAAAGGGTTAGGGATACTATGGTGGGGTCAATTGATCAAGTTGAGGCCCTAAAGTCCAACCCTAAGCTTGGTAATTGGAAATTGCTATTTGCAGTCCAAGGCACTTTCAACCATAATCTTGCCTAAGTTAAAGGGATTTCTACACTACCAAGGCCTTGTCATGACCTTGTCATGACACATTCACCTGGGGGGGTCTTGCTATCTGGGGGATGTTACATCGTCGGCCAAGTGGATGGTGTGCGGATCGAAGTCACGCGCGAGCTGAAGGCCCTTCAGAAGGACTACTCGCGCCTCCTTGCAGCGATGGAGCGTCTGGGAGGTGAAGGTGGGGAGCTGTCTCCCGGGAGACATGCCGCGCGAGCCCGGGACCAGCTTCAGTTGGCCTCTCATGAGATCACCTCCATGCTCGCGTACTATCGCCCACGAATGCCTCCGGAGGCTGGGCCGCGAGGGCAGGGTCGGTGGTATTTTGAGGAGCGCTAGGCTGGTCATCATTCGCTTCTTTTACTATTTCTTTTTCCGTTTATGGTGTTGAGGACATGGGACTTATTCACGTCTGTAATAATTCTTACTCTGTGCCTTGCGAATGCTTTGCTTTTTGTTTATATTTCTCGCAGCTTGCCTGGTTATGCCGAATGATATCTTACTGCCGAATGTCTTTTTCAACCCTCGCGCGCAGCCGTCGAGCGAGTAGACATAGGGCATTTGCCATTATTGGGCGAGAGGGACCGGCCGGGGTTTCGAGGCGCCGGTAAGGCGCGATTGCTATCCGCACACCCGTTGCCTCGAAAGCCCAAGCGTTTTCTAGTTCTTCTATAAATAGGCGGTCCCAACTACCGTATTGATTATCCTGCCATCCGCTCCCCCTCTCTCCATGCGCTAGCACTCGCGCTTCTCTCTTCTTCGTGACTCCCGTCCTCCTCAGCATTCGCGAAATGGGTGGCGAGACCGAAGGCAGGACGAAGTGTGCCAGCGCGTTTGTCAACCACGTCTTCGACTCCTGCGACCTCTCCGATGAAGCTTATTTAACCGTCGTCGCGGACTACGTCCCGCCGGGATTTGAAGCGCGAAAGCACGGGCCGGAGGATCGCCTAAACTCCATCTCGCTGTGTGCTCTCGCGATCGCGTTGGAGCACTTCGAGGTGGGGTTTCGTCTTCCCATCTGGCCGGAACTCGGCCAGACCTTCCGGTATTACGGGGTCGTGCCCGCCCAGCTCAACCCCAACTCCATCGCTATGCTGGTCGGGTATGCATGCTTCCTGCGAGAAGAGGGGATAGATTTTTCGCTACCGGTCTTCCGCAAGTTGTACACCTTCCGTTGCTCACACGGCATCTCCTTCTTCTCGGGTCTGAGTCCACTCAAACACCAGGGTCTCCCGAACAAGAACCATGACTAGGTTCGCCGCTTCATCTTCGTCAGCGGGAGCCTCGGAAACACCCTTCTCGCCCCAGTGTAGGAGGAGGAATCAACCTTTCGGCCCCCGACTCTGGGGGGGCATGAGGCCAAACTGCACCAGTACATCCTGGAGCACGGGATGGACCTCGTCTACCTCCGGCGAAACGTCAACTCGCTCCCTCCCATCCCGCAGGGTGAGGGTGAGTTTTCAAACCTTCTCCATTCGCTCGGTTTTGTTGATTTCATACCATTCGCTGAGCCGTTTGTGTTCACAAATAGGCGTGCGAGACCTCCCTCTTCATCCGCCGCGTCCCTCTGGGGTTTCCGTGTATTTTGCACAAGCCGCCGTGGATGCCTGTCGGGAGGAACCCTCCTCCTCCAAGTCTAGCAGCCGGAAGCGAAAAACCGAGGTGCCTCCTTCCTCCTCTTCCAAGAAGTCGAGATGTCCTCCTTTCGTCAAAGGGAAGGGGGTTTTGGATGAGACCCCAGGGGCGAAAGCTCCGGCCCAGATCCCGGGAACGGATGCGTCGGACGGGAATGTTCTCCATGCGGGGCCGTCGTTGCCGCCGCCTCCATTGCCCAGGGACCACCGGAACTTCCCCCAGGGCGAGAAGTATGTGGACCCCTCAGGGGCCCCTTGGTGAAATGGGACAGGAACTCGAATAGGGTCTCGCTCTCCACCCTCCATCCATCATGGATAGAGAGCGACCTCGCCAGTGGTGAGGCTTACGCCATTGCGTATGCCCTCTACGGTCGTGAAGATGTCGAGGTCTTCGATGCCGAGAAGACGCAAGTTCTCGCCCACGAGACCGCTCGAGCCCTGCTGCGGGCCCTTGAGCTTGCGCATATGTCTTCGCGCCGGAGCGTTAATCTGGCGCGGAGTCTGGCGGAGGTTGAGGAGACCAGGGCTATTGTTTCTGCCGAGGCGCGTGAACTCAGGGTGAAGCTGGAAGCTGCGGAAGCCCTTCTCGCCAGCTGCCCCGTCAGAGAGGTGTATCCTCCCCCCCCCCCCCCCCCCCCTCGCGAATGACCGTTGATGACTGCCGCACTTTATTCTCACCACCTTTGTTTTTTCAGGACACTACGATCGCCGAGATGCTTCGCGCGCGGGTGGTCAACCTTGAGGAGGAAGTCCGGCTGGCTAAAGCCGAGGCCAACAGTCGCGAGAAGCCGATGCTTTGGCGCTCGCCTCAGGGAGTAGGGGGCACTTTTACCCTTACCATGAGCTAGAGCAGTTGATGCAGGAGAACGCTCAAAGCGCCGTGAAGCATGCGTTGCAGGTGCTGCGGCAGGCTGGGTACCTGAAGGAGGAGGCCGAATGCCTCTCTGCCCGACAAGTCGTCCCCGAGCTCTACATCCCGATCCCTTTCCCGGAAGATGAGGACGGCGAGCCGCGAGAAGACGCCCTCCTCCCGGATTCGGGCGAGAGCGACGGATCTTCCGGCGGGAAGCTTGCCGACCCGTGAGAGGGGCCCTTGTGGTTTTTTGCTTTCTTTTTGTCTTTCATTTTGGATGTAATCATGAACTGGGGCGAGTCCCCTTGGCATGTATATCGATTACAGATTTTGTGTTATCTTGATTTTTTCTTCATTTGCTATTGTATCTCGCTAGGCTTATTAGGACGTTAGGTCGTAGCGTAATTGTCTTGGCCACTCGTCGGACGCTCGAAGGTGACTTAGGATGCCCTGCTCTTTCTGATATTCCGCTATTCGTTCCACTCACCGCCTCTGACCATTCGCCTAGGTCAGGGGTCTCGCATGGATAGATTATAAGGGTGAGAGGAGAAACTACCTCACTGGTGTGCAGTCCTCGCGAGTGCTCCCGAAGTCGACCTTTGAGAATCTAGGACCAGCTATCGAGTGAGCCTTCGGACCTGCCAGCTAGATGAAAGCCTGAACAGCGGGTCTGCTCGGGGCCGTCTTCCCAAAAACTTAGAACCTGCCACCGAGTGAGCCTTCGGACCTGCCAGCTAGGTGAGAGCCTGGACAGCGGGTCTGCTCGGGGCCATCTTCCCCAAAACTTAGAACCTTCCACCGAGTGAGCCTTCGGACCTGCCAGCTAGATGAGAGTCTGGACAGCGGGTCTGCTCGGGGCCATCTTCCCAAAAAAAACCAACTAGATTGTATGAATAAACATGTAGCAGTCCCACACATAATCATAGCAGCAACCCCCAAATAAGGGACACAGGTAAGAGCAGCCCCCAATAATAATAATACAGCAACCCCCCCAAATAGTGGACAAAGGTAAGAGCAGCCCCCACAAATGACAATAACAGCAGCCCTTAGTTAGACAAGGAAGAAAAACAGAAATAGATGCAGCCCTCTAAAAAGAATCCCAACTGGTTTGCACACAGCAGCCCCAATTAGAGTATAGGCACAAGTATATAAGGCAGCCCCCACTTTAAAGACAGCAGCAGCCCTCCCCTTTAACAAAAAAAAGGAAACAAGGCATCCCCCATTTAAAAACAGCATCAGCCCCCAATTTAAAGACAGCAGCACCTAAATCAACAAGGATGAGGCAGCCCCCACACATAAGAATCAGCCCCAAATGCAAACTCCAGGAGCAGCCCAACGAAAAGAAAGGTCAAAAACCTGGAGGTGTAAATAGGCCCCAACAAATACCCCATTTAGAATAAGCATAGCAGCCCCATATAAAATTGAAACTCTCAACTGGTTTAAACATAGCAGCCCTTATAAAGAATGTATAACATCAGCCCTCCATAAAGAGAACATAACAACAGCCCCCATAAGGAATGAATAACAGCTAGCACAAGCTCCCAAATAACACAATAATTAAGTCTGAAGCAGGGAATCAAAACAACTAAGTAAGGGAAAGCTGCCAGAACAAGCTTCCCCCAAGCATCAAAACCGGGTAAGGTAAATGCCAGCACAAGCACTAGAAAAGTAACGGGAAAAGGGGAAAGGAAGGGGGAGAAGAAGGGTTCCTTGCCTCATTCGGAAGCCGACGCCACTCGACGAAGAGAAAGCTACGACCGGAAAACCGCAAGACCTCCGCCGATCCCGACGAGGCTCACCGATTCTTTACTCCGACGACGAAGCCAAGCTCCGGCGACCTCTAAATCGCTTCCTCCGACGGTCCCGACGCCGAACCCTAGCTCGCCCCTAACCTCGCTCGGCAGACTGCAGCTATCGGGGAAGGGGAAAAAGGAACTGAAGGCTTTTTTTTCCTCATCAATGTATACAACATATATATATATATTATTATTATTATTATTTTTTTAACAGGACTTATACATGCATATTATCAACAGGGGGCCCTTAAATAAAACCTTTATCTATAATTTGTATACATTGACTTGCACACATATATATATTATGTATATATATACATTCTTTTATATACACCTTTATACATACATATATATATAATGTATATATATATAATTTTTATATAATCCTTGTACATATACATATATATAATTATATATTTACCTACCTACAAACCTTCCCATATGAATTTTCATAATTGAATATGTTTGCCTATACATGCATAAAACTTCATACATACACACTCACATATATATATAACTCGATCTAGGATTACTTGTCGGACGACGACGACGACGAAACGGTAACGCCCTCTCACATTTACATTACGCAACGATAATATCATGTTTAAGACATTATCATCTCGCATTCCCCGCATAAAAGACTATAAGAAAACCTGGGGCGTTACACCATCTTCCCAAAAATTTAGAACCTGCCACCGAGTGAGCCTTCGGACCTGCCAGCTAGATGAGAGCCTGGACAGCGGGTCTGCTCGGGGCCATCTTCCCAAAAACTTAGAACCTGCCACCGAGTGAGCCTTCGGACCTGCCAGCTAGATGAGAGCCTGGACAACGGGTCTGCTCGGGGCCATCTTCCCAACAACTTAGAACCTGCCGCCGAGTGAGCCTTCGGACCTGCCAGCTAGATGAGAGAGCCTGGACAGTGGGTCTGCTCAGGGCCATCTTCCCAAAAACTTAGAACCTGCCCCCGAGTGAGCCTTCGGACCTGCCAGCTAGATGAGAGCCTGGACAGCGGGTCTGCTCGGGGCCATCTTCTCAACAACTTAGAACCTGCCGCCGAGTGAGCCTTCGGACCTGCCAGCTAGATGAGAGCCTGGACAGCGGGTCTACTCATGGCCATCTTCTCAACAACTTAGAACCTGCCACCGAGTGAGCCTTCGGACCTGCCAGCTAGATGAGAGCCTGGACAGCGGGTCTGCTCGGGGCCATCTTCCCATCAACTTAGAACCTGCCGCCGAGTGAGCCTTCAGACCTGCCAGCTAGATGAGAGCCTGGGCAGCGGGTCTACTCGGGGCCATCTTCCCAACAACTTAGAACCTGCCCCCGAGTGAGCCTTCAGACCGGGCACCTTGGAGGGCACTAGCAGCCAACCAAGACTAGCCTAGAGGAGAGGACTCTCCAAGAATCGGATCTCCTCCAAGCTGCCCTTAAGGGTCTATTTATAGATTTTTCTAGGCTGGTCTGCAAATAACATGAATCCGCCTTTTAATTTTACTAACCGCACCCCAAATTGGTCTGCTTATAGCCTAACTCCGCTGTTCTGAGGGGCTATTTGCAGCCCATAAGGGGCATCGTGGTCATTTCCTCCTTAAAGCCCTGGGGGGCGAGTGGTCCATGAGGGCACCACTCGCCGAGCTCCCGCTCGGCCAGGCGAATGCACGCACTCCTGGGCGAGTGGTCCGCGAGGGCGCCACTCGTCGATTTTCTCCCTCTCGCCTGCGGCTCGCCTGCGGCTCGCCCCTACTCACCCGGGGGTCTTCCCACCCGTCTCAGCCTGGGCGAATGATCTGGCTGACCCAAATCTCGGCAGTTGGCTTGAGGGACCCACTCCGCGAATACGGGTTGTACAGGAGATACTTAACTCGCAATTATCCCCAACTAATGCTCTATAAAAAGAATCGATCGGACCCGAGCTGAAACTGTAGATATGATAAATTGTCGTAATTGAGTGTGGTAAAAAGTGCTACAAAATGAGTTGCAGAAGTGAAATGCTGAACTGTAAAAGCACTGAATGATAGAATATAAGTAAAGAGCGGAAATAACCGGACCAGTACGGGACTGGAGTAGTACTGAAAAGAAAGTGAAGTAAAGAGCTGAAATAATCGGACCAGTACGAGACTGGAGGAAAAAAAATTACAATAGAATAAAAGGGTTAGTAGTTCTTCACTCCATATATTTAGGATGCTTCGGTTCCATCTCCGTTCATGTTCAATCTCCGTTCATAGGAGTTTCTTCCAACTATGGCCTTTATTACAGTCTGGCCATAAGTTTTAATTGCGCCTTTTAAACATGGTTTAAGCGGATTTGAGGAACGTTATTATGAGTTCCTTAATTTCTCTGAGAAGAGACGACTTCCAATGTCCGAGAATTATTCTAAACGCAGCTCGATGATTTGTAAAAACCCCACATTGCTTCGAGCTTGATTTTTCATTTTTATTCATCGGATCATCATTTATTCGTAATATCATCCAACGATCATTACGCGATTGCGTGCTACGATCTCCCCAACCTTTAGAAAATTTGATAATTTTAAAACTCGATCGTTTTATTCCGAAAGTTCGGTGATTACACAATTTTCCTCCAAATGATCTCATATTTTGATAGTACACTCAAGATAGCCAATTAAGAACCTATAAATTTTCCCAAAAAATTTCAACTTTTTTAGGGGTTTATTTTGCTCAAACAAGTCTTATTTAGGCCTTTAAAAATACCAATACAATTTATAAAAATCTCAAAAATTGATAGTACCCCCAAGAGGCACTATTATGAGTCTAGATTTTTTTCCAAGATTTTCCAAGATGTTTAAGGTATTTGTTTTGTCCAAACAAATTTTATTTAGGCCTTTAATAATAGCATATCACTTTAGAAAAATCCCCAAAAATTACTGGAGATTGCCCTCGTGATAGGGAATATTTTTCTTGTTCAAACAATTTTTCCTAGAGTCCTATATCTTTCTCAAAAAATTCGGCAACTTATTAGTGAAGGGTGGTCTGCGGTTAGAGGTTCTGAAGAATGACAGGGCGTCGGGCCGCGCGTGGTTTTTCGGTGTGCTATAAAGCTTGATTTGACCGTAGTTTGACTTTCCGGCGTCGAAATTGGTTATAACGAGCTTTGTTGGTCTTGTTTTGACTTTAGGAGTCCAATGAAACTGACCGTGACTGATTCTGAGTTTCTTCATTTAATATTTTAAAAGTGCGTCGTGGCGGGCTACGAAACTTAAAACGGTCATATTTCTCATATGACCTCTGATTGCAATGAAACAAGTCATGTTGCACTCGTATTGACTGTATGAGTCTAACACAACTACCGGAAGTCAATTCAGAGTACGTATGACCACTATATCAAAACGGCGTCGTCGTGACGCGCTACGATACTCAAAATGGTTGTTTCCTCTAAATGACTTCGGATTGGAATGGAACGAGTTCCATTGCACTCGTATTGATTATACGAGTCTAACGCAACTGTCGGAAGGCAATTCGAAGTACGTATGGTCACTATATCAAACGGCGTCGTCGTGATGCGTTATGATACTCAAAATGCTTATTTTCTCTAAATGACCTCGAATTGGAATGGAATGAGTTCCGTTGCACTCGTATCGACTATACAAGTCTAACATAACTGACGGAAGTCAATTCGGAGTACGTATGGTCACTATATCAAAACGGCGTCGTCTTGACGCGCTACGATACTCAAAATGGTTGTTTTCTCTAAACGGCCTCGGAGTGGAATGGAACGAGTTCCATTGCACTCGTATTGATTATACGAAGCTATAGGAACTGACAGAACCCAAATCGGGGTTCCCTAGCACAATATCCTAAAATCAGGTTATTTCCTATCTTTTACGTTTTGGGGTGGGAGATTGGGTTACTTTTATTGGATCTACTAGTGTCTAGTGACCCAAGAAAAGTCGGGATGCTACATTGATCACAAGTTTTGTTGATTGTTTACAGAGATTTATGATAGAAAAGATTTCTAGTTTTACAACTTTGAATGAGGATTGCGTGAGTTTTATGGCTCCAATTGTAAAACCATTTTCAGGGATAGATTCACGATAACGAGGAGAACAAATCTGGAATTAAAAGTTTCATCGGATTCAGAGAATTTTGATGTTTCAGGCGGGCGGACACCACCACCGGCCCCCCTTTGGTAAACTATAAAAAGGGTCCAATCCTTCGTTAGAGGGGAAGGTGGAGGGAGGGAGATCATGAGTTTCTTATGCAGGCAACCCCCACTGCAAGCTACACCGAGCTACACACCGTGGGGCGTGAGTTCGAGGAGATCACAAGAGACTTTGTGGTCCCACGAGGAGGCTCCCTCCGTAATTAGAGTGAGATCGCGCGTCTTTTTCGCGGAGTACCACCGTACATGGGACCTCATATTCAATGAAGACGAGGACGAGTAGTGGGAATTAATTTCATCGTATTACATGCGTCAATACAACTCGATCAGACCTTACCTCGACCATCTCATAGAAGAAATGCTTTAATCCATAATGTGTTAGGCAGTCATAAGCATAAGAGGGTAGAGTTTATTCATGATGAGCAATGACATATATTCCTCTTTGTTTGATGTAATCAATATTTACAATAAGAAATAATTACCCAAACCTCCCCTGTAAGTTAGTATAATTACTGAGAGCACCCCTCTTAGTTTCAAAATTACAAAAATCTCCCCTTAAGTTTTCATTGCATTACAAAATCTCCCCTTAAGTTTTCATTGCATTACAAAATCTCCCCTTAAGTTTTCATTGCATTACAACCATGAACAAAAATACCCCCTGGACATTGTTCACCGAGAGGGGTATTTTTGTGCATGGATGTTATGAAATGAAAACTTCAGGGGAGGTTTTTGTAATTTCAAAACTAAGAGGGGCACTCTCAGTAATTTAGCAAAGTTAGAGGGAAGGTCCGGGTAAATGGCCCTTTACAATAATATGCAGGAAAAATCACCACCAGGGATTTCCTTGTCACTTTTACTACTATGCTTTAACTCAACTATTAATTTACAGTTCATGAACAATGATTTTACATTTCACTAGCCGTTATTTCATGAATTAGAGCGTATCACCTCAAACAATTAGCCGTTATTCCGTTCGAAGGGAATTAGCTAATTCCACATTCAAACGATTCCTAAGTATTCTACGAGTACTTCATAGTAGACAATTCATTATAATGAATGAATTTGATGTCCGCAATAAACAAGTTATTGGTAACTCTATATTTAAGCGTGCTTGAATGGGGGTAGTTCTAGGATGACTGACCTTCTAGAAAGTACTTAAATATTACCTCAGCAAAATAATAAAACTGCAAGATTTAGCTTAGTACGGTATGAGCTAAGATAAAACATACAATATCTCAATATTATGAGGCATGGTATTAAAGTCGGTATCAACGCGTTATGTATTGCAGTGTCCATCATTTGGATGGAATTGACGGCATAAATTTAGAATTGGAGGTCAATTTCAATTGGAGGTTATTTACAATATCTCAATATTATGAGGTATGTTACTAAACTTTTGTTGCGTTATATTGCGAAAATCAAATAAAATTACCTTTGACTTAATACTGCATTCGGTTCTCAAATGGGTTCTCGGGTATCCGATCGCAAGAACTGAGAACAGGCCCAAAAGGTCGGTTTTTGCCTTTTCTAGAACCATACCCGAACCGAGAACCATTAGAACCGTTTTAAATTGATAGTTCAGTAAATGTGTCTAGTTAAGACTTAAGAGGATGATGCATAGCTCTAATGACAATGTGACAATCACCCATGATTATCTTTTGACTCATGCAACTCCTATAATACAAGATATTACGCGATAAAGTAAGATACTTGACACACGCACATACGACCCATAGAATATTAGTCAAGGCGCATAAACTTTAATAAAAGAAAAAAGCCATAAGACTCCCTTCTGATTTACCGAAAGTTTCAGGCGCGGGGCGAAATCCCCGTCTGGGGTATTCCGAAGGTGTAACCTAGGCAACGAAAAAGGGGCCCGGTACTGTATGTTCTTAAATGAACCTCTTATTACAGCAAAGCGGAACGCCGTGTGGCCTTGAGATCACGGGTTTGAGTCCAGGAAGCAGCTTCTTGCAAAATTGCAAAGTAAAGTTTGCCTACATTTCACCCTTGTGTGGGACCCTTCCCCTGACCCTCGCTGCGTGGGGATCCTTTGTGCACCGGGCTGCCCCTTTTTTATTCCCGCAAAGAGGCGGCTACCCTAGAAGTCACTCGAAAGTTGCTCAAATTTGGGTCAACTCATACTCTATTTTCTCCCATTCTCAAATCGATGTAATAAATTATATTATGTTATATACTTATTATGCCATAATGTAGCTTTATAAATAAATATTAAATACATATATATAGAAAATAATCTTCATTCTAATAAAAATACTTTTTAAAGCCTAATAAACTTGATTCAAATCAACACAAAATCATTCTCTTTGCCTCAACTTGAATTTGCCTAGAATCTAAGGCTCCGTTCGTGACCGCCCGACCTCACCTAAGGAACTTCATCCACTTTACATTCAAAACTATTTTTTCTTGGCGGTGGTTATAACCATTGTCATGCCAAACATACATTCTATAATGGCGGTGTTTTTGTCCAAACTCTTCGGAGCAAAAACTGCAACAAAAACGCAACGCCAAACGGAGCCTAAATCAAAGATTTTGACTTAAGCAAGTTTCTCTCACACTCAAACTTCTTTTCACTCTGTACACTTCATAAAACATGCAAAGGGTATACCTTTTTATACATAGCAGCATAATTTTACGTCTGACTTCGACTCTTTTGTCCAAGTGACCCCGCAACACGCGCGATCTAACTGATCGCGTGCAATTTGATATGACTGCGTAAAATTTTTCCGATTTTTTTTTAAAAAGGATCACATGCAATAAAAAAAGATTGCACGTGTCCTCTTTTGATCGCAAGCGATCATTTGTGATAGTACGATCATATCTGATTGCACACAATTGTTTTTTCATCGCTCGCGTTCATTTTTGATCGCACATGATCCTTTTTTATTGTGCACGAGTCTAGAGCCCGGGCACAAAAATTTCACCTTTTCTCTGTGCAGCAGATGACAAAATTCTCGAGGGTGTCGTCTTTTATCTAAGCCCGGCCTTTCGATCATAGTCCCTTAAGCATGCACAAATATATTGAGATCCTTTCAACTAGCTTTGACAAAAAATCACTAGTATAACTGGATGCAAAATTTGTTCTGGTAGCAAGTTAATTTATTAATTGATCAAGAATCAAAAGAAAAAAGAGAATGAAGAGAGTGTAGCTTGAGGACAACTGCCTTTGTAAAGTTAGGCTGGAAAGAAGATTACATCAGCAGAATATAATATACAATGTGGAACCTCGCAGTCATTGAGGCAATTGCTCGTCGTTTTAAGGCAGAAATCATCGAGCTATTGATGTTCAAAACCACGTCTTTGTGCTCTTTGCCGATGCGGAAACGGGCGGAGGAGTTCTTGGGACCACTATGCTTGTTGGATCTGTCATGGGGATTCATATGTTAGATTTAACAGTTGCAAATTTCAAAAAAATGAAAAATTATGTAAGATTTTCTTACTGCATTTGATCAATAATATGTTCATGATTCAGGTTTTAGGCTCTATTTGTTTGGGCATTTCTTTATTTCTTGCATTTTTCAAAAAAACAAAATTGCTTTATTTGCTTGCCTATTTGAATAGCCTCCATTTGGAACAACCGATCCCCAAAACACCGTTTTATGCTTGATTCCAGCGGTTGGGAGAGAGTTCTATTCAAGAACACTATTTTCTCTTCATTTCTAACCGCAACCACCCACCCAAAAAGGGCGTCCTTAATCAATATTAATTCCGTCTAGATATTAACGATAACACATGTAAGGCATTTTCGACAGTGTAGATACTAATACCGTCAGTTTTAGGCTCTATTTGTTTGGGTATTTTTTATTCGTTGCGTTTTTCAAAAAACGCAAATGCTTTGTTACTTTTTTCAAAAAATGCAAACGCAAATGCTTTGAATAACCTCCATTTGGAATACAACAGATCCCCAAAACACTGTTTTATGCTTGATTCCAGCAGTTGGGAGGGAGCTCCATTCAAAAATATTGTTTTATCTTCATTTCCAACCACAACCACCCACACAAATAGTCCGTCCCCTTAATCAATACTAATGCTGTCTAGATACTAATGATAACACATGTAAGGCATTTTCAAAAGTCTAGATACTAATGCCGTCCTTAATCAATAATTCTTAGATCATGCAAAATATGTTCATGATTCATGTACTAACTAGTTCTTAACATTATTGGATTTATCTATGATTACAATTTCAATGATGTTTCAATGCAACTTTATGGATATGTTATGGGGTTTGTTAATTATATGCCTCGAATACTAACCCAAAGATGACGATTGGCGCTGATCACGACCTGCGGGTCGCCTTGCAGAAATTTTTCGTGGGTAGTTATCATGGGTATTTTGTAAATGTGTACAAAGTGTTATATAAACTCCTTGTTCTAGGGTTCGGGTAATTTTTTTCTGGAAAACTGAAATCCGCCCACTTTCTGCAACCGCCTCCGTTCTCGAAAAAATGAAAAATGGACTGCTGCTGCTCGTAGACGCTACCTATCTTGGGGCGAAACACATAAATCTGTGTCTTCTGTCTTTTTTATTTACGTTTGTTTTTCATTCTACTCTCATTTCCGCAACATTCATTGGTTAGATTAAGAGTAACACATTTAAAAAACATAAACTTCGTCAAATGACAACAAATGTAAGACACTACCCACAATGTAGATGCTAATGCTGTCCTTAATCAATCATTCTGTTACGGGCTGCATGCCTGATTAGTTATCACGTCCTTTATTATGTTATGTTATTATTTAGGAGTCTGCCCTTGTATGTTCTATTTAAGGGACATTAGGGGTCATGTATGAGTAAGCAATGAAATAGTTTATTTCCCATCTTGAATGAGATCTTGGAAGCTCTCTCTCTCTAGCAAGCCCCTCTTAGGCAGCCGCTTTCTCCTCCGGCAACCTCCGAGTAGGCCCATAACATATTCTTACATACTATGTTCATGAATCATACTATGCTCATGGTCATGATTACATTTCACTAATGTTTCCATGCAACATTGAGAAGTCAATGCATATAGAATTCCATATCAAGGATTTTGTTTCAGTAACTGAACAAATATAGATTAATCACAAGTACAAGTATGCAAAAGATAGAAAGTACTCACATGATTCCACTGATTTACCACCAAGAGAGCTTCTCCTAGATCCCTTTGGTTCAATAACTTGCACATTGGTTAAGGACTGTCTTCTCTTATACCTGCTCTCGACTGTTGCAGGCGATTTCTTCGCAGCATGTAAGTCTGCATTAAACTTGGTAGGTGGCATCAGAGATGACACTTGATAGTTCCTGCATTCACAATAACATTATAATACATTTTATGAACATTATACATCACAATGGAAGTTATAACTCAAAATTATGTCCCATTTACCTCTTTTCGGACCCATTTATCAACTTGCCAATTGTCTGTAAAGATTTTCGTATGTGCTGCGAGCCTCTCGAGCTCGAGAATGTACTGGAGCTCTTCAATTTAGTTTTGCTAGTATCAGGTGTTGCGAACCCGCCCAGTTGCCCATATCTGCTCCCAACTGTCAACTGGCTCGCCGATGAAGAACAAGATATAGCAGGAGAACAAGCAGGCAATCTCTCCATTTCTTCATTAGCAACTTGTTTTACTTGCTCCGCTGCTATCTGTAAGTGCTGCTGAGTCAAATCAGACAAGTTACCAGGATGAATTATTTTAAAAGGGAAGAAATAATTGAAAATAGAGAAAACAAACAAAATGTTCCTCAGATTATTTAATTGGTCCATTTACTTATCCAAATATGATCATTATGGATACTTGCAACGGCCTTAAATATCGACTCCGAAAAGTTTCAGGGTCCGAAACATTTCGGAGTCGGGATACATTACGGAGTCGGGAAGAAACTCTCTGAAACCCTCGGAAACCCATCTCCGAAATTATCGCAAACTTGTTCTTTTAAACTAAAAATTTCGGAGTCGGGAAGAAACTCTCTGACATTCAATTAATTATATACTTTTTATTCATGACTCCTATTTACAATATGATACTTTTTTATGACACAAACATTGTCCTCATTTAATATATGATATGTGAGATATAATGATTGAAAAAATGAAGAAAACGTGAATGCTACACACATGCCTTCATATTAATTTGTATTATAAATAATTAAAAATTAAAAAACATATCCCATATCCTAGATTTTTAAAAAAAATCAGAATCTCGTATTCATATCGTAATGTATCTTACATATCCCGTCCCCTTCCCCATGCAAACGACTACCATTGATTTGAAAAAGAAGTCCAGCGTCAAAATAAATGCATTCTAAACAATAAAGGGACCATTTTGATCATTGTCTATTGAAGAATACATCAGATTACCAACAAGAACTTACATCTGACTCCGTGTTCTTAGCTTTCTGTTGATTTTTTTCGTATCCTTCCAGGCTCAATCTCCGGGAATGTGTAGCAGATTGTTCTGTGCTGAATTTTGGTCTTGGAAGAGGAGTCTTGAATGGCTGTTTTCTATCATCTGGGTAGTTTTCTCTCTCTGTCAGTGGAGTGTTTTCCTTCATTTTATGCGAATATGAAGCTTTTGAATGCTCTTTGCTTGCCAGCTCCTTCTTGAGACTATCAATCTGGAATTCATACATTCATTATTTCTTGTTCCAATGTAAAAGTAAGTTGTAAATATATATATATATGATCTTGTTAATCACTGGAGGGAACAAGGGCCTTGATCAGTTAAGAGCTTATGATGCAATTTTTCAAAGAAGCTAAGTTATACATTTCAAAATTTATAAAAATACTAATTAAGTAATATGTTTCATCATGTTATATTAAAAATCTCAGACTCTTTTATTATACTATTTGTGGGCATTGTATTACTGAAAAGAGATGCATATGGTAGGAATTTACTACTAATTAAAAAAACTTTCATATGCATAAATTATGAAGAAATTCAGTTCAGGTCATTCTACAAACTCTTTCTGTTCTCAGGCATGATAGAACCAAGAACATAACAAGAACAATTACACTAAAATAAGAACATGAAATAAGATACAAATTGAGAGTTGGTTTGGTTCTCTCGAAGATCCCCATACCCTAAAGCTCCGTTTGCGGAATGATTTCACGCGGTGCAAATTTGGCGGAATGCCACTACAACATCATGGTCCGGCGTCTCCGCCCACCAAATAGGCCTTATGTCCCTCAATGCACCTTATATAGAGAGCGGAATACCCATCCTTCTAGTATTACAAAAATGCCATTAAAAGAGAAAATGCATAAATTATTAAAAGAAAGAACACACGCGGATTAGGCTCTGCTTGGGACAGTGGTGGCGGTAGGAAAAATTCTATTTCCACAGTCACCACTGCTTTAGAGGCGTTTGGTTTCTCAGAGGTGGGAAAAGTGCTTGTGCCAAAAAGGTGTTTTGGGGACTTTTGAGAAAGCAGTGAATCCTCCCACTTTCTGAAAAGCTAAAAGGAGCTTTCTACATTTTCACGCTTCTCTTCTCAAAGATCAACATTCCCCTTCTTCTCCTATTGGTTTTCCTACCATTGCTTTTCTAAAAGCTCTAATCACACCACTGGTTTCCCACTACTTTTCCTACCGCCATTCCAAACATAGGCTAAAGCAAGTGCATGCACATATCAAACAATAGTTCATAGTCTCATGTGTTAACCAATATGAGAAACAGACACACAACGAACTTGAAAATAAGAACAAGTCTTAAAAATTTGAGTTCATTTGGTTGCTTGAAAAATGAAAAAAAAACTTACACTATAATGTGCATAATGTTATTGAAGATGTCATATCTTTGGTTTATAAATGATCAAAATATAATATTTGAAAGTCTGCCATATGTCAGTAAAGAGGGTAGGCGGTGCTAGATGTCGCTAGAATCAGCCTAAATTATACATATTGACAACAAAAAACACGCTCGTTATGATAACACCGTGATCTTTAAGTACATGAACTCGAACTAAATACCTGTTCTCTTAGATCACGAATTTCAACGCTTTCTTTGTTCACATGTGCAACACCGAGCTCTACAGTGGAAACCCTTTGTGCAAACTTCAGAGTACTGATTGTCTCTCCATATGACTCGGCTTCTGGGCTTACATGAGCCAGCATTAACATCTTTGCATGCCCCCCTAAAATTCCAATTCGAAAAAAATTAATATAGAAAAATGATTAATCTCAATGTAAGAAAATATTATAGGCCACAATGAAATGAATCATATTAGAACCTAGGGAATTTTGTAGCAACAACGTGAGCTTGCTGTTTCTGTATGGAATATGGGAGCTCTTCTGAGCCAGAGCAGAGATAACATCTCCAAGACAAGAAAGAGATTTGTTGATATGTTGTGCCTCCTTCATTCTGTCTCCAGTTACTTCTGATTTATCCACCCTCTCACTCCCTGCGAGATCTACCAAATGCAGGCAACTTTGCAGCTTGTTCCCCAAAACATCTCTACCGCACACATGAATCGTCAACACACTGCATGTACATACTGGTTTTAGAGAACAATATGGATTATATTTTTAAAGTAAGATAATGTTGAACCCAACACCTTCAATTAGCAAACAACAATGTGATCTAAATAACATTTGCTAACTAGATAACATCGCTATCTATGTAATATCAAATGCAGATGTAATGTCATGCTTTGTTAATATGTCAAAGATCGTAAGAGTCAGTTGTAAATGTAATGTTGAGCTTTGTTTGTGTTAAGATAGTAAGTGTCAACTGTTTAATTCACTTACACCTTCAATTAGCAAACAACAATGTGATCTAAATAACATTTGCTAACTAGATAACATCGCTATCTATGTAATATCAAATGCAGATGTAATGTCATGCTTTGTTAATATATCAAAGATCGTAAGAGTCTGTTGTAAATGTAATGTTGAGCTTTGTTTGTGTTAAGATAGTAAGTGTCAACTGTTTAATTCACTTACAATTTTAAAAACAATTTCATAAATGATACGTAAATCTTATTTTTATGGCAAATATGCTTTTTGACGTCATGCTATTTGGATTAACAACGAAAGAAAAGATGATAATCACCTTTTTTTTCTCTTCAGATAACATGTGTTTTGTAAGATAATGATGAACCAAACACATTCCATTTAACAAAACAACAATATGATCTAAATAATATTTATTAACTAGATAACAATATGATCTAAATAATATTTATTAACTAGATAACATTGCTATCTACATAACATTGAATCATAACTATAGTGTGTTAGAATTCAAGCATCCAACCTAAAACAAATTAGTTAGAGGTGATCAGGCGGCGGAATATAAAGTGAACGAGGAATATTAATTTTCTGATGTGGGACTATTTTTGAATACAAAATTTTTTGGTCCGAGACCAGGACACAGATCTGTGTTCGGGGCCACGAGATGCTGACACGTGGAAATAAGTATTTCATTTTCGTTTCCGCGCTAATAACCGAGATAATCCATGTGTAGCTGAGATAATCCATTTTCCTCTTAGATAAGTGAGTTGTATTTGAGATAATTCATTTGCCTCTGAGATAAGTAAGTTGTATCTGAGATAATTTATTTGTCTCTGAGATAATCAAGTTGTATCTGAGATAATACATTTGCATAATCCATTTTCCTCTGAGATAAGTGAGTTGTATTTGAGATAATTCATTTGCCTCTGAGATAAGTAAGTTGTATCTGAGATAATTTATTTGTCTCTGAGATAATCAAGTTGTATCTGAGATAATACATTTGTCTCTGAGATAATAGACTTGTCTCTGAGATAATCTAGTTGTATCTGAGATTTTTGACTTGTTCCCGTAATTTCACACAAATCGAAATTCGCTGCTAGGTATCAAAATCCTGTGGGCCTCAGACATAGATTTGTGTTCCGGGCTCGGGCCTAAAAAATTTGCCTTATGTGTAGGGTCTTTAACCTCCAATGCGTAGATTACTTCTTTAATTGGGTGACATGGAATGGGTTGTTAGGGTTACTTGCTCTAATAACATATAAGATTCAACCTTAAAAGTTAAAACCAATTGTTTGGAGCTAGAGAAGCCGGGGAATACTAAGTGTACAAAGATATGTTAGTTTCTTGATGTGAGACTATTCTCCACATAGTGCATATGCATAATGTTATTACATACCAATATGCATTATTAGTAGAAGTAATGTCACCGATAGTCTTAAATAACAATTTGTATAAATGTCATCTAAGTCCAATTTTAATCACAATTTTTCTCATATCTAGAATTCAAGCTATCTGAAATGGCAATGAGAAGAAAAAGATGTTAATCACTCTTTATCTTTTCTAGATGTTAATCACTCTTTATCTTTTATAATGTTGAACCAAAGATGATTCATTAAGAAAACAATAATGTGTATTAACTAGACTTTTAGGCTTTTTGGTCAAGTGTTATTAAGTTGTAAATATGTTGAATGCTGATTCGTGTTCCATCTAGTGTTACATATGCCTCCGATTCAATATTTAGAGTCTGTTTGAAGTGGTGGAGGCGACCAGCCGACCACCCCAAGCCCGCCTCCTGCAGTCGACAACATGTCTGACTATTATGACATTCTGCTGGATCCACGTTGTGGCAAATGCACCACCTCAAACAACCCGGTATGTATAAAGATGCGAGCATACTAAACTATTGGTAAGCTTTCAATAAAACAAAAGGAAATACTATTATTAGGTCAAGGTGTGACTATACCAAACAATTGACTTCGTTCACTAATATTTATATAATTTAATCATTCAACCCAAAATCAATTGGTTCTAGGTGGAGGGACCCATGATTTATATTAAGTGCACAAGACTACATAAGTTTCTTGATGCTTATTTGTACTAATTTTGCATCAAGCATTGGATTCCTTTTTAAGTTTGATGGCATAGGTTTGGGGCCTAGCGTGCTTTGATCACACACTAGAACGTAGGTATCCAACCCAAAACTAAATGGTCTTAGGCGGAGTGACAAAATATATATTAAATGCACAAGACAACATGAGTTTCTCATGCAGAAGTATATTTTCAAGAAATACAATATCATATAGCATACCTATGAGATCGGCTGCTTCTGTTGTTCATTGCCGTGCAACTGAAGGCACGATTCCTCTCGCCTATTTTCATCAAATTCACGACGTCGCTAGTTGACACTACATGATGCATAGTGGCATCTGGAAGGCTTAAACCGCCATTGCTTAAACAATTTCGAATCTCTAATGTGAAATCAGTTAGGGACACAAATTGATTTAGCAACAAAAAATTTTATAAATCCAACAATACTTTGAGCAACAATACTTTGAGCACACAAAGGATATTTTGTTGTTGAAGAACCCTCTTCACTAAGAAGATCCCGCACTTGTTCGTTGTAGATCTCGACCATCTGAACATGGATCTCATACTTTATATCCTCCCTGGTGCATGATATTTGGAAGAGATCATTAAGAGCCTTGCTGTTGATACCAATATCTTTGGCAGACCCAATTCCCGGGCCACACTGACAAGGAAAAAAAGACAAATCTCTTTACCATCAAATAAAGAAGTATAAAAATGTTTTTGGTAGTAAATTGAACCAACCTACCATAGAATATGTTTTTCCAGATCCTGTCTGACCATAAGCAAAAATACACACATTATAACCATCCATCACAGATCTGATCAAAGATTGAGTCTCATTGTAGACCTCCTCTGATCATACAGCATCTTAGGTTAGAATTATGAAAATTTGAAAGATTAAAGCTCCAAATATATCCTACCTTGGGTAACATTAGGTCCAAAAACCTTATTAAACTGAAAATTTTTGCGCAATTGTGACTTCAGTGGATCAAGTATGATCAATGTACCATCATTTCCAATATAATCAATTGAACATTTGACTTCTGCGCCAAATGCTGGCCGGACTCTGCAAAAAACTTGAATGTTTCCTGAAAGTACATATTATGAGAATCTCCCTTTGACAATATCCCTTCAGAAGTTGCCTCTAATAAATGAACAAACCTCTCATTTCTTGAAGCATATTGTGCAGGTTTCTGTTTTCCTTAACAGCTCTATGATAACCAACAGCAGCAGCAGAGAGCCCCTCAATTTGGTATCCTGCACATATGATTAATGAAACGATTTAATGCGTCTGGATTCATCTCTAAGAAATAACCAATTTACTTAACTTTTTTGTCAATTTAAATAGGATGAAGTCATCTCATATGTCTTAAAGTTTTTTTTTTTTTGCTTTTAGTTGATTACAAGATGTCAAACCTATTTGTCTGAAATCATTTTGTACTTGGGATTGTAATGCAGCACATTCCAACTTCGTCTTCGACAACAAGGCTTTGATTTCCTACAAAAACGATGAGTTTCATAAACCTTCATAATTGCAATTTTAGTTTAAAAAATGTAGCAAATGTCAACAATAAATGCAGCAATGTAAGATCATCTGAAAAAGCCATATCAAATCTTATTTTATGAAATATCAAATATAAAGATTGTATACAGAAAGAAGGAAAGAGTTATGTATGCCTATGGCAAGCAAAATTTCTTGCCCAAAACATTAGTACGAGTTTGTATGAGTAAGTATGGCATAGAAATTGACATTACGTAAGTACAAAATATTCTGAACAGTATTTAAGTCTTACTAAATAATATCAAAAGTAATAACAAAGAGATGAGGTATTAGAAAGAGACACCATGAGTTGCTTGTTTTGGCTAAAAAATTGCATTTAAGGTAGAAGAGAGATGATGTGAACAACTGCAGAGAAGAGATGCAAGTGTACAAAATAAAAGTTACACAAGAAGACATTATTCCCCAAAACCCAAGTAAGCAAATTCACCACTAAAGAAAACCTCAAATCTCTAGCCAAATAAAAGATACAATAACACAAGAGAGATGCTAAATAAAGAGGATTGAACTGACACCAGCAATTATATCTTCTAGCAAATTACAACCCAACCCACAATATGTAAAGCATTGCTCATTTTGGCTCAGGTCAACCCACACTTAGTTGAACCTTACAATTTACACTTTCTTGTAAGGTGACCTATGAGAACTTCCAAGTAGGTCAACCATCCTAGTCGCATTCCCACCCGAGTACACTTAACTGCAACTACATGCACTCAAAGGCGCTTCACATATTTAGATTCTAACTACTACTTCTAGCCCAGTAAACATTTCTCCAATTTTGATGTGACACTTTGTTCATTCTTGAACTCTTTGCCTGTAATAAATTATGTTGGTAACTTTTAGAAAAGAATGGTGTAGGAATGAAATAAACCGCAGGCCAAAATTTGAGGAAACTTTATTTGACTATAAATAATAGTTTACATGAAAAATGTGGGACGCCTTTTGAGATTATGCTATGGAGTTCAGTTATAAATTTTGTAGTTAAGCATGTTCAGGTGAGATTACAACTAGGATAAGTAACCTAGTGGGAAGCTCATGAAAGCGACCTCTAAAATGGTAGTATCACGAGGTTCAGCTTAGTACGGGAGCTGCTTGAGGCAAAATACAGAATAACTCATATATTGTGGATTAGGCTGTCACTCCAACTATCAAATCATCATAATGTCCTTGGCATGCTTGAACCATGATTACTCTACAATAGAAAAAAGACTTTTTTTTGTTTATATTTCAACCATTATTTAATTCCCAGTTCTACATTTCTTTTCATAGCTTGAACCCAACTACTTTGCATGTCATAATACGACCTCTCATATGATCATATCCGGTAACACGACCCATAAGTTCAAAACATACCTTTATGAGACGCATTGTAGTGAAGTCACAATCGCACAAAATAAATATGCCATAAGCAAACAAACTCTCTAGAACATCATAATCACCAAAAAAGAGAAGCCATCTCTCAAAGTTAAGAGAAAGAGAAATTACAAAATAGAAATAATAAGCAAAAAGTATATATAGCTAATGTGAAAATTTCTCCATTCGAAAAAGGTTCCTCTTCAAGGGTACATTCCCACATGACTATGGAATCAATCACAATATTGCTGGCATGCGCCATACAAATGAAATTTACGCACTTCAAAACTCGCGCACCATAACATAGGCCAAAAAGTTCTCTTACATGTGTAAATAAATAAGTGATTCCAAATCTAAATTTGATTTTTTAACAAGTTCTTAAAGTTGATTATATCGCTTAACAAAAGAAGAAAATTTATTTTATCTTAAAACTAGTTGCATATTTTTTCCTATCCTAACAAAATATATCTACTTCTTTGCTAAGCACTATATACTAGTTTTCTACATTTTTTTTACAAGGCATTAATAATTTAATAATGATAGATCGAACCACAAGATTTTTTAACTAGACATTAGATTCTCCTAAATGAACACATCAAATGTACTTTTTCTAATGTATAGAAAATTAATATGCAAGTAGACATGTAATATGGATAACCTCGATTTCAATTTCTTGGGATTCCAGCAGCTTCCGATGGTTACAAGATGCCTCGCCTGAGGAGAAGTCGCAACACTACACAACATGGAAGTGAAATCATCAATATATTTTCTTACTATTAACACATATATACTCAAAACATCTTTAGAAACAAGGAAAAAAATACGGCAGCTATTGAATAACTACTATTTAAAAAAAAAGGAGCCTAGTGCACAGAGCATCCCCGTGCAGCGAGGGTCCAGGGAAGGGTTCCACCACAAGGAATGTAGGCAAACCTTACCCTGCATTTTTGCGAGAGGTTGCTTCCAGGACTCGAACCCGTGACCTCAGGATCACACGACAACACCTCAACCGGTGCACCAAGGCTCACATTCATTGAATAACTACTAATTTATTAAGTAAAAATTTATGCTATATGAAGAGGAACATGAAATATGTACCTTACAAATACTATTTGAGTTGCTAACATCAGCGATTTCTTTTTCTTCCACCAAATATTCTTCTATTGAATTTAGCTGCTCATCCAAAAATGCAGATTTACTTATGATCGAATTATTATAAGCGTGTTTGTGTTTGCATGAGACAATTTATGCATAAAATCCATATGAAAAATACAAATATCACAATGAAATATAAATCGGAATGCATGCAAAAATTATTTTCATAAAAATTTATGCTATATGCAGAGGAACATGAAATATGTACCTTACAAATACTATTTGAGTTGCTAACATCCGCGATTTCTTTTTCTTCCACCAAAGATTCTTCTATTGAATTTAGCTGCTCATCCAAAAATGCAGATTTACTTATGATCGAATTATTATAAGCGTGTTTGTGTTATTGCATGAGGCAATTTATGCATAAAATCCATATGAAAAATTCAAATATCACAATGAAATATAGATCGGAATGCATGCAAAAATTATTTTCATAAGGCAATTTATGCATCAAATCCATATGAAGAAATAGAACCGTCGGTCATTTGTGCAAGTTGATTATGATGGTATGTGATCACAGATTATTCCCTAGATATTTGTTGAATGAACTGTCCATTCCTACTGTCAATACTTCACCTAACCACGGCTGGCCGATGATTGATGGTGTTACAAATGAAGTAAATTAGACAAATTTAACCTTTTCTTCGGAAAGGAGAAGCTATGTAATGAAATAAAAGTTGGTGGATATCATCTTGAAGTGCCCAAGTTTTTTATGAATGTTCAATGCGAACAAAAGAGCCCTTCAAAACTATTTGTAATTCATAGGCAAGATAATCTTTATAATGTGTGTGAGAGAGGGAGAGAGAGAGTTCTATACTTCTATCCTAAAACCATGAAGGGAGATAGCTCCATTTTGAAATGAACCGCGCTCAAAATTGTTCGAATTCTTTTTTGAAATATAACACTAATAGGTGAGAGATAGTCATTGAAAGCATGAAAAGCAAAGAGGATACTACAAATCTAGTATAAGGCATGGTAGGCTAAAGCATCTTGAATTTAAAACGGAGTTGATAGTTACTAAGATATAGAAATGTTCAAGGGGCAACATCAATTTATATAATATCTAGTTTTGCTTATCTATTCATTAATTCATATATAGTAGACATGATCAAGGGGTGACGAGGTTTGGATTCAATTATTTTCATTGACTCCCATTTCATGATTTATAATGTAATTTTTCAAATTAATCTCAAGTTTTTTCTTCCTGGCCATCATTCAAATTGGTTTGTGTTGCTATGAGTTCTAAAGAATTTCTTTTATTTTTAAGACTATTTTCATAGATCTATGATCCCAAAAAAAAAATATGTGATGAGCAATAAATTTTACATATTGGTATACCCAGTGAACAACTTCTCTATCACTGCCTGTCAACATACCCTACATATAGTAGTCCCTAGAGGGTAGATATTAAGGTTCTATCAGGTACTAATATTGCACTAGAACTAAATGTTTCGAAAACCCCTCAAATTGTCAAGGCTCTAATCTCTGAAGGAATGAGACAGAAAATTTTGAATAAATTTCCTAACTTGGAAACTATAAACTTATAGGAGGTGATGTCATATGTGTCTATATACCTGGAAACAGAAAATCTCTGAAGGAATGAGACAGAAAATTTTGAATAAATTTCCTAACTTGGAAACTATAAACTTATAGGAGGTGATGTCATATGTGTCTATATACCTGTTTATTTTGGAGACAACTTGAGATGATTCTGTTGAACAGCTTGATAGGGTCCTGTTATAGTATGATTGTTGCATGAAACAACTTAGATCTTGGATGCACCACAAGAGCATATAAGTAATAGAATTAACAATATTTTCCCGTAAGATTACCGCAGTTCCTTCTTTCAACGAATCAAAAATGCCCTGATCAATGTTTTCCTTTGCACTGAACATGCTATCGGCTACTGCTTGCACAAGAACATCTACATTATCTGAATAGAAAGAAAAAAAGTGTTAATTAACTTGAGATTGATTAACCAATATTGTTTCTATGATTTTATATTTGTTTTCCTATGCCAAGAACTTATAAGATACTTAAAAGAAAAAGTTGGGATAGTCGTGGTCCTGAAATATGGCCATCGAATGAATCTGGGCCCTTCAATCTCTTTCATCTAACGAAATGAGTGGTGTTTTAAACTCATATGACTAACATTAAAAATGTGCATGTTGTTTATTTATAGACTACAGCAGGAGCTGACATGGTCTCTACTAGTCGCAGTGTGATGGTTAAGTACTGTTATCATCACACACTATAGGGACCCCCCGCTAGTCAGCTCAAACAGAAGAGCAAACCAATGTAAGATTTTCCAAGAGAAAGAAGATACTAACTTTTAGTCATTTGATCTTCGAGTTTCATGGGTTGCGGTTTCTCCGATGTAGTTGACATGTCTAAACATCTTGCGGAGGAGACTAAAGCAGGCGCACTGGATTGAATTCTAGCTCTAGTGCGGGAAACCATGGGCGACTTCGAGTATTTCCAAGGACCATTACTCTTACTAGATTGTTTCCATTCATGATAAGCTTTCAATCCAAGAATACAATCCACAATGTTACCAACCGAGCCAGCCTCCATAGTTTCCTATCATAGAAAATGATGACAATACTCAATCGAAACAAAAAAAAACACAAATTTCTACTCGTTAGAACAAGATTCTCACCCTTTCAATATCCGAAATTTCAAAACTTGGAATCTTCAACTCATCAACAGCAACAAGAAAGTTGCGGATGTTCTCAAAATATTGATAAGCGGTTAAAGTCTGATGCTCCCATGTGAGACCAGCAGACTGGTTCGTGATAACCTTAAGAAACATTCAAAAATTATTCAGCCCTACAAAATTCAAATAAGCAACAATAAAGGGATATCAAATGAACAGTGAATCGAGAACCATACCTTTGGAACAGCTCCAGATTGAATCTTGTTAATGGCGTTGCAGAGAACCAGCCCGCTCTTCAAGCAGGAGACAAACTCTTGTTCGGTGGGCTGAGCCGGCAAATCTAGAGGGCCGGCCATCTTTTCAAGCCATGCGGCGGCCTGAAAACGCCTGTGAGCTGCCATAATCGAAACAAACCGAGTTCAATTCAAATCTCTCGATCTATTGAAAGGAAATCAAGCCGTGAGAAATGAACAGTCCCAAATTAATGAGATGAATGGAAACTTAACGGTCGAATCAAGATCAAGAGATTTAGAGCAAAATAAAGCTCTCTTGCCAATAGCTCAGGAGAGGAGAATGATCAAAAATAGATTGGGAGAAAGCTATTTCAAAAGTAGATTGGCAAACCAGCTTCTTCGGCCTTTCTGGTCGCCAAACGGCCGTCTCGAAACGAGATTCTTGATGGCTCCTCCATTCTTCTTCTTCTTCCTCCTGAATGCTTTCTCTATTTTCCTTTTCTGAGAGCGAGAGAGCGAAGAGAGAGAGAGAGAGAGAGAGAGAGAGAGAGAGAGAGAGAGACGAGGATCTTGAGGAATACGGTGTCACAGAAATCGTAATTAAAAGGAAAGAAGAGGAAGAGAGGAAATGCAACCTAGCATTTGAATTCGAACAGTCTACCGTTAACTCTTAATCCTAACCGTCCATTTATTAACGAAGGAGAGTGAGCAATTAGGCTTAAATAACACCTCTTCCCAAAAGTCAATATTACTTGCACTGAGGGCTCAACGGTACAAAAAATTTGAAGTTTTTATGGGTTCAATCTTCGCCGTTCATTTTCAGTCTACCGTGATGTAGCCGTGCAAATAATAATAATAATAATAATAATAATATATAAAATTTCAGTCGAGCAGATAAGCTCAGAGTATATAAAATTTTCATATCAAAATAAATAACACTGGGTGTGGTTTATTATTAGTATTTTTTGAATTTTTTTATTATAAATAATAATTGGATTACAAAAACTTTGTCCTTTGAGTCAACGTACACATAGATATATACTAATATGTTACGCCATAAAGTGATATCTTTATATATTAGTATAGATTTCTCAATCTCTTGAGAGCTATCAAACTAGCAAAAATCTTTAAGAAGGAAAAAAAATCTTTAAAGCAGTGTATTTAAGATCGTACACACCGGATTTGGCTGCCCACGGTAAGATCTCAACTAGGATCAAACTACTCGTGGCTCATGGTGTGTGTGCAAAAGTGTTAGAATCAAGTTTGTTAGGATCGAGATTCTAGGTGAGAACGTTTCGAGGTTAGATCGGTTCGGATTAAGGATCGTAAGATCCTACAACATTCATAAATTAAGACTTTAAATATAAAATTTAACTTTGTATCATCCAATTACACTTAATTAACACAAACAACTATAAAACTAACAAGCAGGTAAATAATTATAGCAAAAAGAAAGTAACTGAACAACTGAACCAAAAAGATAATATCGTTCTAACTATAAGTTTTACATAAGTAAATATAATGTACGCATCACTATAAAACATCAAATAATATATTTTTTTGGCTTGATGAAAGGTCAAGAATAAAATCATTAATCCAAATCTTTAACATCAATAATCATTATCATCAAGTATTGCATTTTCTTCATCGATGTCATCACTTTCATACTCATCCTCATCTCATTGATTCTCACTAATATACTAGATAGCATCAAGATCACTACGCCTTACGGTGAAATCTTTTACTCCACCTAAAATAAAATAAAAAATTAATTAAATGAGATGATAGTATGATACATAATGTTGTTGTGGGTCACTCGACGCTCTGGTAGACCGGTCGGATTGAACCACCTTAGCTCACGAGCGAGTCGAGCACGCAAACAGTAATGAAAGAGTTAATAATAATACGAACATTTTTTATCGTGGAAAACTCGGAAAGGGTAAAAAACCACGCAGTCGGTGCTGGGGCTATGCGGCCTTTCTCTGAGCAACGCTTCTTGGGATATAGGCTTTTGGGGGGGGGGGGGGGGGGGGGGGGGGGGGGGGGGGCGTTGCTAACCCAGGGAGCACCGGTCATCACGTTGCTAATGTGATGAACGGAATCCTGAGGATCTTTCCTTTGTTCGCCATACGACCCGCTATGGAGGTGTCATGATGCAGTGTGTCAAGCAAGATGCTCCTAAATATTGAGTCATATGGTGAATCGGCTTCTGCGATGCCGAACTGGATTTCGTACTGGACAGGGTCCGAGAGTGTCTCTATGTCCACAGGGAGAATGATATTTCTTATGGTGGGTATTATCGTTCCGTCCTGAAGTTCGGTTTCACTCGCTCTTAGCTTGAGGTTCCAGCACAAGGAGCTTAAGTCGTGTCACCGTTGCCATGAACAAGATGTTGAACGATATGCGGTGGCTTATCAATGCCCTTCTCAGCTCAAACGTCGGGTTCCCAATGCTTGCGTATATGGCGAAGTCCAAACCTCCGCGGAGACTCTCTTGGTGCGATCTTGTGGTGACATCCTCCCGACGCTGGTCGTGCTCCACTTGCTTTGAGGGGGAAAGTTCCTACTCCTCGAGCTTCCTCGTAGTCTGAGTTAGTTTTCTGACACTCCGTTCTCGGACCTCGTGCCATCCCGTGAACAACTGAAATAGCTCGGTGAAGTTATGAATAATTCCTCCAGGCAGCGATTGATACCAATTGAGAGCGTCGCCATAGAGTGTTGCCGGGAAAATCTTGCATGTGATCTGGTCTAGGAGCCCAAATGCTTCCATTGCAATTAAGAAATAGTTGACGTGCTCGTACGGGTTTTTCGCTCTGTGCATGTGGAACTTCCTATACTGCGGGGGCTTGATCAAGAGTGGAACGAGATATGTCAAAATCTGTTTTGACAGGGGGGATATACTAGCTTGGAGCACGTTGTTGTCCAGAACTTGTTCTGTTGCCAGAGGCATTTGTTTGCCGGCGACGTCGAGCCGTCGAGGTAAGATAGGTGCGACGACGAGTGCACCTCCTTTTGAATTGGCAGGATGAGAGGAACTACTCGTGTCTAAAATGGCCGAGTGAGTACTCATCCTTTCCGATCTTGTGGGGGAGATTGCTTCTAGTTATAACCGGGAACTCATTCCCACAGACGGCGTCAAACTGTTGCAGGTCACTCGACACTCTGGTAGACCGGTCGGATTGAACCACCTTAGCTCACGAGCGAGCCGAGCGCGTAAACAGTCAATGAAATAGTTAATAAATAACACGAACACTACAAGGGGGTGCGGTCGGCGCCCCCCTCCCCCCCATGGGGGTGCGGCCGGCGCCGCACCCCCCATGGGGTTTGGCCGGCGCCGCACCCCTCCTTTGGGGGTGCGGCTGGCGCCGCACCCTCTTCAGGTGCGGTCGGGTGCGGCCGGTGCCACCCCCCATTTTGGGTATGACTGGCGCCTCGCCCCCCTTGGGGTACGGTCGGGACCCGCGTCCCCCTTAGTGGTGCGGTCGGTGTCGTGCCCCTCCCGAGGGGAGACTTGGCTGCATACACCCTTCCTTTTCTAGGAGGTTGCACGTCCCCGTCTTGCGAGGTGCGGGGTTAAGCATACGCGTGCGATAACATTTTTGGTCGTCGACCCACAAAACGAGCTAAGTGCGCTCAAAATGCTCTCGTGTTCGTTGCGCACTCAGTACGCTTTCGTGTTCGTTGCACGCTCAAAACGCTCTCGTGTTCGTTGCACGCTCAGAACGCTCTCGTGTTCGTTGCACGCTCAGAACGCTTCCACGTTTGTGACGCGTGCGACATTTAACCTTTACTAATTTCCTAGATTGCAGGTCCAATTCACTTCGCTCAACGTCGTCAATGAAGCTGTCTGAACTGCCCAAGCTGACCGAACTGCCCACGGGCCAAGACGAGAATATCCAAAAAATGGTGATACGTGTTGTCACGATGCTAAGGTTAACTAACTCGTCTCACGACCATTATTCAAGATTACTCTAGATATGTTGAGAATATTCTAGAATATTGGAGAAAGATCACACTTGGGAAATATGGAAGAGTGTAGAAGAGTGTGGAAGAATCTAATCACTTCCATGTGTGGAGAAACCTAGATTCTTCTTGAGGTTGAAGGGAAAAAGAGAAGGAGGCCTATATAAGGGGGGGGACCTCTCCCCATTTGGGATCATCCAAGGTTTTGGAGTGTGTTGTGATAGTGAGACTCCTTTTGTGAGGGTTGAGTGCTTGTGAGCTTTAGTGCTGAGCATTGTTGTATGTCTTGATCCTTCTGTATGTCCCGTTCAACTGTCTTTCGAACTGTCTTGTAATTTAATTCAGAAGTATAATCAAAGGTTTCCTCTTTAAATCGATGCTTTATTGAAGCTAGGCTTACTTGGTTAGCTTAAGTTGGTGGAAATACTAGCCAAGTGCCGCACGCACTTAGTGTTGAAATACTAAGTCCATGACAGTTGGTATCAGAGCGAGGTTCTACATATCGTACCACAACAAAGACGAATATGGAAGGAGATGAAGACTACCATATTGAGGAGGAACGAGGTAGGGATACTACCCAACAAACAAGCAAGAAGAAGCGGGACCAAAGCCGGGTTTGAGAAGAGAGCCACTTGGTGCTATCTATGGAGGACTGGGAGAAACACATGGAAGTCATGAAACTCAATAACCGTACGATGCGTAAAGAGTGGGAATCCATTCGTGTGGAGCTAGAGAAGAGACTCCAATATGCATTTGATGACAATGTCACATTACACACACGCATCGACGAGTTGGAGGAGGAACTAGCCATATGCAAGAAGGCTGTCGCCAATGGAAGTGTCAGCACCACCACTGCCATTCCTAGAGTGGACATCCCAAGACCAGATTCATTCTTGGGCAAGCGGGATGCCAAAGAAGTTGAGAACTTCTTATGGAAGATGGAGAACTATTTTGAGAGTTGTCATCTACGTGATGATGCAACCAAGGTACGTACTGCTTCACAATTTCTTGATGACAATGCTGCACTATGGTGGCGAAGGAGGCAAGCAGATGCCGCGAAAGGATTATGTCGATTGGACACATAGGAGAAGTTCAAGAGAGAGCTTAAACGCCACTTCTACCCGGAGAATGCTGCATATCTTGCACGAAAGAGGCTAAGGGAGTTGAGACAAAAGCGAACAATCGCGGAATATGTGAGCGAGTTCACAACACTTATGTTGCAAATCCCTGACATGTCAGAGGATGATCATCGACAATTCTATTTTGTGGATGAGCTACAATTATCGCCAAAACAAGAAGTGCAGAGGCGTGGCCCTCGAAGTGTCGATGAAGCAATTGCAGCAGCCGAATCACTTAGCGAGTTCCACCAAGAAGAAGATAAGAGCCATCTTGAGAATGTGGAGGATGCTGAAGTAGAATCCAAGAACTACACACACCGTCAAAGAAGATTCGAGGAAAGAAGAAGGCCTCCCACCTGCTTTGTATTCAAGGGACCCCATCAGATGAAGGAATGCCCGAAGTTTGGGACATTGACGGCAATGATGAAGAAAGAAGAGTCAATAAGTGGGGGCGTAGAGGAGTCGCAAGAAATGGCAAGGCTAAGTATCATGCAACGCCTTAATGCCATGCCTACCCAAGGTTCCTACATAAGATGCTCACCTCTGCAGTGTTTCTTATGTAAAGGATCGCATAAAGTAAATGTTTGCCCAACTTTGGAGACGATACGAGTCACTGCTGATCAAGTGAGGAGAAGGGACAACTACAAGTCAGGAAGGGCAAACCAAACCCATATTAGGGGAAGGATGATAAGTAAAGGACAAATGATGGTGGATGTGGAGATCGAGGGCACGAAGTTGAGAGCCTTAGTGGACACAGGAGCAACTGACTTCTTTATGTCTGAATGTGCTGCCAAGAGAATTGGACTACAAATCAAATTTGGAACAACTCGGCTCAAATTTGCCAACTCTGAGGAAGTGTGAACTATTGGTCTTGCTCCAAACGTGAGTGTTCGTCTTGGAGATTGGAAGGGTAAGGTGCTCATTGAAATTATCCCCTTTGACGATTACGACATTGTCAGTGGTATGAATTTTCTTGATCAGTTTGAAGGTCTTCTCATTTTCCCAACGTCTGAGATACACCTCATTGATGGTCCGACTTCCTACCCGGTGCCAATAAGGAGAGTACATGGACAAGAAGTGAAGACCCTCTCCACGATAAGGTCTGCACAAAGGTGGTGAAGGAAGGATGCGTCGAGGTCGACGCATGGTTTCAATGGGGGAGAATGTCACGATGCTAAGGTTAACTAACTCGTCTCGCGACCATTGTTCAAGAGTACTCTAGATATGTTCAGAATATTCTAGAAAATTGGAGAAAGATCACACTTGGGAAATATAGAAGAGTGTAGAAGAGTGTGGAAGAATCTAATCACTTCCATGTGTGGAGAAATCTAGATTCTTCTTGAGGTTGGAGGGAAAGGGGGGGGAGGCCTATATAAGGGGGGGGGGGGGGGGGACCTCTCCCCATTTGGGATCATCCAAGGTTTTGGAGTGTGTTGTGATAGTGAGACTCCTCTTGTGAGGGTTGAGTGCTTGCGAGCTTTAGTGTTGATCATTGTTTTATGTCTTGATCCTTTTGTATGTCTCGTTGAACTGTCTTTCGAACTGTCTTGTAATTTCATTCAGAAGTATAATCAAAGGTTTCCTCTTTAATCCGGTGCTTTATTGAAGCTGGGCTTACTTGGTTAGCTTAAGTTGGTGGAAATACTAGCCAAGTGCCGCACGCACTTAGTGTTGAAATACTAAGTTTGTGACAGTGTGCTTCAAATAGGCCAGCGTGATTCGTCTGTGGGGGTGGTTACGGTGGTTACTGTTGGAACCCAGATACTGGTCCAACTGTTCGAGACTTGGGGGTGACCAAAGGCTACTCGTTTAGTGATCGACCCACGCGAGACAAGGTGATAAGAAGCTAGACAGCATACAAAACCACTCCAACCTGCCTATAAACAAGACCCGCGTGCTGCAGCGAGGAGGTCCCGCCACATACCCGGAAGTCTATAGGAACTTCCCCTCCTAAAGCCAATGTTGAGCTTGGCACAAGAGAGGCAGGAAAGGTACTCGTCCACCATAGGGGGGGGGGGGTGAAGGTGCCTTCTACTTGTGCCTTGGGGTCCTATTTATAGGCAAATCCAAATGGACTGCGATTAGCTGCTCCCGCCTTCTGAAATGGGTTGCGGATAGCCGTTGCCGCCTTTTGACGGGGTGAAAATCTATACTCGCCCAGGTGGGGGAGGTCTTCTGTACTCGCCCAGGTGGGGGAGGTCTCATGTACTCGCCCAGGTGGGGGAGGTCTCCTGTACTCGCCCAGGTGGGGGAGGTCTTCTGTACTCGCCCAGGTGGGGGAGGTCTCCTGTACTCGCCCAGGTGGGGGAAGGTCTCCTGTACTCGCCCAGGTGGGGGAGGTCTTCTGTACTCGCCCAGGTGGGGGAGGTCTTCTGTACTCGCCCAGGTGGGGGAGGTCTTCTGTACTCGCCCAGGTTGGGGAGGTCTCCTGTACTCGCCCAGGTGGGGGAGGTCTCCTGTACTCGCCCAGGTGGGGGAGGTCTCCTGTACTCGCCCAGGTGGGGGAGGTCTTCTGTACTCGCCCAGGTGGGGGAGGTCTTCTGTACTCGCCCAGGTGGGGGGGGGGGGGGGGGTCTCCTGTACTCGCCCAGGTGGGGGAGGTCTCCTGTACTCGCCCAGGTGGCGGAGGTCTCCTGTACTCGCCCAGGTGGGGGAGGTCTCCTGTACTCGCCCAGGTGGGGGAGGTCTCCTGTACTCGCCCAGGTGGGGGAGGTCTCCTGTACTCGCCCAGGTGGGGGAGGTCTCCTGTACTCGCCCAGGTGGGGGAGGTCTCCTGTACTCGCCCAGGTGGGGGAGGTCTTCTGTATTTCTGATCTCGACGAATTACGGGTTATACACAATCCCCGCTTTTTTCGAGCTCGATACGAGCTCGGAAAAACAATGTAGGACCCGTGGTTCGGAGAGATGGGCAGTGGATGACATGTCACTCAGTATCCCTCTCAAGCCCTTCGCTAGCTGAGCAAGTTCAACTAAAATAGATGGAGAAGAGTCGATACCGTGCAGAAGCGAGGCTCGACTGGAGGTGGAGAAGATTCGACACCCTCCAGGCCATTCGCTAAACAAGCGAGCTCAACTGGAGGTGGAGAAGATTAGACACTCTCCAGGCCATTCGCTAGACAAGCGAGCTCAACTGGAGGTGGAGAAGATTAAACACCCTCCAGGCCATTCGCTAAACAAGCGAGCTCAACTGGAGGTGGAGAAGATTAGACACCCTCCAGGCCATTCGCTAGACAAGCGAGCTCAACTGGAGGTGGAGAAGATTAAACACCCTCCAGGCCATTCGCTAAACAAGCGAGCTCAACTGGAGGTGGAGAAGATTTGACACCCTCCAGGCCATTCGCTAGACGAGCGAGCTCAACTGGAGGTGGAGAAGATTAAACACCCTCCAGGCCATTCGCTAAACAAGCGAGCTCAACTGGAGGTGGAGAAGATTCGACACCCTCCAGGCCATTCGCTAAACAAGCGAGCTCAACTGGAGGTGGAGAAGAGTCGACACCCTCCAGGCCATTCGCTAGACGAGCGAGCTCAACTGGAGGTGGAGAAGATTAGACACCCTCCAGGCCATTCGCTAGACAAGCAAGCTCAACTGGAGGTGGAGAAGATTAAACACCCTCCAGGCCATTCGCTAAACAAGCGAGCTCAACTGGAGGTGGAGAAGATTCGACACCCTCCAGGCCATTCGCTAAACAAGCGAGCTCAACTGGAGGTGGAGAATAGTCGACACCCTCCAGGCCATTCACTAGACGAGCGAGCTCAACTGGAGGTGGAGAAGATTAGACACCCTCCAGGCCATTCGCTAGACGAGCGAACTCAACTGGAGGTGGAGAAGATTCGACACCCTCCAGGCCATTCGCTAAACAAGCGAGCTCAACTGGTGGTGGAGAAGAGACGACACCTTCCAGTAGCGAGGCTCAACTGGAGGTGGAGAAGAGTCTACACCCTCCAGGAGCGAGGCTCAACTGGAGGTGGAGAAGAGTCTACACCCTCCAGGAGCGAGGCTCAACTGGAGGTGGAGAAGAGACGACACCCTCCAGGAGCGAGGCTCAACTGGAGGTGGAGAAGATTCGACACCCTCCAGGCCATTCGCTAGGCGAGCGAGCTCAACTGGGGGTGGAGAAGAGTCGACACCCTCCAGGCCATTCGCTAGACGAGCGAGCTCAACTGGGGGTGGAGATGAGTCAACACCATCCAGGAACGAGGCTCAACTGGAGGTGGAGAAGATTCGACACCCTCCAGGCCATTCGCTAAACAAGCGAGCTCAACTGGAGGTGGAGAATAGTCGACACCCTCCAGGCCATTCGCTAAACAAGCGAGCTGAACTGGAGGTGGAGAAGAGTCGACACCCTCCAGGCCATTTGCTAGACGAGCGAGCTCAACTGGAGGTGGAGAAGATTAAACACCCTCCCGGCCATTCGCTAAACAAGCGAGCTCAACTGGAGGTGGAGAAGATTCGACACCCTCCAGGCCATTCGCTAAACAAGCGAGCTCAACTGGAGGTGGAGAAGATTCGACACCCTCCAGGCCATTCGCTAGGCGAGCGAGCTCAACTGGGGGTGGAGAAGAGTCGACACCCTCCAGGCCATTCGCTAGACGAGCGAGCTCAACTGGGGGTGGAGATGAGTCAACACCCTCCAGGCCATTCGCTAGGCGAGCGAGCTCAACTGGGGGTGGAGAAGAGTCGACACCCTCCAGGCCATTCTCTAGACGAGCGAGCTCAACTGGGGGTGGAGATGAGTCAACACCCTCCAGGCCATTCGCTAGGCGAGCGAGCTCAACTGGGGGTGGAGAAGAGTCGACACCCTCCAGGCCATTCGCTAGACGAACGAGCTCAACTGGGGGTGAAGATGAGTCAACACCATCCAGGAGTGAGGCTCAACTGGAGGTGGAGAAGATTCGACACCCTCCAGGCCATTCGCTAAACAAGCGAGCTCAACTGGGGGTGGAGGTGCCAAACATTTTAGGCTTTTAGCGTTGACTAGGTGGCAACTCTCTTCTCGAGGACATAGAACTCACTCGAGGGGGCAAGTAGCCAGCCTGCAGGGGAGGAGCCCAGTGCTACATCCTGGTTTATGACAACAACACATCTCGAGGACTTCAACTCACTCGAGGGGGCAAGTAGCCAGTATGCGGGAGAGGAGCTCGTGCAGTGACCTGGTCTACGGCAACAACACATCTCGAGGATTTCAACTCACTCGAGGGGGCAAGTAGCCGGTATGCAGGAGAGGAGCTCGTGCAGTGACCTGGTCTACGACAGCAACTCATCTCGAGGACTTCAACTCACTCGAGGGGGCAAGTAGCCGATATGCAGGAGAGGAGCTCGTGCAGTGACCTGGTCTACGACAACAACTCATCTCGAGGATTTTAACTCACTCGAGGGGGCAAGTAGCCGGTATGCAGGAGAGGAGCTCGTGCAGTGACCTGGTCTACGACAACAACTCATCTCGAGGACTTCAACTCACTCGAGGGGGCAAGTAGCCGGTATGCAGGAGAGGAGCTCGTGCAGTGACCTGGTCTACGACAACAACTCATCTCGAGGACTTCAACTCACTCGAGGGGGCAAGTAGCCGGTATGTAGGAGAGGAGCTCGTGCAGTGACCTGGTCTACGACAACAACACATCTCGAGGATTTCAACTCACTCGAGGGGGCAAGTAGCCGGTATGCAGGAGAGGAGCTCGTGCAGTGACCTGGTCTACGGCAATAACTCATCTCGAGGACTTCAACTCACTCGAGGGGGCAGGTAGCCGGTATGCAGGAGGGGAGCTCATGCAGTGACCTGGTCTACGGCAACAACTCATCTCGAGGACTTCAACTTACTTAGAGTACCTGAGAATATAGTTTCATTCTCTCCCTTAGTAACTAGTGCACGGGCAAAGAGAGTCGGTACTCGAGGGGCAGATCGGCCAACATGCAAAGGGGGAGCTGATCTCGGCCGGCAATGCAGAGGCTTGGACTTAGGATGGCGCACTGAACCCGAGACGTCATCTCATTGCTCGACCAAAAGTTTCAAGGGGAGAGGTGAGATCACACATCCTAAAATGCTTTTGAATATATCATACTACTTCGAGTGGATTCTCGATCTAACTTTTAAGAGTTTTGCAATAGAAAGATCAATATTGCTATATGTAGTGAATAAGAAGAAGAGGAATAAGTTGTACGTGATCTGATTAATGATGTCTTTTTCCTCGCCAAAGTGAGTTATGAATAATTGTCCTTTGAGTTTTCATCAGGAAGTATGAGTTGTTGAATAAGATCATCCCAAATAAGAACACCCAACGTGAGTAAGCATTCGCCGAATATAGGTTTCTTCTGGATCTGGTAGGGATGAGTAGTTGGATACATCCTCGCGAGTAGGAACTTGCGGAACGAAAGAGAATACCATGAAAATATGAACTCGCTGAGTATCCGCTCTCGAGCTAGAACTAAAGAGAACACCATAGTTGCTGAAGTGATGACCTCGCAAGTACGGACTCGCGGAATTAATAGAACACCATAGTTGCTGAAGTGATGACCTCGCGAGTACGGACTCGCAGGATATAGAGGAAAACACCATGACCCTGTCATATGGATCCCTCTGTGACGGTTGTCATAGTGGTCAAGATGTCAAAGTAACACTTTGCAAATCAGGTGAAAGCACGCATGGGTTTTACCAAAGCACCCATGAGTAATAATATGTACTATGTATGAAAATATGTTAGCAATAAAAAGAGGTGAAAACGAGGGCAATACAAGTGTCACCTTTGATCTTATGACCCCCTACGCAAAGTTGTCGGGGGTTCTGCGCCCCTTGCGGGGTCCGGCGGCAGCGCCCAAGGAACTTTTTTATTTTCTATGCTCCAACTCGCCTGAAATCACTCCTCACCGAGCTTGATTTCTTCTCGCCTGGCCTTAAGTTTCCCTTGAGGAGATCACCTGCATTGGGTCGCCTCACACCTCTCTCCTGGCCGCCTCGCATCTTGCGAGTAGGACACTTGCGGGCAGAATATCTGTGAGTTGAACACATGCGAGCAGAATATCTGCGAGTAGAACACCTCTTTCCTGGCCACCTCGCATCTCGCGAGTAGGACGTCTGCTGGCAGAATATCTGCGAGTAGGACTCATGCGCGCAGAATATCTGCGGGTAGAATACCTCTTTCCTGGCCACCTCGCATCTCGCGAGTAGGACGTTTGCTGGCAGAATATCTGCGAGTATGACTCATGCGCGCAGAATATCTGCGGGTAGAATACCTCTTTCCTGGCCACCTCACATCTCGCGAGTAGGATATTTGCTGGCAGAATATATGCGAGTATGACTCATGCGCGCAGAATATCTGCGGGTAGAATACCTCTTTCCTGGCCACCTCGCATCTCGCGAGTAGGACGTTTGCGAGCAGAATTCGCCTAGCTGGATATCGCCTGAACTGGTACTCGCCTCAGTTGGAACTCGCCTGACCAGGTACTCGCCTCGCTCCCTTCTCATCAAGGCTCACCGTGAGGTCTCACACTAAAGTTTCTTACTCCGGTCACAGTCCACGCTCACCGCACCAAAAATGTTGGAACCCGGATACCGGTCCAACTGTTCGAGACTTGGGGGTGACCAAAGGCTACTCGTTTAGTGATCGACCCACGCGAGACAAGGTGATAAGAAGCTAGACAGCATACAAAACCACTCCAACCTGCCTATAAACAAGACCCGCGTGCTGCAGCGAGGAGGTCCCGCCACATACCCAGAAGTCTATAGGAACTTCCCCTCCTAAAGCCAATGCTGAGCTTGGCACAAGAGAGGCAGGCAAGGTACTCGTCCACCATAGGGGGGGGGGGGGGTGAAGGTGCCTTCTACTTGTGCCTTGGGGTCCTATTTATAGGCAAATCCAAATGGACTGCGATTAGCTGCTCCCGCTTTCTGAAATGGGTTGCGGATAGCCGTTGCCGCCTTTTGACGGGGTGAAAATCTATACTCGCCCAGGTGGGGGAGGTCTTCTGTACTCGCCCAGGTGGGGGAGGTATCCTGTACTCGCCCAGGTGGGGGAGGTCTCCTGTACTCGCCCAGGTGGGGGAGGTCTTCTGTACTCGCCTAGGTGGGGGAGGTCTCCTGTACTCGCCCAGGTGGGGGAAGGTCTCCTGTACTCGCCCAGGTGGGGGAGGTCTTCTGTACTCGCCCAGGTGGGGGAGGTCTCCTGTACTCGCCCAGGTGGGGGAGGTCTCCTGTACTCGCCCAGGTGGGGGACGTCTCCTGTACTCGCCCAGGTGGGGGAGGTCTTCTGTACTCGCCCAGGTGGGGGAGGTCTTCTGTACTTGCCCAGGTGGGGGAAGTCTCCTGTACTCGCCCAGGTGGGGGAGGTCTCCTGTACTAGCCCAGGTGGGGGAGGTCTCCTGTACTCGCCCAGGTGGGGGAGGTCTCCTGTACTCGCCCAGGTGGGGGAGGTCTTCTGTACTCGCCCAAGTGGGGGAGGTCTTCTGTATTTCTGATCTCGACGAATTACAGGTTATACAGTTACGACGGTGAAATTACCGGGCTACCCCTGCCCAAGGCTATAAAAGAAGCCCAGGGCCCTCATTTCCATGTAGTCACTTTGCTTTCTACGCATGGGAGAGCTCATTTGAAGATTTCCTTGGAATTCTCCTTCGGCGCTTGAAGATCTCCTTCAGTCTTCGAAGATCTCCTTCGAGCCTTCGAATGTTACGAAAGGCAACTTGAGAATCTCACTTTCGTTCCCGGGAAAATACTTAGTCTCTCGAGAGGTGGTCTGTCACCCTCGAGGTTTACTCTTTTTACCATTGTAACGAGCAGCAGCCTGTTGCGTTCGAGTTCTTAGCTTTCAATTGTAACGAACCAGAAGATAGTAGAATTTAGTCGGCGCAGCTCCAACCGCGTAGTTTTTTACCCTTTCCAGGTTTTCCACGATAAAAAGTGTTCGTGTTATTTATTAACTTTTTCATTGACTGTTTGCGTGCTCGGCTCGCTCGTGAGCTAAGGTGGTTCAATCCGACCGGTCTACCGGAGCGTCGAGTGATCCGCAACAAATGTAATTGAGAAATTTTACATTATTAACTAAATTAATATCAAACTTACATTTTTCAGTTACTGTGATTGCGTATTCATAAATATTCCTTCCCAAACTATCATCAATGCGAGTTTTTTGTGGATCTTTATTTTGAAGAATCTCCGACCAGTTGTCCTTAGGAGGAAGAATGAGATTTCTTTTTTGTGATTCATTTATCAAAATCTAAAAAACTTTTTCTTTATTTGCATCTCTTCTATTTTGTCGTTCCATCAACTTCATGTTGTACATGACAAAAACTAAATCAGTCAATGCAAATGATTTCTTGTTTTAAAGCTTCTATTTTGAAACTAAAAATAATAACACTCATGCATGATACATCACTGCTACATGTTATGAAAATTTAGTGCAATGAATCTTACCATCTTAAATGCACTCCAATTGAGTTCACATCCGGAAGAGCTACATGTCAAACTTAACATGAATTATAAATCTTTTCAATTTCGGGCAATTATCTCCATATGATTCCCACTAGTTAGCTGTAAATTTATAATACTTCAAATGTTTAATATAATAATACCATGTTTATTGCTTAATAATTTAAAATGTCGTAAACTAAAATATTTAATTTGAAACTCCTTTACTTATAGTCGACTTACTGAATATAACCCAAATAATCCTCTTGCAAATTTGAATCATATATATATATACATATTCTCTCATCTTCATTAGGAATCATTCGTTGGAGACAACTAATAACCCTTTTTTTTCTTACTTTTGCATCTGTCCTAAATGATGGGATGTAATGATAATGAGGGTTCAAATAATAAACTGCAGCATGCAATGGCCTATGAAGTTGGCTTGCCCATCTCTCGTCAATGATGACCCATATCCACTCATATCTACAATATAACACAAATAACCACTCCATGTTGGCTTTAGTAACTAAACAAATGTCACTTGAATCTAAAACAATATAATCACTTACTTTGTCTTGCTGTTACAAAAAATAATTTAAAATTTTTCCTTCTCTCTATTCATTTGCTCATATATGAACCTCATCAAAGTACCCTTTGAATCAATCATTCTAAGCACATTGTTGAGCGAAAGTGTTGCTTTTAAGCATATTGTAACATGATACCAAAATTGACCTGAATTCACAACTGTTTTTTGAATAGTTTTGCCCTTCTTTGAAACATTAAATTTACTCAACTTCTATTTGGTAGAAGTAAACATTGTAATCAAACCACATTTATTCTCAGAAAGATATTTCAAGGTCAAGTATGCTGACATATCGAGTGATTGAAGGTCGGATCAATTCTTTCTCCTTGATAGAATCAAGCAACCGAGTATGAAGCAAAACTCTAGAGTAGATGCATGTTGTTATATTTCTACCCTTTGCAATCAATTTGTGTAGCTCTATTTTTCTCAAATCTTCTAAAATCAAATGGATGCAATATGCGGCACATAGAGTCCAATATAGATTTTTTCTCTTTTCCATCAGATTTTGGCCAACCAACTTGTCTTTTGAAGTATTATCTGTTACGACTTCAATAATATTTTCTTAGGCAATCTTCTCCACAACATCATATAACATTTGAAAAACAATATCTAATGTTTTGGAGATATCTTAAGTATCTATGGATGTCAAGAACTTTGTGCATTTTGGGATATTCACCAAGAAGCCGCATATGGATCTCCTTTTACTATCTAACCATCCATCATGCATAATTGTACACAACTTCTTCTCCATTTCACATTGCACTCCTCTGCTAACTCTAGAGTTCTATCCAACTCTTGTTTTAAGTATTTTACTTTAATATCATTATAAGGTGGCGTCATTTCAATGTCGTGCTGACCGATTACTTCAATCATGTTTATGAACTCAGGATTCTTCGCACAATTGAATGGAATGACGATTGTATAGAAAAATGGGCAATTTAATTTGTTGACATGCTTTTTCACGCATGTCAACAAAAAGTTGACCTGATGAAATAGAGAGTGCATCAATGGAAGATGAGTTAATAATCACACTCAATCTAGATACTCTGACGAGGAATGGAAATAGAGAGCATGAGAGCACAAGAACGAAAAGTTGACCTAATGAAATGGAAAGATTATTGAGGAGAAATGTAAAATTTTAAGGATATTACAATTGTACTAATGTCTAATAATGACTCCCGCATTAGAAATGACATAAGAGCTCTTATAGTAACCAGAGTAATTAACATTAGAAATCTCAAAAGAGTGGCAAGTCTAGTAAGAGGAAGATATAAAAGTAGGAATAAATGCACATAGTAATATGAAAATTTCTAGGCTAAAATCTTAGTGACAATTTTGTTATGAAGATAGTATAAATGCTACTTCTATAATACAAGTCACTCTAGGTGGATGGAGGGTCATTCTTAGGGAAAAGATTAATGAAGTTGGATGAGAAATATTGTAAAATAAGGCTCCGTTTGGCGTCGCATTTTTGCTCCGGTGAGTTTGTACAAAAACGCCATCGTCATAGAATATAGAACGTCACGAAGAAAATAAAATTACTTTTGAACATAAAAATGAATGAAGTTCCTTAGGTGAGGCCGGACGTTCACGAACGACGGTTCATAACCACCGCGTTCATGACCTCCACCGCCGTGCCAAACGGAGGTTAAGGCAACTAGAAAAAGGACCCTCACTAGAGAACATTTTTATTATGTCCAAATGGTGCATGCGGAATGAAGCTTGGAGCGATGGTGGAATTTCTGATCAAGATTTCTCCTTTGCGGAATTCCACATACTGCTCTTTCATCTTGTCCCTCGTGAAGCTAACCGGCCTGCAGATTTTTATGCCAAATTTGCCAAATCTTGTTCTTTTTTATGGGAAACTTTTGAGCATGTGAATTCAGAGTCGTTCCTTGAAATCATCAAGGACAATCTGAATAGGATTGCTACTCTATAGTTGTAGGTCGTTGACCATATTTTTTTTACTTTTAGGAATGCCTATGCAATTTTCAAAAAAATGATGCTCGAAGAAATAGGAAGGAGCTTGTCTACCCCAACATTCTCCGCCTTAACAAAAGAACTATTTTTCCATTGTCATTTTTGCCCTAAGAAATGAAGGGTGGATGAACCACCAATTCCAAAAGTCAAAACCAATTCTCTTTAACTTGCAAATAAATCATGGTTCAGAATTACACACAAGTTACCCTCCCCTCTGCCCACTCCTAGAAGAAATAAATGATATAAATCTCATAGAATTTCATAAATGCATCAACCTCCATCCCTTCATAAGAAAAAAAAAAAATTTAAGAGGAAAAAATATATTGCAAAATGGACATGATATTCGCGATGTTGGTGTCGATCCTCGCCGTAATAGCGGGTGTCGGGCTCGGAGAAGATGGCCTCGGGGCTTGCTTCATCTTCGGTGATTCGCTGGTCGACTCTGGGAACAACAATTACTTGCAGACTTTGTCGAAGGCGGACATAATGCCTAATGGCGTCGACTTCAAGCCGTCCAAAGGGCTGCCCACCGGTCGGTACACCAACGGGAGGACCATGGCTGATATCATCAGTTAGTCTCCTCTCTCCCTCTCTAGGCATCATTTTTTAAAGATATAATTGGATTTATTTTATTTTATTTTAAAAAGTATGTCATGATCAGTTCATTTTCTATTAAGTTTTATATTTTGTCGAGAGAAAAAAAATTACGGAGATGAAGAACGAGAGATGTACTTTTGTCCCAGAGCACGAGGGAACATTGTGCACAACTACTTGTCATAATAATAAGGGTGTTTATATTGGCAGCCCACAAATGGCTATTGACAGCTCAATGATAATAGCAACCCAATAAAGCGATATTGATAACCCGATGGATATTGGCAGCCCAAAATGAAAATAAAATTTAAGCCAAACAAACCATATTTAGTGAAAATAATTCATCTATTTTCTCACTAAATGGTAAAGTAAATAAAAAATATTATTTAGGAGGTAAAGAAAATCAAAAGTAGGAGAAAAATAGGAGAAAATATACCAGATTTTGGAAGTATTCATCGGTGTCGCCCAAAAAATATCCAGAGGAGTTTGACGGTGTCGAAAGGGTCTTCTCCAGCGGTTGTGGGTGACCGACGGCGAGAAATCAGAATTTTTCGTGGGATTTCGATGAGAACGGGCCGAAAAAACGGGCGGAAATTAATGAAGAGTCTCTAAGTGAGGCTGCTATTAGAGAAAAATCAAATTAGATTTTATATGTTTTTTTTAGTTTATTAGGGCTGCCAATAGCCATTTGCGGGCTATCAATATAAATACCCTAATAATAATAATCAATTTTATTTAAACATAAAACTAGCACATAATATCTTAGATATTTTACGTTTGCCTCAATCAAACCTACAAAAAGTTGAAGTCTGTCATCCAAAAAGTCTGCGAAAAAATGCTTCGTGTCCAGGCACCACTGTCCTAGAGATACTCCTCGACCTCTTTGGATCGCCGCCGCCAAATCAATGTCACAATTAATTAAAAAGTGCGCTATCATTTTTTACTATTTAAAATGATTTGCATACTAGATGGGCATATATGCAATCATCATATATATATATATATATATATATATTAATAAATGCTACTTAAATGTTATATAAAGAGTCCACCAATTAATAACAATATGATATTAATTATAGAGATGGGAGATTAGTAAACCCCCATACTAATTATAATTATAGTAATTAATGAATAATGTTATAAGTATAAATAGCAAGTTATATAGGCTTTTGGCCCATTTTTACCCACTTGATTTTATTCTCTTTATTTTAACTGAAATCAAATACAAGATTTACTTGATTCAGTTAAAAAATGACCTACGACAACAGGGCGCGCATGGGGTGGACCCAAGGGCTATACTCAGTGGTGGGCGCAGGATAAATTTTGTGTGAGCGAAGTGCTAATTCATTTAATTTTTTTAATTATCAAATATATACAAAATATGTTTATAGTATATTAATGTCAACTTTTTTTTATATTATTTTCATAATCTAAATAATTTTTTATATATTTTGTGTAAATATTTATAAAGTATGCCTATATTTTTCCAAGCTTTTTTTTTACAATGTCTAAACATAAAAAATAAAATATCTACACATCTACACTTTTAATGAATTTTTTTACAATATATTTCTTTAATTATATAAGATATATCTACATTTTTAATGATTTTTGTTGTCTTAATATAGTATTTTGGCAAAAATATCAAAATTTTGGTATTATAAAGATTTGAACTCTAGACCTCTCAATTTTAAAAACCTTAACACATGAAGTCAAAACCACTATCTCAAGCCTAATTTATTTTCTTTTTTTGAATATATATTAGATATAATATCTATAAGACTATACGAACACAAAATAATTTTAATATAATATTCTTAGTTTTATTTTTTAATTCAGTGTGGGCGGCCCACGCTCGGCCTCATGTAGATCCGCCCATGGCTATACCCTTTGTCACAACCGGTTGATAGGTCAGTGGGACTGCCCTTGCGATGCGGGCGCACACAAAATATAAGATGTATGCAACAATAACTAGTGATGAGTGTAACTTGCAAGTGAGGTTTTTTGGGCCCATTTTTTCCATTTTAGCTTCAATTTTTTTTCTTCTCAGAAAGACATTTTTCCAGTAGAAAATGGAATGAAGTAAAATATAAATTGTGAACTATATAGTTAATTTATCACTGAAATATTACTGAATAAAATGTGAATTTTTTTTTTAAAAAAAAACTTGATCCAGGTGAAGAGTTGGGACAGCCAAACTACTCCCCACCATTTCTAGCTCCAAACACCAAAGGCTCTGCCATACTTCATGGTGTGAACTATGCATCTGGAGGAGGAGGGATTATGAAGCAGACTGGAAGAATATTTGTATGTTGTTAATTATTCAAAATTTTTTTGAAAGTTAGCATAATTACAAGTTGCACCTCCCTATCTTTTGAAATTACAAAAATCTCCTCCGTACGTAAGTTTATTTTTCACAACATTCGTGTGTAAAAATACCCCTGGGTCCCCTTCAAGAAAAGTTTTATGCATGCATGTTATTTTCAAAAGATAGAGGAGTGCAACCTGTAATTTAGCAAACTTACAGAGGAGATCCTGATAAATAATCATATTCGTATGTGAAAAACTATACAATTCTCATACTTCTCTCCTTGAAATTATCAAAATCTCCTCGGTAAGTTTATCTTTCATAACACATTCATGTACAAAAATACTCCGGGGTCCCCTCTAGGAGAAGTTGTGTGCATGCATATGTTATGTGATTTCAAATGATAGAGGAGTGCAGCCTGTAATTTAGCAAACTTAATTACAGAGGAGATCCTGATAAATAATCATATTCGTATGTGAAAAACTATACAATTCTCATACTTCTCTCCTTGAAATTATCAAAATCTCCTCGATAAGTTTATCATTCCATGTTATGTAATTTCAAAATCCCCTCTAGGAGAAGTTTTGTGCATGCATGTTATGTAATTTCAAAAGATAGAGAGGTATGCAGCCTATAATTTAGCAAACTTACAGAGGAGATCCTGATAAATAATCATATTCGTATATGAAAAACTATATAATTCTCATACTTCTATCTTTAAAACTATGAAAATCTCCTCAGTAAGTTTCTTTCATAGCATTCATGTACAAAAATACCCATGGCCCCCTCTAGGAGAAGCTTTGTTGCATGCATGTAATTTAGCAAACTTACGGGGGAGGTCCTGATAAACAATCATATTCGTATGTGAAAAACTATACAATTCTCGTACTTCTCCCCTTGAAATTATCAAAATCAAAGAAAATTTTGTTCTTTCTTTTGGGCTTAAGAACATGAACTGCTGCAGATTAATAGGCTTGGGATGGACATCCAAATAGATTATTTCAACATCACAAGGCAACAGTTTGACGGATTAATGGGGAAGGCGAAGGCGAAGGAGTACATCATGAGGAAGTCTATTTTCTCGATTACAATAGGAGCGAATGATTTCCTCAACAACTACCTTCTCCCCATTGCCTCCGTCGGGCGAAGTATCATCGAAACTCCCGACCAGTTCGTTGAAAGTCTCATCAAAAATCTAAGATGACAACTTTCGGTATACTTCTTTATGCTCTTTTATGTGTGTGTGCATGCGCGCATGTGTGAGCACGTGTGCGTGCGTGCATGTGTGTGAGATAGAATTTAGGTGGATTAGAATTCATGACATATACGTAGCATACCCATCATAGTTGACTCACTTAGAACTTGCAAGAGATTTGTTCTTTAAAGTCCTTCAATTCATTTATATTATAGAGATTTGTTCTTTGAAGTCTTTCCTTTATATTATGTGTGTGTGACTAAGGCTCCGTTTGGGGCAGCTAGTGCCCGACCTCGATCCCCCGACCTCCTTCATAAGAGAGTTTTAACAACACCTCTTATACCTATCCGCGCTGCACCGTACGCCTATTTTTGGACATGATACCTCTTATACCCATCCCTGCTGCAGCGTACCTCTTATACCCATCCGTGCCGAACGGGGCCCTTGATAACAATAATTTTGACTGAAGTATATTCTATTTCTATATGAACTTTGTCTATTTCATCTTCCTAACTTCTACTCCTCTTTTTTTTGGATTTTTTTTTTCTGTTTCTCAATATTGCAGAGATTATACTCCCTTGATGCAAGGAAGATTGTGGTGGGAAACATTGGGCCAATAGGCTGCATTCCTTATCAGAGAGCGATTAACGGGGTCGGCTCGACCGAGTGCGTCGACCCGCCGAACCAGCTCGCCCTAAAATACAATGCTAGGCTGAAGGATTTGCTCACAGAACTGAATGAGAACCTCATGGGAGCCACACTGCTGCATGCAAATGTATATGATATGGTCTTGGATCTGATCACCAACTACCGGTCATACGGTAAGCATGATGCGCAATTTTGTGCTTATCCCGCTCAGCAGAATTTAGACTTTGTTTGGGACAGCGGTGGAGTCTGGGGGGTGTGAAACCACGTTAGTAAATGGAGCGGAAAATGTTTTACTCGTGCTTGTAATTAACTTCAGAGGAAGCGTTTCTAGCTCAAACTTTTTTCTTGGGCCTGTCCCGCTGTCCGCACTGTTTTGATACAAAACGATGTTCAGCTCAAAACATCATCCTGTGTAGGGGCATAACATTTTGGTTTGGTTTGGTTTGGTTTGATTTTTGAGCAAAACCGCAAAAGAACCACCCCAACATGATTCCAGAAACCGAACCGTACCGCGCAAACCACTGGTTTGGTTCAATTTATGTAGTTACAAAATTAAAACATAAATACATAATCAAAAACCAAGAATAAAAGTTAAACAACATACTTGATGTTTATCCAAGTAAAAAATGAAACATAAATATATATTTTTATATTATTTGAAACAAAAATCATTTGTATAAATAATTCCGTGATATCATATTATTATTATATTATAGATATATAGAATTTATATGGTTCGGTTCGGTTCGGTTCAGCATTAAAACCATGAAACGAATCGAACTATGTAGTCTTTCAAAATTCAAAACATTAACTGAACTGCAGCCTACTAAAATCAACCGAACCGTGCGGTTCAGCAGTTCAGTTGGATTTTACTTCCACCTCTATTTTTCGGGAAATTGCGTTCGGGCAGCAACTTCCAAAACACTGCTTAGGTTATTTTATTACCGCCTTCGCGATCATCGTCACTCTCCCAAAGCTCTCACAAACACATCATTAGGCTTGGTTTGGCCATGCCGGATTCGACTTTTCGATAAGTTGTTTTTTTTTTGTCTCCTCGTGTTCATCATACTCTTATGTTGTCTCTTCATTAAGATATATTACGTCTATCCGTTGAGACTAAACAAATACTATCACATGCCTTAACAATCTTTCGCTCATCTATGAACTCGCCGAACCCAAACGAAAGCTTTATTTAAATATTATCAAGTATTATACGCTAGGAGTACTATACTCAAGCCACGTGGAGCACGAGGAACGAACCGTATGACTCAATGTAAGTCAAACCATTAGCTCTGATATCACTTATTATAGAGCGAGATCGAACCAAAGGGGTTGAAATCCGAAGTTAAGTTTATGCGCGAGGGTCAATTAGGCACGTGACATTTGTAAACCAGTACTCTTGTGTATAATTGCTTTGGACTTTTGTATTATATTCGGATCACCCCTAGGAGTTTGCATATTTACAGGTTGCACCCCTCTATCTTTCAAAATTACATTTACCACCCCTCTTAAGTTTTCCCGGTTCACAAAAAATGCTTCTTCCACTAGAAATATGGATGGAAAATGATAAAATCAGTCACATTATTTTATGATATTTCAATTTTACCCTTTGTAATAACTCTACGTTGAAAATAATGCATTACATTTTACACTTTATAATGAATTTAGAATCATTATAAAAGAATAAAAATTAAATATCATAAAATAATTTGGCTGATTTTATCATTTTTCATCCATTTTTCATCCATATTTCCATTTTAGAAATATGGATGGAAAATGATAAAATAATTGAAATTTGAGTTGAATATCATGAAAATGATTTTAGCCTAAGCACAAAATCTAGCTAGGCATATCGGAATTGGACGAGTCTGGCACGCTCGATTTATCGCGTTTTTTTGCCCGGGCGCACAATTTTTCGCTCGGGCGCGAGTTTTTCGCACGGACGCGAGTTTTTCGCCCGAACACGCGTTTATCGCCCGGACGCCCAAATTTTGCCCGGGCAGAAATTTAACACCCTAGCGCGCGTTTTTTCGCTTGGGCACGCGTTTTTTCGTCCGGTCGCGCAATTTTTCGCCCCGGCGCGAGTTTTTCACCCGGGTGCGCGCTTTTCTCCGGGACGTGCGTTTTTCGCCCGGGCGCACATTTTTCGCCGGGGCGCGCATTTTTCGCCCGGGCGCGCGTTTTTCGCCCGAGCGCAATTTTTTCGCCCGGGCGCGATTTTTTCTCCCAGATGCGATTTTTTCACCCGGGAGCGTTTTTTTCCCCCGAGAGCGTTTTTTTGCCCGAACGCGATTTTTTCGCTTGTGAGCGATGTACAACCCCGATGTTCGCCAGGAAGGGTGTCTGGTTCGCACACCCAAGGGAGCGAGCCAGGACGGACGAGCCCAGGCGGGGCGAGGCCAGGAAGAGCAGGCGAGCCATAGAGGCCGGCGAGCCAGCCGATCGAAGGAGTTCGCTAGGCCAGCCTGGGACCTTGGAGTACAAGTAGCCATTTCTGGGGTACAGTTAGTCATTTTGGCGAACCCGACCCGCTAAGGAGCGGTTCGGCAGGCGAGCCATAGAGGCCGGCGAGCCAACCGATCAAAGGAGTTCGCTAGGCCAGCCCGGGACCTTGGGGTACAAGTAGCCATTTCTGGGGTACAGTTAGCCATTTTGGCGAGCCCGACCAGCTAAGGAGCGGTTCGGCAGGCGAACCATAGAGGCGGGCGAGCTAGCCGGTCGAAGGAGCGTCAGACAGGCGAGCCAGCCAGGCATTTTGGCGAGACTTGAGTTCGCTGAACAGGTCAAGGGTCTCTGGTTCGCCGGTGCCGGTGTGAGGCCCCCATTTAGACCCCACATACATCTGTATCTAAGCTATGTTCATACATGTGTCCCAGGTTGAAGTGCGGCTAGTAAATACAGAATAAAAACACTTTCGTACCTTGTATTATTAGTTGAATATTTTTCTGTTCTCCCATATCAGTTCTTTTTGCTTTTGCGTATCCCAAGTCACGTCCGTTACCTACAAAATTTGACGACGGGCTTAGTCATAAAAATATGACTAAGTGAGGATATACCTCTTTCATTTCTATATACAATTAGAAAAACTTACACATTTTAAAACATAGTTTTCATACTAACCGTTTTCTGTCTCAGTAGTGAACTTATGAAGCATATAACTACATAAACATATGAGTACCAATAAACAGTATGAGCAGTATAGGGTCATAATCATATCCTGTAACAATCTAACATTAAAGCAGTGTATCCATTTAAGCAATAAAATCTTGTATCAGTATATCTATATCAGTGTAACATTATATCAGTGTGTCCATGTATCAGTATCTATGAAAGAACATAATAACTGGGGGAAACATGAATCATAAATAGTATAAGAAGCTGTAACATTCATATGAACTATGGAACATGTAAGTATCTATATCATGAAAGCAGAGCAAATACATAATTTTATATCAGTTTTCATGTCTATGAGCATTTATCTATGTTTCTTTTCTTAGGATATATTAGGGGCGTTAGAATTGACATTCAACTTCATTTTCATTTTCTATGGGCCCGACCCCTCTGGGTCATCTATCCGAATCAGAACGTGCCTCGCGTTTCCGCCTACGGCCGACTGACTCGGTAAACTGGCCGGACCCCTCTGGGTCCTGTATCCAAATCAGTACGTGCACACGCGTTTCCGCCTACGGCCGACTGACTTGGCAATTCATCATATTCATTTCATTCATATGCATGCACTTCAATTCGTCCGTAACATAACCTCGTGTCGACACGCTTACATAAAGTGAGTTATTCATTTTTATAATCCCCTCAGAAATATCATTCGCCTTTTTGCCTTTTTCAAGGTCATACAATATAGCGACATTTAGTATCAGTGATAGCAACTATGCATTTAAAATTCAGTATAATAAGTGTGCAATGTAAAAAGAACATAAAGCAATAAAGCTTAAATGAAACAGGTAGCTCTCACCATCAGTAACTCATGTCATTGTCATGACTATTTTGAGGTGCCATCCGCCACGGTATCTGTATAAGCATCATATCATTTAGGGTCGTTTATATCGGGGTTGCACCTCGCTATAGTTACAGTATAGACTATTTTGATTACATCATTTGGATACTACTGAACCAGTCTTCTAGTTTAAATAACTGTCAAAGAGGCGAGTTCAAATCAATGATATAACCCATTTCAACCCATTGTTTTCACAAAGTAACACCCAATATATAGATATATATATATATACTCACTAATTTTCATAATATAAAAACAGTCGATCATGATGCAAAACCAAAGCCCCAAACCTCCTACCAGCCCTACCAGCAACTGGAAGAGGAGAAGCAACAATCAGCCATATTTGATAACACCAACATTTCCCCATCACTTATGTAAGTTCTCATTAAATTAAACCCACCTCCATATTTTCCCATATTTGCACAACAACTGGATAGATAGAATTGAAGAAATACAGCAATGAATCCCCTCCCAACAAAACCATACGAATAATGAAAATGATAGCAGCACAACATGAATCCCCCTATTTGACCTAGCCAAAGCATGCATAGGTAAACCCCTTTTTAAACAGTCGGCTAAGACAATAAGGAATAACAGCTAACTGTAAGGAGAGTCTCCCATAACAAAGATGATAATATATACAACAACAGCAACCTAAAGAAACTTTATATTGCCGGCCCTACAGCAGCAATTCCTCAATATATTATGAAGTTAGGTTGCATCATGACTCTAGTAGATAACTAAGGGCAAACCCTCAAAGGTTCCATTCTCTAACTCCTGAAATCAGATTCAGCAGCTAAACATAAGGAGAGTCCTCTAAGAACAATACGAATAGCATCTCAAAACAACTCCTAACATGCCTTTAACAGTCCTCTGTTTTCCAAGTAAAATCAAAGCATACGGTCAATTAAAATCAACACCATAACAACTCCCTGATTAGGATTTAATACAACCCTATGTAGTGATCCAGAGGGAGTAAAACCCTACTGCAAAGCTCTAATTTCTACAGCCCATTACAAAATAAACAAGGGTATAGAAAGAGTAGAGCTCACCGTGAGCACTAGGAAGAAGAAAGGCGTCGATCAAAGGCCTCAACTCCTACTAACCCCGAATCAGAAGCAACATGAGCCATCCACTAGCCCTTGCCAAGCTTTTTCCAGCCCAGACGACGACAGGAGGAGAGGCGATCGAGCCTCGACGAGAGGAACCGAGCAAGCCCTAAGCGAGAGCTGGAGGAAGGCCGAGCGATGAGTGTGAGTGAGAGATAATGAAAAGAAAACTCAACTCTTACTTTAAGAAGCCGGTCCACGTGCCCTGCCACCGCTCAAATCACCGCTTAACCTCTTACTTCTTCTTTATATGCACACCAACATGTCCATATTAGCCAATTCGCCCACCAAATGTTTATTGGCACACCCATTTATCTATTAGCACCCCAATTCCATCAAGCCAATATATATCTTTATATAATTTGCCACCATATATAGTAGAAGACAAATTCATATTCCGCTAAAATATTTTCAAATGTCGCAACACATAAACGAAATCATACTCAACTTTCAAAGGAACTTCGAGTTGACACTGATTTGCTTTTCATAACAGGGGACATAATAATTATTGAATATTATTATTCATTTTATTATACATGTGGGTCTTTCACGATTTAGGGCCGTTACAAAATCTCCAATTCTTATAGAAATTTTCGTCCTCGAAAATAGGACACAATATTAATTCTTAACAATTATGTTCTTTACTTTTCCATTTATTCAAACTTTCGTTCGCTTTCACTGGTTTCAAAATATAACAATCGATAAACCGTCACACTCAATACTAACAAAAAAAAGAAGAAAAAAAAAAACAGTGTTCTAAGAAGCATTTAGCACATATCAGTACATCTTGCAGTGAAACATTTCGCATAGCATTTTCATAATTCTTTCTTCATTTACTCTTTGGATTTTGGCGATATTGTGCCATCAACATGCTATACAGTGCAATCGATCACATTACGATATTATCTTGCCTTCTTTACACATCTTGGTAATCATATTTCATTGTCATAGGTTTTATTGAACAACACTGCTCGAGGATATTAGTATATCGCAATTTCTCATTCTTTGTACTATTACGACTACCCTTGGCACGGTAGTAATGATCATGAAAGCTGTGGTTAGTAACCGTCAGGTATAAACGTCCCGCCTTTCATATGGACTTTCGTCCGATGTTATGTTCAAAATTATTTTCTTAGTGGTGGTCATCATCGCCGTCATGCCGCATATATATCTTGTCCAAACTTACCGGAACAAAAGCGCAACCCAGTTCAGAGCCTAAGTTTTTGACCAGGTCGAATTTTCACATAAACTTTGACTTACCGATAGTGCTCAATTTAATCAATGCTATACGACTAATCAGTTCCTTTTATTGGTAACACATCACCGATAGTGAAGTCCCATGTACAAGGAATACAACGGTTCCCATGATAATATGCTTAGTGACGTAAAGAGTTTATCCATCGGACCCTTGTGTACCTCTTTGCGTTTGTTATCCACTAATCAGGAATATCACGGGGTCCACAAATGATTTCAATGTTTTAACAATGACTATTGTCCTAAAATTTTTCTACGGACGTTTAACAATGTCGCCATGACAACAATATATAATGTGTAACTCGAAGTTAACTTTTCAACTTCTTAAACTATATAGAATGAAAGAGAATGTACAACATTACAGTCTTTACTTTGTTTCATTTCTTTCCATGTTACATATCCATCATCACATTCTCCTTTTATTCTTAACCGTCAGTATTTCATGATCTTTATCTATAATTCATATGGTCGTTATCGCTTTCACATCATATGTCATTATTTCAACTTACTACGGATATTTAAGCGTACTTACATTGAAAATAATCGTGTCTTTTATCTGTGCATTTTTCATTCTCTAGTCCACTTTCATATTATTATGATGCATCGTAGAAATAAGTCTACATCATTAACCTTCACCTTAATGTCTCAGCCTTAACATGTCACTTCTTATTTTACTTTGCGAACATATTACTTACTTTTACATATGTAAGAAATATTTCAACTTTAAATTGGAGCTAAATCCTTTTTGTCCATACGGCCGCAACATTGTAAGTACAATAATCTTCGATAATGTTTCGTATGTCATCAAATCAAAATTATTTTAATTCCTACTATGACACCATAAACTGGATTTGATAGGTTTACCCGATCTAAATCCACTACATTGAGTTATGAAATTACATTTGATCGTGTTGAACAAGACATCATTTACTTTTAATAGAAACGAGTCGTTACTACGTTATCTTCTCTGCTTTACATACCTTAATTATCCTATTTCCTTGTCATATAGCAATTTCATACTTCCCATGTCGTTTACTCGAAGCACAAATAGGACTTTCATTATTCATATATCCTGCGTCGAATGTTTAAATCGTTGCTTATCCTATCATGCCTTCTTTGTAACTCTTTGTTCAGGACGACCTATAACAATATTCATTTTCTTTAACCTCGTATTTTTTTATAGTCACAGTGTTATCGTTTGCAACTTCCTTTTATCCTTTACCTCAATCGTGGTTTCAGTTAGAGCTTATAACGTCACACTTATTCTCATATTTCTTAAAGTCATTACATATGATTGAAAAGACGCACCTGAAAACAATTGCAATTGTAACCGTCTTTCGTTTTCTTTGCACATGCTTGTGTAACACGTTGTTTTCATAAAAATTTATAACCATTTGCTTCTTGTCGAAAGTTAAAGCCCGTTAATTATACATCCTTCGTTGTGTGTTCACCTATTTTACCTCTGAGTTTTCGTTCCTTTCTAAGCATGTTCAACTTTCAATTCTTCCGTGTTTATCATGTTCAACTATCTACTTCAAACAATACGGAGACATTTCTCTTTGACAACGTTTACGTTGACTTGTACACTTATAACAATATCAATGTTTACTTGAATTCATTTCGCTCTATGTGATTGCTATCCTTTCATGAACTCCCTCTATAATTCTTCAACATAACTTGATTTAGACAGATTGTGAAAACAAGTTCTATAAGCGATCTTCTCACCTAAATAGCATGTGTGCTTATTCAGTACTCACTACAACCGAACTTCTTGAAAACCTCGCTTTGATACCAAATTGTGAGGCCCCCATTTAGACCCCACATACATCTGTATCTAAGCTATGTTCATACATGTGTCCCAGGTTGAAGTGCGGCTAGTAAATACAGAATAAAAACACTTTCGTACCTTGTATTATTAGTTGAATATTTTTCTGTTCTCCCATATCAGTTCTTTTTGCTTTTGCGTATCCCAAGTCACGTCCGTTACCTACAAAATTTGACGACGGGCTTAGTCATAAAAATATGACTAAGTGAGGATATACCTCTTTCATTTCTATATACAATTAGAAAAACTTACACATTTTAAAACATAGTTTTCATACTAACCGTTTTCTGTCTCAGTAGTGAACTTATGAAGCATATAACTACATAAACATATGAGTACCAATAAACAGTATGAGCAGTATAGGGTCATAATCATATCCTGTAACAATCTAACATTAAAGCAGTGTCCATTTAAGCAATAAAATCTTGTATCAGTATATCTATATCAGTGTAACATTATATCAGTGTGTCCATGTATCAGTATCTATGAAAGAACATAATAACTGGGGGAAACATGAATCATAAATAGTATAAGAAGCTGTAACATTCATATGAACTATGGAACATGTAAGTATCTATATCATGGAAGCAGAGCAAATACATAATTTCATATCAGTTTTCATGTCTATGAGCATTTATCTATGTTTCTTTTCTTAGGATATATTAGGGGCGTTTGAATTGACATTCAACTTCATTTTCATTTTCTATGGGCCCGACCCCTCTGGGTCATCTATCCGAATCAGAACGTGCCTCGCGTTTCCGCCTACGGCCGACTGACTCGGTAAACTGGCCCGACCCCTCTGGGTTCTGTATCCAAATCAGTACGTACACACGCGTTTCCGCCTACGGCCGACTGACTTGGCAATTCATCATATTCATTTCATTCATATGCATGCACTTCAATTCGTCCGTAACATAACCTCGTGTCGACACGCTTACATAAAGTGAGTTATTCATTTTTATAATCCCCTCAGAAATATCATTCGCCTTTTTGCCTTTTTCAAGGCCATACAATATAGCGACATTTAGTATCAGTGATAGCAACTATGCATTTAAAATTCAGTATAATAAGTGTGCAATGTAAAAAGAACATAAAGCAATAAAGCTTAAATGAAACAGGTAGCTCTCACCATCAGTAACTCATGTCATTGTCATGACTATTTTGAGGTGCCATCCGCCACGGTATCTGTATAAGCATCATATCATTTAGGGTCGTTTATATCGGGGTTGCACCTCGCTATAGTTACAGTATAGACTATTTTGATTACATCATTTGGATACTACTGAACCAGTCTTCTAGTTTAAATAACTATCAAAGAGGCGAGTTCAAATCAATGATATAACCCATTTCAACCCATTGTTTTCACAAAGTAACACCCAATATATAGATATATATATACTCACTAATTTTCATAATATAAAAACAGTCGATCATGATGCAAAACCAAAGCCCCAAACCTCCTACCAGCCCTACCAGCAACTGGAAGAGGAGAAGCAACAATCAACCATATTTGATAACACCAACATTTCCCCATCACTTATGTAAGTTCTCATTAAATTAAACCCACCTCCATATTTTCCCATATTTGCACAACAACTGGATAGATAGAATTGAAGAAATACAGTAATGAATCCCCTCGCAACAAAACCATACGAATAATGAAAATGATAGCAGCACAACATGAATCCCCCTATTTGACCTAGCCAAAGCATGCATAGGTAAACCCCTTTTTAAACAGTCGGCTAAGACAATAAGGAATAACAGCTAACTGTAAGGAGAGTCTCCCATAACAAAGATGATAATATATACAACAACAGCAACCTAAAGAAACTTTATATTGACGGCCCTACAGCAGCAATTCCTCAATATATTATGAAGTTAGGTTGCATCACGACTCTAGTAGATAACTAAGGGCAAACCCTCAAAGGTTCCATTCTCTAACTCCTGAAATCAGATTCAGCAGCTAAACATAAGGAGAGTCCTCTAAGAACAATACGAATAGCATCTCAAAACAACTCCTAACATGCCTTTAACAGTCCTCTGTTTTCCAAGTAAAATCAAAGCATACGGTCAATTAAAATCAACACCATAACAACTCCCTGATTAGGATTTAATACAACCCTATGTAGTGATCCAGAGGGAGTAAAACCCTACTGCAAAGCTCTAATTTCTACAGCCCATTACGAAATAAACAAGGGTATAGAAAGAGTAGAGCTCACCGTGAGCACTAGGAAGAAGAAAGGCGTCGATCAAATGCCTCAACTCCTACTAACCCCGAATCAGAAGCAACATGAGCCATCCACTAGCCCTTGCCAAGCTTTTTCCAGCCCAGACGACGACAAGAGGAGAGGCGATCGAGCCTCGACGAGAGGAACCGAGCAAGCCCTAAGCGAGAGCTGGAGGAAGGCCGAGCGATGAGTGTGAGCGAGAGATAATGAAAAGAAAACTCAATTCTTACTTTAAGAAGCCGGTCCACGTGCCCTGCCACCGCTCAAATCACCGCTTAACCTCTTACTTCTTCTTTATATGCACACCAACATGTCCATATTAGCCAATTCGCCCACCAAATGTTTATTGGCACACCCATTTATCTATTAGCACCCCAATTCCATCAAGCCAATATATATATATATCTTTATATAATTTGCCACCATATATAGTAGAAGACAAATTCATATTCCGCTAAAATATTTTCAAATGTCGCAACACATAAATGAAATCATACTCAACTTTCAAAGGAACTTCGAGTTGACACTGATTTGCTTTTCATCACAGGGGACATAATAATTATTGAATATTATTATTCATTTTATTATACATGTGGGTCTTTCACGATTTAGGGCCGTTACAGCCGGGGGGGGGGGGGGGGGGGGGGGGGGGGGTCTTTTACCAGAAGACCCCTGGTGGTCTGCGCTTAACCCCTCCGAACAGCGGAGTTTGGCTGTTAGCAGACCCGTTTGGGGTGCGGATAGTAAAATCAAAAGGCGGAATCCTGTTATTTGCAGACCAGACCAGAAAATCTATAAATAGGACCTTAAGGGCACCTTTGGAGAGGAGGTTTTTTCTGCAGCTTATCTCTCCTTAGATTTCCTTTGGTTAGCTTTCCCAGAGCTCTCCAAGGTGCCCAAGTCACAGTTTTGGCTTAGAAGGGGAAGCGCTCAACGATCTTCCGGGTTAGTGGAGGGACCTCCTCGCTGTAACTAAGGTCTTAGTCAATTTCTTAATTTTCCGTCCACCCTCCTCGAGGGATCAGTAAGGGCTAGCCGCCCCTCATTTCGGTGAGGGCCCCGAGCTCTACGAGAGACCGAGAAATCGGTTTCAACATTTTGGTGCGGTGAGCGTGGAGTGTGGCTGGTTCAAGAAAGTTCTAGAGATGGGTTATGGCGGGAGATGAGCAAGGCGAGGAGTTCGGCGAGACACCTCGGGAGGCGATGGCCAGGATGCTCGCAGATTTCAGAAAGGAAGTGCTCGATACCTTGGGGTTTACGGTCACGGCTCTGCGAAGCGAGTTCGCGACCCCAGCACCCCAGACGACCCCTCCCCCAACGACGGTCGGCGAGAATGCCCCGGGGGAAGGGCTGGAAAGGAAGTTGCCGTTGGATCAGGACAGGACGGGGAAGGGCGAGTGCTGTTCGCCAGTCCGGCGAGCTCCTTGCCGGCAAGCTCCGTGCCGGCGAGCTCAGTGTTAACAAACTCCGTCCCAGCGAGCGTGGCGCAGGCAAGTCCGCGCCAAGAGGATGCAACGACGGTCGGGGTGGTTCAGGCGAGCACCGCCCTCGCGAGTGCAGTCCCGGCGAGCTCCAGCTTGGCGAGAGAGTTTGGGGGGCGAGTGGATCCAGAAAAGGTGACAGGAGGGGGAAGCCCCTTTTGCGAGCTGGTGCTTTCCGCACCCGTCCCCGGAGGGTTCGGAGAGTGGGACCGGGTGTACTACAACGGTAGGGATGACCCCATCCAGCACCTGCAGAGCTTCGAAGACTCGGTCTCCATCAGGCCGATGTTAGATGCCTTCAAGTGTCGGCTCTTTGCCGTCACCCTCAAAGAGAAGGTCAGGGACTGGTTCCATCAACTCCCTGCAGGATCATTCTACGCGTTCGAGGACTTGCGCCGAAGTTTTTTGCTGAGGTTCTCGACCTCAAAAAATAGGAAGAAGGACGCTGATTCCCTCTTCGCAGTGAAGTAGGAGCCCAGGGAGTCGCTGGCTCAATATGCCGATAGGTTCCAAGAGGAAGTACAGCTCACTCAGGAGATGCCTGGGTTTGCACTCCAACTCGCCTTCACGGTCGGGTTGAAAGAGAGTTTCTTCAAAATGGCGTTGAGGAGAAAAGCCCCCGTCTCCTACGAAGAGCTGATGGAAAGGGTGTCGGAGAAAGTCGCGAGTGAAGAAGCCAACCCGGAGCTCACCAAGAGGCTAGCAAAGCTCAGTGAGCCGGAGGTGAGGCAGCATGAGGTCAGGAGAAGGGAAGAGCCCCGGGCCCCGGAGGGGGGATGGAGGCCGCAAGGTGGAGGAATGCAAGGGCAGGGGAGGGGTTACGGCCCAGGAAGGGGTAACCATTTCGGAGGTCAATGGAGACCCCCCCCCCCCCAGTTGGGGTGGAGGCAGGGTCCGATGCAGATGCCTCCCCCACCTCAACAGGCCATGGCAATCGGCCGGGGAAGAGGAAGAGGAAGGAGAGGCGAGGTGGAAGCGGCAGCCGCTAGGAGGAGAAAGAATAGGGTGGCGGAAGCTGATGCAGGGGAGGTGATGTTACCGTATTGTATCTTCCATGATGAGGAAGGTCACGCAACGGACACCTGCCCGGAGTTCCTGGAAGTGAAGAGGGGCAGAGCGCCCGCGCCACAGCAACAGCAGCCGGTGAGGATTATGGAGGTCGAACCTCGAGAGGAGGATGAAGAGAGGTGTGAGGATAGAAACGATGTGGGGAACAGGGGAGGAATTGGGGTGATCCATGGGGGGGTCGGGGTGGAGGCGACCCGCAAGGATAGCCTCCATACCATCTACCGCCGGAGCGTAGCTTCAACATCCACCGCTCCACCCCCGGCCGAAAAAATCATTTTCACCCAGAAGGACATGCCGGGCTATGGACCCGTTCTGCGACGCGCTGGTCATCCAGACGGCGATCGAGAACTTCACCGTCTCCCGAATCTTAGTGGACAACGGGAGTTCGGTCAACGTCATCTTCAAGAAGGCGTTTGACAGGATGGAGGTGAAGCCTAGAAGGGTGTTGGCCTCGGATGGCCCTCTGTTTGGATTTTCGGGGGAGAGGAAAGAAGTGGAAGGGGGAGTAGGACTTCATGTGACCCTGGGTGGGCAGTCCCGGAACTGTCGTTTTGTCATAGTGGACGCTCCAAGCAGCTACAGCGCCATCTTCGGACGGCCGCTCATCAGCGCGTTCCGCTGTGTCCCCTCCACCTTTCATCAATGCCTTAAGTTCAACGACGAAGGGGTTCAGGTGCGGATCAGGGGGGATCCCAAGGTGGCAAGGCAATGCTACGTAACGGCTGTCAACACCATCTCCTGGATGGGAGAAGCTGAGGAGTGGGATAAGATGATGGAGGAGGCGGCCGAAGCCGGAGGTAAGGAGGTAGCCGAGGAGAAGATGGAGGGAGATGCAGTCCATGCCCAGGAAGGGGTAGCTGAGGGACCCCGGGCGGAAGGAGAAGAAGAAGAAGAGAAGGCCCGGAAGGGAGGGGCGGAGAAGCTGATGGTGATAGAGAAGGAAGTCGAGGAAGGAACCCAGGCTCTCACTTGCACCGAAGAGGAGAGGGCTTGGGGAGAGCAGTCCCGACTGGAGGCTATGGACGAGGTCGTGGAGCTCGAGGTCACCACCCGGCTAGGGGTGGTAGAGAAGGTCCGGGTCAGCGGAGGACTCAACCCGGAAGATCAAGCGGAGATCCTGGCATGCGTGCAGAAGAACATAGACGTCTTCACTTGGAGCGCTGCGGAAATGCCCGGGATCGACGCGGACGTGGCTTGCCATCGCCTCAACCTCGACCCCGGCACTCGCCCCATCCGCCAGAAGAAAAGGGCCACCGCCTACAAGCTGGAAGGACCCATCCGCGAGGAAGTGAGCAAGCTCCTACAGGCAGGCTTTGTAACGGAGATCCAGTATCCGGGCTGGGTCTCCAAAGTCGTCATGGTAAAGAAAGGAGGAGGTAAATGGAGGATGTGTATCGACTTTTCTTTACTTAATAAATCATGCCCTAAAGATTGTTACCCCCTGCCTAGGATCGACGCGCTGGTTGACTCAGCCGTCGGTTTTCCTGTGATGTCTTTCTTCGATGCTTTTTCAGGTTACCATCAAATCCGCATGCATCCCCTGGACATCAAGGATGTCTCCTTCATCACGGGGGATGGATGCTATTGTTATAAGATGATGTCATTCGGGCTCAAGAACGCAGGTGCCACATACCAAAGGATGATGGACAGGGTCTTCCGCGAGCAGAAGGGAAGAAACTTGGAAGTTTATGTTGACGACCTCATAGTAAAGAGCCGAGACCTTGGGTCTCACCTCCGAGACCTTGAGGAGACGTTCGGGACCCTGCGGCGCTACAAAATGAAGCTCAATCCTTTGAAATGTGTCTTCGGGGCAAGCCGAGGAAAGTTCCTAGGCCACTTACTCACCCCCGCAGGAGTGGAGCCCAACCCGGACAAGGTTAAGGCGGTAATGGAGTTGGGGTCGCCAAAGAATCCAAAGGAGGTTCAGAGCCTTACAGGGAAGTTGGCCGGGCTCAGCAGGTTCCTCTCCAAGGCAGGGGAAAAGTGTGCGCCTTTTTTCAAGGTGCTACGGGGCAACAAGAAGTTCGAGTGGACCCGGGAGTGCGAAGAGGCCTTCCAGGCTCTGAAAGAACAACTCACCCAAACCCCTCTGCTCCAGGGACCAAGGCCCGGAGAAGACCTATCCCTGTACCTGGGGGTAGGGTCCGAAGCAGTAAGTTCCGTGTTGATCCGGGAGGAGGGGAAGAAACAGTTCCCAATCTACTACGTCAGCCGAGTGTTGAAGAAGACAGAGCTCCGGTACCCGATCTTGGAAAAGTTGGCCTTCGCATTGGTGGTGTCAGCCCGGAGGCTCCGACCTTACTTTCAAGCCCATTCAATCAAGGTAGTGATGGACCACCCACTCCGTAAAATCATGGAAGGGGTGGAGCACTCAGGGAGGTTAGCAAAGTGGTCCGTAGAGTTAAGTGAATTCAATATCACGTTCGTGCCCAGGACGTCCATCAGGGCTCAGGCGGTGGCAGACTTCATGGCCGACTATGCGGCCGAAGTGGGGGAGCACGAGCCACCTCCCCCAGAGTCATGGAAGATGGTGGTGGACGGAGCGTCTGGAAAATACTCCTATGGAGGAGGAATGGTCCTGGTAAGTCCTCAAGGGACTCGGATTGAGCAAGCCTTAAACATTCATTTCCCAATTACCAACAACCAGGCTGAGTACGAGGCAGTGATAGCGGGCCTTCGGCTGGCCCAGGAACTGGGAGTGCAGGACGTGGAGGTCTCCACGGACTCCATGGTGGTAGCATGCCAGATCAAGGGAGAGTTTGAAGCGAAGGACCCGACCCTCCTACTATACCTGGAAAAGGTCAAGGGGATCATCGGGCAGTTCCGCACCTTCTCCATCAAGCACGTGCCGAGGGAGGAGAGCACCCAGGCGGACCTCTTAGCCAAGTTCGGTCCCCGAGCGGGAGGGACGGCTTTGGAACTCTTCCGGCCCTCCATCGAAGAAGGAGAGTTGATGGAGGTGGACCGGCGAGCCTCGTGGATGGATCCATTCATCACCTTCTTGTCCTCCGGGAGTTTCCCTAGAGAGGACGTGGACAAGAGACGCTTCAGGTATAAGTCCGCCTACTACTCCTTGCATGCAGGAGGGCTGTATAGAAAAACTCTCTCGGGACTCCTGGCCCGTTGTGTCTCCGAGGAGGAGGTTCCGAGAGTCTTGGAAGAAATCCACCCTGGGGAGTGCGGCAGTCACTCCGGGAGTCGGACCCTGGAAGGGAGGGTGTTGAGGCAAGGCTACTTCTGGCCCACTCTCAGCAAGGACGCGGCAGAGTTCGCAAGGAAGTGTCCGAAGTGTCAGCTCTATTCTCCGCTCCAACTCCTCCCAGCTCAATGGCTCCGGACCATCACGGCTCCCTGGCCCTTCGCCATATGGGGGTTGGACCTGGTCGGTCCCTTCCCCCAAGCCAGCGGCCAGAGGAAGTTCCTGCTGGTCATGATCGACTACTTCTCCAAGTGGATAGAAGTGAAAGCACTCGCTAAGGTAACCTCTCAGGTTGTAAGGAATTTTGTGTGGGGGGAGATAATTTGCAGGCACGGGCTCCCTCTAGCTATAGTGACGGACAATGCGCCGCAGTTTGCTAGTGAAGAGTTTGTTGGCTTCTGCACTCAACTCGGCATTGACCTCAGGTTCGCATCGGTCCACCACCCGAGGAGTAATGGGCAGGTGGAGGCGGCGAACAAAATAATCGTTAACCTATTAAAAAAGAAAGTGGAGAACCTTCGGGGGAACTGGGTGGAACAGCTACCCTCCGTCCTCTGGGCCATGAGGACTACTCCGAATACCGCCACCGGGGAGACTCCGTTCAAGCTCTCTCACGGGTCGAGGCCGTTCTCCCCATAGAGTTTGAGGTAAAGACCCCCCGGGTGATCGCTGCGAGCGAAGGGGATGAAGAGTGGCTAGAAGATAACAATGCAGAGCAGAGGCTGTCTTTAGACCTGGTGGAAGAACTCCGGGACTTGGCCACCGTCAGGCAAGAAGAGGTCAAGCGGCGGATGGCTCGATATTTTGACAAACACATCCGGATAAAGCACTTTCAGAAAGGGGACCTGGTCCTGAAGAAGGTCGATGCGGCCGGCAGAGGGGCCGCGGTGGGTAAGCTTAACCCCAACTGGGAGGGTCCATATATTGTAAGCGAGGTGCTCAAGTCAGGGGGGTATCACCTCCAGGATGTGGAGGGGATGCCCCTCGACCGAGCCAGGAGTGGGGATGATCTAAAACGATTTTACCCTTAAAAGCTTTATTGCATTATTTACTGAATCTCTTACTCCTTTTTTATAATGCTCATAACCACCGCCGTGTCGGCGTGACAAAGGTTGGATGTGTTGGTGCTGGGATGCCCCAGATTGATTCCGCTCCCGGGCTCTCACCTAGACGGGGGGTTCAGGTTGATCTCTGGAGAGGCTGGCAAGGTTGGATGTGTTGGTGCTGGAATGCCCCAGATCGATTCCGCTCCCGGGCTCTCACCTAGACGGGGGGTTCAGGTTGATCTCTGGAGAGGATGGCGAGGTTGGATATGTTGGCGCTGGAGTGCCCCAGATCGATTCCGCTCCCGGGCTCTCACCTAGACGGGGGGTTCAGGTTGATCTCTGGAGAGGCTGGCGAGGTTGGATATGTTGGCGCTGGAATGCCCCAGATCGATTCCGCTCCCGGGCTCTCACCTAGACGGGGGGTTCAGGTTGATCTCTGGAGAGGCTGGCGAGGTTGGATTTGTTGGCGCTGGAATGCCCCAGATCGATTCCGCTCCCGGGCTCTCACCTAGACGGGGGGTTCAGGTTGATCTCTGGAGAGGCTGGCGAGGTTGGATGTGTTGGCGCTGGAATGCCCTAGATCAATTCCGCTCCCGGGCTCTCACCTAGACGGGGGGTTCAGGTTGATCTCTGGAGAGGCTGGCAAGGATGACAGGTCTTTATACTGGAAGGTGCCGTCTCGCTCGGCGGACAGATCCGCTTGGCAAAGAGAAATTTCGCACTATGCGAGTGGCGAGAATCAGTCTTATGCGATCCAGAACAACCGGTCCTCGGCAGGAAGGTTGCCGGCACCAGGTAAGAGGCGAGCTCTCGCCAAGAAAAAGAAAATGCCTTGCGAAACCTAGAGAAATTACGCGACAGGCCCGAGCGACCAAAGTAGCCTATACCTATCTATCCAATATCGCAGGGCACGAGAATAATCATCGCGAGAAGAGCCTCCGCGAAGACAAATACCGAGATAAGCAAAAGCGAGACATTCAACACAGGAAAATTACAAAAGGAAAAGAATGAGCAAAACAAAATTCGCATTCATTTCATGGTTCGGTTACAATCTTCAATGATCTCGCCGATGATAATTACAGCGCAAAAAGAATAGCGGCGAGCTTCAGGAATCACCCGCAGAGCCTCCTTCGTCATCGTTGTCCTTCATGGGCGGAAGGGGGTGGAAGAGCTCCGGGACAACATCCTCCAGAGTCATGTCGACCGCATCATCAGCTAAGAGGCCGATCGCCTTCACCACCGAAAAGATGTAGCGAGCTGACTCTATGGATCCCACGCGGATCTCTTCATCCCTCGCTCGCCGGTCTTCTTTTAAACGGCGAGGTGAGGGGGGAACAACGGCGCGAGTGAGGTCGCAGTTTAGGGCCTTTAGCCCAGCGACCTCGCCCTCCAGATCCTCGATGCGAGCGTTGGCTCTCCCGACAGCAGCGACATCCTGCGAATAAGTTCAATTAGAGAGGCGAAATGGCCAGGAGAAAAGAAGATAGAGGTCTAGATGACTCACCACACTGCCCTCCGCGGCGAGCAGCTTCTCCTTCAGCTGCGTAATCTCGGCAAGAGCCCCCTGATAGGCCCTCGCGAGCTCCACGTTCTAAAGCTCCAGCTGTAAGCAACGCCTCCCCGTCATGTGGGCGAGCTCGGCAGAGCGCAGCTGGGACCTCGCACTCTCGTAAGCGAGGGTCCTCGCGGTCTCATCCTTATAAGACCCCGCATCCTCGCGACCGTAAAGAGCGAACGCGAGGTCAAAGGCATGACCGCTGACGGTCTCCTTCTCCACCCAAGAGGGGAGGATGGAGGAGATATCCACCCTGTTGGTCTCTGGTTTCCAGGTGACGAGGGGCTCACCAGTCTCGTCCCGACGCCTCTGGCCGAGGCCAAAGTTGTAGTGGTTCACTGGGATGGGAAGGACAGAGGTTGAAGTATCTAGTTGCCTACCTAAATCACCTAGAGGGGGGTGAATAGGTGATCTCTACGTCTTTTGCAGAATTAAAAATAAACGTAAAGCACAGCACACAAAATTAATCACAGCCACAGATAACACCAGGAATTTATAGTGGTTCCCCGTACTTGGGTACTCCACTGCCGGCCTCGCCAATCTAGCACCACAGCTAGACTTGACTACTCACTAAATCTCGGATCAAGAACGATCCTACAGTCTCGGAGTCAAACTCCTACAAACTCAGAGAGAGCCTCTCTTACAACTCGGAGAAAACTTCTCCTACAACTCGGAGAACAACCTCTCCTACAACTCGGAGATAACAACTCCTACAACTCGGAGAAAACAACTCCTACAATAGATTGAAAAGGGTTTGAACAATACTAAACCAGATCTGAATAACAGAGGCGTTTTCTTCCTTCTTCTTGAATGGCTTTTGAGAACGATGAGGAAGAACAACGATCCTTCAAATCTGTCTTTGGCAATCCGAAACGATCCAATAGAGATTGTAGAACCTGAGTATGGATCAATCGAACCCTTCTTGGTAGAAATCGACAACTCCAATGAGAAGAACGATCTCCAATCGTAGGCGACGGCGAGCGGCGCTTTTCACGTCCTTTTTGATCGGGAGAGAGATTAGGTCATGAACGAATCGTCAAAACTTCTTTTTTTAAAATAACCCAAGAGCAACTCTATATATGGAGAGGAGCGATTAAGGGTTAACACGATCTTAAAAGCATCAAAATAGCCGTTAGAAATGAAGAGGGGCGATCACGATCCGTCAGAACAGAGAAAAAATGAAATTAGAAATTTACGGACAGATGTCTCGAGACATGAGTGATCTCTCGAGACATAAGGGTTCTCTCGAGACATGAAACGGAGAGAGCAGGAAAGAGATGTCTCGAGAACAAAATGATCTCTCGAGACATTACAGAAATTTCAGACTTAAGATCTCTCGAGACAACCACGATCTCTCGAGACATGTCTGATATCTCGAGACATATCCTTAGGAAAAATTTGTTTTACATAAATTTCTTTTCTTCTCTTGAACACATGCTGCAGCCGCACTCCAAAGTCTTCAATAGTCTTGAAAAAGAAGTGTACCCCAATAGTGAGATCACACATGAGTCATCACCATGTTTCATATAATGAGGGATTACATTTTATGAAACTGTGTTTGCAGACCCATTGTGACCTGACATTGGCTTACACTTAGCCATGATAATCTGCAAGACAATACTAGAAAAGCATATCAAATACAAAAGCAATTCAATCTTAGTTTAAGGGTGACTTCTCACAAATCAAGGTAATTGTGAATGCAATTTCCAACAATCTCCCCCTATTTGTAGAAGTCAGAACCCTGTACACTAAGTTGAATTACAGCAGTTAAAGAATAAATATGCTACACTACACAAATATATAGAAATGAAAAAGTAAAGAACATCAAAACATCAAATATATATATATATCTAAATTTGAATTGTTTAGAAGACTTGATGTTCACTAAATCATAATGAAAGCAAAATATGTCTTGTCAGCATCATCATCATCATCCTTCAAGATCTCCTTTTCCTCTTTTCTTCTTGTCTGGAGAAAAAGGCATGAGGCTTGGGATGGTAAAACGGAGGAGGTTCCGGAGCATCAGCATTATTATAACCAAACGCTCTGAAATGAATCCTTCGCTTCCTTTGAGCTGTCTCATGTTTTTCCCATTCTTGAGAGCTGTAGCATTCAGATCTGTTCATCTTACCTTCATGAACTAACTTGTAGGTTTCAAGAATAATGTCTTTTGAGACGGGGCTCCAGATTTCTGGATAACTTTTCTCAGCCTTAGCTTTGCACTGACCTGTAGAGCTAGAACTAGGAACTGATCGACTGGCAGAAGAACCTTCACCAAATTTTCTTTTTCTTTTGGTCCCAGCCCTATCTGATTGATCTTCAACTATAGGAGCCTTCCCAAGTAGTTCTTCTGGCCTGGGAGAAAACTGAGGAACAGGAACATCTGGATCAATTGCCAACTCAGGAAAAATCTGATTATGAAGCCACGTTGCTGTTTTGAATGAATAAGCATTAATATCAGCAACTTGCTTCAACATCCTGGAAGAGAACTGCTCAAACTGAGAATTCCATGAGCTTTGAAGAGCAGAAACGGAGCTTTCAATCAAATCTGTCATTTTAGCTACTATATTTTCCTCCCCCTTTCTGACTTCTACAGAGAGGGTTTGGAGAGTATCATCTTTGAACTTTCCGACTTCATCAACAATTCTGAATGTATTGGCTTCAACCTTGTCAGACACTGATTCTTGAAGCTTTGTCAGTATAACAATCTGAGTCAACACTGTGCCTACACCTTCAGTTGCATGATCAATTTGCTTGCTCCCTAGGCTCATCAAATCAGAGAGATTTTCATAATTGGATTTTATCTTAGCTAACTCTCTGCCTAGTTCACTTTCAACTGAGGCAATCTTCCTGTGAACAGTTGTCAAAGAATTTTCAAACTGTGCACTCTGCTTCTTGAGCAGTGCTTCAATCTTTCCTAGAAGAGAATCTTCTGCACAACCTAGCTCATCTGGAGCATTCTTGGTTGTAACAAACTCTGACTCCCCCTCAACATGTACTAGGGGAGGTGACAATTCATGAACTGACATGACATCATCATCATCTATGTTAAAAACAAAATCAGCACCAGACCCTGCCTGTTGGCCACTGGGACTGTGCTCTTCAGATACTGGAGTGGATTCAGTTGGAGCTGATGAGGATTTACCTTTGGCTTTTGAACGGATTTGCAGCTTGGCACGACCTGAAGCTTTAGAGCGAGTCCGAGATGAAAGTGGCAATGATCTTACCAAGGGTGCTTGATCTTCAGAAGAAGGAGCTGGAGTTTCTGCTTCTCTTGCAACTGCAGATTTAAGAGTCTCCCCCTCAGAAGGAGCACCAGCCATTTCCGGCTTCTTGATCCGAATGTCCCATCTCTACAAGGAGCTGACATCGATCTTCTTAAGGTGATGGATAACTGTACCTTTGGACATGTTGAAAATAGCAGGGTTAAACTGATTTAGAAACAGTGAGATGATCCGGGCAAAGTTAGGAGTGTTTATGCAAGCTTTGATATTTGAGAATAAGATTGAGGCCCAATCTCTCTTCTTTCCAGTAACAATGCCAATCATCAACAGAAACATCTCTTCAGACACATGTCCTTGAGAGCCTGTCTTGCAGAAAAGTGCCTTTGAGATAATGTCCAGCAGGAGCTTCCCTACAACATTCAACTTATTCCTCTTAACTGTAGAAAAATCTGAATCTAGACCACAGAACCTTGTTGTAGTCAACCAATCAGTGTCAACTAGCTCTTCTTCAGCTTCCACTTCAGACAACTGCAAATACTTAGCGAGAGTCTCTGGAGAGACTTTGATTTTGATACCCTTAACGAAGGAGATCAACATACTTCCTTCCTTGATTGGCTTCACATTGATGAAGAATTCTTCAACCTCTTCAAACAAAATCCGGCAAGGATGCTCGAGAACGAAGGTGAGACCAGCGGCATCAAGCATACAAAACAGAGTATGGAACTCATTGGATAAACTTGCAAGACCTAACCGAATTACCTCGTTGCCGACTCCGATTTTCGGATGAGGAGAGGGAGCCATTGCAGCAAGATGGAGGGAGGAATGTTGAACGAAGAATCACCGAGAACCACCGCAGCACTGAGACCGGTCGCAGACGATCGTCGCTCGAGAGGGAGACGAAAGGTCGAGGAGGTCTCGGGAGATGACTCGCGTGAACATCAAGTTTTCCGATTTCGTATATATATATTTTTGATTTTACGGAAATTCGAAAATTATAAAAGGGAAATAGCGCGTACCTGACGGTTGGATTCCAAAAAAAATAACCTATGTCTCGAGAGATACACCGTGTCTCGAGACATCACTTTATTTCAAAATCTGCTTCTTGTCTCGAGTGATGACCTATGTCTCGAGACATGACCTGTCAAAAGAGAACTTCCTGTCGCCAAGGTCTTGATTGACTTGACCATTACTCCATGTTGAGCATTCCAAGTTCCGTCTTGAAGAAAGAGAACTTGGTCTCATCCAGTGGCTTCGTGAAGATGTCTGCAACTTGCTTATCCGTGGGGACATAACTCAGATTTATGTCACCCTTCTCCACATGCTCCCGGATAAAGTGATATCGTAGCTCGATGTGCTTTGTCCGACTGTGAGAGACTGGATTATTTGCGATAGCGATTGCACTGGAAGAGTCGCAAAACATAGGAATGTCTTTGAGCTTCATGTTGTAGTCTTGAAGTTGATTTCTTATCCAGAGAAGTTGTGCGCAACAACTGCCAGCAGAAATGTATTCCGACTCGGCGGTTGATATTGCAACACAATTCTGCTTCTTGCTACTCCAGGAAATAAGTCTCCTTCCGAGGAATTAACACGTCCCAGAGGTGCTTTTCCTGTCGTCTTTGCTACCTGCAAAGTCTGCATCTGAAAAACCAATTAGTTCACTATCATTACTTCTTGGGTACCATAAGCCAAGATTTGGTGTGCCTTTAAGGTATCTCAAGATTCGCTTTGCAGCAGTATAGTGGGATTCCTTAGAGTTCACCTGATATCTAGCACAAACACATGTAGAGAACATTATATCAGGTCTACTGGCAGTAAGGTAGAGCAATGAGCCAATTATGCTTCTGTACTTGGTTTCATCAAAAGGTTTCCCTTTCTCATCCTTGTCCAGAGACGTAGCTGAGCTCATTGGAGTCCTCATAGAGGTTGCACTCTCCATTCCAAATTTCGTAATCAACTCCTTAGTGAACTTTGTCTGAGAAATGAAGATTCCATCTTCAGACTGTTTCACTTGAAGTCCTAAGAAATATTTCAGCTCACCCATACTGCTCATTTCAAATTTCCCTTGCATAAGTTTAGAAAACTTTTTGCAGAGGTTATCATCCGTAGAGCCAAATATGATGTCATCGACATAGATTTGCACTAGCAAAATCTTGCCTTTTACTTCCCTAAGAAATAATGTCTTATCTATCTTTCCTCTTGTGAACTTGTTCTCAAGAAGAAAGTTAGACAGCGTCTCATACCAAGCTCGAGGAGCTTGTTTCAAACCATATAAAGCTTTCTGTAATAAATAAACATGATTGGGAAGATCAGGATTAACAAAACCTGGGGGTTGTTCAACGTATACTTCCTCTTTAATGTCTCCGTTTAGGAACGCGGATTTGACATCCATTTGATATGCGGTGAAACCCTTGAAAGCAGCATAAGCAAGGAAGAGTCTGATCGCTTCGAGCCTTGCTACTGGGGCGTACGTCTGATCGAAGTCGATGCCTTCCTCTTGTCTGTACCCTTTAGCTACAAGTCTGGCTTTGTTCTTTATGATTGTTCCTTCTTCATCCAGCTTGTTTCTATACACCCACTTTGTTCCAATGACATTTTTGTCTTTGGGTTTTGGAACAAGTGTCCATACTTTACATCGTTTGAACTGATTTAATTCTTCTTCCATAGCAATTATCCAGGATGGATCTTCATTTGCCTCTTGGAATTTCTTTGGTTCGACCTGCGAAAGAAAACTTAAATGCATATTTTCGTTAATGGTACCTCGTCTTGTTCTTATTCCTTCATGAGGATCTCCTATGATTTGATCAACTGGATGATCCCTCATGTGTCGTAGCCCGAGGTTCCTTGCATGATTTGAACCAATAGGAGTTTCTTCTACTGTTGGAGTATCTTCCTCCACTTGGAGTGGCTCTTCATCAGGATGATCTTCTTCATAGATTGTTATTGGGGGAATCTTGATGAAGTGTTGAGAATTTTCTTCAACTGGCTGATCCAAGCTTAAGTCCTGCAGCTTTGAACCTGTGTCTACAGAAGAAATGCTAGAGGAGCTGCTTTGAAGCATGCTCGTCTCATCAAATACAACATTAATAGATTCTTCTACCACCAGGGTTTTCTTATTAAAAACTTTATATGCCCTACTATGGCTACTATATCCTACAAAAATACCTTCAAAGCTCTTTTCACTAAACTTAGTTTTGTAATGCTTTCCATTGTTTAGCACAAAACATTTACTACCAAAGATTCGAAAATAAGAAATGGTCGGTTTCTTGTCTTTTAGAAGTTCATAAGGAGTCTTTTCATGGCTTTTGTTTATGAGTGCTCTGTTTTGCACATGGCATGCAGTATTGACAGCTTCAGCCCAGAAATATTCAGGTAGTGAAGAGTCACTCAACATGGTTCTGCAAGCCTCAATAAGTGTTCTATTCTTTCTCTCAGCTACTCCATTTTGTTGTGGAGTTCGAGGAGAGGAAAACTCATGAAAGATACCGAGGCTTTCACAGAATTCTGTCATGGCTCCAGATTCAAATTCTGTACCATGATCACTTCTGATTTTGACCACCGAACAGTTAAATTCATTCTGGACTTGCCTGACAAAACTAGTGAAAGTGTCAAAGGTATCTGACTTATGTTTCAGAAAGAATACCCAGGCAAAACGAGAGAAATCATCTACAATAACCAATGTGTAAGATTTTCCTCCTAAACTTCTAATTTGCAAAGGACCAAACAAATCCATATGAAGTAGGTATAAACACCTGGTTGAATCTTTGCCAATAATGCTCTTAAAAGTAGCTCTTGTTTGCTTGCCTTTTACACATGTATGACAAGGTCTATCTTTAATGCACTTAACATCTGGTGCATCTCGCACTAAGTTTTGAGAAAACAATTTATTAATAGTTGTAAGATTTATATGTGCTAATCTCTTGTGCCATTGGTCAATAAGAGATGCACTATCTTTTGCAAAAAGACATACTGGTGTAGAAGATGATATGCAAAGAAAATTTAAACAAAATATGTTTCTACAGCGAATGCCTGATAAAATCGTTTCATGATTTTCAGCCGACTTTATCAAACACTTATCTTTATGAAAATCAACAATGTATCCTTTATCACAAAGTTGACTTATGCTTATCAGATTATGTTGTAATCCTTCCACATAAGCTACATCGGAAAAAGATACATTTCCATTAGAAATCATACCATAGCCTTTAGTTATTCCTCTGTCTGAACCGCCAAAAATAACTTTTGGACCGTTCGCAACTGGAATGTAGTTTTGCAAAAGGCTTCTTGTCCCGGTCATATGCCGAGAGCATCCACTGTCCAAGTACCAGATTGGATTTTTATTGGCCTTTGGACATACCTGCAAAAAATAAATCATTTCGCCTTAGGAGCCCAAACAAATTTGGGTCCTTGGTCCCGTGTCAGTTGAGCACCACGATAAATGTTAACATTGCGAGTGGTCTGCCTTGCAACGTTCACTTGTGGTCTCCTAGTATACGTTGTATTAAACCAACAATCAACGGCAAAGTGACCAATTTTACCGCAGCACCAACAGTCGAATCTGTTGTACCTTCTCTTTACACTCTCCTGCTTAACTTTTTGAACGTTAGCTCTTGCAGGAGTAGCCCTTTTTGATGAGGATGCCTCATGGGGGCAACACACACAAGGTGGTACTGTCCTCTTCGGCTTTGGTGCAACATCATTCACTTTTGGTGCTTTCTTAGCGCTCGGACCATGAACAAATGGACCGTACCCATTCCGATTAATCTCTTGATAGGGTGCTTGAAAAGCACTATCACCAAAGTTTCGGGGAGGAGCCCATTCCTTATGATCATTCACAGGTGAAAAAGGAATTGGTCGTGTGAAATGACCATAGGAACTCTCCATATCATAAGCATTCGTAGGGAATATGACTTTCTTGAATGCTACAGGCTCTTGACGAGCTTTCCCTTTTTCTTTGGCGGTAGCTTTCTTAGCAACCAGACCATTCTTCTTAGCAATTGTATTTTTTGAAGAATTGTTAGTACTAGCTTCATGCCCTATACCGCTTCCTTTTGCCTTAGTGGTAAAAGTACCAATAATTGGCAGAACAGTTTTAGGTTGAGAGAATGCTTCAACCAACTTCTTCTCAGCCGCAAGCTGTTCCTCCAAGACTTTTATCGAATTATCTCTCAAGACAAGAGTCTCTTCCGAGCTTTTGATCTTGTCTTTCAAGGCTTGGACTTCCTCTTTGAGAGAAGAAAGTTCTTCAACTTCTTTTCTCAAGTTAGATTCCACCTCCTTGAGAGCCATGATCTCCTTACCCTGAGTTTTGACAACCTTTCGGCACTTGTCAAATCTTTGGAGCATTTTGGTATATTGAGACATGAGCTCAGATTCATCGTCTGAGAGGTTATCCTTTTGTTCAGCCGAAGCATAATCAGAATCAGATAGGATAGTGTGATCATTTACCTTTCCGGTGTACGGGGGTGCTTCTTCATCATCAGACATAGCCATCAGACCGAAGTAAGCTTCTTCTTCATCACTCGACTCATCGGAGTCACTGTCGCTCAGAGTTTTGGCTTTCTTAGCGACGAAGCTTCTATCTGATTTCTTCTTTCCATGAGTGGATTTCTTGTCTTCTTTTCTTCCACCTTCTTTCTTCTTATAGGGACACTCAGCAATCATGTGCCTGGCTTATTACAACAATAGCAAATAATGTCAGAAGAAATGTGTTTGTTCTGTTTGGATTTATACCTGTCATTATTGCTTGAGCCCTTCCTGTGATATTCTCCATCACGACGAGAATATTTATGATCCGAGGAAGACGGCTTGTTGTTCATGTGCCTCCGCTTGTTCAGCAGTTTCTTAAACTGACGGGAAATTAAAGAGAACTCCCCATCAGACAGTTCGGAACAGGAGGAGCTGGCTTCCGATTCTTCTTCAATATCAGATTCCTTTTCTCTGATCGGTATCACTGCTTTGCTCTTCTTTGAATTCTCTGCCTTCAAAGCTAAGGTTCTTTCTTTGCTTGAAGCTCGATTTACATCCTCTTCAGACTTTCGGATGTTCATTTGTAATTCATGAGACAACAGCTTCCCGAACAGATTTTGAGGTTCTAGACTTGGCAGTTTTCCAAACTCTCTTATGGCAACAATTTTGCTATCCCAGTCTTTCGTTAGGGAACCCAAGAATTTGTCATTTAGTTCACCGTTTGTGAACTCCCTGTCGTAGTTCCTCAAACCATTGACTATCTTGAAGAATCTTTCGTACGCATCAGCAATGCACTCCTTCTTATTCTGCTTGAACGCCTCGTACTCTTGATTAAGTAGAGACCTTCTATCTTCTCTTACCTCGTCAGTACCTTCCATTAGAACAATTAAGGATGTCCACATCTCTTTGGTTGATTTGCAGTGAATTAAGTTTTGCAACATGGAATCGTCCACTGCACTTGCAATTATGTTTTTAGCCTTCTTGTCAAGAGCAACAAGAGCTATCTCATCCTTAGTCAAATCCATCATTTTCTTAGGTATCTGAACAGTAGGATTTGTTGACGAAGCAGTCATTGGCACATGGGGACCTTCTTCCACAACTTGGAAGATTCTGGGATCTGCAGCTTCCATATAAAAACGAACTCTTTCCTTCCACATAGGAAAGTTGGCCTTAGTGCAGATGGGCAATTTCAGAGAGGATTCCTTGACTCTATCCATGGCTTGCTAGCAACTAGAAGGATGGATCCTGTTCAAGGTGTTAACCTAGCAACGAACAGCGACCCTCTGATACCAATTGAAGTATCTAGTTGCCTACCTAAATCACCTATAGGGGGTTGAATAGGTGATCTCTACGTCTTTTGCGGAATTAAAAATAAACGTAAAGCACAGCACACAAAATTAATCACAGCCACAGATAACACCAGGAATTTATAGTGGTTCCCCGTACTTGGGTACTCCACTGCCGGCCTCGCCAATCTAGCACCACAGCTAGACTTGACTACTCACTAAATCTCGGATCAAGAACGATCCTACAGTCTCGGAGTCAAACTCCTACAAACTCAGAGAGAGCCTCTCTTACAACTCGGAGAAAACTTCTCCTACAACTCGGAGAACAACCTCTCCTACAACTCGGAGATAACAACTCCTACAACTCGGAGAAAACAACTCCTACAATAGATTGAAAAGGGTTTGAACAATACTAAACCAGATCTGAATAACAGAGGCGTTTTCTTCCTTCTTCTTGAATGGCTTTTGAGAACGATGAGGAAGAACAACGATCCTTCAAATCTGTCTTTGGCAATCCGAAACGATCCAATAGAGATTGTAGAACCTGAGTATGGATCAATCGAACCCTTCTTGGTAGAAATCGACAACTCCAATGAGAAGAACGATCTCCAATCGTAGGCGACGGCGAGCGGCGCTTTTCACGTCCTTTTTGATCGGGAGAGAGATTAGGTCATGAACGAATCGTCAAAACTTCTTTTTTTAAAATAACCCAAGAGCAACTCTATATATGGAGAGGAGTGATTAAGGGTTAACACGATCTTAAAAGCATCAAAATAGCCGTTAGAAACGAAGAGGGGCGATCACGATCCGTCAGAACAGAGAAAAAACGAAATTAGAAATTTACGGACAGATGTCTCGAGATATGAGTGATCTCTCGAGACATAAGGGTTCTCTCGAGACATGAAACGGAGAGAGCAGGAAAGAGATGTCTCGAGAACAAAATGATCTCTCGAGACATTACAGAAATTTCAGACTTAAGATCTCTCGAGACAACCACGATCTCTCGAGACATATCCTTAGGAAAAATTTGTTTTACAAAAATTTCTTTTCTTCTCTTGAACACATGCTGCAGCCGCACTCCAAAGTCTTCAATAGTCTTGAAAAAGAAGTGTACCCCAATAGTGAGATCACACATGAGTCATCACCATGTTTCATATAATGAGGGATTACATTTTATGAAACTGTGTTTGCAGACCCATTGTGACCTGACATTGGCTTACACTTAGCCATGATAATCTGCAAGACAATACTAGAAAAGCATATCAAATACAAAAGAAATTCAATCTTAGTTTAAGGGTGACTTCTCACAAATCAAGGTAATTGTGAATGCAATTTCCAACAGAGGTCCTGACCGCCTCCTGGCAGGGCTCTTCGTCCTCGCCCCCCGAGAGGCCGGTAAGGTCGAGCTCGTCGAAGCCGGCCTCACGAGGTTCCTTACCCTTCGAAGGAGCGAACGAGACCGTGCTCTTCTTTCTCTTCTTCTTGGGCGGAGATTTCGAGGGGGCAGCATTACTAGAAGCCCCCGATCTCTTGCGAGAAGAGGGCTCGGCCGGAGTGACGACGCCTCGGCAAGCTTCTTCCCCCATGGTAGCGAGAGCCATTGTAGCGTCGGTTTTCCGGGTGCTCGCATAAGGGGGATGAAGGGGCAGATCTCGCTCGCCTAGAAACAAACAATGGTTCGGATAAGTACGATATGGTGGCGAATAAAGAAAGGTGTTGGGCGAGATCTTTACCTTCTCCGGCGAGGACCGGAGGTAGCGAATCTAAGTAACGGCGGAGGTAGACACCTTCAAAGTTTTTCTTGCAGAAGAACTGATGGAGGAGGGCGTCGTGGCCGCCAAGGGCGGTGGGCCGGTAGGTCGTCTCGCTATGTTGAACGGGCGAGAGGGGAGTGTTACCGAAATTCCCCTTGACGACGACGAACTTTTGGGCCCAGAAGTGGGCCTTGTTGACGGTCTCGACCACCTTCGGACCCGTGCCCACGAAGTAGGCGGTCCCATCCTTGTAGGCGCGGAAAGAGAACAGCTTCCGGAAAACCGGGAGGCTGAACTCGATACGCTCCTCGCGAAGGTAGCAGGCGAAGGCAGTGACCACCGCCATGGCATTGGGAGTGAGCTGTCCAGGAACCACGCCATAGTGTTTGAGCACCTAATGAGCAGCGAGAACAAGATTAGTCTGCACGGCGAGCGGAACTCGAGTGGCAAAAGAAAATGGGAAACAAGCGAGAGCGATTATTACCTGGCGGACTTCCGGCCACAAGGGGAGGCGCAGACCGACCGCGAAATGGGCGGTATGGATGGCCAACTCGTCGACCAACGGGTCATTGATCACGTCGTCCTCGCTAGGGCGGCGTGCCTCAAACGGGGGGGGGGGGGGGGGGGGGGGGTGACGTAGTCAGCGACCGCGCTGAAGTACTCCTCGTCGGTCAGATTGCAAGTAAAGAAGCTATGCTCGGCAAAGGCCTTCGCGACCCTTCGCCGACCCTCCGACTCCACGTCACCACCCATCTTAAGCACCTGCGAGAAAGAATGAAATGCAAAAACGAGAAGGAGAGAGAGCTCTAAAGCAGAGGAAGAAAAAGGTCGAGAGTAAATGCGGTGGTTGGCCCAGTTAAAACCGCCTATTTATAGCCAAAGCAAAAGGGCGGGAAGAAGTCCAAGCGTCGGCGAGCGCAGGTAGCAGTTAAAACATCACATCATGGCCATGGGCGAGATGGACCTGCAAGGTTAGTATGAACATTACTTGCGAGATACACCTAGCGAGAATGGAGTCTTCACGAGCACAATATAACAATTAAAGCAAATCTATAGAGCGAGTGAGAAACCATAGAAAAAAAATACATATAGTGATTGTCAGACAAGAGAGCATCTGTGGCAATTACGCGAGCCACGAAACATAGATCGTTCAAAGAAAAACAGCGACACCAGTTACACATAATTCCATGGCACAACGATTAGCGAGAATCATGGGGTAGCCATTTCCACCGGCCCCCACCATGCGACCCGGACCTCGGCGGTACCCTAGAATTATAATATTCTTCCGCCAAACGACCCTCCCTGTCCGTGAGGAAGGCGTAGTCTCTCATCCTAGCTATATGAACCTCCGACGTCGTGGCACCCTCATCCTGGTCACGCTGTCTCGCCTGCCGGAGCCTCGCACATTCTTCCATTAAAACTGCGTGCCTGTCCTCGGCAGCTTCTCGGTCCCGCCTCGCCTGCATGTTGAGATCCATCAGCATCCTCCCGTGTTTCCTCAGCAACTCCGCGATTCGCTGCTTCAACCTCTCGGGGTCTCGCGGATCCCCTAAGAAGTCCTCCACCTGGTCAGGAAGGGGGGACATCTCGTCGTCGCCCAGCTCGGAATCGGTAGGCGGATTTTCGGCATTGTATGTAAGATATTACGAAGAGGTCAGATGGCGCGCGTGAGTTCGCGCAGGGTTCTGGCGAGGTCAGAATATTTACCAAGCGGGAGGCGAGAGGTCGAGGGACGACCCTGGAACACGTTGCCGTAGTGAGGATAGAGAGATTTGCCCAACCCGGCAGGGTAGGCCGCATTGTTGGTAGGAAGGATCTTCGTCGGCGCAGAGCCCCCGGTCTCCTCGCTCGTCAAGAGCTGGAATCCGGGCTTGTCTATGATTTTGTCAGGAGGCGGAAGCGGAGACGGAGGTCGCGACGATTGGCGGACCGGAGACTTCAGGGGAGAGACTGTAAGAAAAGAGTAATTGAGGTCATATATGGTCGACAGAAATATTACGGTATGCGAGATCCACATCGTACCGGTGGTGTTTTTCCTAGTTAGGTTCAGGTCCACCTGCGGGCTTTTTCGAGACCCCTCAGCAAGCTCTCCAACGATCTCGCTCGGCAGAGTATCCTGCGAGTAGAAATGAATGAGGAGCAATTTATTAACATAAGTTCGTGTAACTCATACCTTCTCGGGGCGGCGATCGTCCGGGGAGGAGTCCAGCATCACAGAGTCGTCTCCGGTGCGACGAGCCGCCTTCGCCTTCTTGACTTTCGGCGACGGGGCGGGGGACGGCCGGTTCATCCAGGCGGGGACCTTGGTCATGGAAGGTAACCCGCCAGCCCTCATCGCCCTCAAGCGAGCCTCTGCTTCTTCGGAAATCGGCATCTCCAGGCAACTAAAGTGAAAGAAGGAAAAAAAGTAATGGCGCGCGCCAAGGGGGGGTTTGGGACGATATTTATAGCCCACAGGGTGGGTCCCACCAAAGATTCCTGATAGGTCATCCAGGAGCGGGCGAATATCAGGGGTTGGACGATTCTTCGCGAGGACAATTGTCCCCGCGAAGAGCGGGGATTGTGTACAACCCCGATGTTCGCCAGGAAGGGTGTCTGGTTCGCACGCCCAAGGGAGCGAGCCAGGACGGACGAGCCCAGGCGGGGCGAGGCCAGGAAGAGCAGGCGAGCCATAGAGGCCGGCGAGCCAGCCGATCGAAGGAGTTCGCTAGGCCAACCCGGGAACTTGGGGTACAAGTAGCCATTTCTGGGGTACAGTTAGCCATTTTGGCGAACCCGACCCGCTAAGGAGCGGTTCGGCAGGCGAGCCATAGAGGCCGGCGAGCCAGCCGATCGAAGGAGTTCGCTAGGCCAGCCCGGGACCTTGGGGTACAAGTAGCCATTTCTGGGGTACAGTTAGCCATTTTGGCGAGCCCGACCCGCTAAGGAGCGGTTCGGCAGGCGAACCATAGAGGCGGGCGAGCCAGCCAGTCGAAGGAGCGTCAGACAGGCGAGCCAGCCAGGCATTTTGGCGAGACTTGAGTTCGCTGAACAGGTCAAGGGTCTCTGGTTCGCCGGTGCCGGGGGGGTCTTTTACCAGAAGACCCCTGGTGGTCTGCGCTTAACCCCTCCGAACAGCGGAGTTTGGCTGTTAGCAGACCCGTTTGGGGTGCAGATAGTAAAATCAAAAGGCGGAATCCTGTTATTCGCAGACCAGACCAGAAAATCTATAAATAGGACCTTAGGGGCACCTTTGGAGAGGAGGTTTTTTCTGCAGCTTCTCTCTCCTTAGATTTCCTTTGGTTAGCATTCCCAGAGCTCTCCAAGGTGCCCAAGTCACAGTTTTGGCTTAGGAGGGGAAGCGCTCAACGATCTTCCGGGTTAGTGGAGGGACCTCCTCGCTGTAACTAAGGTCTTAGTCAATTTCTTAATTTTCCGTCCACCCTCCTCGAGGGATCAGTAAGGGCTAGCCGCCCCTCATTTCGGTGAGGGCCCCGAGCTCTACGAGTGACCGAGAAATCGGTTTCAACAAGCGAATTTTTCGCCCGGGCGCGAATTTTTCTCCCAGGGGAGAGTTTTCGCACCGACGCGATTTTTTCGCTGAAACACGATTTTCGTCAGGGAGCGATTTTTTTGCCTGCGCGCAATTTTTTCGCCCGGGCAAGATTTTCTTGGTCGGGAGCAATTTTTTGCCCGGGCGAGTTTTTTTCGCCCTACGAGATTTTTTTGCTCGGGGCCTATTTTTCGGGCGCGATTTTTTCACCGGGGAGCGGTTTTTTGCTGGGACGTGCTTTCATCGCATATGCGAGCTTTTTTCTGCCGGGCGGGTGGAAATATCGCACCCGGGAAAAAAAATGCGCCCGGGCAAAAAAATCGTGCCCGGGAAACAAAATCGCGCTCGGGCGAAAAAATCGCGGTTGTGCAAAAAAATTGCGTCCGGGCAGAAAAAAATCGCGCCCGGTCGAAAATAATCGTTCTCGGGTGAAAAAATCGCCCCCGGGCGAAAAAATTGTCGTCATGACATATATTTGTTTATGATATATATGATAAATATTAGTTTTTTCGTAATATTTTTCAATTCTTAAATTGAATTTTATTTAACAAACGAACAGAAGTATTGATTAATTTCACAATATTCAACAATATTGTTTATTAGACGAACGTTGGAATTGGAATTAGTCACCAATATTTAATTCCGCAATATTTATCAATATTCAATTCTAATATCGAATTCCAATTCCGTCCAAACGAACAAGCCCTAAATGAACATTGTATTTTATTTTTTTGAAATACATTATAATATATGTTAAGTCATTAGAGTAAAAAAATAAGGTTGTATACGACAATTTTGAATGTTGCACCAAAACCAACTTTATACAAAAAGTGAACATAAACTATCTTAAGCAATGTGTGACAAATCTATATACAAGAATAAAATATTAGTGTGCCTTCGGGATGTGAATTTTTCATTGGGCTTCAACATATTTCAATCTTGGAACCAATTTTCGAGTGATCGTTGAGTCAATTTCGCCGTCTTATAAGTTATAATCAAGCATCCATTTTATAATATTATGTGCATTGTGGTTGTGAAGTAGCAATTGATGAATGGCGGGCGGATTCTTTCTCTTTATAGGGTTCACGAGTGCGAGCGAAGCATGCTGCAGCAACGGAGCGGTGACAGGCATAGTCCCGTGCGGGCCGACTTCGATGATGTGCGGGGATCGGTCGAAGTACTTGTTCTGGGATCCATACCATCCAACTGAAGCTGTTAACATCATAGCTGCCAAGCACTTTCTTGATGGGGATGGTCACTACATTTCTCCTATGAACCTCAGGCAGCTCAAACAGCTATGAGACTGTGTGACAAATATTTTGTACTGAATGCAGATTCAAGAATTTGTTGAATAAGAATGTTTAGAATTATATTTTTTGTGAATCAACTAATTACTTATAAATCTTGTATTATATGCTAATAGGTTTAATAGAACCTCGTTTAGGAGTTGTATTATATTGTATTATATTTTTTGTGAATCAACTAATTACTTATAAATGTTGTATTATATGCTGAATGTTGTATTACTTATAAATTTTATATTTTTTGTGAATCAACTAATCTCATCCATGAGACCTCGTTTAGGAGTTCTCGTCCAGTAGATCTCGTCCAGCAAATCTTGTCCAGTATATCTCATCCAGCAGATCTTGCCAAACAGATCTATCAAGCAGATTTCATCCGGCAGACCTCGTCGTTATGTGGCTATTCGCAGGCCAGCCCCTGGATTGCCTATAAATAGGACCCACGGGCACAAGAGAGAAGACAATGTTACTCCCCCCCCCCCCCCCCCCCCCCCCCCCCCTTGGCATTGGAGGAGAAGTTACTATATACTTTAGGGTAAGTAGTGAGACCTCCACAATGCAGCCCGGGCCTAGTTTATAGGAAGTTCGTGAAGTTTGCAGCTCTTCGGCTCTATCTTGTCTTCATTCGCTCGGGTCGACCGCTAGACAAGTAGCTTTTGGTCACCCTTTGGTTCGAACTTTTGGGACCAGGATTTTCTTGGTTCCAACACGCCCCTGCGTTGACGTGTGACAGAAGAAAAGAAAAGCAAATGTGAAAACACTACAACATTTTTGTCCTTTAGCAACATTTTAAGAAGTCACGCTAGATGATCTCCATGGAGTCCCCCCCCCCCCCCCCCGAATGGTCCGCCACCCGGCTCCAAAAATTTCGCTCAATTGAGATAGTGCAAGCAACAATATGTTGGCTAGTTCACTTTTTAGGTGCTTTCAAGAGCTAACAAGGGCTCCTCATCTTGTCACCCAATTCACATAATATGGCGTGATTTCGCATTGCTAGACAAGAGAAAAAAGGGAAGAAGTGAGAGCTTAATGAATTCGTCCTCCGCAGAGCTCCCAAGTACTCACGAAGAATTCCCTCGAGCCTTGTGAGAATATTATCCTACATTTTATACAAATTATGAAGACCTCGACCCACAACTAATCACTTTGATATCTTGCAGGGTCCTCTTCCTTCCCTCGATATCTTGCAGAGTCCTCTGCTTTCTCTCGATACTTTGTAGGGTCCGTTCAGTTAGACTTCCGAATTGAAACCAGAAGCCTAATTTCAATGAAAACAGATCCCCAATTATAATTTCACGCCCTAATTCCATCTAAACGATCGGACTCTGTTCTCTCTTAAAATCTCGATAATCTATAGTTTGCGGACTAGTGCGTTTTCTTTATTTCCACTAAAACTTGTGCTCATTAATGGAGTGGTTCCTTTGCCAAAAATGATATTAGTGCCTTTGTATAGATGTTTATTAATTTATAAGATTTATCAAAGACAAATCTTTACTACTATGCAAGAAACTAATTTTGATTGAGTTTAACATTAGTGAAATTTTGCTACTAGCCCCAATTATTTACAAAGGAAACTCACATGCTTGCATAATTCTTTTTTTTTTTTAATTTTCTTGATAGCTACATTTGTAGATAGATCTAAATAAATAAATAAATTATTAACAAATAATAAAACGAATATAAATAAAGATTAATTTTAAAAATATATTTTTAAAAACTACAATAATAAAGTAAATCTATACCATATATAAAGAAATAGTATGATCTGCTAATAGCATGAGTTCAAAATTCCAACAAATAATATAGGCCATCAGATCTGGCTCAGTAATTCAACCACCGTCGATTTAAACCTTTTAATCTGCACTCTCTCTCTTCCAATTTTCGTAGGTCTCCTAAACCTAGAGTAGTAAGGTGCCCTAAACCTATATTTTTGTAGGACTCCTACCCTACAATGGGAAATTACCATTTTACCCTTCTGATTTTGAAAAAATTTGACCAGGTGAAACAAGGTCTACACATATCATAAGCCAACCTGCATACAAGTCTGCCCACTCTACATAGCCCGCCTCATTTCAAATGTTAAATAAGCACTCATATTCTGCTACTTAAACACGATAATTATTTCTATTCTCACGATGTGGGATTAAAGGCCTAGCATATCAGTTTTGCGCTTGCAGTTATTCGCAGACCAACATTTTCAGTTTTCTTGATTTTTGAGCCCTAAATATATTTTATTTGAAAAAGTGATCAACATCAAAGTTGTAGATCTCGTCGAGATCTACAACTTTCATGTTGATTACTTTTTGATTTCAAGTCGTTTAGGCCCTCGATTTGGGCCCCGAAAAAAGTGGACGTGACTTTTTTCGGGGCCCAAATCGTGCCCTTAAATGCCTTCAAATCGAAAGTTGATCAACATGAAAGTTGTATATCTCGATGAGATCTATAACTTTCATGTTGATCAATTTTTCAAATAAGATATATTTGGGCCTCAAAACTCAAAAAACAGTATTCGCGCTATAAATTTTTTATTTGGCTCGAGTGTATACTAGAAGTTCGTCGGGGGTGGGCGAAGCCCGTCGTCTACACCGGTTACTGTCGTGGTTGATCGTAGGGGCGGAGCCCCATGTTAGGGGCGGGCGACGCCCTCATGGGGGGTGCGTACTGTTGCGCGGGGCAGTAGGGGCGGAGCCCCGTGTCGGGCACTTGTAATTATAAGTAAAAATATATAAAATAAAATAAAAATATTTTCGAGTGAAAGATGACCATGTTGTCAGCAGACATTGCACAGGAGTACGGGAGTAAATGTTCTGTTTGGTCTGATTTTAGAGCAAAATCGTAAATCGAGCTGCCCCTATATAGTTCCAAAAATCTGGAATCAAAACGAACCACGCAAAGCATTGGAAGGGAACCGAATCATTCAGTTCCGTTCGCTTCAATTTATGTGGTTTTAAAAAAAATTAAAACATAGATAAATAATGGGTAATTATATTTGCAGGCCCTATATAGATATTTGCAGCCCAATTTTTACGAGTCATTACGCGCCTTTTGAAAATACTCTTTGTTAGGTGCATTTTTAGGAAAAGTGTTCAACATGAAAGTTGTAGATCTCGTCGAAATCTACAACTTTGATGTTGAACACTTTTCCTAAAAATGCACCTAACATTGCGAATTTTCAAAAGGCGCGAAAAATTTCACAATAGTCTCGCGCCTTTTGAAAATACGCAATGTTAGGTGCATTTTTAGGAAAAGTGTTCAATATCAAAGTTGTAGATTTCGACGAGATCTACAACTTTCATGTTGAACACTTTTCCTAAAAATGCACCTAACAAAGAGTATTTTCAAAAGGCGCGTAATAACTCGTAAAAATTGGGCTGCAAATATCCATATAGGACCTGCAAATATAACCACCCTAAATAATTTACGATCGAGTTTGTGATTAAAAAAAATGAAAACATAGATACATAATCTAAGTTTGAGAATAGAAGTTAAACGGCTTACATAATTTTTATCCCAAGTAAAAAAAACTGAAAAATAAACACAAATCTTATATGGAAATTTATATAGGCAGCTCGTGTTTGGCTATTGGCAGCCCGAAAAACCGAAAAAAAAAAACATTAAAATACTCTAAAAGCCTCTCTAATAGCAGCCCTAGGTTTTCGGTATTGCCCTCCCTCCGGATTTTCTTTCTCGCCCGCCACGCATAGCGTCGTTCCGCTCGGTAGACGCCATTCCCCGACGCCGGCAGCCGGAAACCGCTGGAGAAGAAGGCTAGGACGCCGGTGAACCCCTCTGGGTGGTCCATTGGTCCCCATTTTGCAGTTGGCCGCCAATTCTCCCGAACCCATCGTCCGCTTTCGCGAAACCCTTGCCGTCTCCCGATATCGCCCGCCGTGAGCTGCGATTCCCCACCGCTACAGATAAGAAGTCGCGCGTCTGCCTTCGTCGTCGGCCTCACCTCCCTCCTGCCTCGCCACTCTCGCTCTTTTCTTTCCGCTGATATTCTCCCTAGGGGTTGTAGCAGAAAATGGCAAAGAAGAAAAATGCTAAAGCTCTAATCCTCCCAGGGGGAAAGGAAATCTGGTTGCTTGGTGTCTACAGGTGAGCGTAAGCTTGCGGCCAACAACTCGGCACATATTGTTGCAGTGGCCGATCCAGAAAATTATAAATTGGGGTGCACAAAAATTTTCAAAACACAAATGCTAGCGGGGTGAGTAGGAGGGTCGTGAGTCACATGTTGAAAATTAATTTTGGGGGTGCACATAGCTGAACTTGGTCTGCGAATAGCCAAATTTGGTCTGCGAATAGCCAACTTTGGTCCGCGAATAGCCAATATTTGTCCCAAAACAAACTAGTTACGTGACGTGAGAACGCTTCCATCTTATCGGAGCCGTTTCTTCCTCATCTTGCCACCGTTTTTGACAAATAAGTAGTCAAAATTCATTTCCTCGGCGAGAGGAATCCAAATCCACTAATAATTTTGAAAAATAATGGGGGTGCACGTGCCCCTCGGGCCCCCCTCTGGATCCGCCCCTGTGTTGTTGGATGATTCTTCTGATAATAGCTTCTCCTCCCTACATTCTAGTTCTTCGAACACTATTCTGGAGGACGCCCTTGATCCAGAAACTATGCAGAAATTGTCTACTCAAAACTGCGGCCAAGATGCTCATTGAAATGCCTCAAAGAGCACAGCTGATTCTTCTCCTGTGACAAACATGCCATGCCTTCGTCGTTGGACCGCTTATTTTGGGTTACATATTAGTCCTTGTTAATGGACTGCTTATTTTGTATAAGAACAAGGGATTGCAAACATGTTTAATGCTTTTTTTTGTGGGCTGCCAATAGCGGTAGTGACAATGGGGCTGCAAATAGCGTTTTACCGGGATGCTATTATCTTCGGGTTGCCAATAGCCAAACAAGGGCTGCTTATATAAATTCTCTTTTATATTCTTTAAAACAAAATAATTTATATAAATAATTCTATAATTTTATATTATTATTATATCTAAACCACCATAAAGAAAATATAATCTCATGGCTTTGAAATTAGAATAGCCGTCAGATCACGGTTTCATAATTCTGCTGCCGTCCGATCGAGCTCAATCAAACCACACCCTCTCTCCACATTTTAATAGGTCTCCTAAACCTACTACTAGGGTCGTCCTATACTCCTATACCTATTTTAAAAATATAAATAAATAAAATATTAAATAAATTCAGCTCTGACAATGAGCCTGCTCGACAAAAATATATGCCGCCCCTGCTAGAACGTTGTATAGCCTTGCTGGATATAATTAATTTTACATCAATTTGTCTTGCTCCTTTAATTTATACAAGCAAAGATACATTATATTTACGGTGTGGGACTAAATTTGTGAAAGAGGGAAAAAAGAAAAATAAAAGGGCTCACTGAGAATCAAACTGCCGACTTGCTAAATGAAAACACCACCTCTTATCCAACAGACCATCATCTTTTTACATCATAATTTGCCACGTTTTTATATATAACCTTGAAATACACGGGTTTTTATAACATTTATATATATATCCAATAATTTATTATCGTCTCATTGAATTAATTAAACTCACATAAATCATATAGACTACCTAATTCAACCGGGCTGACATCATTTATCAAAGCAAATCTATGTTGTATCAGAAAAATTAATTAATAATTATATAAATATAAGGTTACAACACGAACATGAGATGTCTGAGTGCATCCAATGCTCAATTTTGTATGAAGGTCATGGGCAGGGGAAGCCCGCCGGGGCGCGGCGGGGGCGGGGGAAACCCGCCGGGGCGCGGCGGGGGGCGGGGGAAGCCCGCCGGGGCGCGCCCGGGGGCGGGCAAAGCCCGCCGGGGCGCGGCGGGGGCGGGGGAAGCCCGCCGGGGCGCGGCAGGGGCGGGGGAAGCCCGCCGGGGCGCGCCCGGGGGCGGGCAAAGCCCGCCGGGGCGCGCCCGGGGGCGGGCGAAGCCCGCCGGGGCTCGGGGGCGGGCGAAGCCCGCCGGGGCGCGCCCGGGCGCGACCGAAGGCCGCCGCCGCAGGCCGAGAAATGTCGCACGGGTCACGGGGGCCCCCGTGCACTGTCACTCGTATTATATATATATATATAAACGGTGCGATTTTTCAAAATCATGAACCAAACGAAACAGTGGGATTTTTCAAAATTTGAAACTGCAACCAAACCGACGCCAATGAAAATCGAAACTTTTTTACTTACATCCCCACACAGGAGAAAGTGTTGCAGCAGTCGCTCGAGCATACCTTTACCATGAGGCATTCTACCCGATCTCTCGCTACGGATCTTTATCCCCAAAATATAAGGGCTTCGTTGGGCATGGCTTATTTGCTCCGGTGAGTTGGGTCAAAAACGAACCATGGTTCATGACAACCGCATTCACGACCGCCGCTACCGCGCCAAACCCAGCCGAGATGCTCCGCCAAAATCCATCATTTTCAATCAATAAAATGACATCAAAATACATGCGCTGAAGTGGTTGAATGAAATGTCAAAAATGGCATGGGGTGGGTTTAAATAGGCACGTGAAATCTTTAATTATTCATTCCAAGTGAGAAAGTTTGTCACGTGGTAAAAAGAGTAAAAGCCTTTTCACACTAAATGGCCCCGGAGGCAAACGGAGGGGTCTGTTTGGGACAGCTTATGTTGATGAATAATCTCTATTCAAAACGTAAACGCAGTTTTACAGTTGTTTGTTTGTGTAGCTGTTAGAAAATCACTTATTTCATCGGCTGTTCGGGTCCAGCGAGCGCGTATCTCTTAAAAAAGTCATAGACACTCGCTAAAACCGGCCGTTGGCTCTCCCGATTCCTCCTTTCCTCTTATCACGTTGAAGGGCTAGCATCGCAAGAAGTCGGATAACAACATAAATAAATAAAAAATCTTTTCGATCAGCATTTATGCACAAACTGTCCAAACAGTCTGCAACTTACTCATCACTGCTTTTATAAGAGCTCTATTCAATCAGTTCTATTCGATCAGCAACTTTTTCATCAGCACAAGCTGTCCCAAACAAAGCCCTAATTGAATCAACGGGTCACGTTTTCAGTCAGGATAAAATCGAACCGAACCAAACCAAACCGAAATTGATTGGATCAGTTTCGTTGTTCAGGTGAACACGCGCAAAATAGTCGATTAAGAATGACAGAGAGACCCATCTTGGTGGTTCTAGTTTACATGGTCGTGGCGGTTCGGTTCAGGCGGTTTCCAACACCCGGAAACCTAACCGGACCGATAACATTGCGGTTTAGAGAGTGGCCAAACCGGCATGACCACACAGAAATTCGTCGGCTTAGCGCAATAGTCGGCTCATTATGACCAGGTGCTTTTTATCGCATGCCCCTAATCGTATTCGACTCGACTTTAAATTTAACTCGAGTCGAAGTAAAACTGTTCAATTCCGATGAGATCACATTTCGCTCTAAAATTGTTCAATTCTGAGTTTGACACGATCGACTCTTTCAAGATCGACTCGCCGGTTTTATGATGTCAGATATCAATAGGTTCGCTCCGATAAGATCCCCGCAATTTGCCATTTCGCTCTTCACAACAACCACATCAGCGCTCGCCGACGGAGCTCGGACGCCGTGTTTAAACCTCGAGTAAAGATGCCCATCAAAGAAGAAGATGGCAAGAAGAATATCAATCAGTAAGAAGAAAATATGGGCTGGAAAGGAGTTTTTGGGGGAAAAGACATGGCATGTGCCTGTCCATTTCATTACAGAGAAGCTGGGGAAAATTATAAATGAAATGTGTGAAATGCAGCACAAATGAAATGAAATGAAGATTCAATACTGGTCTACTAATGCACAAATGAAATGGAATGAAGATTCAATACTCGATCCAAAGGCACGATCGCCGGGTTGTCGCTTCCGCCCCGAACTCGTGCATACCTCGCGACTCCGCGTCGGGTTCTAGAGCGAATACAGGCACATGCCCAAATTTTTGGAAATTGGTATAAACTAAAAACTTAACTTTATTCTCCTACACATGCAATTATCAAGTATTGTGCAAATTGTTAGGGAGGGAGAAAAAGAGGAACATCGAAATTGAATGAGACACGTGTGCGATGCGGTGGACAAAATCACGCTCCCGCGTGCCTCAGCAATCTCCCTGTCATCAGAGCTCTGCGCATCTTCCATCAGCCGTAATCGAACGGAAACTTTCAGCATCACCGGTTATAATGCATCGACAATACATTCAGCCGCACAGAGTCGCCGTGACAGTTAACGTGCTCTTGAACCCTCCTCAGCCCTCGCGGAGGCAGCCAAGACCTATGAGAGCCACGAAAAACATACTTGATCTCTGACAAAAGAGACGCAACGGACCGACTAGACCGCCGCAATTTTACGTATTATTTTAAACTTCTTGTGGTCACGGGTTCGAGTCGTGGAAGCAGCCTCTTGCAAAAATGCAAGGTAAGGTTTGCCTATATTTCACCGTTGTGGTGCGAACCTTCCCCGGACCCTCGCTGCGCGGGGATGCTTTGTGCACCGGGCTGCCTTTTTTTTATTTTAAACTTCTTGAGCGCGATGACATACATTACAACTTACAAGGCTTACAATTTTTTTTTGTACAAAAGAGTAATAAACGCATTTTTAAACTTAAGCGTGGCGAGGAATTACACGAGACGCGCTAGTGGTCAAACCCATGCGCAATAGAAAAACTTAAGCTACTAGTCGAGGGATGGAGATCCTCTCCATTTGGACCATTTCAGGGTGGGGATGAATTCTTATTTATCTAAAGGTGCAATATTTTTTTTATTATATGAAATTTTTTTAAAAAAAGGAATTACTTAACCCGTCTGATGAAAGAAGAATCAATATGAGCCGTGAAATAGATAGTATCCATTGTTCGACGGTCCATCATAAACCGCAAAAAAAGGCATGCCAAGATTAGCCCCACACCGCCTACCCAGAAGGTCCACTCGTGCTTCTAATGGCCCCGCCTCTCCTATCTTTGACCCGGGTTTTGGAATGAAAAATGAGTGTGGTGGTTTAACATGATATCAAAGCGAGGTTCGTGCTCAGGAGGCGTGTTGGACGGTACAGCATGAACCAAAAAAAGGTATGCCAAGATTAGTCTCACACCGCCTATTCTCAGACGGTTCACTCGTGCTTATAATAGGCCCCACCTCTCCTATCTTTGACCCGGGTTTTGGAATGAAAAATGAGTGCGGTGGTTTAACATAGTATCAAAGCGAGGTTCACGCTGAGGGGACCTATTGGACGGTCCAGCATGAACAAAAAAAAGCATGCCAAGATTAGTCTCGCACCGCATATACTTAGACAGTTCACTCGTGCTTATAATAGGCCCCACCTCTCCTATCTTTGACCCGGGTTTTGGAATGAAAAATGAGTGCGGTGATTTAACATCCATTTGTCTCAAATGGAGAGGATCGTAACGACGGTCACCTGAATTTCTACACCAGACAATGTGGGACTAAATTACGCCCCCGCGGGGCTCAACAAAACGAAAGGCATTGCAAAATTCATAAGAAACATGAAATGAGATTGGTTCAGTAGAAAAAAACTGATCTAATCTGCTAGATTGAATCAGGCACAAATTGATACAATGAGCTGAAATTCAAAATTTTCATCTTCAAGAAGATTATGATGGAAATTCTGACTGAATATGCAAAAAAAAATTACCATGTAAGAGCTGAATCAATCATCTGGCAGAAAACGAAGAAGAAGAAGCATGGGATTCGGGATTTGTAAGCTTGACACCTGCATTATCTTCTTCGATCGATCTTGAGTTTTTTTCCAACTCTGTTCCTCTCACTGTTCGATTTCGTCTCAGTTTCAGTACGCCATTGCCATCTTCATCGGCGGGGCGAGAAATATGCAGTGTCTTAGATCGTCGGACAACCTTGTTTCCGTCAACTCCAATGGCGACTGCATCAGTAGATGAGGGGGTTTTCCGATCAGCTCTGCTGGAATTTCGGGGAGGCCTCACGATCCTTAATGGAGGAAGAGTGTTGATGGAAGGAGATGAGGAGTTTGTTAAGATCTCGGGTACCTCTTCACCTACTCTTGGACTGTCGATTCCGAGCTTCACAAGTGCGCTCTCGGTGTCAATAATCGAGCATGGATTGCTCATGGTCCAAACCCTTGAGGACATCGACCGGCTAAGAACTTTGAGTTGCGCAACCACCTCTCCCATGGCCGGCCGGCGATCCCTGCACGACCGAACACAACTTGCGGCGAGAAAAGCGAGCTGCCTCCTAGCCAATGGGTCTCTCGGAGGACCGATTCTAGGGTCGAAGATCGCGGAGACCTTACCTTTCTTAAGGAGCGGCACCGCCCACTCTACAACTGTCGGTGGGGAGTAGGAGACGTCAATGGCCTTACGGCCGCTGATGATCTCGAGTAGAAGAATCCCAAAACTGAAGACATCGGTCTTGATACTCAAGTTCTCCGGTGTGATGTAGCCGGGATCGAGGTACCCAAGCGTCCCTGCCGGCGGTGTGGAACGGAGTCCGCCGGAGCCAGTCTCGTCTCCACGGCATTGGAAGGCGAGGCCGAAATCGCCAAGCCGGGCATTGAATCGGTCGTCGAGAAGGACGTTCGCCGACTTGACGTCGCGATGGATAATCGGCGGCTGGGCGGAATGGAGCACGTGGAGGGCTTTCGCCGTATGAAAAGCGAAGCGCAGCCGGCGAGCCCAACCGGGTGGGCGCTGGCTGGAGTGGAGGAGATCATATAGAGTACCGTTCGGCATGAACTCGACGACGAGCAGACGCTCCTTCTTGCCGCCGGGAGGGGTGTAGCCGATGAGGTTCACGAGACGGGGGTTTTGTATTTGGGAAAGAATCTCAATCTCGTTCTCGACCTCGAGAGACACAGTCGCAATCGGCCGGCGCGAGGGGCGCTTAACGGCGACAGATCGGCCGGTGCGCAGGACGGCCTTATACACGGTCCCGTGGCTACCTCGGCCGAGGAGGGCCGCGTCGGAGAAGTTCTGAGTTGCGGATTCCAACTCCCGGTATGAAAACTGACGAGAGAGAAGACGCGCGGGGGATAAAGCTCCACCGATGATTCCGGCGCCGCCTCCGTCTTTCTCGCACTTTGCACCTCCTGGCCCAGGACTGTGGGCGCCCTTCGACAAACTCCGGTGCGATTGGGTAGACGAGGTGGAAACTGAGCGGCAGGTGCCAATCGAGGATTCTGCTCGGCATGAAAGATAACCCATCGATCGATCGACGATCGATCGATCGATTGAGAGAGAGAGGGAGAGGAGAGGAGAGAGAGAGAGGGGGGCTTCTGGATAGAGGAGACGATCAGTTTAGGGAATATGCTTGATGGAGTTTGCAACTAATTAATATGTATGCGCTTTGTTATCTTTATTGGGCCGGCTATTTTCTGCAAAATTATAGGATTTTGACATTTTTTTTTAATTTTAATCATTTTGATAAATGCAATTTGAAATCTCATTTTTTTTAAACTATAATAACATGCCTATCATAGATATCTCAGAAATAAATATGATATATCAGATATCACATTTAAATATTTAAGATGTCAAATTTAATATCGAAAATAACAGATTACAAAAACAGCGCTACGTGTCAAAATTCGATACATTTCAGACAGAGATTTGTAACCGGAGCTCGGGCCTAAGAATCCTCTCTCAAATAGGCGGGTGAAGTTGTATCATCCAACAAAGAGATCAAAGAATTGAGTCTTATTTGAAGGAGATCATGTCAGCGAGACTTTCTCAGAGAATGCAATCGGCAAAGCTCGTCTTTTTAAGTGCTCAGAAAGACGAGACGTTTTACGTTGAAGACGATTCATCTACTTGAAGGGCCATTAGAAGTCGGGCAATTAAATCGAGCTATCAATGGACCCTTCTAAGTAACCAGCTAATGTCTTGTTTTGAAGGTGATGCAGCATCCCATCATTTAATGGAATTTTATAAATGCTCAAAACTTGATCATAGATATTGTTGCGGGTCACTTGAAGCGCTCGTAGATCGGTCGAAGAGAACCATCCTAGCTCGGGAGCGTGTCGAGCGCCCAAACAGTCACAGGAAAATCAACGGCCGACAAATAAGATTTTACGTGGAAAACCCCGAAAAGGGAAAAAAACCACGGGGTCAGGTCTGTGTCGGCCGAATTTCAGTATTTCTTGGAGAGTTACAAAAGTTTTTCTTGCGAGGGTGATAGGTCTGTGTCGGCCAAGGTCGCTTGGAGTGGGATGGAGATGAGCGTGCTCGGGAGCGATCTTGGACGGGTGGATGCAGCAACGAGGCTCTGAGCTTGGAGTTGGATGAGTCTTCGAGCTGTCCTTTGGGGAACCTTCGAATAGTGAAGGGGATCTTCTAGGCTTTGAAGGCGTCTTTGAAGGTTGAATGAGATCTTCGAGTGGTCTTCCAAGCCGAAGGAGGTCTTCAAGCCGTCTTCGAAGAATCTTCGAACTCTGAAAGACGACCTTCAAGTGTAGATGGAAATCTTTCAAGGAATCTTCAAGCTCTGAAGGAGAACTTCGAGCGATCTTCAAATCTGATGAAGGTCTTCGAGGAAATCTTCAAGCGAGTAAGAACTTTTGGAGATCTTCCAAGAAATGCTCTGGAGCTCTCTCGGGTCTAGAGGATAAGGTGCCCCCAAATGAGAGTCTTAAGGCCCTTTTATAGATTTGGAGGGCGCTCTGGTAATTAAGTCGTTTAAGGAGTTCGACTATCCACACACCAATAACCATATATTTTGCTATACGCACACCCATTATGGGATATTTTGCTATGCACACACCCATGATGGGGTACTTTGATATACATGTGCCAGAACCATATATTTGGTTATGTGGACAGCAATTATGGGATATTTTGCTATATGTACATCAATGATGGGGGATTTTGCAATACGCACACCACAACCATATATTTGGTTATGCACACACTCGTTATGAAATATTTTGTTATACGCACACTCATGATGGATATTTCACTATACGCACACCCATGATGGATAATTATGTGAGTAATTAAGCGTGACGGTGGTGATACAGAAGCGATCGCGAAGAGGCGCGACGGTGGTCACGCGAGGCAGCCCAGTCGGGGCGGTCGTGCGGTGGGGCCGCATGGTGGGAGTAGGTCGAGCGCCGGCGGGCGTGGCTGAGTGGCCGACTGGCCTCGTGGTCGGGTGGTCGGGCAGCCGTGGTGCCGTGTGACCGAGGTGGTCCCGCGGCCGGGAGGCCGGGCAGCGGGCAACCAAGTATATGTACAAAATTAGAGTTAGACCTTTAGCTCCTCCGTTCGTTTGGAAAAAATCGAGCACCTGGAATTAGAATTAAAGGTATAATTCCAATTTTATCGTTCGTTTTCACGCTTGAATGTTGAAATTTGAATTTTAATGAATTCTATGAAATTCATTTTGAACTAAAACCAATTCTTTTCAATCTATATAGGAATTGAATACTTCTGGTGGATGCGCGTATATCGCCCGGGACATATTTTTTCACCCGGGGGCGCGTTTATCGCCCATGTGTGTTTTTACGTTGGGGGTGCGTTCCGTCCCCTGGGCGAGTATTTTTCACACAGACGATCATTTTTTATTCGAACACACGTTTTCAACCATGCGTGTTTTATTTTCGCCCGGGAGCACTTTTTTCGCTCGGATGCGCGTTTTTCGCCAGGGCGCACATTTTTTCGCACCAGCGCACTAGTGTGTGCTTTTCTCCTTGACTTGCAGTTTTTCGCTTGGCCATGCATATTTCGCCTGGGGCGCGTGTTTTCGCCTGGTCGAGCATTTTTCACACGGGGAGCGTTTTTCGTACGGGTGCGCTTTTTTTTGCCTGAGCACATTTTTTCGCCATAGCTCTCATTTTTCGCTCAGGCGCGAGTTTTTTGGTTGTTCGCGTGTTTTTCATCCGTGCGTACTTTTTTTGCCCGAGTGCACATTTTTTCGCCTGAGCACATTTTTCTCGCACGAGTGCGCATTTTTTCGCCCGGTTTAGACAATTGTACGCTCTTATGGCTTCTTCACATGTATAAGTAATACATGTTAAAATTTTGAAGTGGAAGTGAAGTGTCCGGGCAGTCTGACTTTGGAGACCGCAGAGACCGCACCAGCTCCGGTATGGTGATCTGGCTTAGAGATCGCGCGTCTCTGGTGTTGGCGAACTGTTGTGGTTTGCTGGTTGTGCCCAAGTATTTCGGTTCTGGTTGAGACCGGGTGGTTTGGTACTGGAGGTCGCTTCAGCGGTCTGGTACTTCGGTCTGTCGGGTTGTTCTTGACAAGCTGTCTTACTTGGACAGTTTTGCTTAAGTGTAATAAGATCTTATGAAGACCGCGTGGTCTGGTTCTGGAGACTGTGCGTTTCAATAAGGAAGGTGATTGTATCCCTCGTGGGCAGCGACGACATCTGTTCGTTTGCCTATAAATATGGGTGCATGGTCAGCCATTCGTATGCAAGAACTGTAAGAACCTACGTATGGATTGATTGTGCCGGTCTCAATTTTGAGGTCGCGCGGGTTGAAGCTTATTGACCGGATTGTTGTGTTCGCAGGCTAGCGGTCAGCGGTCTCCGTCAGTGTTCTTCCTTTCTTTCCAGCTTGAATAAACCAGCTCGCCAACGGTCTGTGTTTGTGGTTCTTGATCTGTTTGCAGCAAGCTCAGTTGATCAGGCGACCTTCAGTGGTCAGGCGGTCTTGAGTTGCGGTCTTGCAACAATGAGCAGTTCTTCTTCTTCTGTTCGCGGGATACTTCTGTGATCTAGAGACCGTGCGGTTTGGGCGATCAAGAAGTGCAGACAGGGCTTTGTTTCAGCAGTTCAATAAGGAGCAGGTTGTGCGGTCTGTGACTGGATGTCTGGCAGATTTCAGGTCAGCGACTTTTTCTGTTCGTGCGATCTCAGGGGTGCTGTGCAGCTTTGCTGAGTTCGAGAGGTCTGTGCGGTCTTAGATCTTTTAGTCGCCAGAAGCTTGTTCTGTTGCTTTGTCTTCTCATCTAGTTTTCTCTTTTAAATCATGTCTCATCATGTATGCAACACATTGTAAGAAAATAGTCAATTTGAATAGAGATTTTATTATCCTTCATTATCATTGGTTAACTGTTTTGAATTAATTGAAGTCTTCCGCTGTATTGTCTTCGATCTTACTCAGAAATTTTAACATGGTATCAGAGGGAGGTTCCAAGCAGTGATCAGCCACAGAATCTTGCTTCAGTCTCTGAAAGGTTGTTAACAAGTGTGATAGCAATGTAAGGAGATTATACAAGAGGTCTTGGAATTGAGCTCCTTACACAGACTAACTTAAAGAAGTGGAAGTCGTGCATGGAGAGCTATCTTCTTGGCGAAGATTTATGGGAGGTAGTCGGAGGAGATGCTAGACAAGCAATTGTAGCTGTTGAAGGGAATGCTGAGCAAGTGAAGGCTTGGAAGAGAACAAATACTAAGGCAAAGTTCATTCTCAAGCGTGCTATCATTCCGGAGCTGTTTGACCACATAATTGGATGTCGGTCAGCTGCTGAGATTTGAACAGCCTTGGATGGTTTGTTCAACAAGAAGAACGTAGCTCGGCTACAGTTTCTTGAAAATGAGTTGGCGAAAGCAACTCAAGGAGATTTGTCCATTTCATCTTTCTTCTTGAAAATGAAGAACCTGTGCGCGGAGATATCAACTTTGGATCCGGATGAACCTATTTCAGAAGCAAGGTTGAAGAGGCACATAATCCGCGACTTGCGGAGGGAGTATGTGGCCTTTGTCACTTCTGTTCAAGGTTGGGTAATTCAACCATCTTTGCTAGAGCTGGAGAACTTGCTGGCTTCGCAAGAGAGCTTGGCAAAGCAAATGACTGGGATATCTATATCTGGAGGAGAAAGCGAGGTTCTATATTCGGGAAAGAAGAAGAGATGGGACAAGAATAAGAAGTCATATGTTAGCGATGAACCTTCAACTTCATATCAATAAGAGAGGAGTAATACTCCTAAGCGTGATGGAAAGAAGAAGGAAGGACCAAGGTGCTACAGGTGTAATCATCTTAGTCATTTCAAGAGAGATTGTAGAGTCAATCTTTAGCCAGGGCATGATGCAAGTAAAGAAGCGGTTACTTCCAATGCAGGAGATAGGTGGAATGATGGAGCTTTTATGACGGACACTTGTGTTCGGGCTTTGACTTCTATCAACTATCAAGATGAATGGATTGTGGACTCAGGTTGTGGTTGTAAGACCCCCCCCCCCCCCCCCCCCCCCCCCCCCCCCTCCCCAAAACTGAACCTGGTTCAGGGAGGGGGGATCTTACTGCCCAAGAACGGCCACTAGCGCTTCCCAGGTGACAACGGTCCACCCTCTCAAGCACTGAGTGGTCACCTTGTCAGACACAAGAATCACAACAACACATCAGATTCACATAGCGGAAGTATTAGAACAGGAAAACTAAGCAAGCAGCTGATATATACATAAAGCGGAAAAGGCCGAAGCCAATTGTTTAGTATATCTGCCTCGGGGGCTACACATGAGTATAACAAAGTGCTCTTAAACTAGTCCTACACTCAAGGACTCACGTCGCGGAAGACAGGGAGCGAGGCTGGAGTATCCGGTCGGGCCATCTCTAAGGCCGGTAACTCATCCTGCGGCACGGGGGCTTCACACTGTCTCATCTCCTGTGATTGGTTATAAAATAACCGTTAGTCACAGAGCTAAGTAGAAAACACATCCTCTCCCCGGATCCGTATCCTGGGGGCGGGCTAAAGGACATGAATAAATAGCCGAAGCAAGGTAGAGGGTTAGCAACAGATAAAGCATATATATGTATATATATCTATAATGCCTACCAATCATAATTTCCACGAGGTGACACAGACGTCCGGTACGAAACGACAAACAACACTAACTCGCACATACCCGCAACCAGGTATTCAAACATGTACACACAAAACCATGTGTCGACACAGCTTGGACCGCTTTGCTTCAAGCGGGGTTGCGAACCCCGCGTGCCTCGCTGATGTGGCCGTCGGTGACAGTGGCCAGTCCTGGCACTTCTGAATGTAGTCGTATCGTATCACTCAGGCCCTCTCGTACAACTTAGTGTACTAACTGGATGTGAGCGACATCCGGCGATTTCGATTTTTAGGCCGACCAGCGGAGGCAAAAACAGCGGGTTCGGAATGATGATGATTCGCTGCGCACATCTCCCTGTCGCCATGAGTCGTCACCTCTCCCGCACCGGTACGAACGGTCTGCGGGTGTGACCGACCCGCCACTATACCAAGCAATCTTCAAAGCTTATACATAGAGTAAGCGCTTTAAAACTTGACGCGACATTCTTACTCGACCGGTCACTCGACTCTAGACTGGGAGGCTTGGCGGTAGGAGGGCTCCTTATTTGGGGCTAGCTCAGGAGGAGGAACTCAACTCCGGGTTTTCCCCAACTAAGGCCTCACAAAAGGAGGAGAAGCACCGCTTGCCAGCGTAGGACTGCAGTTAGCACTAAGTATAAGAGTGCAACATAAACAGTAAGACGGGCTGGAAGCAGGGGCCAAAATATCAGGACCAGTATGAGACTGGAGAATTGAAAGTACAGAAATCAGTAAATAAAGGACCAGTGCAAGACTGGATTACTGGAACTAAACGAACAGAAATATAAGTAAGAGGACCAGTGCGTAACTGGATTTAAAGAATAAATGTCGAAAGTAAAGCAGGGGGACCAGTGCGAGACTGGATTTAAAGAATACATGCTGAATTTAAAAGCAGGGGGATCAGTGCGAGACTGGATTTAAATAAATGCTGAAAGTAAAGCAGGGGGACCAGTGCGAGACTGGATTTAAATAAATACTGAATTTAAAAGCAGGGGGACCAGTGCGAGACTGGATTTAAATAAATGCTGAAAGTAAAGCAGGACCAGTACGAGACTGGAGAGCATAATAAAGAAAAGGATTAGTAGTCCATTCACTCCATAACAGGAGGCTTCAAAGTCGACTTCGTTCCTAGGAGGAAGTTCTGTTCAATCCCCGTTCATAGGGATCTTTTCTCTGTTCGTAGGAGTTTACTTAGATGTTATGAGATTATTTATATTTCGTAGAATTCCTTATTTCCGTGTCTTGGATTCACATTTTTTTTAATATTTTGATGTTGGCGATGTCGCCTCGTGATTGCGTCCTGAAGTACGCATTGGTATTTTAATTCGTCGAGTTGAGGGAAGAGTTCGCCAAACTGAACAATTGGTGCTAATTCGTCGAATGCAGGGCTGAGTTCGTCGAACCGAGAATTGAGTTCGTCGAACTGAGCCTTTATTACAAATTCGTCGAACTGAGTCAAGCGTTCGTCGAACTCAGCCCAGAGTTCGTCGAACGCAGGTTTAAGAGAATCTCGCTGAACGCAGTAGGAAGTTTTCGTCGAACTGACTCAAGCGTTCGTCGAACTCAGCCCAGAGTTCGTCGAACGCAGGTTTAAAAGAATTTCGCTGAACGCAGCAAGAATTTTCGTCGAACTGACTCAAGCGTTCGTCGAACTCAGCCCAGAGTTCGTCGAACGCAGGTTTGAAAGAATTTCGCTGAACGCAGCAGGAATTTTTCGTCGAACTGACTCAAGCGTTCGTCGAACTCAGCCCAGAGTTCGTCGAACGCAGGTTTAAAAGAATTTGCTGAACGCAGCAGACAGTTTTCGTCGAACTGACTCAAGCGTTCGTCGAACTCAGCCCAGAGTTCGTCGAACGCAGGTTTAAAAGAATTTTGTTGATCGCAGAGGAAGTTTTCGTCAAATTGACTCAAGCGTTCGTCTAACTCAGCCCAGAGTTCATCGAACGCAGGTTTAAAAGAATTTCGTTGATCGCAGAGTGAACAATCCCGTCAATTCGAAGCACGCGTTCGTCGAACTCAAAATATAGTTCATCGAACGCAGGACGATTTAAATGTCGTTGAACGCAGACGGAAATCTTTTCGTTGAACGCAGAATGATATATATATATATTTTCGCAGAATAAATCACATTCGTCGATCGCGGGCTTGGAATAATATCTTGGGAGGTGGTCGCTGCTGCTACCGGGCAGCGGTTGGTTGGGGCCGGCGCAGCCCCTGGTCAGTGCGCCAGGAGCCAGCGAGCACTCCGGTGGTTGTCCGGTGGCCTAGCGCCGCCGGCCACCACCGGAATAAAGAATCAGAGGGCGGGGGGCGGTGGCGCAGCCTGCATGCGCCATGCAGGCTTGCTGCGTCGCCGCCTCTGCTGGGGGGGCCTTCCCTGCCGCCGTTGGTTGGGGCGGCAGGGAAGGGGCAGTCCCCCGGCGGGGGTACGGCGGCCCGGTGCCGCCGGCCACCGTCGGAGGGAGGCTTTCCTCGTACAGGGAACGAGAAAACGGAAGGGGAAGGTTGCGGGTGCCGCCGGAGGCGCGTCCTCCGGTGACCCTGCCGCCTCCTCCCGTCGGAGTTCGGGTCCCCGGGTGGGGACCTGCTCCCCCAGCGCCACCACCGGCCCTGGGGGTGCTAGTTTACAGCCACTCTTCCCCACCCGAGCCTGGGTATGGCTTGGGGTGGGGCTGGCGGTGCTCCGGCGACGGGGAGGGGTCCGGCTGCCTTGGGGGAGTAGGAAGGAGGAGGGAGAAGGTTTCTACCTGTAGGGGAGGAGCTCGGGAGGTGGAGGGGTGGCTTGCCATGGAGAGGAGGTGGTGGCAGAGGTTTGGCTGGAAAGAGCTTCGACAAGGGAAGAAGGAAGCTGGTAGGGGAGGAGGAGGGCTGAGGGTTCGTGTACTCAGGAAGGAGGCTGGGCCCTTCCTTTTATAGAGGAAGAGGGAGGCCTTCCCTCTCCTCTTTTTTTACCCCTCGTGGTTTTTAAAGAGGGATGGGTGGGGGGAGATATTTTCTCCCCCTACCTTGCCCCAATAGGGAGGGCTGTTCATGGACAACCCCCCCCCCCCCCCCCTTTTCTCCTGAGGAGATTTTCTTCTGGAAGGAGATTCTCTCTCCTTACCCCCCCCCCTCCCTTTTCTTTTCTTAAAGACCTTCATGTCTGGGGGGGGGGGGGTGTTTTGACCAAGGTCAACTTAGGGCGGGGTCCTCCATGGTACCGAGGGTCCACTAAGATTTATCGGGGCCGATTCCGAGTTTGTACGTTCCGTATTTCGTGCGTTGTGTCGGGGCGGCCTACATAATCCATAACAGGCATATTCTCCACATGACCTCGGATTGACGATCAATGAGTTCCATGACGCTAGTGTGGACTATTCAAGTCTAACGAAATTGACGGAAGTCATTTCGGAGTACGTTTGGCCACTATTCCACAATAGTGTGGTAGCGGCGCACAACGATACTCAAAATGGTCATGGTCGTTTTCTCTAAACGACCTCAGATCGGGGTGCAACGAATTCTGTTGCACTCGTATCGGTCATACGAGTCTAACAGAACTGACGGAAGTCAGATCGGAGTACGTTTGACCACTATTCCATAATAGTGTGGTAGCGGCGCACAATGATACTCAAAATGGTCGTTTTCTCTAAACGACCTCGGATCGGGGTGCAACGAATTCCGTTGCACTCGTATCGGTCATACGAGTCTAACGGAACTGACGGAAGTCAGATTGTAGTCCCTTATTACATTATCCTATAATGAGTCATTCTCTATCGCTCGGGCCTACTTTTATTGGGCTCACTAGGGTCTAGTGACCCAATAAAAGTCAGGATGTTACAGTGGTCATCACCTAAACGAAGACGAGGCAAAGTTCTCATCTTTGTTGACATACTCAGGTAATGATGTTATCATTACTGTTGATGATACTATACATACAGTTGAGAAGGAAGGTATAGTTTCTTTAAACGGAGATAGAGGTCCACTCACGTTGAAGAGTGTCTATCATGTTCCGGGGATGAAGAAAAACCTCTTCTCGGTGACCAACACTGTTGATGCTGTCTATCACGTTCTGTTTGGTCCAATAGAAGTGAAGTTTCTTCGAAACGTGTCAGCGGTGAAGGCTGAAGTCACTCATGTTGGAAGACGGGTGAAGGACTTGTTTGTGTTATCTACAAGTTCCTATGTTGACAAGATGAGGACTAATGATAGTGCTGCTATCTGATATTAAATACTTGGACATGTTGGGATGGATAAGTTGAAAGCTATGGCGGGAAGAGGCCTTGTGAGAAGTTTGTCTAGCTTGTCATCATTCAGTGAAGGCCACATTTGTGCAGGTTGCCAATATGGTAAGGCTCATCGCCTTCTATTTGACAAATCACAAAGCAGATGCTAAGCACCATTGGAGTGTATTCATGGTGATCTGTTTGGACCTACCACAACAGTCAGTCTTAGAGGTAGCAGGTATATGCTAGTCTTGATTGATGACTTCACTAGATATACTTTGGTATATTTTCTGAAGGAGAAGTCGGAAGCCTTTGAAAAGTTGGTGGAGTTCAAGGAGCTAGGGGAGGGTCAGCTTAACCGGCGGATTAAGAAGTTCAGAAACGACAATGAAGGAGAGTTCACCTCAAATGCGTTCTTCAACTTCTGGAGGAAGCATGACATCCGGAGAGAGCTCTCTTGTGCTCACACTTCAAAACAGAATGACGTTGCAGAGCGGAAGATCCGTCATCTGACGGAGATCTGCAAATGTTGGCTTCATGCCAAGAGTATCCCGAAGTCCTTCTAGGCAGAGGGAATGTCTTGCGCAACTTATGTCATCAATCGGATGCCTCTTAGTCCAATCAAAATGAAGACCCCTCATGAGTTGATGTTCAAGATAAAACCTACAGTGGAACACCTTCGAGTGTTCAGATCTGTCTGCTACGTGCATGTTCCTGATGCTCTTAGAATGAAGCTAGATGCAAAAGCAAGGGAGCTAATGTTTGTTGGTTATGATGACCGAAAGAAGGGCTGGAGATGCATGGATCCTGAGATACGGAGAGTTGTGGTCTCAAGGGATGTGGTATTTGATGAGTTAACATCATACCAGGGTAGATCTTCTGTGGAGTTACAAGAAAGCAGGTCAGAAGGAGAAGCTACTAAGGAAGTTCTGGTGGAGTTGCCTGTTTCTCCAGGTGCTCCAGTTGCTTCTAGCTCTTGGTCAGGTACTTCAGGTTTTGGAAGTAGGGAGAGCGACGCTCCAAGTATGCCTGAAAGGAGAGCTAGTCCAGAACAGGTAGATGAAGAGGTGGTTCAGAGTAAAGCTCTGAGGAGGTCTAAGAGAACTATTATTCCACCAGATCAGTATACATGGGGAAATTTGGTGAGCTTCGTCTCATGTTTTTTCGCAGGTCCCCTAGATGAGAGAGAGTCGTCTTGCTTTGAAAATGTCATTGGAGTCAAGGAGTGGGAAGAGGCCATGGATAAAGAGATGGCTGCCCTCAGGAAGAATGAGACTTGGGACTTGGTGCCTAAGGTTGAGGGTGTTACTCTAGTGAATTGCAAGTGGATTTTCAAGTTGAAGAAGAAGGCTGATGTTAGTATTAAGTGATACAAGGCTCGCCTTGTAGCTCGAGGATTCTCTTAGAAGTATGGGGAGGATTATGAAGAAATCTTCAGCCCTGTTGCCAAGATGACTTCAGTTCGGGTGGTGATCGCATTGTCAGCTTGTCAAGGGTGGAAGATATGACAACTCGATGTGAAGAATGCTTTCCTTTACGACGAGATAGACAAAGACATCTTCATGGATCAGCCACATGGGTATGTTTCTGAAGATCATCCAAGACATGTGTTTAAGCTCAAACAAGGCTCTTTACGGCTTGAAGCAAGCGCCTCGGGCGTGGTATGGAAAGATCGCAGAATACCTCCAGTTATGTAGATAATTTGCTTCTGATTCTGATTCAAGCTTGTTCGTAAAGAAGATGGAGGAGCTTCAGGTCTTGGTGTTGTTATATGTTGACGATATAATCGTCACGGGAAATTCTGAATTGGAGGTAGCTAGACTTCGTGCCGAGTTGGCTATCAGATTTAAGATGAAGGACTTGGGTGAGCTCCACCATTTCCTTGGACTCGAAGTGGAGAGGAAAGAGGGAGGTATGCTTGTATCTCAGAAAGGCTATGCAGAACAAATTGTGAAGCGATTCGGCATGGAAGATGGGAAGAGCAGCTCTACTCCATTGGAGGTTGGTATGGCACTTCGACGTGATGAAGGAAAGGTTCTTTCTAATCCTTTGGTGTTTCGAGCTCTGGTAGAAAGTCTGATATACTTGACGATCACAAGGCCAGATATCTCTTATGCAGTTGGCCGAGTGAGTCGGTTTATGGCAGAGCCTCGAAAACCTCATCTTATGGTGGCTAGGAGCATTCTGAAGTACGTAAAGTCCACCTCTGATTTGAGTCTCTTCTATGGGAAGGACCCAGACTTTTGCTTGCATGGATACATGGATGCTGATTTTGGAGGAGATTCAAATGATCGGAGATCGACCTCTGGATATGTCTTTATGATAGGCTCTACAGCTATATCATGGTGCAGCAAGAAGCAGGATTCTGTGCATGTCTCTACCACGGAAGCATAGTACAAAGCTTCGACTCTAACAACTCAGGAAGCCATCTGGCTTAGGAGGCTTGTGGAGAACATTCATAGGGAGGTGCGAGGGCCTACTCTGCTTTAGGGTGACAATGAGAGTGCTCTCAAACTGGTGAACAATTCAGTTTGTCACGCTCGAACTAAGTACATAGAGATTCAACAACATTTCATTCAGGAGAAGGTGTTGGAGGAATCTCTTATGGTGGAGCATGTGCAGAGCAAGGATAATGTCGCGGACATCTTTATGAAGTCGTTGTCGAAAGGATCGTTTGATCGGTTGAGGAGTCTACTTGGGCTAACTTCTACTTCCCACTTCAAGGGGGGGTGTTAAATTTTTGAAGTGGAAGTGAAGTGTCTGGGCGGTCTGACTTTGGAGTCCGCAGAGACCGCGCCAACTCTGGTATGACGATCTGGCTTAGAAATCGTGCGTCTCTGGTGTTGGCGAACTGTTGTGGTTTGCTGGTTGTGCCCAAGTGTTCCTATTCTGGTTGATATCGGGCGGTCTGGTACTGTAGGTCTCTTCGGCGGTCTGGTACTTCGGTCCGTCGGGTTGTTCTTGGCAAGCTGTCTTACTTGGATAGTTTTGCTTAAATGTAATAAGGTCTTATGAAGACTGCACAGTCTGGTTCTGGAGACTGCGTGATTCAATAAGGAAGGTGATTGTATCCCTCGTGAGAGGTGACGACATCCATTCGTTTGCCTATAAATAGGGGTGCAAGGCCAGCCATTCGTATGCAAGAAATGTAAGAACCTAAGTGTGGATTGATTGTGCCGGTCTCAATTTTGAGGTCGCGCGGGTTGAAGCTTATTGACCGGTTTGTTGTGTTCGCAAGTTAGCGGTCAGCGGTCTCCGTCAGTGTTCTTCATTTCTTTCCAGGTTGAATAAACCAGCTCGCCAACAGCCTGTGTTTGTGGTTCTTGATCTGTTTGCATCAAGCTCAGTTGATCAGGCGGTCTTGAGTTGCGGTCTTGCAGCAGTGAGCAGTTCTTCTTCTTCTGTTCGCGGGATACTTCTGTGATCTAGAGACCGTGCGGTCTGGGCGATCAAGAAGTGCAGACAAGGCTTTATTTCAGTAGTTCAATAAGGAGCAGGTTGTGCGGTCTGTGACTGGCGTTCTGGCAGATTTCAGGTCAGCGACCTTTTCTGTTCGTGCGATCTCAAGGGTGTTGTGCAGCTTTTGCTGAGTTCGAGCGGTCTGTGCGGTCTCAGATCTTCTAGCCGCCAGAAGCTTGTTCTGTTGCTTTGTCTTCTCAACTAATTTTCTCTTATAAATCATGTCTCGCCATGTATGCAACGCATTGTAAAAAGATAGTTAATTTGAATAAAGTTTTTCTTGTCCTTCATTGTCACTGGTTAACTGTTTTGAATTGAATTGAAGACTTTCGTTGTATTGTCTTCGATCCTACTCCGAAATTTTAACAATTGTACGCTCTCATGGCTTCTTCACATTTATAAGTAACACGTACGCCATACCCAAGCACGGGGTTGGTTCTCTTCACATGTTTAATTGTCAGTATATAAGCAATGCATATATCATGAGTCTTTTCCTATGCATTTTTATAAATATGCAAGACATATCAAGTTATTTTCTTCCTAAATGGGAAAAAGGTAGACATCTTTTTAACCATGTTTATCGACATGTATTTCATGCCAACTTTCAAACTCCTACCTTTCACAACTACCTCTCAACTTCCACCTACAGCAGCTACCTCTCAATACTACATACCACAACTACCTCCAAGGAGTTGGCCTTATAAATAGTCATTGGGGATGGTGGTAGCATCAAATTCTCTCCAAATACAAGAATTAGAAGATTTTCTCTTGGAAGGTCTTCGTGGAATTAGTCTTAGTTTGGGGGTGACCGCTCAAATGTCGAAAGTAATATTACGTGGAAAACTTCGCTGCACGGATTGAATCTGGAGCAGATATTGACAAGAATTCAAAGAGGCATCTTGTAGAGGATTTGTGTAATATGTCTCATCCGCCACTGCCGATAACTTGTAATTTTTCTACTATTGTTTATTCTGTAATATTGTGTGATGCAAAATTAGTGAAGATCATGTGTGGATCGAGGAAGAAAAACCTTGTATTTTCATGTGTTTTCACACATTTTTTGTTACTGCTTTTCGTGTTAGACTCTGATTGTCATATGGTTGTCATCCAATCATGTTTCCACATTAAATTTTTTGTCTCTTTATTATTTTTATTGTACCGTGCTTACTTGTGTATTGCATACCGTCAAGTGTTCACACATGTTATATCGCTTGACACCTCTCTTTTTTCTCTCTCCTCTCTTTTTCTCCTTTCTCTTTTCAAAGTTATGATTAGATAATCTAATAATTCCGACAACTTAAAGACTTAACTTAATTTTGAGAAACTTTTCTATTTTTATTTTTTTGTATGCATAATTACGTAATTGAACATTATAATTTAAAAATAAAAAAATAAGAATAGTAATGACATTATAAATATTTTGATCAAAATTTTTTCTCTCACTTCTAATATAATATTTATATATACATATATATATATATATCTATATATATATACATATATACATATATACACATATACACATATACACATATACACATATACACATATATACATATATATACACATATACACATATACACATATACACATATATACATATATACATATATATATACATATATATATGTTGAAACCAGAGAACTGGTCTCAACGTTCGAAAGGAGGATGCAGCTAACCCTTACTTGACCCGAGCTAGAACCCTAGACCAGTTGCTAAGAACCGAGAAACCTTGCCTTTGAAAAACACTTGAGTCCAAAAACGAACCCCTTAAGCTGCAGCGTGGAGGTCTCATCACACACCCGGAAGTTCAAAGAGAGCTTCCTCTCCCAAGTCAATGTTGAGCCTGGGCACCTTAGAGGGCACTAAAGCTCACCTCACCGCCAACCTTAATTGACAAGGGGGGGAGGGGGTAGTGCTTGCTCACAAGACACACACGAGGGAGAGGGGGGTAGTGCTTGCTCACAAGACACACGAGAGGGAGAGGGGGTAGACCAACCCTTCCCAAGGTGCCCATGGGGGTCTATTTATAGACTTCACAAAATTGGGTTGCGGATAGCCAAAATTCCACTATCCAAGCCCAACATCGAACCCGAAAGATCAACGCGAGAGGGGGGCAAGTGGGACACGAGATGTCCACTCCCCCCTTAGCGGGGGTCGGGAGAGTGGACTGAATGGTCCACTGCCTGGGCTGGGCGAGTAGACCACTCGGTCCACTCCCCTTAGGGGAGATTGGACCCATGGTCCACTCGCCCGAGTGCCCGGGGCGAGTGAACCACAGGTCCACTCGCCCCTCACTCTGGGCGAGTGGACCATGGTCCACTCGCCACCCCTGGGCGAGTGGCCCATAGGCCCACTCGCCCAGGTGAGGAAGTGGACCTCCGGTCCACTCCCACCCCCCCCCCCCCCCCCCCCCCCCCGCGACTTCCTTTTTTGATCTCGACGGCCCCCGACCAGTCGGTCTACTGCGCCACGGTCACCCACTCTAGTACGACCTCATCCACGTCGGGCCACACCGACTCGGAAAATATGAGGGTTGTACACAATCCCCGCTCTTTTCGAGCTTGTCTTAAGCTCGAAAAAAAAGTCCAACCCACCTATTTGACGAGTAGGTGGGGCCTTAGGGGAATCTAAGGAGGGCCCTGCCAACATATTACTCTTGCCGAGTTTTTCAGCTGAACCTGACTTGAGGCGGAAGGCGAACCTTTCTCCACTTAACAACCCTCATGTGAGCCGAGCTCAATTGGAGGTGGAGAAAGCTTAACACCTTAGGTCGAACTAAACTTGACCTGAGGTGGAAGGCAAACATTTCTCCACTTAACAACCCTCCTATGAGACGAGCTCAACTGGAGGTGGAGAAAGCTCAACACCTTAGGTCGAACTAAACTTGACCTGAGGTGGAAGGCAAACTTTTCTCCACTTAACAACACTCCTGTAGGCCGAGCTCAACTGGAGGTTTAGAAAGCTCAACACCTTAGGTCGAACTAAACTTGACCTGAGGTGGAAGAAAACTCAACACATCTAGTTGAGCCGAACTTGACCTGAGGTGGAAGGCAAACCTTTCTCCACTTAACAACCCTCCTGTGAGCCGAGCTCAACTGGAGGTGGAGAAAGCTCAACACCTTAGGTCGAACTAAACTTGACCTGAGGTGGAAGGCAAACCTTTCTCCACTTAACAACTCTCCTGTGAGCCGAGCTCAACTGGAGGTGGAGAAAGCTCAACATCTTAGGTCGAACTAAACTTGACCTGAGGTGGAAGGCAAACCTTTCTCCACTTAACAACCCTCCTGTGAGCCGAGCTCAACTGGAGGTGGAGAAAGCTCAACACCTTAGGTCGAACTAAACTTGACCTGAGGTGGAAGACAAACTTTTCTCCACTTAACAACCCTCCTGTGAGTCGAGCTCAACTGGAGGTAGAGAAAGCTCAACACCTTAGGTCGAACTAAACTTGACATGAGGTGGAAGGCAAACCTTTCTCCACTTAACAACCCTCCTGTGAGCGGAGCTCAATTGGAGGTGGAGAAAGCTCAACACCTTAGGTCGAACTAAACTTGACCTGAGGTGGAATGCAAACCTTTCTCCACTTAACAACCCTCCTGTGAGCCGAGCTCAACTGGAGGTGGAGAAAGCTCAACACCTTAGGTCGAACTAAACTTGACCTAAGGTGGAAGAAAACTCAACACCTCTAGTCAAGCCGAACTCGACCTGGGGTGGAAGGCAAACCTTTCTCCACTTAACAACCCTCCTGTGAGTCGAGCTCAACTGGAGGTGGAGAAAGCTCAACACCTTAGGTCGAACTAAACTTGACCTGAGGTGGAAGACAAACCTTTCTCCACTTAATAACCCTCCTGTGAGCCGAGCTCAACTTGAGGTGGAGAAAGCTCAACACCTTAGGTCGAACTAAACTTGACCTGAGGTGGAAGGTAAACCTTTCTCCACTTAACAACCCTCTTGTGAGCCGAGCTCAACTGGAGGTGGAGAAAGCTCAACACCTTAGATCGAACTAAACTTGACCTGAGGTGGAAGACCAACTTTTCTCCACTTAACAACCCTTCTATGAGCCGAGCTCAACTGGAGGTGGAGAAAGCTCAACACCTTAGGTTGAACTAAACTTGACATGAGGTGGAAGACAAACCTTTCTCCACTTAACAACCCTCCTGTGAGCCGAGCTCAACTGGAGATGGAGAAAGCTCAACACCTTAGGTCGAACTAAACTTGACCTGAGGTGGAGGAAAAGTTAACATCTTCCCAAACCAATTGGGGGCAGAGAACCAGTCCACGTCCTAGGTGCTTACCTCACCTGGAGGCGGAGGAACTCAATACATCTTACCAAACCAACTGGGGGCAGAAAACCAGTCCACGTCCTAGGTGCTTACCTCACCTGGAGGCGGAGGAACTCAACCATCTTACCAAAGCAACTGGGGGCAGAGAACCAGTCCATGTCCTAGGTGCTTACCTCACCTGGAGGCGGAGGAACTCAACCATCTTACCAAAGCAACTATGGGCAGAGAACCAGTCCACGTCCTAGGTGCTTACCTCACCTGGAGGCGGAGAAACTCAACCGTCTTACCAAAGCAACTGGGGGCAGAGAACTAGTCCACGTCCTAGGTGCTTAACTCACATGGAGGCGGAGGAACTCAATACCTCTCACCAAACCAACTCGGGGCAGAAAACCAGTCCACGTCCTAGGTGCTTACCTCATCTGGAGGCGAAGGAACTCAACCATCTTACCAAAGCAACTGGGGGTAGAGAACCAGTCCACGTCCTAGGTGCTTACCTCACCTGGAGACGGAGGAACTCAATACATCTTACCAAACCAACTGGGGGCAGAGAACCAGTCCACATCATAGGTGCTTACCTCACCTGGAGGCGGAGGAACTCAACCATCTTACCAAAGCAACTGGGGGCAGAGAACCAGTCCACGTCCTAGGTGCTTACCTCACCTGGAGGCAGAGGAACTCAACTATCTTACCAAAGCAACTAGGGGCAGAGAACCAGTCCACGTGTTCACCTCACCTGGAGGTGGATGAACTCAATATCTCCCAACACTAATTACCCCTCCTGAGGTCTTACCTGCAGCTAGTCGACCTGATGAGCCTCCCATCTGTCGGCATGACTGAGCCCGGTGAATGGTCTCCAGTTGGGGATCTTACCGATTGGAGGTGGAAGTACCCGTCCGCGTCCAAGGTGCCTTGCTTACCTGGAGGCAGAGGAACTCAACACCTTCCCAATCCAATTGGATGTGGAAGTACCCATCCGCGTCCTAGGGGCTTAGCTTACCTGAAGGCAGAGGAACTCAACACCCTCCCAATCTAGTTACCAAGTAGCGAGTCGACCCGGTGAGGCTCCCATCTGTCGGCATGACTGAGCCCGGTGATGGTCTCTAGTCGGGGATCTTTCCGATTGGAGGCAGAAGTACCCATCCGCGTCCTAGGTGTCTTGCTTACCTGGAGGCAGAAGAACTAAACACCTTCCCAATCTAATTGGAGGCGGAAGTACCCATCTACGTCCTAGGGGCTTAGCTTACCTGGAGGCAGAGGAACTCAACGCCTTCCCAATCTAATTACCCCTCCTGAGGTCTTACCTGCAGCGAGTCGACCCATTGAGCCTCTCATCTGCCGGCATGACTGAGCCCCGTGAATGGTCTCCAGTTGGGGATCTTACCGATTGGAGGCGGAAGTACCCGTCCGCGTCCTAGGTGTCTTGCTTACCTGGAGGCAAAGGAACTGAACACCTTCCCAGTCCAATTGGAGGCGGAAGTGCTCATCTACATCCTAGGGGCTTAGCTTACCTGCAGGCAGAATAACTCAACGTCTTCCCAATCTAATTACCCCTCCTGAGGTCTTACCTACAGCGAGTCGACCCGTTGAGCCTTCTATCTGCCGACATGACTGAGCCCGGTGAATGGTCTCAAGTTGGGGATCTTACCGATTGGAGGCGGAAGTACCCGTCCGCGTCCTAGGTGTCTTGCTTACTGATAACTTCTCCAAATGAAGTTATCTAAGCCTTATTTTTTACTTAACATTCGCTAAAAATGATGAAATGTTGTTTAAATAACATAAGAATGAAGTAAAATTTATATTTATGATTGTATGGCTAATTTAGTTCTTTTGCAATGTATTCTTGCTAGATTCAACAAAGAAATCCATTGGAGGAAGGAAAAGTGCTTAAAAACTTGACCTGACAAAAAAGTATCAGAAGTCAGAAAAAAAAGGTTGCAACCTTTTTCTGGGCGAAATTAAAAATGTAAAATTTAAATTTAGCCCCATTTCAAAAACGAAAAGACACATCTCTTGGAGGTGGTTATGCACGGTTTTGGGAGGGGATTAAGAGGAGATTGGACTGGAGAAAGGTAGTCATCAAGAGGAAATATGAGACAACTTGGAGATCATCTTGGAGAAGAAGAAGGACTAGGGCTATTCTTCCGGATCTTGAAGACGGACGACGTCGGGACCGTGCTGAGTACAAATTCCTGCATTTACTGAACTTTGATCATCATGTGTTATAAGATCTATACAATTATGTGATTTTCTTCCAACGCCATGGGCTAACTTCTTTAGATCTTCTGTTGTGAAAGTACCTTGTCTTGTGTGATGATAAAATCTTAAAACTACTCTTTGTGATTTTGTGGTGAATTTCATTTATCGATTTAAAGATCTTTATTATGTTAATTTCAGTTCTTCATTGGTTTGTTGCGTTTCATATTTCGAGAGAGGAGCTACGTAGCAAGTTGATGAAGATTTTATTTTCATGTTTCATAATTCGAGAGAGGAGTTGCATGAATATTCCACCGAGATTTTTATATTTTTTTATTGCGCTTCATAATTCGAGGGAGGAGTTGTGCAAGTATATCTTAATTTCGTTATAGCATTTGAAGGGAGAAAGGGATTTCCTCTTGATGTTAGCAACTTTGGTTTTCGCTCTTTAAGCGATTCTCTATCTCACCAAAGGGGGATAAAAGAATTAGAGACTTCCGTTATCGAGAGATACAGATTTCTATAAAAAATCGTTGCAAGGTTTTTCACTACTTACGTTTCACAAAGACTCTTTCATATTGTCATCACACTAGATTCGGGAAATCATGACACAAGATTATTTCTCCAAATCGTAATTTTAATAAAAGTTTTTCTCCAAGCATCTGTAGTTTACTTCAATTAGATTTCGCTCATAGTTGCCTTTAAATTTCATAACCCTACTAATGAATCACTTGGATTTAAAGAAAAAGAATAACTAGTAGTTGCAAGCAGTGAATCATCCACCTCTCCGTGGAAACGATCTTAACTCTCACATTATTACTTGACACGGCACGTGCACTTGCGTTTAAATTATACATCGGTTATGAGCGTATCACTTACCTGGAGGCAGAGGAACTCAACACCTTCCCAATCTAATTTGAGGCGGAAGTACCCATCTACGTCTTAGGGGCTTAGCTTACCTGGAGGCAGAGGAACTCAACGCCTTCCCAATCTAATTACCCCTCCTGAGGTCTTACCTGCAGCGAGTCGACCCGTTGAGCCTCCCATCTACCGGTATGACTGAGCCCAGTGAATGGTCTCCAGTTGGAGATCTTACTGATTGGAGGCGGAAGTACCCGTCCGCGTCCTAGGTGCCTTGCTTACCTGGAGGCAGAGGAACTCAACACCTTCCCAATCCAATTGGAGGCGGAAGTACTCATCTACGTCCTAGTGGCTTAGCTTACCTGGAGGCAGAGGAACTCAACGCCTTCCCAATCTAATTACCCCTCCTGAGGTCTTACCTCCAGCGATTCGGCATGACTGAGCCCGGTGAATGGTCTCTAGTCGGGGATCTTACCTAAGATACTACCTCTAAATATTTCTCACTTATAGCGAGGAGGTTACAAATTACAACGCGCCTTCTTGCGCCTACTTGGTCACATGCAACTTGGCCATCTACTTCATCACCTCCTGTACTTTCTTCGTTTTTTTATTCCTTCTCATTCTCCTGGTCCCTCCTGCTTCTCTGGTCAGTCTGGAGGTGAAGGACTTGTTCCTGAAACTGGTATGTGTAGCTTCCCAGCGTCTCCCTGCGCTTTTGTTGAATCGAGAACAGGGATTCTGACCCTTTCCTCCCCTTCTTTGAGGTGGAGAACCTCAACAAGAAACTCCGACGCAGGTCCTTGAAGCTGTAGATGGCACCTGATGGGAGCTGGTGGAACCAGTCTTTTGCCTCTCCCTTGAAAGTGATGGAGAAGAGCCTGTACTTGGAGGCGTTAGTCATCTTCCTGGCTGAGACCATGTCTTCGAACCACTGGAGGTGCTGGAGAGGGTCGTCCTTCCTGCGTAGTAAGACATGTCAGGCTCGCTGAACCCATCTAGAATGGGAGCTGAGATGTTCAGCTCGCAGAAGGGACTCCCCCATCCTCCCTGGCGAGTCGAAGGCGTTCTCTCTGCCTCTCCACTGGGGTAGCCGATCCCAGGAGAGCTGTTGAAGAGCACTCTTGCCTGGAGATCCGAGCCTTCCCCTGTGGCTAGCTCCTTCCCTTGCCGATGTGCTTGCTCCGCCTCCATCGGAGATGGCGAGGCGAGCATAGGTGCGGGTGGTGTCGAGCATTCGCTGTGAGGGGGGAGTGCGGCCCGTAATAGCTCCTGGATCGACTTCCTGAACTCCTCAAAATCCCTTTTCTTTACGCACTTGCTGGTAAGGGGTGAGTCCACCAGCTCATCGCTTCCAGCCATGAGACTTGCCCAGAGCTTTCCGAACTAGCTGCTTCCACGCTCACCGCACCAAAATGTTGAAACCAGAGAACTGGTCTCGACGTTCGAAAGGGGGATGCAACTAACCCTTACTTGACCCGAGCTAGAACCCTAGTTGCTAAGAGCCAAGAAACCTTGCCTTTGAAGAACAAAAAATGAACCCCTTAAGCTGCAGCGTGGAGGTCCCACCACACACCCGGAAGTTCAAAGAGAGCTTTCCCTCCCAAGCCAATGATGAGCCTGGGCACCATGGAGGGCACTAAAGCTCACCTCACCGCCAACCTTCACTGACAATGGGGGGGAGGGGATAGTGCTTGCTCACAAGACACACGCGAGGGAGAGTGGGTAGACCAACCCTTCCCAAGATGCTCATGGGGGTCTATTTATAGACTTCCCAAAATTAAGCTGCGGCTAACCAAAATTCCACTATCCGCAGCCCAACATCGAACCTGAAAGATCAACGCGAGAGGGGGGGGGGGGTGAGTGGGACACGAGATATCCACTCCCCCCTTACTGGGGGTCGGGAGAGTGGACCGAATGGTCCACTGCCTGGGCTGGGCGAGTGGACCACTCGGTCCACTCCCCTAAGGGGCGAGTGGACCCATGGTCCACTCGCCCGAGTGCCCGGGGCGGGTCCACTCGCCCCTCACCCTGGGCGAGTGGTCCACTCGCCGCCCATAGGCCCACTCGCCCAGGTTAGGAAGTGGACCTTCCTCCCCCCCTGGGACTTCCTTTTTTGATCTTGACGGCCCCCGATCGGTCGGTCTACTGCGCCACGGTCACCCTCTCTATTACGACCTCATCCACATCATGCCACATCGACTCAAAAAATATGAGAGTTGTACAATATATAAATACATATCAAAATATTTAAAAAACCAGCATTGAAATGCAAAAGTAAACAAAGGAATTAGGTGCCCATCTTTCCTTTGGCTGAATCACATTGGATTCGCCCGAAACAGAATAAACCAACCTTCCCCCCACCCTCATCAATAACGCCGGTCTACTGCCCCGCATGACTTTTGTGTCGGCCACTAATTTTGTCTGCTCTTATTTACCAACCCCACCCCTGTCTTTCCTTCCTTAACGTGTTCCCATCTACTTTATTCCACAATAGTACATATTGCACATTATTATTATTATTATTACACGGTAAGAAAAGGAGTTTTTACCTTAATTGTAAAATATTCAAATAGGCACCTTAATTTTTACCATAGTTTCAAATTAGTACTTTGATTTTTATTTAGTTCAAATATGTCTCTAAACTAAATTTTGTTAATTATTTAAAGATTTTAGATGACTAGGCGCTGACTAGCATTGTTCTGTCCCTTACAATTTGAGGTGTTTTTAGGACTATGAATAGCCATCGTAGGACTGCTTATAACATTGCGCTTAATTTATAGAAAATTTGGGCTGTTAATAGCCGAGAACCCCACCTCCCTCACTACCTTTGCGGGGGAAATGAAGTTGAGTGGGGTTGACCAAAGTCAACCCACTAACACCATGTTTAAATCACCCACAAACGTAGCTGCCATGCGCGTCCGCAACCGAACCACCCCGCCCGGGCGGCTGCCGCCCGGCCACCCTTCGCTGTCGTGTGGCCACACGACCGCGCGGCCCACCGCCACTTAGTACGAGCGTGCTCCGCCACCGCATGGCCAACAGTCGCACGGCTGCTTGTCTGCATGGGAGCACGACCGCACGCCCCCTCCGCGGGGCCACACGGCCGCGCGCCACCGTCGCGCGGCCTCCTTGACCACACGGCCGGCCTCCCGTAGCCGGTCGGCCTCCGCCGCCGGCCAGCCCCTCAGCCGCCACCCAACTTCTGTCTCTCGTCTTCCACTACCTTGGTCGTGCAACTTCCACGCCCCGTCATCCGCGAAACCACCCACTATGGGGTGTGTGTATAACCAAATTCTCGTAATGGGGTGCGCATATAACCGAATCCCGGTAATGGGTGTGTGCATAGGCAGCATAGCCAATTATTTTGATGTGGGTGTGCGTGCAGTAAAATATATGATGGCGGGTATGCGTATAGCGGACATTTGCATGACAGTGTGCGTGTAGGAATTATATGGTTATAGTGTGTGCATAACCAAATAATCCATCATGGGTGTGCGCCTAGCAATGAAACCCATCATGGGTGTGCGTATAACGATGAAACCACCCATAATGACTGTGTGCATAACAAATTATGTGGTTACGTGTGTGCGGGTAACCAAACCCCCTAGGCACTTAATTATGAAAATGCACCCTCAAAATCTATAAAAGGGCCATAAGGCTCTCATTTGGACTCACCTTGCCTCCTACGCCCAAGAGAGCTCCAGAGGATTCCCTCGAATATCTCCTTGCGTGCTCGAAGATTTCCTCGAAAATCTTCATAGGCTTCGAAGATTGCTCGAAGATTTTCTTTTGAGATTCGAAGATCCCCTTCAGCTCCCGACGCCCGCTTCCGAGAATCAGAGATCTCCTTCAACTCTCGATGCCCGCTTCCGGGAACCAGAGATCCCCTGCAACTCCTGACGCTCGCTTCCAAGAGCCAGAGATCTCCTTCAGCTCCGGACGCTGGTTTCCGAGAACCAGAGATCTCCTTCAACTCCCGAAGCTCGTTTTCGAGGACCAGAGACCTCCTTCAGTTCCCGACGCCCACTTCCGGGAACCAGAGATCCCATGCAGCTCTCGACGCTCGCTTCCAAGAGCCAGAGATCTCCTTCAGCTCCCGACGCTCATTTATGAGAACCAAAGATCTCCTTCAGCTCCTGACGCCCGCTTCCAGGAACCAGAGATCCCCTGCAGCTCCTGGCGCTCGCTTACAAGAGCCAGATATTTCCTTCAGCTCCTGACGCTCGTTTCCGAGAACCAGAGATCTGCTTTAGCTCCCGACGCTTGCTCTTAGGACACAAAGTTCTCATCCATTCCACGAAGGTCTCCCAAAGGACAGCTCAAAGACTTCTCCCGACTCTGCCGCTCGAGTTCAGAACAAATGTAGATGCTTCCAAACTGCTTCCGAACGCATCCTTCGCCACCATGTTCATGTCGACCTCTACGGTCCGGGAGAGCTGTTGTAACGAGTGGTGACATGTCACCCTCGATAAGATAACTTTTGTAACTCTCAAAGAAGATAGTGGAATTTGGCCGGCACAGTCCTGACCCCGTGATTTTTCCCTTTTCGAGGTTTTTCCACGTAAAATTTTGCTTGACAGCCGTTGATAATTTTTTGTGATTGTTTGCGCGCTCGATCCGCTCCCGAGCTAAGACGATTCATCTTCGTCGATTCACGAGCGCATCGACTGACCTGTGACAATATTATTTTCTATTTATACATATATATGCATGATGGTAACAAGAACAAAGCTGTCTTTTAAGGGCAACAAAAATTTAAAAATATTTGATCAATTTGAAAAAAAAAAATATTTGACATACATTTTCTACTACCCAACATATAGTATTACTAACCCGAACTTTTTTTTTACCATATATTAAATAGTAATCTTAAATAATGGTATTAAAACCTAACTTCGAGTAAAGAAATTGATGAACCAGAATTTACTCTGAATTTCTTACAAAAAACTACAAAAAAATTGTGAATTTACTTTGATATATAGCAAAGATAACTCTGAAAAAAACTGTCCTTTTAAGTAAAACTGAGTAAATTTTATTGATGGAATTATTATTACATGAAAATAATTTAAAATATTTTTATTAGATAATTACAAAAAAATATATTTTATTGTTATATAAGCGTTTGATTAATTTCACATAATGCATCCTCAGAACCTAGACATCTAAAGCCGTAAAATAGTTAACGAAAGTTTATTTAGAGACTTATTTGAAATAATGAAGTTAAGGAACCTATTTGACGTAAATGAAAAAAAAAAATTTAAAACTTGGACTACAGTTAAGAAACACATTTGGATATTTTACCTTGATTAATTTGATTATGTAAACTTGATTAATTTGAGAAATGAATGGAAGTGAATGACAATTGATTCAATTTCGGCATACGCCTCACTTTATAGCGTTGCTTTTAAGTTAGGTGGTCTCGTGTTAGCATGCTCATAAAGTCGGGTTGGTAACTCCCTAGAATATGGTCGGATTCTCTCATTCAACCTCATAAAGTCATTCGTCTCACCATCACCGAACATTTCCTCCGTCGCTTTTATGTTTTCGCTCTTGCATTAAAAGCTAAATTCGAGTATTTTTGGCATGGCAAAACCAAGCCGTCAAAATTGCATTAATCAGAGAACATTGACTACGAAAACTCTGACCTTTGTTTCAGTGGGTTCAACATGCCCCAAGGATGAGTTCACTTGCTCTATGTTTGATTAGCGAGGAGGAATATGTACGGTCACCGACAGCCGAACCAAGAAACCATCAGTCCTGACATCGACAACATTTCTTCCTCTCTTTTCCTCAAAGAAACTCAAATCTCAATTAATTGATGATACATTCTCGAAGCAATTATGACATACACTTGAAGAAACCAAAATGTGATCCTAAAAAACTTCTCTCGAAGAGTTTATATGTAAATTAAAAAAAAAAATCTACAAAGAATGGAGAGCAATTTGTTAATTTCTATTACTATCAATTACCCAAACCTCTCCTGGGAGTTAACATAATTACAGGTTGCACCCAATATGTTTTGAAATTACAAAAAAACTCCCTAGCTATAAGTTTACACTTCATAACATGCATGCACAAAATTCCTCCCCTAGCACTTTAATCTAGAAGGGTATTTTTGTGCATGCATGTTATGAAATGTAAACTTATAGGAGAGAATTTTGTAATTTCAAAAGATAGAGGGGGTGCAAAAACTTAGAGACGAGGTCCCGATAAACGACCAATTTCTATCAATAGGGAGCATACGAATTTGAGAAAGTTTTTGTTTGGCTTGGTAGGCCCATTGGAACATTATGAAGCACATGAAATCTATTACAAAGAGAGAATTCTAAATTGAAACTAACTCAATCATATAACATATGATTTGATTTTTATAACTATAGGAATTAATTTTAATTTATATTTTAGTAGTATGTTACAAGTATAGAATAGTGAAAATATATATAGTATGTATGTTTGTTATACACTTTTAGCAACTAATATTGTCAAAAGTCAACATTGAAATAAAATTGTGCTTGTTTGAATGGATGATTGCTTGGTTGCACATATATTGTGTTCAACAAATTGATAAACAAACAAATTTTCAATGTTTTTACAGTATGAAAATTCATCACCAAATACAAAATATAGGGAATAATTATCAAAATTTTCCCTCAAAGTTTACATAATTAGGAGTTGCACCTTTCTTATTTTTAAATTTACAAATACCTCCCCTATTAATTTACATTTTATAAAATTCATGCACAAAATACCCCCCTAAAGTAAATTTTGAGGGGGGCGGGGGAGTCTTTTTATGTGTGGATGTAATGAAATATACAACTATAGAGGGGGGTTTTGTAATTTTAAAGTAAGAGAGTTAAAACTTATAATGCAAATTGTCACGACTCGTCTAATAACAAACATCAGAGTGCGTTGCGGGCAGGTCGTGATGTCACAGAGATGGGAGAAAGAATCTCGATGTCTGTTAGGCGGGAGCTGAAATACTGATAATTAGTTTTAAAATAATTACTTTAGAATAAAATAGATTATTTTTATGCGGAAATTTTAAAATATAGTAGTGAGATTATTAGATGCATATGTATTTTTACTAAAACTCATGATATAAGTTCAGATACAGATTTTTATACAATGACAAATCCAGATAAATGAACATCCAAATCATGTCAAATTCTTATACATATATTATTTAGCTTAGCATTGTCCATGATAATAGAGAAAATGAATGATCGTAATTATTACATAAAAGAAATATCTGTCAGTTAGATGAAATGAAATATAAGCATAGAACCTGTCACAGCAAGAAGATACACATCCAGAAGCTGGAGCTTGACACAGATCGGGCTCAGGAAGCAGACGACGCAGTCACGGACACTAAGACAAACTCCAAAATAAGAAGGAAAAAGGCTCAGAACATTGAAATGAACATGAGCAAAGTAAAATAAAATACGAGTAGAAGAAACAGAAATATTTGTGTATCAGTTTTCATGAAGCAAAACTAACAAGACAGACAAGTAAATGAGTCAAGCAGAAATATCTAGAATTATTAGACTACTCCGCAGTAAAACATATATTCGATCACGATAATGACATAAGCTGGAACAAATGAAAGGTGTAGGTATCTTTAATTGATGCATATGATTCATAATTCAGAATGATTCAGATTCAAGACTTGTCGGAGATTCAGAGTTGTTGCCCGTGGCCTCTAAGGGGTGGTTCTTGCGAGCCCTCACCCTTGAGCCGGGGAGTTCATGCTCGTTATGGCTGATCATTTGTTCCTGTTAGGGATTCAAGAGGGAACCCAAGTCAAAAAGTTGCATCAATTAATCACCACCATTCATTGTTTGTTTATGTTATTAATGAATTCAATGATTCATAATTTGGTGATTTCTAGCGTATCAAGATATGTTACCAATTACCGATTCAGATATACAAGAGTAGAATTTACAAACATGAAATGGGGGTGGGGGGGGGGGGTGTGAGGGGATCAAGTCATGGAACAATAATTGCACAAGTCTTAGAGCCAGACAGATATAAGAAATAAGATTCGATGACACAGAAGAAACTAGATAGAGAGTTTTGAAACTTGCGGGTTCAAGTATTCACGAGTGATAAGATCACTCTGCATCATTTTCTAGGATACAAAATATTCATTCAGATTAATCCATTCTAAGACACGATTATTTTCTAAGTAAACATGTGTATGATTCGAACATTTTACATAAAACGTAATTCATTTATTCGCTAGCTAGCAAGAAACCATAAAATTTGTCGTTATACCAATTAATGCTCATGCTCAAAAAAAACTGCTAGTCTTGCAATTATCCATCAAATAAGACGCAACTTCATCTAAGTGAAAATCTAATTAAAATCATCATTCACATTCACAACTCGTACTATTCCAAACGCGTGAAACCTCAAAATACTAACAAGTCAATTTAGGCATTCAAGATCTAAGCTTATTTGATGAAACATGTATTCAAAAGTGAAGTCATAAAATCATAAAAACAGACGAAATAATTAAACTCAATGTTTGCAAGAGAGAGAGATCTCTACTTGTCTTAAGGTGCGACTGAAACTGACTGCGGCAGCTAAGGGGCGCAAGCAAATATAAGAAACCCTATTTCGAATCTGTTCAAGAACGACGAAAGCAATATTGAAGAAATTCACTACGCTAACACAGACAATTATTTTACAAAATCTAAAGCATGAGAGGGTTTAGAAATTACCTCCCTCAAATGTGAGGAGAGAGGAGATTACCACGCGAAAATGGGGATTTGGAGGGGCTTAAATTAGGGAAACCCTAAATCGGAGAGGGTTTTGAGCGATCCCGTCAATTAGGTCGAGGGGCGATGCCGGAAATCACAAACTCAACGCGGTTATTCGATTTTAAGAGGTGTAAAAATCATGAATCACAACATACACGCAATTTGAATCACAAAATCTTGCAAAAGAATTCAAGAACATCTGAATAAATGAGGGAAAGAGGAGATCCTTACAAAATGAAGTCAAATTCGGGCCCAAAGAGGAGAGGGAAGGAAACCCTAATTTCCCCTCTCGTTCCGGTCAAGGCTAAGAAGAAGAGGAACTAGGACCTTCGGCTCCTGGAGGAAGTCGGAGGAGAAGGCTGCTGCTGCTAGCCCTATGGAGGAGGTCGGACAACCTCCTGGAAATGAAAAGGAAGGGTTGTTGCGGCTTGGGGAGGAGGAATTGGTTGTTGTTGTTGTGTTGGGGGGAAGAGCAAAAACTGTCGGCCAAAGCAGGAGGAGGCGTCGACGGCCTGAGGGAGAGGAGGAAGAGCAGGAGGCAGCGTCGGCGGGAGCAGGTGTAGGAGGCGGCATCAGCGGGAGCAGGAGGCATGATCGGGACCAAGCGGCGCTAGCAGAGACGAGGGATCGAGAGACGGAAGCGGCGGTGCGGGAAAACCTAGCGCCAAAATATTTTTAATCGGGAGAGAGGGGGGCTGCTGTTAGATATTAGAGGGAACTTTAGGTATATTACAAAACTTCCACTCTTAGGATTTAATTAATTTAAACTCCCCCTTCTTTATTTATCATTAATAAAAAATGGATTGTTACACAAACTTAGGCTCCGTTTGGCACGGTGTTTTTGCTTCGATGAGTTTGGACAAGAGTGTCACTGTCATAGAATGTGTGGGGCACCCCGTACACCGTCTCTCATATTTTGAAATAAAAATAATATTCATCATCAAATTTAATACCTAGAATAGTTTTAATTAATTAGTCTAACAATGTGTTTCATTGACACCACCTCATGCAAAAATATTTATTAATAAGACTAGCCATATTCTTAGAAATATGTTTATATAAAATTCAAAAGTCAACATCATTTGAGATCATAACACTCCTCCCAAATAAATGCATGATCAGTGCTCACAAAATACTACTATCTACCATCTAATCCATTGAAAGGGACCAAAGTCAACACACATATGCTAGAGAAAAAAAAAAGTAATTTAAGTCATATTCAAGAAATAAATAAAGACTAAAAATAATTTTAAAAAAAAGGCCAAATAGGAAAATCAGTCTCTTAACTTTACCAACTTTATCAAATCAATCCCCATTTTTTTAAACTAATTTTGGTCCCTAAACTTATTAGATCTATAAAAATCAGTCCCTTCGTAATTGCGACATAAGTTTGTTGCTCCGCAATTGCGACATCATTTGCGAGTGACCGTGAAGCTAAGGACCATGCCATTTTCTCGGAAAAAAAATTTGGTAGGAAGGTCCGCTCCGCAAATGAAAACTCCTTTGATGAGACCCCACCAAATTAAAGGCTTCTAGTGTATTTCATTGGTGGGGACCTAGAGGAAGGTTCGGTTGGCTCCATTTTCTCGGCCACGTCGAAGCTACTGACGACGATGACCATGGCCCAGCCACTCCCGCCGGCGTCATCATCACATCCTCCATCGGGAAAAAGACATCTTCTGCGGCGCCGTCTAAGGCCGCCGCAGCACCATCCTCCTATCACGCCCGTACCATCAGAAGAACTCTAGGACGGGTAGTGCGGCGGGGGACGGCCGGGGCGGGTATGGTAGCCAAGCTGGCCGTTCAAGTGTCTTTCTTCGAGATGAGATGCGCTGGTTTGGCTTGCTGGAGTTCACGCTTGTGCGCATTTTGGTGGACGCCGAGGGCTTGCGATGTGGGGAAGTTGCTGAAGCAGTATTGGCACTCAAACTTCTTCCCGCTCTCGCTCGCTCTCTCTCCGTCCCTCTCTTCGTGCGCGTGTGAGTGTGCATCACTTTGGTCTGGTTAAGCTTCGTTTTCCTCTTTTCAACAAAAACTGGGCGCTCTTTCTTCGCAATTTAGGAAATTTTTGTTAAATATATTAACCGAGTTGAGAGGACAGATTTTTAAAGATCTAATAAGTTTAGGAACCAAAAACAACTAAACAAGGGACTAATTTCTCTATTTTGCCTAGAAAATACTATCTGCAACCACAATTTTCTCGATTTGCCATCCACAGATCAACACAATTGGCTCTTCGCTAACAAAAAGAACATAAGATGAAGAATAAGAGGGTTGATGAATGTCTAGTTCTTCCCCTACTACTGTTTGGGTCAAAAATCTCCAGAAAAAAGATCAAAAGAGTAGAAATCCTACAGAAGTACATGCTAGTTGAAATTAATATGTGAATAGATCAAATAAGAAACCAAAATCACCTGTATTCGTCTAAAATTCGTCGAAAAAAATCCAAGGCGGGTCTCTTCTTCGAGAGCTCCCTCATCCTTATATATAACATACAAATATATCAGTCACGGCTGCCTCTTCGGCTTGGTGGTTCGGCTTTCATTTCCCTCGTTGGAGGTCGTAGGTTTGAATCCTGAAAGGCGCCAACTTTCTTATTTTAATAAAAAATAACGAATAATTACCAAAACATCCCTTGGAAGATAGCATAATTACAGATTGCACCCCTCTTATTATTGAAATTGCAAAAACCTCCCCTGACAGTTATAAAACATAACATTTACCTCCCCTGAAGTTCATATTTCATGACATTCAATGTTATGTTTTGTAATATTGAAGGGAGATTTTTGTAATTTCAATAAGAAGAGGGGTGCAGTCTGTAATTTTGCAAACTTAGAGGGGAGGTCCAGGTAAATGACCCTAAAAAATAATTTAAGGCTTGTATTTTTACTGGGCAGGTTTCCAAAACCCCCTCCGGTTCATGGGTTGGCAGTTACTCCGCCCGGTCAACCAGTTTCCGGGCAGTTTTGATGTAAGCAGGTTTTTAGGCTGGTTTGGGCAGGATACCCGACCGGTTGCCAGTTCAACCGGTCGACCCGTCCGATCCAGTCCTGTTTTTAAAACACTGAGTTTGGGTAATTAATAGAACATATATATTATAATCAATTAATAGTTTTGATCTGATTTAGAACCGGATCGATCTGATTTCAACTCCGGCTTGAAATCCGATTGAAAAAGTATATCAACCCGATTTTTTGGCTCATGGATCTGCTGCTCATTTTGTTCGATCAGAGCCCAACCTGACAAAAACTTCAATCCGATTTTCGAACAATCCTCGACCTTTAGGCCCAACTTAACAGCCCCAGCTACAATGTAGTATATAAATCATGCTATGTGAATTTTTCCTAAGCATGTGAGAAATTAATAGGCAGAAATGGTTTCTGGCCTTTTGATTCATCCATCAACCGATTAAGCATGACTAATTATAGAAAAGAGACTCATTTTGTTAAAGAAAGGGCCAACCAACCTCATTAGCAGTAAAAATTCGCCGCGGTAGTGTTTACTCGTGTGTTTTTGGCCTTCGTCATGAGCTCATAAAGCGCATATCCGCCCCGATGGCAACCGGGCATTGTCTCCGACATCTTCAGCAACTCATCCTAAAGAAGTGAGAAAATTTCGTGAGCAAAGGAGAAGGATGGAAATAGAACCGACACGAAAAAAGTAAACTCAAGCAGCACGAACCGTTGAAACTGCGTAGAGCCGGGTGGATTCGTAGCCATCCTGGGCTCCTGAATACAGCTGCTGAATTTCCTGGGACTCGAGATTGCATCTGACAAAGAAAAATGCAGCTGGCCTAACATTCAGGTCCCTCCTTGATATTCCAATGAAGATGGGGTCATTCTGAGAGAATTATACAAATTATAGAAATGTTATCATCCTTGTTCTTTATACTGATAGAAGCGCTTAAGAATAATATTGAATTTTTCTAAAAAACAAGATTATAAATAGAAAGCAATGTGAGAAAAGAAGAGTAATAATTATAAGAAGAAAACAGCACTCCTCTCCCCGAATGCAGGAGGATCAAATTACAGAAAGTTTTCTCAAAAACAAAGAGTATGTCTGAACGGTACGAGCCTTGGTGAAGAAATCAACTATCTGAGATGAAGCGTGAGGCGAGGTGGATTCACAAAGACATTGTCGGGGAAGCATAGTGTCAAACAATCTCTATATGTTTTGTATGATCATGAAAGATTGGGTTAGATTTGATCTGAATAGCGTTGGCATTATCACAATATAAAAGAGTAGAACCAGGAACAGTCATCCCATATAAGGCTAGGGGTGCAACTCAGATCAATTCGGTTCGGTTCGGTTCCACCCAAAACCAAGAATCGACCCATATAGGTTTGGATCCAAACTTAAATAGAACCGACCCACGGTCCTAAAGTATAGAACCGGATCCGAACCGGATCCGAACCGTTCCCTTCGGTTCTACCCATGCCTCAAAATAACTAAAAAATGACTCTTCCAACTCATGATTCTTTGTCATACAACTACCAATGTCTCAAAAAAATTTAAATAATGACTCTATAACATTGAAGTCATACAACTACCCAAGTTCAAAAATTATTTTCTTTAACCATACAACTATTTTTTCAATCTTTTTCCCATATTAGGTCATAGAACTTACTATCCTTGTCTCAAAAATATTTTCTTTAGTATTGATTTCCGATTCTCGGGTCGGTCCTGGGTACCCGACCTGGGAACCGAGAACCAAACCGGATTGTCGGTTCTGGTATTATGGGAACCAGACCAGAACCAGACCTATTTGAAACCGACCCGAACCGTTCGGGTCGGTTTGGTTCCAGTCCGGTTCTCGGTTCTTCGGTTATTTTTGCACACACCCAATATAAGGCTCTGTTAGGTTCGGCTGCAGCGAATAGAGAAGCAACGATAGGAAGGAGTGGTGGGAAAATTTGTTGTTTCTCATAGTGGTGGGAAAATCAGCGAAACAATTGTAAGGAATGGCGTTTTCACTGTATTAAAAAATGTGTATAAATTTTTAATAAATTAATTTTAATAAAATAGTTATAGTAAAAAAATACCTTGGTGTTTATTATTTGCAGATATTGTTTTGGTTGATGAGAAGCGCGAGGGTGTAAATACGAAACTTGAATCTTGGCGAGATACTTTAGAAAAGAAGGATTTTAGGTTGAGCAGGACAAAGGCGGAGTATATAGAGCTTAAATTTAGTAGTGCAAGAAGGTCTGATCACTCCGTCATTAAATTGGGTGACCAAGATATTTCTCGCAGTGAGTGCTTTAAATATCTGGGATCGAAAATTCAAAAAGACGGAGGTGTAGATAAAGATGTGATACATAGAATCCAAGCAGGTTGGTTGAAGTGGAGAGGCACGTCCGGGATCTTATGTGATCGTAAAGTACCATTAAAACTTAAAGACCAGTTTTACCGTACTGCAATTAGGCCAGCAATGCTCTACGGTTCTGAGAGTTGGGCAGTGAATGGTGTACATGAGCAAAAAATGGGAGTTACGGAGATGAGAATGCTTAGGTGGATGTGTTGTAACAACCTACATTTTTTTTATTATTATAAAAAAAGGGTTTAAGCATATTAGAATGACAGTTGTAAAATTGCTAAATCCCTCCTCTAAAACCTTCTAACCGCAGCCTAACCTTTCCCTCACCTGATTAATTCCCCCCCAGTCCAAGTCTTTCTGCAAACCGACGCGCTAGGGCTTTCCCGCTCCCGCTCCCGTGACGCCCTCCCGATCCCGCTCCCGTGCCGCTATCGTCTCCCGCGCACAGCACCGACGCCGCCGCCTGCTCCTCCTCCCGCCGGCGCCTGCTCCTTCTCATACCGTGGCCGATGCCTCCTCCTGCTCCTCCCCAAGCCGAAAGTCTCCTCTCCCTCAGGTAGGGCAGCAGCTCTCCCCCCTTAGTGGACGTCAACAACACTCCTCCCTCCAGCAGCACTTCCGCTTCTCCCTCCTCTGCTAGGACCGGCAGCCTCTCCAGCCCCTCTTCCTCTCCGTTTCGGCCGGTGGATTTCAAGGGGACTCCTAGGGTTTCGCTCGAAACCCCTCGTGGATTCTTGAGCCCAGATCTGGTCTCCTTGGGTAAGGATCTCTGCCAAATTTTCGACTTCAGTTGTGTCCTAAATTGTCGTGGTGATTTTCGCTCTCCGATCGACGTAATTTCGTCGGTCCCCCTTGTTTTCGTCGTATAATCGTCTAATCCCGAATTTGTTTGTGTTTCCGGTGCCGCTCGTCGGATCTAGTGGTGGAACCTCTCCAAAACCCTCTCCAATTTAGGGTCTCTGTCGCCTAAGCGCTGCCAAATCTCTGATTTGCTCGTGGTAGCCTCTTCTCCCCTCACTCTTGAGGGAGGTAAATTTGCTAACCCTTCATGTTTAGGCTTGTTAAGTGTATTGCTTGCGTTAGTGTATTTTTCCCATTTTGTCAAATTCATGGTCCCTGAACAGGTTAAATACGGTCCTTGAGTGTTGCTTGCGCCGCTTAGCCGCCGCCATCATTTTGTTAGTTTCGGCTTCACCTTAAGGCAAGTGGAGAATTCCCTCCCGCTTGCAAACTAAGAATTTAAGTTTTTTTCATATCTAAGTTATTAACTGTATCTGACAACGCGAGAATCACCGCTCGTAAGCATGTCATGTTATGATAGCAGTCCCCACGGAAATCATGAATCACTTAGGTCCTGAGTGTCATAAGCAAATCTTGGAAACTAGGGTTTAGGTGGTGCATCGACTTGATTGCATGGTCACGGTAAGCAGAAAATACTCTTATTCTAGTAAGACTTACACTTGAACTTGAGTGTGAACCATGTGCACCCACTAAAAACACCTACGTATTTCATCGATTACAGCTTATGTCGTTGCAAAATAAATGTTTAGGCTATACTCCGGAGTAGGCTAATAATTCCAGATAGTTCTGTTTCTTTCAGTTACTTGCCTGTTTCACTAGCTTGCTTCAGGATTAACTGGTATTTTAGAATTTCTAATTTCTTCTGCATGCTAAATTTATAGCTTGTTTACTGTTATTTGCTTGTTCTGAGGCATTTTCCTTCTGTTTGGATTTGCCTTAAAGTTCGTGACCGCGCCGTCTGCTCCCTGAGTTTTCTTCGTCCAGTAGCAGCTTTACTTGGAGGTTTTATTTTGAATAATGTATCAGCAGGTTCTATGTATTTTGTTTCAGTACTGTTAGATTTACTTTCATGTATTAGTTATTGTCAGTCATTTTCTCGTGTATTGTGGACAACTCCTAGGATGTTTTGATGTATCAGATTAATTTACTTATGACATTTTACTATTGTGACTTATTGCATGTTCATCGTTTCAGCATTGCGTGTGACATTATATTTTAATATAAATGCATGGGCATCAACCTTTCATTGCGGCTTCCGCATGCTTATAAAATATACTAAATTCTTTTCAAAGTAACAAATTCAAAACTAGTGTAGTATTTCTGTTTCCGCCTTAGCAGGCTTGGTTTCCTTTCCGCCCATGCCTGTGGCATCACGACCCGCCCGAAGTGCGCTCTGACCCTTGTCGTGACGAGTCGTGACAGTTGGTATCAGAGCTAGGTTTAGCATCTAAAGATAAAGTATTTTAAAATTTTCATATATTTTGAAATCTATTATGTAAATATACGTACATGCATCATTGCCTCACTCATTTTGTCGTTGTCTGTTGTTCGAGGCTGAAACACGCACACACTCACTCATAAGCATGAGTAGTATGCGTACAAATGTTAAGGGAGTATGGGCAAACTTAACATTTATATGCATATTGTTGGAATGGAAAACTTAAAATATGTTTCAATAATAAGCCCTCTATATATAGAGGGGTTATACTTGTTTACAACCAAATAAGATAATATTCTAACAGTCCCCCTCAAGTTGGGCGGAAGATATCAATCATGCCCAACTTGTCCACAATCTTGCTAAATATGTTCCCACTCAGTCCTTTGGTGAGAATGTCCGCTAGCTGCCTGTTAAAGGGCACAAAGGGAGTACACACGATTCTTCTTTCAATGTTTTCCTTGATAAAGTGCCGATCCACTTCAATGTGTTTCGTCCGGTCATGTTGAACGGGATTGTGTGCGATACTGATGACTGACTTGTTGTCACAATACAGTCGGATGGGCCCTTCTTCCACAAGGCCAAGATCCCTCAGTAAAGCCCGAAGCCATAAGCCTTCACAGACCCCCTGCACCATAGCTCTAAACTCGGCCTCAGCACTAGATCGCGTCACAACTTGTTGCTTCTTGCTCCTCCAGGTAACAAGGTTGCCTCCAACAAGAGAGCAGTATCCAAAAGTAGATCGCCTATCGTCAACAGACCCGGCCCAATCAACATCAGTATAGACTTCAATCTTTAGATCAGTATTTTGAGCAAACAGGATACCCCTTCCTGGTGAAGACTTGAGGTACCGTAAAATCCTGTGTGCAGCATCCATATGTCGGGTCTTAGGAGCGTGGATGTACTGGCTCACCACACTCACCGCATAGGAGATATCAGGGCGAGTATGAGACAGGTATATCAACCTCCCCACTAATCTCTGGAATCCTGAGATATCTTCAATATCCCCTCCATCATCACGCCCCAGTCGGTGATTTGTTTCAATCGGAGTGTCAGCCGGTCTACATCCGCTCATCCCCATTTTTTCAAGAAGATCTAACGTGTATTTCCGCTGAGAGACAAATATCCCCTGCTTAGATCTAGCAACTTCAATTCCCAAGAAGTACCTGAGTTTTCCCAGGTCCTTGACCTCAAACTCTCTAGCTAGCTTTGCCTTCAAATTCTGGATTTCCTCCACATCATCACCTGTTATGACGATATCATCAACATACACAATGAGAACAGTAGTTTTCCCAAGCCTATGTTTGATGAACAACGTATGATCAGCGTTGCACTGACTAAATCCAAACGACACCATAGCCTTGTGGAAGCGACCAAACCATGCTCTCGGGGACTGCTTCAGCCCATATAGAGCCTTTAACACTCTGCATACTTTTCCTGCAACATTAACTGGAGTAAGACCTAGAGGGGGAGACATATAGACCTCCTCTTCCAAGTCACAATGGAGAAAGGCATTCTTCACATCCAGCTGTAATAGGTCCCAATTTTTGCAAGCAGCAACGGATAGTAAAACCCTGACTGTATTCATCTTGGCCACCGGGGCAAACCTCTCCTAATAGTCGATGTCATGGGTTTGTGTATAACCCCTTGCAACCAACCTCGCTTTACATCTCTCAACAATCCCTTAGGGGTTCTGTTTCACCGAGAACACCCACTTGCACCCAACAAGTTTTTTTCCCTGGGGAAGAAGAACTAAGTCCCAAGTATGGTTCTTCTCTAGAGCCTTCATTTCCTCAACCATCGTCTCACGCCACATAGGGACTGTTGGGTATATTGCCCTCAATATTACCATGATTTGAAGAGGCATCACTCTCAATGCTAAGGACATATTGTATTTAACAAAGTTATACTTGTGTAGGATATACAGACACAGGTGACTCAAAAGGAAGGGCCAAACATGGCCTTAGATAAGAAGAAATCATCTACAAGGAGATGAAGATCTGTCTCAGCATAACCGCTGAGACGATGGGTCAGAACCGCTGAGACGAGGAGCCGTCTCAGCGGATCCACTGAGAAGGAGACTGGAGCAACCGCTGAGAAGGGGACTGGAGCTGCCGCTGAGACTGGATGCTGTCTCAGCCCAACCGCTGAGACAGATCCAAATGTGTTGACGGGATCTGCTTTTGGCGCAAACGACAATTGAGAGGGACAAGCAACTCCAATCTGACCCATACTGTGTCAGGAGGATCGATATAGCCGTTGAAGCCTTCTGGAGGTATAAAAGAACAAGCTAGGGCACAACAACAAGTACTGTTCTATAGAGAAAGCCTTTGCTGTACGCCGCAATCGAGCATTCACGTTTCAGCCAGTTGAAGTTGTTCTCTGCAGCTGAAGTTAATCTTCTAAGGGAGATTAGTTAGCTCTTCATGTACAAACTCAAGAAGGGCAAGTTGATCTTCTGCTTTGCTGAAGGAGAAGATCAAGGTGATACAAATCTGAAGCTGTTGTTTTCAGATCTGAAGAAAGGATTCAGAAGACCTAAGAGTAAACCTTTTGTCTTTTGTATCTAGCTCAAACTCTATTTTATCTTTGTAAGGCATTGTTGCCTGAGTGAAAGGCTGTTGAGCCTGTGTGTAAAGCTGTGTTGACAGCTTGAGTGGTAGGACTTCTTGATAGGTCTGAGGTAGGAAATCTGTGGGATTTCTGAGTGGTAGGAGTTACATAACTCTGAGTTGTAGGGCTGCTGTGCCTGAGGTGTAGGGCTGTTGAGCCTGAGGGGTAGGGCTGTTGAGCCTGAGTGTAGGGCTGTTGAGCCTGAGTGTAGGGCTGTTGTGCCTGAGGTAGGATCACTATTGATCTGAGAAGTTCTGAGGAACTTGTGGTGTAAGCTCAAGGAGCCGAGATTGAAGTTTGTGGCCTTGTCTAACTCACTGTTAGAAAGGTGAAGAGGGAAAGAGGACTACTCAAGACACCCGGTCTTGAGGAACCTCTATACATCCTTGTGTGCTTTCTGTGATTGTGTTTTCTGCACCTAGAAACATTAGGTTTAAACAAAGAAAATAAGTAAAACTTATTCACCCCCCCCCTCTAGGTATTATTGACTACACCTATATAAACTATCAAGTGGTATCAGAGGGAGGTTGATCAAAAGGACTTAACAGTCTGATCAGATCCTATACAGGAGTAGTCAAATCTGAAATCAAATGGCCAACAGTGGAATGAAGAAGGAGTTGGGGTCAATGAAGTTGCCTATATGCTCCAAAGAAAACTTTGGCATATGGAAGCAAAGGGTAAGGCTATTCATGGAAGCATCAGACCCAAGGATCTTTTTGACTATCAAAAATGGTCCTTATACCTTTGAGAAAGTCTCCACTATTGACCCTACTAGAAAAGTACTTAAGGTATTTTCTGAACTGACCAATGATGAGATAGCACTGTACACTATGGACAAGAGAGCCCAAAACATAATAGTTAATGCCATTGATGACAATACATTTCAGAACTTGGTACACTGCCAAACTGCCAAGGAAATGTGGGACACATTGGTTGTCTATATGGAGGGAACTGCTGAAGTAAGGGATGATAGAAAGTCACTCCTCAATCAGGAGTATGAAGCCTTCAGACAGCTGAGCCATGAGAATATCTCCATATGCTATGAAAGGTTCTTTAGGATTGTAAATGAACTAAGAACCTATGGAAGGGTGTTCACATATTATGAACTTAATGACAAGTTCCTTAGATCTCTAACTAGAGAATGGGACACTAAAATCTGTGCAATCAGGGAAGGGGCAAGACTTGGAGAAACCCCCACCCATACACTGTTTGGGAAACTGCTCTCATATGAGATGCAGCTTTCTGCAAGAAAGGAGGAGGACTCTTCCTCCAGGGCTCACACAAGGGAGAGATATGTTGCTCTCAAAGCTGAAAGCTCTAAGAGGAACAAGGTTAGAGTGCAGTCACCTCCAAGAAAGGCTGCTGAATCTGAGAAATCTGAGAGCAGCAAATCAGACAACTCCTCTTCTGATGAGGGGTTTGCTGCCTTCACAAGGCAGTTCAAGAAGATGATCAAGAGGAAACAATGGAAGAACAAACCTTCCTCCTCTTTTCATCCCAAGAAGGATCATTACAGATCTGAGAGGCAACATCCCAAAGGGGACAGGTATGACGCTAAAACTAGTAAACATGTTTCAACTAACATAATTTGCTATTGCTGTAGTAAGCCTGGACATGTCATTGCTGACTGCCCAGTCAAGAGAAAGGAGAGAGGTGACAAGAAGCCTCATCACCAGAATGAGAGGAAGGGAGAAAAATCCTTCCTAGCTAAGAAAGGCAAGAGCTGGAGTGAATCTGAATCTTCATCTTCAGATTCAGATGGTGAGGAGGAAGCCTACTTGGGGCTGTTTGTTGATCAGGAAGAAGAAGACTATCCTGCTACCAGGATAGGAATAAGGGCCCCTCTATCACATTCAGATAGTGATGAAGAGGAGGATGAGGTCACTCTTGATGACCATGGGCTGATGGCTATAACTGAAGATGAGGACAGCCACAGCAATTCAGTACATGAGCAGGTATTGATACACTGCATTTCTTCTTCCTCTGATTATGAAACAGGTCCAGAATCTGAATCTCCTCCATCTAAAATTGGCAGTGAATCATATTCTGAGGAGGATGTCAATCAATTGATTGATGAGTATGGTGCACTCCTGGAAGCTTTGAAAAAGAGCAAAATGCTAGTCAAGAGTCAAGCTCAAGAAATTGCTTCCCTAAAGCAATCAAAATCTGAGTGCATTGAGCATGCTACCCAGCTAGCTCTAATGAGCAAGGAGATTGGCAAGCTAAGGGGAATGTCAATCATCCATGTGGGCACCATAAGCCACAAGAACAAGATCATTAAGGATCTTGAAGAAAAGCTTCTCAAGGAGAGGATGCTGGTGGCTAAGTTCTCCAAGCCCAAGACAGTGCTGTCTATTATTGACACCTTCAACTCCCATGACATGAGAGGTGTTGGTTTCAACAAGGAGGCAGCTACTAGCAACACTAAGGGAAAGGTTAAGGACTCAACATAATCTAAGACCTCCTTTGTGAAAGTCTTGATGCCCTCAAACAAGTATGACCAAGAAAGTATTCATGGTCACTTATTAAATGGAAGATCCAATAACTTGAGCAAGAATGCTCACAGCTATGGATATAGAAAGGAGTTAGGCTTGAGTGCCTTCAAGGCTCTGCATGAGGAAATTCAAATGGCCCATCATGGACCTTTTGTTTTTGGAACCTCAGCCCCTTCACTCAAGATAACCAAGGCTGTCAACTCTAAACATTGTTTAGCAAAGTCCATGGCTGTTGACTGTCCTGTAACCAAGCCAAAAAGCCCAGTTTCTGATGCCATCCACACATGTTTAGCTGCCAAGCTAGAGGGTGTTGATGCCAAACAAAAACTGGCTGTCTTGACTGATTATAGGAAGGTAAAAAGGCAGGCATTTACTGATAAAACAAAAAAACAGCAGTTGTATCCTCTACTGAACAGAAACGGGAAGCTTCATCTTCTAGGACTGTTCAGAAGAGGAGATATAATATATATGAGTGTTGGTGCTGTGGCAAAGTGGGACACTTTGCAATTGATTGTTGGCACAACCCCAATGTGCCAAAGGCAAGGATTGAACCTCAAGCCAAACCAATCCTTTCTAGGAATATCCTCTATGGTGTTAACATGAACCTAGGACCCAAAGCCAGTTGGGATCCTAAGGTACATTAAATTTTGTGTTGCAGGTTAGTTCAAGTACCAGTCTCAACCAAATATGGTACTTGGACAGTGGGTGCTCAAGGCACATGACAGGAGCTAAGGATCTTCTAAAGGATTACCATCCAGTGAAGAATGGACCCAAAGTTATCTTTGGTGGATCTGAAAAGGGAGTCACCAAAGGATATGATATGATTTCAAATGGCATAGTCTCAATCACAAGGGTAGCTTATGTTGAAGGGTTGCAACACAACCTTGTAAGCATAAGCCAACTATGTGACTTAGGCTATGTCATTGAATTCCACAATGACAAGTGCTTGATCAAAAAGTCTAATGACTTGGAGACCATTCTCTCAGGCACTAGGAGTGGAAATGTTTATTGCTTGGACTTCATTTGCAATTATTCTATCTCTTCTGTGTGTCTTGTAGCTAATGAAAGTGAGTCACTTTGTGTCCAATGGCACAAGAGACTTGCCCACATTAACTATAAGACAATGTATAAATTATTTTCTAAAGGCCTTGTTAGAAATAGTCCTAAACTAAAATGTGTTAAAAGTGGTCCCTGTCATGTTTGTCAAATGGGTAAGCAAACTAGGGCCACCTTTAAAAGTATTGGCTCCAAGGATACTGAAAGGTGTTTATACCTATTGCACATGAACTTGTTTGGTCCTTTGCCAATTCAGAGCCTAGGTGGGAAGTTGTATACATTGGTAATTGTAGATGATCATTCAAAGTATACATGAGTATTCTTCCTTAAGAAGAAGTCAGATACCTTACATGTCTTTATAAATTATGTCAAGGCTATTCAGAATGATCTACTATGTACTGTCACTACTGTGGTCATGACAAGAACTGACCATGGCACAGAATTTCAATCTGAAGCCATAACAAAATTTTGTCAAGAATTTGGTATCACCCAAGAGTTCTCCTCCCCAAGGACTCCACAGCAAAATGGTGTGGCTGAGATGAGGAATAGGACCTTGATAGAAGCTGGGAGAACATTGCTTAGTGACTCCTCACTCCCAGAATACTTCTGGGCTGAGGCAGTCAATACAGCCTGTTATGTTCTCAATAGAGCCTCCATCAATAAGGTCCTTGGGAAAACCCCTTATGAGATTCTGAAAGGCAAACAACCTACAATTTCTTACTTTAGAATCTTTGGTTGCAAATGCTACATTCTAAATAATGGAAAATCTCAATTAACAAAGTTTGCAGAAAAATGCAATGTGGGGATTCTTGTTGGGTATAGCTCACATAGTAGAGCCTATAGAGTTTATAACAAGAAAACTCATGTTGTAGAAGAATCTACGCATGTTGTATTTGATGAGACCAGCCTTCTCTACAAAGAATGGTCTAGTTCTTCTATTGTGACAGGAAATGAAGAAGGGATGCATGAGCTGACTGTCCAAGACAAGCCCAGCAGCAGCAACACACAGACAGCTGCTGCAATTCCTGAAGAAGAAGAGGTACAAGGTGAAGTCATAGCTGAACCAGTGGAACAAACACAGCCACCAGAGGACCCTCTTCCCGCTGCTGCAAGGCACCTGAGAGATCATCCAAGAGATCTAACAATTGGGGATCATACCAAGACATATTGACAAGAAGCAGAGCTCATAATGAAGCAATATTCTTGAGCTTCCTTTCTCAAATGGAGCCCAAGAAGTTTGAAGAGGCCAATCAAGACACCTTCTGGATTGAAGCAATGCAAGAAGAGCTCCTACAATTCAAGAGATGCAAAGTATGGAAGCTGGTGCCAAGACCTCAGGGACACAATGTGATTGGCACTAAATGGGTATACAGGAACAAGCTTGATGAGAATGGTACAATCATCAAGAACAAGGCCAGATTAGTAGCCAAAGGATACAGGCAAGAGGAAGGTATAGACTTTGATCAAACCTTTGCACCAGTTGCAAGGTTGGAAGCAATTAGGTTATTCCTTGCATATGTTGCCCACAAGGTGTTCAAAGTCTACCAGATGGATGTCAAATCAGCCTTTCTCAATGGAGACTTGAAGGAAGAGGTATATGTTGAACAACCTTCAGGTTTTGTGCATCCAACCCTAACTTCTCATGTTTATCTTCTTAGGAAAGCACTATATGGTCTCAAGCAAGCTCCAAGAGCTTGGTATGAGACTTTGTCCAACTTTCTCCTCAAGAACAAGTTCATGAGGGGAAAGATTGATAGCACATTGTTTCTTAGGGAAACAAGGGGCAAGTGTCTCTTAGTCCAAATCTATGTTGATGACATAATCTTTGGGTCTACTGATGACAACCTCTGCAAGAGATTTGCCAATCTAATGCAGGGGGAGTTTGAAATGAGCAGTATGGGTGAGCTCAAATATTTCCTTGGGCTCCAAGTGAAACAGTCTGATGATGGAATTTTCATCTCCCAGACCAAGTAAACTAAGGAGCTCATCAAGAAATTTGAGATGGAATCAGCCTCCACCATGAGAACACCCATGGGGTCTATTGTATCATTAGACAAGGATGAAAAGGGAAAGGCCTTTGATGAGTCCATGTACAGATGCATCATTGGATCCCTATTATACTTGACTGCTAGTAGGCCAGACATTATGTATGCTACATGTGTTTGTGCTAGGTATCAAGTTTGTCCTAAGGAATCTCACTACACCTCTGTGAAGAGGATATTGAGATACCTTAAGGGCAGCTTGCATCTTGGCCTGTGGTACCCTAAGAACAATGACTTTGAACTAACAGGCTTTTCAGATGCAGATTTTGCAGGTTGCAAAGAAGACAGAAAGAGTACAAGTGGTACTTGTCAATTCCTAGGGAGAAGATTAATATCTTGGAGCAGCAAGAAACAAACTAGTGTGGCAATATCCACAGCTGAGTCTGAATACATTGTTGCAGGTAGCTGTTGTGCACAACTCCTTTGGACACAGCATCAGTTGGAGGATTACAACCTCAAGGTAAGGGAATCTCCTTTGTATTGTGATTCATCCAGTGCAATATCTATTGCTAAAAATCTTGTCTCTCATAGCAGGACTAAGCACATAGAGATTAGATATCATTTTATTAGAGAACATGTAGAGTGTGAAGACATCTGTCTTGAATTTGTCCCCACTGACAAACAAGTAGCTGATATCTTTACAAAGCCACTGGATGAATCTAAATTCAATGCTTTCAAAATTGATCTTGGCATGCTTAGTATAGAATAGTCCTAAATGTATGAGTAATAGCTATCACTATTGATGATTATGAATGGTGAATTATCAAACTTTACATTACTGTACACTACAACTTAGTGACATGACTAGGACCCATCTTAAGCCAAAATATCTACATTAGGTCTAAACCCTATGATCAGCTAAAATGCAGGAGTATGTTCAGCTGAATCAGCTGAGAAAAATCCCAGCTGAACCGCTGAGATGAGCAAACTGTCCCAGCGGTTGACAGTTTACTATCCCAGCGGCCTAGGTCTCTGTCTCAGCTGAACCGCTGAGACGGGGTATGTTCAATATGAAATCAGTTAATTAACCCAAAACTGCTTAACACAATAAGGTAATTAAGTCTAAAAGCCTAGAGTTAATAAAAACGAAACTAAAATTCTATAAATAGATACACTGTAACCTAAAACACACCACAAAGCCAAACCCTTAGCCGTCGAGACGATTCATCTTCTCTCCCGTCTCAGCGCCTCGATTTTCTGATTCTATGGCGCCAAAGAGCTCAAAAGATCTCCTGGAGGGCTATGAAATAGTAAGAGATGGATTCTCTCATGCCTCAGAAGAAATACGACATGTGATTCATCTAATGGAAGCTCAAGGTCTGGAGCACATGCTGTCTGAACCGTGCTGCATTCTCAGAACTGAAGTTCTGGAATGGTTCAACAATGTCAAATTATCTCCTTCCAAAACCATCCTGAAGTCCAAGATAGGAAGTGAGAAGATAAAGATTACAGCTAAAAGGTTGGAGAAGGGGCTGAAATTAACTCCATGCAGTAAAACTGAAGAGGAGGAAATATCTGAAAAGGATAAGAGAACTGCCCTAAAGTGGACAGGATACAGTGATACTAAAACCAGTTGTCTAAGGAGGAAGTTCTTCAATCAACAGGGAAAGTTGTTGTCTGATATAGTAGGCAAAGTTATTCTATGCAAACCTGGTTCACATGACATTGTCTCACAGTTCATGTTTGAATTAATGACTAGGATAATTCTGTCCAAGAGAACCTCATGGGGAGAAGTTATCTTTCAAAGGATAAAGGAATCTCTACAAGCCCCCAATATGGGAAGAATACTATCTTTGTACCTACAGAATAGTCATTCAGAGACCTTTGCAAACTCAAAGGGGTCAAATTTCCATTATCTCAAAAGAATGGACATTAAGACTCTGGATAGATTCTCCAGAGTGCTCCCTATGAGCCAGCCATCTGTGACAAAGGAAAAGAAGAAAGATTCATCTCAGCACAAATCAGACTCATCCTCAAAGTCAAATGGGTCTGAAAATGAAGATAGTCATGGGTCTGATCATAGATCTGGCAGCAACCCAATGAACATTGATAATGAAGAGGTCCCCGGGACAAATGAGGAGCCCCAAGGAAGTGTTGTGCCCAATCCTGAGCCAACCCAGATGAATGTTGATCCAGCTGTTCATCAAGCTGAAGATGAATTTCCCAATTCACCTATCCCTGGTAAATTAGGATTTCAGTTAGGCCTCTCTTTTCTATCAATAGTATAGTCTAAGTGTCTAACTCATCAATCATTTTTTAGGTGACCTTAGACAAAATTCTCCTCCTATAGATGCCCCAAGTGAGGGGGAGCATAGCCCAGCCTATGAAGGAGGAGGTAGGTATGCTAGTGGGGGAGAATATGAACAGGAATCAATCCCTCCAAATCTACAAGGTACACCTAATGCTCCATCTGAGGGGGAGCAGATCCCTGATGATGGGAGGGCTAATGCTCAAAGTGGAGCTGAAGAGATGTTTGAAAAGGAATTATCCCAGGAAAGGCCAGTTGCAGTTCTGGACACATCTGACCTGATAAACTCAATACAAACAATGATTGAGGGTCAGATGTTGTCTATGAAAGAGATTGTTGCTGAAAAGGTTCATGATGTATCTACCCAGATAAGGAATGAATTGCATACAACAAGAGCTGCATTGACTCAGGAGATCCAGGCCAGTGAGCAAGGAATGAAGTCAAGAGTGGCTGAAGTGAGAAATGAACTGAATGCCCAAGTTAATGATGTCAACACTGCATCAGATCATATCCTTCTGCAGATGACAAGATGGTTTGAAATGGCCAAAAATACTGTTGCTGCCCAGCACACAGTTCTGAAGGATATTGCTGACCATCAAGGGGATTCCACAAGGGACATCACATATGTAAAGAATCACCTCTACAAAAATGAGAATGTCTGGGAAAAAGCTGTTGCCAGAATGACACAAGTGGTCAACACATCAAGCAGCCAAGTCAAGTCCCACATTGACAAGGCAAAGGAATGCATTTTGGATGATGTGGACAGCACCTTTCAGACTCTCTCTCAATCTATATTGGATCAACACTCTGAAATTGAGAAGAAAATAGTGGAACATAGCAAAGAAGGGGAGGAGAAGATACCCAATCTACATGCTAAGCTGAAAGGAGCTCACATACAGCTGTATAACAACATGGAGTCCTCCCACAAACTGATACTCTCCAATCAAGAAGAAGCCAGCAAGCAAATGGTGGAAGTGGTCAACACTGCTTCCAGTGCTATTCAAGAAAATATCCTTACCATGGCCAGAAAGGTCACTGATAATCAATGAGACTCAAGCTTAAAGGTGCTGCAAGGAACAAAATTGTTTTGAATCTGCCAATCTTGAACCCTAGCAGAGTTGAAGACTTTGACTTCCAAAGTCAATCAAATCTGATTACTGATGAGAGAGCAGCAAAGAGGAGAATGGTAGAGGGTATTCAAACAGCTGAAGAATATATGGCACAGAAAAGAATGGAAAGATTAGAGGATCCACTCCATGAAGATGACAACCTGGAGTTGGACACAATTGTTGTCAATACCTGGGTGAGCCATGGAAATCTAATGAAGGACATTAACCATGTCTATTCAGCTGCTGAGTGGATCAAACACCTTGAAAGGGAATCTTTAAGGGAAAGGATTCTCAAAGAAAACATGGTAAGAAGAGAAACTCCTTTAAGAATTCCCTCCAGATATCTTCCCAAGCCTTTTCTGTACTTCAAAGTAAAGGAGAAGATCAAGGCTGCTGCTGAAACTAAGAAAAGAAAATCAACAGATAGAGAAAGCTCTTCCAAGGGTCAATCTTAGAAAATCCAGCCTTGACATTTATTTTTTTGGGATTGAATGTACAACTATAAGTTGAATTTTCTTTTATATATCTGTACTGAACATTTAAAGTGAAATGATATTTCAAATTCTGAACATAATATTATGTTTGTTACTATTGATATATGTACTCTGTATTTATTATCTTTAGTATTCACTACCTTAAATGGGATGTTCAAATTTAAATGGATCAGCTATTACAGAAAATAGCTTTCCAATTGAGGGGGAGTAAATTCCCTGCTCAGGTTGAGGGGGAGTTGGCAAATGCTCAGACTGTATAGGTTAGCCTATAGATTGATCCAAAGGGATCTACAGCTATTGTCCCTCCATCCATATCAAGTTAAGGTTGAAAAAGCCAGAAAGGGGGAGATAGGGTCAGTACCAATGCTTATGCTTAGGGTGCTGGAGAAAGGGGAGAAAGGGGGAGAAAGGGCCAGTGCAAATGCTTATGCTTAGGGTGTTAGGTCCTATGCTTCACAGATCATTTTTTTCTGTGATAAGATTTTTATTGTTAATGGACCTTAGCATTGAGGATGTTCTGCCTTCTTCAAATAGGGGGAGATTGTTGGGTATATTGCCCTCAATATTACCTTGATTTGAAGAGGCATCACTCTCAATGCTAAAGACATATTGTATTTAACAAAGCTATACTTATGTAGTGTGTAGGATATACAGGCACAGGTGACTCAAAAGGAAGGGCCAAACATGGCCTTAGATAAGAAGAAATCATCTACAAGGAGATGAAAATCTGTCTCAGCATAACCGCTGAGACGATGGGTCAGAACCGCTGAGACGAGGAGCCGTCTCAGCGGATCCACTGAGAAGGAGACTGGAGCAACCGCTGAGAAGGGGACTGGAGCTGCCGCTGAGACTGGATGCTGTCTCAGCCCAACCGCTGAGACAGATCCAAATGTGTTGACGGGATCTGCTTTTGGTGCAAACGACAATTGAGAGGGACAAGCAACTCCAATCTGACCCATACTGTGTCAGGAGCATCGATATAGCCGTTGAAGCCTTCTGGAGGTATAAAAGAACAAGCTAGGGCACAACAACAAGTACTGTTCCATAGAGAAAGCCTTTGTTGTGCGCCGCAATCGAGCATTCACGTTTCAGCCAGTTGAAGTTGTTCTCTGCAGCTGAAGTTAATCTTCTAAGGGAGATTAGTTAGCTCTTCATGTACAAACTCAAGAAGGGCAAGTTGATCTTCTGCTTTGCTGAAGGAGAAGATCAAGGTGATACAAATTTGAAGCTGTTGTTTTCAGATCTGAAGAAAGGATTCAGAAGACCTAAGAGTAAACCTTTTGTCTTTTGTATCTAGCTCAAACTCTATTTTATCTTTGTAAGGCATTGTTGCCTGAGTGAAAGGTTGTTGAGCCTGTGTGTAAAGCTGTGTTGACAGCTTGAGTGGTAGGACTTCTTGATAGGTCTGAGGTAGGAAATCTGTGGGATTTCTGAGTGGTAGGAGTTACATAACTCTGAGCTGTAGGGCTGCTGTGCCTGAGGTGTAGGGTTGTTGAGCCTGAGGGGTAGGGTTGTTGAGCCTGAGTGTAGGGTTGTTGAGCCTGAGTGTAGGGCTGCTGTGCCTGAGGTAGGATCACTATTGATCTGAGAAGTTCTGAGGAACTTGTGGTGTAAGCTCAAGGAGCCGAGATTGGAGTTTGTGGCCTTGTCTAACTCACTGTTAGAAAGGTGAAGTGGGAAAGAGGACTACTCAAGACACCCGGTCTTGAGGAACCTCTATACATCCTTGTGTGCTTTCTGTGATTGTGTTTTCTGCACCTAGAAACATTAGGTTTAAACAAAGAAAATAAGTAAAACTTATTCACCCCCCCCCCCTCTAGGTATTATTGACTACACCTATATAAACTATCACGGACCTCAAGAGCCTGCTGCCACGATACAGGTATGGAAAAAGCAGCAAGGGAAGAGACAAAGGTCTTGTAGGAGGAAGAAAGAGAATCATAAGATACATAATTTGATAGAGTATGGAGAGTACAAGACCGGATACCTTTTCGAATGGCAATTGGAGGATCAGAAGGCCCTGAGTCAGGATCCACTGACTGTTCTGATAGCATAGCTGGATCTTGTGTGCTTGTCCTCTTTACACGCCGAGTATATACCTGCAAGGGCGGAGGTGAAGGTGGACTCACTTCCACTGGAGTCTCGACCAGTATAGGAGGACTCACTTCCACTGGAGTCTCCCCCTGAAGTGAGGGGTACGATGGAGGTATAGGGAGAGGAACAGAGGAGACACCCGAAGGGGGGGATACGGTGGTGGAGGTGGCATCAGCTGGAGGGTAATAGGGCTCGGATTCACGGAATGTGACATCCATACTGACAAACACTTTCCTGGTAGGAGGATGAAAGCACTTGTACCCCTTTTGCGTCGGTGAGTAACCAATGAAGACACACTTGAGAGCACGAGGATCAAGTTTGGATGGGCGAGGGTGTTGTATATGAACAAAACAAACACAACCAAACACCCTAGAGGGAAGCCGGGTTGGGGGGACATTGAGAGTAGGGGGGGTAGAATTCCCAATGACACGTGTGGGCATATGATTGATGAGGTATGCAGCAGTAAGAACCGCATCGCCCCAATAAAATTTTGGGAGATGCATGGTGGACAACAGATACCGAGCTCAGCAACACCATTTTGTGTTGGGGAATAGGCACAGGTAGTTTGGTGGAGAATGTCATGATCAGCAAGATAGTGCTCAAGCTGCGAATCAATGTATTCGCGACCATTGTCACTACGAAGTATTTTAATTTTGGATTGAAACTGGGTGAAGATCATACTATGAAATCGGCGAAAGATGGAAAAAAACATCATGTTTGTGACGCATCAAATACAACCATGTAGTACGAGAGAAGCAATCAATGAACGTAACAAACCACACACAACCAGAAATCGAAGGGACCTGACATGGACCCCAGACATCCGTATGAATAATAGCAAAAGGAATAGAACTAGGTAACGAAACATGCTTAAATGAAGTACGAATATGTTTGTTTAAACTACAGCATCACACACAAAAGTCTCAAAAAAGTCAGTAGTTATAGTAGGAAACAACAACTTCATAACAGGGATAGAGGGGTGTCCTAGGCGACAGTGCCAGGAGTACAAAGGATGGACTGTGCTGGAGTGGAGAGCGAGAGTAGGAGGTGGTGCGCCAGAGTCGAGCACATAGAGACCATTCACCATGCTACCAGAGCCAATCACCTTCCCCGTCGTCAGGTCCTGAAAAACACAAGAAAACGGAAGAAAGGTCACAGAGCAATGCATGGAGTTAGTTAAGTGACTGATGGAAAGAAGGTTACGAGTAAATGTGGGAACATGAAGAACTGAGGACAAGGTAAGAGAGGAGCAGGGGATGGTGCCCTTCCCGACAATAGAGGAAAGGGAACCATCGGCAATGCTCACCTTGTCACGCCCAGAGAGAGGGGTATAGGAAACAAAACCTGTAGAGGACCCGGTCATATGATCCGTGGCCCCAGAGTCAATGACCCATTGAGTGGAGGGAGGAGAAACAGTAGAATGGGCACCTGGCAGTCCCGTGTGAGCGTAGGAGGAAGAGGTTGAAGGCTCCACAGAAAGGCCCTGCATCATGTGTCGGAGAGCCAACATTTCGTCCGCAGTAAAGCCACCAAGAGTGGCAGAGGCATCAGTAACAGAGTAACCCTGAGAGATATCGGCAGCAGTATCAGTAAGATGGGCAGCACGTGGAGCAGCATGACGTCCAGAGAAGCGTCTAGAACCACGACCACCACGAGGTGGAGCACCCCCTCTTGAGGTAGGGAACCCATGAAGCCTGAAGCAGGTATCCCGAGTGTGGCGACTCTTACCATAATAATCAAAGAGGAGATGATCCTTATCAGAACTCTTCGACTTGGGGTCCCGTGGACGCATACCAAGGAGAGAGGGGGTAGAAGCGGCAAGGGCGGAGCTCTCCAGCACAGAGTCAGGAAGGAGAGTCTGACGGCGATCAAATTCCTGTTGCGCTAAACTGTAGACCTCAGGAAGAGAAGGTATCTGTGGGCGTCCCAGAATCTGAACACTGATCTGATCGAAGTCGCGGTGCAATCCATGAAGAAATTCAAATATGCGATTGCGGTCATCCCTGGCTCTAACCATCGCCGCATCAACAGGGCTAGCAAAGACAAGAGGATCAAAATGATCATACTCTTGGTAAAGCTGCGTGAACTCCAAGTAGTATGCGGAAGGAGGACGATCACCCTGCCTGAGTAAACAGATTTTGCGGCGCAACTGGAAGATTTGAGCAGCATTGCCACAGCGAGAGTAAGTAGACTCCGCACAACGCCAAATATCAGTAGCATTGTCCAGAAATAGATAGTTGCGGGCAATGGACTCCTGCATCGAATTAGTGAGCCAAGACATGACCAAGGAATTCTCGGACTCCCACTGGGGCCACTCAGGAGAAGCCCTATCCGGTTCCCTCATGTGGCCGGAGACATAGCCAAAGAGGCGCCGACTTTTGAGCGCCAAAGTGATAGAACGAGACCATGAGAGGTAATTGGATTCATCAAGCCGGATAGTAGTGATCTGAGAGGTATTATGATCAGTGGTTCCACGGTAGAAGACCGACGAAGGAGGACCACCGGAAAGAGGAGGTGGAGTAACACCGGTAGAGAGGGAGGGAGAATCCGAACCGTTAGACCCCATGGCTCAGAAGCAGAAACCGGAATAGAAATCCGGGAAGGGGAAAGCCCAAGAAATTAGGGCATCAAGAGGCAAAGATATCCATCCAGCCAAACATCACGAGGAGAGGTGGCGCTGGAGAAAGAAGCATCTCAAGAGCAGACCGCCGGCGCCATTAGAAGAGGGAAGAAGAGGAGGCGGGCTGGCTGGCGGCGCTGGAGCGGGATCGACGGCCTTGTGGAGTGGGAGCCGCTAGAGCGGGATCGGCGGAGGCGCGGCGGGGGGGGGGGGGGGGGGGGGGGGGGGGGGGGGGGGGGTGAGTGCTGGAGCGGGATCGACGGGAGGCGCGGGGGCGAGTTTGAGAACGGAAGCGGGATCGGGCGTGAACCGAGAGGGTTAGGTCACGGATCCCTCTGATACCATGTTGGAATGGAAAACTTAAAAAATGTTTCAATAATAAGCCCTCTATATATAGAGGGGTTACACTTGTTTACAACCAAATAAGATAATATTCTAAGATAATATTCTAACACATATGAATTTCCACTAGGATATTCACCGCTTGCGAATATTAAATTGTATGGGCGATTTAATATTTTCAAGTGCGATGCCATTAGAATCATAATGCGCACGACATGTTAAGTGATATGGGCGCTTAACATGACATGCGTATCCATTCATGGACATTCTTAAGGATGCATTGTAGGCATAAATACATTGCATGCATGACATAACTCATTGCACGAGTGTTAAGTTAAGAGCAACAAATGACAATTGTACACACATGGATTTTTCAAATCATTGTTCTATCGCACGCGATCTTATCGTCGCATTTGCACTTGCATGACTATCACTTAGAGTTGTCCAATGAAAATGCTGTAACTATTACATGATTTACGTATTCAACAGTATTAGAATGCTAGAACCTGTAGTTTCAATCCTTTATGCTTAACTTGACTGTTTCTCTTACTCGATTCTTTGTCTCCTTCTAGATGGCTCCTAAGCGATCACAGCGCAAGCAGGCTACCTCTTCGGCGGGAGGAACATCCGTAGATGCCACTGCCCAGCTGTTGAGGCAGATTCTGGAACGTCTCACCCGTCTGGAAGATGATCGCCAAACTCCTGATCCAGCACTTGGTTCCGGCAGTGCAGGGACAACAGTTACTAACACTGCAGCCTCCCACGGAGCCACCCCTCATGCAACTGATTCAGGGACCGGCTCGCCTACCGTCACCTTGGTGCCCCCGCTCGTGTCAAGCCTGACTGCCCCGCCTGTAGCAATGGCAGATACTCTGGCATTCAAGAGGCTGAATCCGCCGTCCTTCGATGGCAATCGAGATTACTTTGTGATATCTGAATGGCTCTCCCAGATGGAGAAGCATTTCGAGTATGCTGGAGTTTCGGAAGCTCAGAAGGTTCTCCTTGCGGCCTACCAGCTGACCGAAGATGCGTACACCTGGTGGTTTCAGCGCCGCAGTCTTCCGAACTCTGCCACCTTGACTTGGGGGCAGTTCAAAGAAGCTATCTTGGAGAAGTTTCTCTCTTCTGTGGAGCGAGACAAGCTAATTGAGAGGTTCTTGCCTCTCCAGCAGCCCGGCAGGACGGTGATCGAGTACGAAAAGGAGTTCTCTCGTCTTTCCCTTCTTGCCGCAGAGTTTGTGTCTGATGAGTCCAAGAAGATCAGCCGTTTCGTAAAGGGACTTCAACACGATTTCCGCCAGCACGTGGTAGCTCATGGCGCCACCACCTACGCCGGGACGATGGGTGCCGCCTTGCAGGTGGAAGCTATTGAGCTGGATCGCACTGCCAAGAAAGTCCAGCATGGTTCTAGCAACGCAGTCACCTCTGACCTCAAGCGCAAGGGTGCTCCATCTCAGGAGCAAGGCCTCAAGCCCAAAGAGGTGTGTGTCTTCTGCCACAAGGTGGGCCATGTCGCCCAAGTCTGTCGCTCCCTCCTGAAGAAGCAGAAGGTGGTTACTCCTGCGCAGCAACCTCAGATGGAGCTTGCCTCTGCTGCCTCCATCTGTGCTTTCTGCAAGAGGCCGGGCCACTTGGTAAAGGACTGTCGTCGTAAGCAGAAGGCATGTTTCAAATGTGGGCAGGTTGGGCACCTCATGCTCGACTGCCCTATGAAGGAGAGCCCGATCCCCGCTCAGCCTCTGCAAGTTATCCCCGGAGCTCAGGGCAAGGCTGTGCTGAACGTCGTCACTCAGGGCGAGGCGCTCGCATCTACCGACGTCATCTCTGGTACGTTTTGTGTAGAATTTTAATTTTTCTACATTCTTAAATCTGGCTTGCCTTAGTTTCGAATAGACTTGTTATGCGTTTATGTTTTCTCTTTCTTTTTAGGAAGTTTTAGGGTCAAGAATAAGTGGGTGCAAATCTTATTTGATTTCGGTGCATCGCACTCCTTTATTGTACGCCACATCGTGGACCTTCATAGTTGGCATACTTCGCCACTTGAGGTTCCTTTTGAGATTTCTGTACCCGGTCATCTGCATCTCTCAACCAGAGGCGTTCTCAATTGCCCGATCCTGCTTGGAGAATTGCAAGTCGTCGTCGACCTCATAGTTCTGGATATGACAGAGTTCGACGTAATCCTGGGAATGAATTGGTTGGTAGCGTATCGAGCAAAGCTGGACTGTGTGGCGAAGAGGGTCAATCTCAGTATTGATGGCAAGGACTACAGCGTTCATGTTCAGACCCGCAGCCACCTGAAGGTAATCTCTGCGACCCGCAGCCACCTGAAGGTAATCTCTGCTATGTGCACCACTCGACCTCTTAGCCAAGGATGTTTTGTCTGCTTCATTTATGCTTCGCACTCGGATGCTATCTCTCCTCAACTCGAGTCTATTTCTGTTGCTTCGGAGTTTCCTGACGTGTTCCCCGCCAAATTGCCCGGGATGCCTCCTGATCGAGATGTAGAGTTCTGTATTGATGTAGAACCTGGAACGCGCCCCATATCTAAAGCTCCTTATCGTATGGCACCGCGTGAGCTAGAAGAGCTCATATCGCAGTTAGACGAATTGCTTGAGCGTGGGTACATTCGCCCTAGCTCTTCACCTTGGGGAGACCATGTACTCTTCGTGAAAAAGAAGGATGGATCTATGAGATTATGCATCGACTATCGAGATCTTAATAAGGTAACCATCAAGAATAAGTACCCCCTCCCGCATGTGGATGATCTATTCGATCAGCTTAAAGGTAGTACCATTTTTTCCAAGATAGATCTCAGATCAGGTTACCATCAGCTAAAGAGCAAGGACTCCGAAATCCCCAGGACGGCCTTCCGGACTCTGTATGGGCATTTCGAATTTTTAGTGATGTCTTTAGGGTTAACTAACGCCCCTTCTGCATTCATGGATATAATGAACCGTGTCTTCCGTGAGTACTTGGACAAGTTTATCATCGTTTTCATTGACGATATCCTGGTCTACTCCAAGACTCGCGAGGAGCATGCAGCCCATCTTAGACTCACTCTCTCTACCCTTCGTCAGCATCAGTTTTATGCCAAGTTGGCAAAATGTGAGTTCTGGCTGGACCGTGTTGCCTTCTTAGGCCGCATCATTTCAGGAGATGGACTTTCTGTTGATCCTGCCAAGATTTCCGCAGTTATGGACTGGAAGCGACCTTCTACCCCTACCGAGATCCGCAGTTTTCTTGGTTTGGCTGGCTATTACCGACGCTTCGTCAAGAGTTTCTCCTCTCTTGCTGCCCCCCTGACTCGACTGACTCAAAAGCATGCTAGATTCGAGTGGTCAGATCAGTGCGAACAGTCCTTTTCTGAGTTGAATCAACGTCTATGTTCAGCGCCCGTTTTAGCTCTTCCGTCAGAGGGGTTGGACTTTTCAGTTTACACTGACGCTTCCGGAGTTGGTTTGGGTTGTGTTCTGATGCAGGATGGTCGTGTTATTGATTATGGGTCGAGGCAGTTGAAGGTTCACGAACGTAACTACCCCACTCATGATCTGGAGTTCGTTGCGGTGGTGTTTGCTTTGAAGCATTGGCGTCATTATCTCTATGACGTGAAGTGTCATTTTTTCACCGACCACCAGAGTTTAAAGTATATCTTTGTTCAGAAGGACCTCAATCTTCGTCAGAGGCGTTGACTCGAGTTCGTGGCAGATTATGACTTGCAGCTCACGTATGTTCCTAGTAAAGCCAATTCAGTGGCAGATGCGTTGAGCCGGCATGCCTCTGTAGCCGCTTGTGCGCCCATGTCAGCTATTTTAGCAGCCTTGATTGATGACCTCGATCGGATGGATATATCCATCGCACCCGAGGGTCATGAAGAGGTTTCTGTTCCGTTGTGGGTAGAGCAGGTGAAGGATTTGCAGCTATCTGATCCCGCACTCCAACGCATCCGCTGACAGGTTGAACTTGGGACTCTTCCGGATTTCTCTATCTCTAACGATGTTCTGCGTTTCCAAGGCCGCCTCTGCATTCCTGATGTTCCTGAATTGCTCGATGGTATTTGCCGAGAAGCTCACGAGTCCAGCACATCTGGTCATCCAGGCAATAATAAGTTGTATCATGACTTAAAGCAGATCGTTTGGTGGCCTGGTATGAAGAATTATATAGCTCGCTTCATCTCTCGATGTCTAACGTGCCAGAAGGTGAAAGCTCAGCGTCAGCGTCCTGGTGGTCTGTTGTAGCCTTTGCCTATCCCCGAATGGAAGTGGGAAGATGTCTCTATGGACTTCATCACGGGTTTGCCCCGTACTCCGAGAGGGCATGATGCGATTTGGGTCATAGTGGATCGCATGACAAAAGTGGCTCATTTCATCCCGTACAAGGAAGGTCACTCCACCGAGAAGATGGCCCGGATTTATGTTTTTGAGATAGTTAGACTTCATGAGATTCCTCTGCGGATTGTTTCTGATCGTGACTCGAGGTTCGTTTCGCACTTTTGGAAGGGTTTTCAGCAAGCTTTGGGTACCGAGCTCAACCTGAGCACCGCTTATCATCCAACTACCGATGATGGGCAGACCGAAAGGGTTAATCAGATTCTTGAAGACATGCTTCGGTGTTATATTCTGGACTACAAGGGAGCTTGGGATGAGCACCTACCGTTGGTCGAGTTCGCCTACAACAATAGCTATCAGGAGAGCCTCAAGATGGCCCCCTTCGAGGCGTTGTATGGGCGTCGTTGTAGGACTCCTCTCTATTGGTCAGAAGTTGGTGAGAAGGTGGTGTTGGGTCCTGAGTTACTTCAGGAAATGGAAGAAGCCACCAAGAAGACTCGTCTTCAGCTCAGTCGTGCCATTGAGAGGCAGAGGAAGTATGCTAATCAGCGCCGCCGTCCGTTGGAGTTCGCAGTAGGTGATCAGGTGTTCTTGAAGGTTTCTCCCACTCCTGGGGTGAAACGGTTTGGTCGCCATCATAAGCTCAACCCGAGATTTGTGGGGTCGTACGCCATCTCAGAGCGTGTTGGAGGATCTGCTTATCGTTTAAAGTTGCCAGATTCGTTGTCCGGTGTTCATGATGTTTTCCATGTCAGTCAGCTCCGAAAATACATCCATGATCCTAATCGTGTTCTCGAGGAAATCTCGGTGGTTCCTGAAGCTAATTTGTCTTATCTGATTGAGCCCGCCAAGATAGTGGAATATCAAGAACACAAGCTTCGAAAGAGGACTATTCCTATGGTGAAGGTACTTTGGATGCATGACAAGTATGAGGAGTTCACTTGATAGCTCGAAGCTGACATGCGTAACAAGTATCCGCATCTACTCCCTTGATTTTGGTAAGTCTCTGAACTTGTTTTCTTCTCTTTTTGCTATGTTCATAATTAGCTTCCTTGCCTCGATTTGCAAACCTTGTTGGAATGAATGACATCTGAATCTTCGCCATAAGAGGCCCCATTCAGGAAATCCTCAGAAAGTTTCGGGACAAAACTTCCTAAGTGGGGGAGAATGTAACAACCCACATTTTTTTTTTATTATAAAAAAATGGGTTTAAGCATATTAGAATGGCATAGTTGTAAAATTGCTAAATCCCTCCTCTAAAACCTTCTAACCGCAGCCCAACCTTTCCCTCACCCGATTAATTCCCCCCCGGTCCAAGTCTTTCCGCAAACTGCACACGCTAGGGCTTTCCCGATCCCGCTCCCGTGACGCCCTCCCGATCCCGCTCTCGTCTCCCGCGCACAGCACCGCCGCCGCCGCCTGCTGCTCCCGCCGGCGCCGGCGCTTGCTCCTTCTCATACCGTGGCCGACGCCTCCTCCTGCTCCTCCCCAAGCCGGAAGTCTCCTCTCCCTCAGCTAGGGCAGCAGCTCTCCCCCCTTAGTGGACGTCAACAACACTCCTCCCTCGAGCAGCACTTCTGCTTCTCCCTCCTCTGCTAGGGCCGGCAGCCTCTCCAGCCCCTCTTCCTCTCCGTTTCGGCCGGCGTATTTCAAGGGGACTCCTAGGGTTTCGCTCGAAACCCCTCCTCGTGGATTCTTGAGCCCAGATCTGGTCTCCTTGGGTAAGGATCTCTGCCAAATTTTCGACTTCAGTTGTGTCCTAAATTGTCGTGGCGATTTTCGCTCTCCGATCAACGTAATTTCGTCGGTCCCCTTGTGTTCGTCGTATAATCGTCTAATCCCGAATTTGTTTGTGTTTCCGGTGCCGCTCGTCGGATCTAGTGGTGGAACCTCTCCAAAATCCTCTCCGATTTAGGGTCTCTGTCGCCTAAGCGCTGCCAAATCTCCGATTTGCTCGTGGTAGCCTCTTCTCCCCTCACTCTTGAGGGAAGTAAATTTGCTAACCCTTCATGTTTAGGCTTGTTAAGTGTATTGCTTGTGTTAGTGTATTTTTCCCGTTACGTCAAATTCATGGTCCCTAAACAGGTTAAATACGGTCCTTGAGTGTTGCTTGCGCCGCTTAGTCGCCGCCAACATTTTGTTGGTTTCGGCTTCACCTTAAGGCAAGTGGAGAATTCCCTCCCGCTTGCAAACTAAGAATTTAAGTTCTTTTCACATGTATCTAAGTTATTAACTGTATCTGACAACGCGAGAATCATCGCTCATAAGCATGTCATGTTATGATAGCAGTCCCCACGGAAAATCATGAATCACTTAGGTCCTGAGTGTCATAAGCAAATCTTGGAAACTAGGGTTTAGGTGGTGCATCGACTTGATTGCATGGTCACGGTAAGCAGGAAATACTCTTATTCTAGTAAGACTTACACTTGAACTTGAGTGTGAACCATGTGCACCAACTATAAACACCTACGCATTTCATCGATTACAGTTTATGTCGTTACAAAATAAATGTTTAGGCTATACTTCGAAGTAGGCTAATAATTCCAGATAGTTTTGCTTGTTTCAGTTACTTGCCTGTTTCACTAGCTTGCTTCAGGATTAACTGGTACTTACGAATTTTTAATTTCTTCTGCACGTACCTAAATTTATAGCTTGTTTACTGTTATTTGCTTGTTCTGAGGTATTTTCCTTCTGTTTGGATTTGCTTTAGGGTTCGTGACCGCGTCGTCTGCTCCCTGAGTTTTCTTCGTCCAGCAGCAGCTTTACTTGGAGGTTTTATTTTGAATAATGTATCAGCAGGTTCTATGTATTTTGTTTCAGTACTGTTGGATTTACTTTCATGTATTAATTATTGTCGGCCATTTTCTAGTGTATTGTGGACAATTCCTAGGATGCTTTGATGTATCAGATTAATTTACTTATGGCATTTTACAATTGTAACTTATTGCATGTTCATCGTTTCAGCATTGCGTGTGACATTAGATTTTACTATAAATGCATGGGCATCAACCTTTCATTGCGGCTTCTGCGTGCTTATAAAATATACTAAATTCTTTTCAAAGTAACAAATTCAAAACTAGTGTAGTATTTCTGTTTCCCCTTTAGCAGGCTTGGTTTCCTTTCCGCCCATGCCTGTGGCATCACGGCCCGCCCGAAGTGCGCTCTGACCCTTGTCGTGACGGGTCGTGACATGTGTGGTCACACGAGACTGGATAAAATTCAGAATGAATGTATCATGGATAAGACAGGAGTGGCGCCAATTGTAGAGACGATGCGAGAAGCTCGTTTAAGATGGTTCAGACATATACATAGGAGACCATTAGAGGCACCTGTTAGGCGTTGTGAGAGTTTAGTCACTAGACATGTTAAACGGGGGAGGGGTAGACCAAAAAAGACTTGGAATGAAACTATAAGGAAAGACCTGATGTACTTAGGCATTAGTGAGACTATGATTAAAGATGGGCGCAATGGCGACAAATGATCCATATAGCCGACCCCGCTAAGGTGGGGTAAAAGGCTTGAGTGTTGTTGTTGTAGTTATAGTAAAATAATAATATAATTTAAACAAAAAATATATATTATTTATAAATAAATTATAAAAAAGCACTTATAATAAATATAATAATAATATATATACTTTTATAAACTAAATTTATATATAATTAATATAAAATTTTTTTAAAATAACTAGGACTACAGCGACAACTCTTTTCCTGCTACAGGTCCCCACTCACAGCATACAACCCGTTTCAACCGCCAGTTCTAAATTTATTTGTTTGACGCGGCATTTGAGGCTGCAGCAGTGTGCATCTCTCAAAAAGTTGCGCCAAACAGAGCCTAAGTCAATGAAACCCGGTGATTACAGACGGAAATAATAATAGTCGTTATCCTATACTCGGCTTCAGCACTTGATCGGGGGGACCACATCCTACTTCTTTGATTTTCAAGATATCATAGAATCTCTAAGAAACAAATATTATCCAATAGCGGATCGTCAATCAGTGACATCACATGCCCAACCAGTATCAGAAAAGGTATGAAGGAGATAAATAGACATCTTGAAGTTGTGCCCTATATATAGTGAATGAACCTCATCAAAGCAACATAATGAGTAGTGGATGACACAGAGATAGGGGTGAGAATAATAATCAAACTCGATAAATCGAGCGACTTAAGATCGAACTCGACTCGATATCACCTCTAACTTTTATTGCAAAAGAAGATACCCACGAAGAGAGCAATTAACCTTGAAGACATGAAAGTAGCCAAGGTGACTAAAATACTTCGTTTTAAATTGAATGCAGTGTTGTTTCCCTGAAGGGTGCGTGAGCAAAGTGATGACAAGAGCTCGCAGTGAAATCTACAACGAGAGAGACACTGGTTAATCAAGAAAATCTTGTTCGAGGAGTCTCCTTAAGGCCATAAAGGGTCTTAAGATGATGGCAAAAGGAGGTGTCGAGTAAAATTCCTCAGATAACTCACCATAAATAAACACATCTTTCACATTCATGAAATAGTCTAAGAATAAATAGAGGCAGCAACGAGAATCGTTCGCAGAGTAGTCATCTTCACAATATGGGTGAAGATCTCATCATAGTAAACTTTATATTGCTCAAGAAACATTTAGCAACTACTTTGACCTTGTATCTATCAAATAATTCCATTAGCTAGAGTCCTAGTCTTGTACACCCACTTGCAAATGACGGGACATGCTCTAGTGGGTACGTGTACAAGATCTCATGTTTAATATGTGTTTAAGGCTCTGAACTCTACCCATATCTTCTAGCTACTCATGCATGATAATCACTTCTGGTATATCTGCGTCTCCCAGTGACCATTGGTAGTGAAAAGAAAAAATTGAAGTGCAGGAGTAAAAGGTATTGAACATGTTCAAGTGACTAGAAGGGTGAGGTTGGCGAGTTGAGCGATGTAGAGGTGGAGAAGTGGTAGTATTAGTAACATGATAAACATGGGCGGGTGGAGTAGTCGGAGTCATAGTAGGTGGATAAACATTATGGCATAGGGAAACACAATTGGTTTTGGAGGATTGGAGAGAAATAATGAATCAGGTGGTAAGATGTGGACGAAGGTAAATGAACGGGAGATCAAGGTGGAGCATAATAAAATAAGTTCTCAAGAAATATGTTATGACAAGATACATAGATGTATGATAACATGATCATAACATCTGTATCTTTATGCTAAGAACTATAGCCAAGAAAGACAAACGACAAATCTAGAGAGCAACTTATCCCCACTCAATTGAAGATAACTAAAAAAAAGTACAACCAAAGATCAAAGTTGCAGATGTCGGATATTGGGGACAAGTTGGTTTAGGTTTTTCATGTCGGTTTTAATATGTCGGGGGATATATCGGGGATATTTCATATATCGGGTTTTTAATATTTAATTATTAATACATGCAATTCTATATAAATATAATCATTTTTTAATTTATATATATTAATAATTTGATATTTATTGAACTCCTAAATCTACCAAACTAATATATACATTTTATGCTACACAAATAATAATGGTATAACACGTGAATTAAAGCAAGAGGAAGAAGAAAGCCATGATGTTGTTGATGACAATGGAAGATAAGGAACTTTTAGTCCATAATTCAAAGACCATGCATAATTGAAATCGACAACGGACGTGAGCAAGGAAGAAAGCCAGAGGAATGACAAAAAAACCTAAACAATGAAACAAGTTCGGTTTATTGTCTATTAGACCATAGACACTAATTAAAATAAAATGAAAACAAACTAGTCCGATAAAAATTTCAGCCGATATATCGGCGAATATATCGATCAATAGCAAATATATCGGATGATATATTTCTCGAAAGCATATTTTACAAAAAATATCGGAAATGTGTCGTTTTGTCCATGAAACCTTTATGTCGGACGACATGTCAATCATGTCAGACGATATCCACAACACTGCCAAAGACCCTGAGTAAAATGTAATCAGAGACACGATTATACAACGTCTAGTGAGAAGACACGCCATCAAGAACAGTAGGAATAAAAAACACACTAATAAGAACATCTTCAGCCCAATATGGAATAGGAATGGAAGTTGACAAAAGAAGAGATCTAGTGACCAGAAGAGTGTGCTGAATTGACCCCATTCTATTTATAAGAATGAGGATAACAAATTGAGTGTCCCCTTCAAAAGATCATGAAATTGATGTGGAGTATACTCCTCTCCCAAATCAGAACAAAGTTTTTTTTTATCGAAGAAAAGAATCTTAATCATCCTTGCAAACTAAAGTCAGAAAAGTCCGGCAGAAATAATGAGATTCTCATTCATTTCAAGGAAACGCCCCCTATATATACACAAAAGGAGTAAACACAAACAAGAAAATAAATGGGTCTTTTATAATGGGTCTTTTACAATATTTTACAAAGTATTTAATTCAACTCCCCCCTCAAGATGGAAGTATATGTCGAACATTTATAGCTTGATAATATTGTCCTTGAAAATATCACAGCTAAGACACTTGGTGAAGATGTCGGCTACCTGATCATGAGATTGAACAAACGGATTGCAAACATTGCCTTTTTCAGGATGATCCTTAATAAAATGTCTATCAATTTCGGCATGTTTTGTTCGATCATGTTGAACATGATTATGTGCAATATTGATAGCAGCTTTGTTGTTGCAGTATAATTTGATAGGCTTTCCAGTCTCTAGTCCCAAATCCCGCATTCTCGAGTTAAGTCAGACCCCATACACATTCTTTGTAAAATTTCCCTATACTTCGCTTATGTGCTGGATCTTGCTACGACATTTTGTTTCTTAGTAGACCATGTCACTAGATTCCCTCAAACAAAGGAGCAATATCTGGTGGTGGACTTTCTGTCATCTTGACTTCCAGCCCATTCAGTATTTGTATAAACTTCAACATCTAATTATTTATTCAGAGAGAATAGAATTCCACATCCAAGAGAGTTCTTTAAATATCGTAGCACACGCATGACAGCTTCATGATGTCGCAATCTGAGAGAATGCATGTATCTGCTAAGAATCCCAACAACATGTGTGATATCCAGGCGAATATGTGAGAGATAGAACGGCCTTCCCACCAGTCTTTGGTAGCTAGAGGAGTTCACCTTCTCACCATCCTTGTCTTCATCAATCTTGCAGTTTACTTCCATGGGAGTATTAACAAGAGCACACACAAGCATCCATGTTTCTCCTAGAAGATCTAGGACATATTTCCTCTGAGAAATGAAGATTCCGCGGTCAGAGTGTGCAACTTCAATTCTCAGGAAATACTTCAACTTTCCTAGATCTTTAACTTCAAATTCTTTCCACAGGCACGCCTTAAGCCACGTGATTTTAGCAACAGCAATTCCCGTGATGATTATGTCATCGACATATACAATGAGAATAACCACTTTCTCTGCTTTCCTTTTCCTGAAGAGGGTATGATCAGAGTGACCGTATTTGTATCCCAATAAAGTCATGGCATTCTGAAACATCCCAAACCAAGCCTTGGCGGATTGCTTTAGACCGCAAAGAGATTTTTGAAGTTGACACACCTTTCCTTTAGATCTCGTCTTTATGAAATCAGGTGGAACCTTCATATAGACTTCTTCTTTAAGAACATCAAGTAAAAAGGTGTTCTTGACATCAAGTTGTTGCAGCTCCCATCCCAAACATACAGCACATGATAAAATGACATGGATATAGTCCATCTTGGCAACGAGCGTAAGTGTTTCATGATAGTCCACACTATGAGTTTGAGTATACCCTTGACTTGAGTAACTAGCCTCGCTTTGTATCTCTCAAAAACCCCTTCTTGATTTTATTTAACAGAGAACACCCATCTGGAACCAACAGATTTCTTCTCAGCGGGAAGATGAGTGAGTGTCCAAGTCTGGTTTTTCTCCAATGTCAGTGTCTCTTCTTCCATTGACTTCGCCACACAGGTATCTCTATTACTTCCTGTCAAGTAGTAGGAATGCGAACAGAATCCAAGGAGAAGATGAAAATCTTATGTGTATTTGTCAGATTTTGATAAGTGATATAATTTGCAAGTGGGTATTTAGCAAAGGTCGACTCTCGCTTTAGATGTATAAGAGGGCGATGAAGCGCGCCATCAGAACTTGAGTCAGAAGAGCATACCTGCGGTAGTGGAATGCCTGGAGGTTGTAACACCGCAGCACCAGTGTTGCGTCTATGATAGACCAGAGGAAGTGGAGGTATAAGACTCTCGTGATTAGGAGATAGAGGTAGGAGGATTCACGGGAGGAGGTATGTCATAGGCAATTATGGGAAGTGGTCGTGGGGCCACAAGAGGAAGAGGAATATTAGGAGCGTCGACAGCAATGTCCCTCTCCACCTGATGAGAACTGAAATAGTGTTCCTCCTCACGAAACGTCACGTCCATGGTGCAGTAGAATCGTCGAGAGGAAGGATGATAACAACGATACCCTTTCGTAATAGCAGAGTAGCCAACAAAGATGCATTGGAGGGAACACACATCCAATTTATCACAATGGTTCTAATGAACATGAACGAAGTAGACACACCCAAACACACGCGGAGGTAGATGAGAGGTGTGAACAATGCACTTAGTGGACAAACAGGGAAGAGGAGAGGCATACTATAAGGTACGGAAGGGTAGACGATTGATGAGGTAAGCGGCGGTGAGAACTGCGTCACCCCAATAGGACTTGGGAAGATTCATGGTGAGAAGAAGACACCTTGTAGCCTCAAGGAGATGCTTGATTTTGCGTTCAACCACGTCATTCTGAGTGGAGGTGTTGACACACAGATTTTGCGTTCAACCACGCCATTCTGAGTGGAGGTGTTGGCACACGTTGTCTGATGAAGAATCCTATTATCAGCAAGACAAATGTCGAAGGCACCACGATCGTCGTATACCTCCGATGTCATTACGGAGCACACAAACAATGCTGGCAAATTGAGTGGACACCATTTTGTGAAAAATACGAAAGCAATCAAAGACCTTACTTTTCCGTTTTAATAAATACACTCAGGCATAGCGAGAGAAACAATCAATAAATGTCATAAACCATCGGTAACCAGAGAGAGAAACAATAGGGGATGGTCGCCAAACATCAGTATGAATAACATCAAAAGGAGCAAAACTAGGAGAAGAAAAATGATTCGGACTATGTCGTACATGTTTCACATTCATTACAGCCAAATCGGCTCAGATAGCTCGAAAACATAGGAAATAACTTGCGAAGATAGCTGGAGGAGGGGTGTCCAAGACGTTGATGTCATCAATGCACATCCGCAAAAAAGGGACGAGGAGGACTGGATAGAGCTGGAGTGGTGTACTGGAGAGAGCTTGAGTTGGTGGATGGTTCAAGATGTACAACCCCCCGCAGTTCCTACCACTGCCAATACGCCGCTTCGTTGCAAGATCCTGAAAAACACAGCCATCAGAAGAAAAAAAAAGTGACAGAACAGTTCAAGGATGTAGTCAGACGACTATTGGAAAACAGATTGCGAGAAAAAGTAGGAACATGCAACACTATTTCTCGTACACAATAGCAACAACTGAAGGAAAGGGAAGAGTCAGGTGATCCATATAGTAGAGACAAGTGGCAATAGCAACAACTGAAGGAAAGGGAAGAGTCAGGTGATCCATATAGTAGATACAAGTGGCAATAGCAACAACTGAAGGAAAGGGAAGCGTAAGGTGATCCATATAGTAGAGACAATTACATCAATGACCAATCCCAACAATCTTTCTAGTACACGAATCTTGTATGGTACAAGTAGAAGAGGTAAAAGAAATATTACAAGACATGTCAGTCTACTGAGAGACAAATAGAAGACTCATAGTCAAACGATTGTTTTGAAAAATATCATGGATGGTGAAGTGAGGGTAAAGAAACAATATGACCATGACCAATGATCGAGAGAAGGGTTCCATCAATCGTGTGAATGGATGCAGGGGAAAGGATATGTGTAAAACTACTAAAACATGAAGTGTCATTGGTCTATGAAAGGTATCTCAGAGTAAATAATTCAGGAGGGTAAACCTTCAGCCGATGTAAAAGATGAGCTTGCAGAGGCAGCAACCAACCAAACTTTTCAAGTAGGTCATGAGCTTCTGAAGCTAATCAGAAGAGAAATGTAGCTGTTGTGAAAGGCCTGATGAAGAAATGTAGAAGATGTGGAATCAGCTCTTTCAACATGTTCGAGTTGATGAAACGCATAAGATATGTCAATTGTAGCCTTCAGAGCCTTGCAGTTCATGGCACCTGTAGATCTTAGTGTCTTAAACAACGATTGAGTAAGGTTAAAGAAGGGGTAACTCCCAGAATAGCTTCACGTGATCAAGTGTGCTCTTCGTGCATGATACTTGATGTGTTAATGTTACCCCTTAAGGTTTCATCGCTCCAATCGGGGAATATGAAGAGAAAGGGGGAGAGGAAATCCAAGAGGGACTCTTGGCCAGCCCTAGGCTCCAAAACATTTCATTCCAAAATAACCAAAGATGCAAGATACAAGGGTTTGGGGGTACTAGAACCCCTCACCGGACAAAAGTATAAATATGCAAGAAATTCAAATTATAACTCGAGTAAATGATAAAACACCCCGCCTGGGGTATTAGCAATCACGCCGGTGTCTCCTCCGTGGCCCTCTTCCTCCTGGAGTAGACATGTCACACTATCAACGCCCCTTCGAACTCCGTGCCACCGTCCTTATCCGTAACAATTAACATAGAATGTGTTTAAGGGGGAGTCATGACCAATGTGAAGAGCACTCACCTGAGAGGACGATTATTAAGGCATGCAAGGGTATTTGTTTAGTCTCACATTGAGTATGTGAAAAATATGTTGGTGTAGAAATATCAAGTGGATTCTAATATCATTTTTTCCTTGTTCCTTTGACATTAGTTTTTTCTACTCCTCTCTGTAAGGGTTACTGTTGAAGCCAGGAAGACCCCGACTCCAAAATTCAGATCAATGTAGCCGGAGGCTACTCGCTCAGTAGTCCAACTAGACGGCTTGACTGGCAACGACGAAGAGGCTAGAACAGCAATAACAGGATCTCAGGTGCTGCGGCAGGGAGGTCCCACCACGTACCCAGAAGCTCAAAAGAGACTTCCCCTCCACAACCAAAGATGGCCGAGCAGGATACGAGGAAGGCACAAACTTGGCGAGTATCAAGAGTGACGGCCAAGGATGACGGGTCCAAGAATTCGAAAGTTGGGTTCCGAAAGCTCAGCAAAAGGTGTCAATCCAAGTACCCATGGGGTCCTATTTATAGGAAAACCAAGGGGGAGGGGGTCTTATTTATAGCCCAGCCCAACCCGGTGACTATGCGACATTTGAGGGGATCTCGCTTAGCTTCGGCAAGTATCGCCTATGGTCGCCCACCTTGGCGAGTATGAGGGGTTGCTCGCCTATACTTGCCTAGGCCTTCTACTGGTCCTACTGGTTGAGTTGTCTTGGATCTTTGACTCATGACTTCTGCTTTGACATTTGACTCTGACTTCAGCCTACGTGGCCTCGAATGGGTCCTACCCTCGGAGAATATGGGTTGTACGGTTACCATATCCAAATGAATTCAAAAGTCTAGCTTAAATGAGAAAAAAATGCACTTCATATATTTACGGAAACAAAATGTTAATAAAAATATATAAAAAAACCCGGGACATGAAGGTAGATATACCAATGATTCAGCGGGAACTCCAATTTCTTCAACCACTTCACGAATAATACCATTAAACATCTCTTGAGAAATCTTATCAATTAATGCTTCGTGGTCTGTTGAATTTTTCTTGGTTTGATGGGTTGAAATGCCAATTTCTTCAGGCTTCAAAATAAATAGAACCACAAACCCAGAATTAATAATTAGGATGAAAGAAGGGAATGTATAAAATAACAAGCCAATATATAAACACAACAATAATATTAACAACAAATGGTTAAGTCATTAGCTTTGGGTTAACAAGCACATGCTTCCTAAGAGATGTCATAAATATAATCCAGCTGATAAAAAGTTATAATAGTTGATATTCTTTAATTTCTAAAGAAAATAATCAGATATTACTAAATCATAAATATCCCACCTTTTTTTCATTAATGCTCATGAGTTAATGTTGAGAACGGACGTACCAGATCCTTGGAGCTACCAGGTCCTTGAAGTTCAATCATGCTCTTCAAGTCAACATAGTTTGAGGCAACTCAATGATGTCGACCAATATTGATACAGCTTGCAAGCATGCTTTAGGCTCTATTTGGTACTCAATTTTTTCTAAGGTGGAAATTTTTATTTACCTCACAAGAAAAATAGAAGTAATTGGGAAACCTCCATTTTAGAGCTCCGATGCAGTGGGAAAGGCTAAAAGCTCTATTTTTAGCTTCTCTTCCCACTGAAAGGGTGAGAACTTCAATTCTCGTTGAAGCTCCGTTTCTCACCAGAGCAACTGACACTGTTCTCTCAAATGGTATCTTAGTTGGAAGGAATCGGCAAAACATTAATTTAATGTTATTAGTAGGCCTTCTCCAACTTCGTGGTTGGTTGAGGATTCTAGAAGCAGCACCCATGATTGTGAGAGGCCCAAATGAAGGGAACACATAAAATGCTGCAATTATCAATATTTCTTGTTTTGCTTTGTTTATTTGGCTTCCATGGTAACTAAAAAGGAATATGTTACTACACCCGCAGGGCAGTGATATGCTGGAGGGGAAATTCATATGCAAGAAAGGATAGAAAAGGAGATAATTAAGAAATGTCACAGCTTTTTAATTAAAGTAATTAATATTGGACCCTTTTGTTAAAAGACAAGCTATCCTAAGATCACCGGGTGGTGACTATATCTCAAGGAGTGGCTGAAGGGACAAAAATAGGGTTTCCCTTATGTTGAATCAGATAAGAAGAAAGAAGAAACCTAAAAAGGTGAGTTCTTTCACAACATGGTATCAGAGGGGTTACGTTCCTCGGCGTCGTCGACCTGAAGGCTCGATTTGACCGTGGTTTTTGCTGCCCTCCGCTGCCGATCCAAGGCGCTCTTCCACTTCGTCTGCTCCCCCTCTTCGGGTATCTTCGACACTTCGCCGACCCTGAAAAAGATTTTCCCCGTCGATGAAGGCGTTCGTGGAAGGCTCGGTTGAAGCCAACGGAGTTTAGCCCCTGTCGAAGGAGTCGCATCAGAGGACGACGCCCCTGGCCGCATCAGAGGACAACGCCCCTGGCGCCGTCGCTTCGTCGCTGTTGTCGATCAATTCATGTTGTTGTTTCCTGTCGTCAACAAGTATTCCGTCGTCGAGTATTTCGTCGTCGGTTTCAAAGATTCTTTACGTTGACGAGTATTCCCGTCGACAAGTTTTCTGTCGACGATCCTTCCTGTCGACGAGTATTCCAGTCGACAATCATCTACTGTACAACCTTCTTTCCTGTCTTTTTCTCTATGCATTCTAGCTTTGGACATGGCCTTCATACTGTTGTTGTTGGCTGTTGTGGGCTGTTTCTACAGGTTATTCTCGCCCCCCCCCCCCCCCCCCCCCTCCAGTTGTTGGGGACCTAATGGAGGACAAACTAAAGGGTGTGAATATACCTGAAGGGGTTGCTGATCACTCTAGACACTATAGTGGGGGAAGTTCTAACATGGACTTCAGTCAGGGTGTGACTCACATCAAGCTGAATGGGAGAAACTATCTCCTACAGGCTCAATCTATGTGGATATTCATTAGGAGCCGTCGAAGACTTGAGTTTATCACTGGATCCAAGACGGCCCCAAGCAAGACTAACCCCTTGTATGAGGAATGGGAAGGTGAGAACCATACTGTGATTAATTGGCTTGTCAATTCTATGGAACCCAAGATTGCGAGTCAAATCCTTTTCTGTCAAACTGCTAAAGAAATGTGGGAGCTAATTGAACGGAATTATTCTAAAAAGAAAGACTTAGCAAGGATATATCAACTCCAAACTGAACAGATAACATGACAAGAATGAGTGATTTCGAGGAACTTATGCAACGAAGGGTGTTTGAAATGTTTTCTGGTCTTATTTTAGAGCTTGAATTTCAGAGAGTTCGGATGTTGGGAAGAGATTTTGTTTCTGATTTGGAGACTGTGGCCCACTATATTCGAGGGGAGGCGAGTCGTATAAACTCTCTTCGTACGAATGTTCATATTGGTCATGATAAATCTGCTCTTGTTGCTGAACAGAAGAAGTGACATTCAAGAAATATAAGACAAGAAGATAAGAGTAAGATGAAGTGTCTTCACTGTGTGAAGAAAGGACATGTGAAAGAGAAGTGTTGGGACTTACATCCTAACTTGGTTCCTCCAGGTTGGATTCTGGCACCGATGGAAAGTATGTGAGATCCTAAACTGTTATGTATAGCAATTTAGAGAACACTGGTTACCATCTGGCGGAAAATGAAAGTTTAACTAGAGAACTTAAGGCTCTGAAGGCTTGTGTTGTTGGTAGACCTCTTACTACAGACTTGTCTGGCATTGCTGCTCATGTTCAAACTACCTCTTTATCTACAATGGAGCCATCTTCTCCTTGGATCATTGACTCGGAAGCCTCCGACCATATGACAGGATCTTCTAGGGGTATTACTTCTGTTTCTCCTGCGTCTGGCAGTGTTAGACTTGCAGATGGATCTTCTGCTTCGGTGACTAGTAAAGGGATTATTCAACTCTCCCTCGATTTCCCTCAAATCTATTGTTGTTGTTCCTTCATTTCCTACAAACCTGCTTTATGTGAGCAGTTTAACTAAACAACTTAACTGTGCTATCACCTTTTTCTCTTCTCAGTGTGTTTTCCAGGATCTGGCGAGTGGGAAGACGATTGGTAGTGGACATGAGTCAGGTGGTGTGTATGTCATGGACAAGTCTTGCTTTTGGTGCTCAGAAATCTCCAAGTACTGATCGTTTGATGTTGTGGCATAAGAGATTTGGGCATGCTAGCTTGAATACCTTAAAGTCTGCTTTTCTGAGTTCTTTTGATGTTGCTAAATCTAACATTAATTGTAAATCGTGTGAATTTGGAAAACATTGTAGAACCAACTATGCTTCTAGCAGGAGTCGAAGTGTGAGGTGTTTTGAGTTGATACATTCTGATGTTTGGACATCTCATATTTGTTATGTGAATGAATTTCAGTATTTTGTTTCATGCATTGATGATTACTCACGTTTTACTTGGGTTTATCTTATGAAAAGGAAAAATGAGGTTTATGAAATATTTCAGCTATTTTATCACCATGTGCACACTCAGTTTGTGGCTAATATTAAAATTCTTAGGAGTGATAATGGAGATGAATATACAGGTAGTGAACTTCATAGGTTCTTGGGAGATCATGACATCATTTTCCAAACTTCCTGCCATGGGACCCCTCAACAGAATGGTGTGGCCGAAAGGAAGAACCGTCATATAATTGAAACTACTCGTTGCTTATTGCAAGAGATGCACGTCCCTAAGGGACTGTGGGATGAAGGTGTTCTCAAGTCCGTCTACCTAATTAATAAGATGTCCAAATCTGCCATTATTTAACATTCCTCCTAAGATTTTTGGATGTGTTGCGTTGTTCATATTGTGGGTCCTCATAAAGATAAATTAGGCCCTCAAGCCATCAAATGTGTTTTTGTTGGATATGTTGCTAACCAAAAGGGGTATAAGTGTTGCTCACCCTCTCTCCGTAGAAGGTTTATATCTAAAGATGTTACTTTCTTCGAGCACACTCCATATTACTCCGATGAAGGCAAAATTGTTACTTATCAGGAGAAATCTGAAGAGGAGAGTGATATGATGCCACCCTTACCTGCCCTTGTCGATGTTCTTACTCCTAGTAGCTTGGATGTTCCGGTTAGAAAGGAAGTTCCCACCAATGATCTACGTGTTGATAAAAGAAGAAAGAACCTACAAGTCTACCAGAGAAGAAAAACAGAACTATTGGGCAAGAATGTCATACTAGCACCACTTATGAGACCACATCACCTATCCAACTTCATAGTGGTCATACTAGATATCCAATTGATAAATATGTTAGGTATCGCTCTATCTCTCATTCCTTGAAATCTTATCTTGCATCAATTTCCTATATTTCTATTCCTGACAGCTTTTCAGAAGCTAACTTGAATTCCCACTGGATGAAGGCTATGAAGGAGGAGAAGGATGCTCTCCAACGTCAAAAGACTTGGGAAATTGTCCCTATTCCGCATGGGTGTCATCCTGTCGGGTGTAAATGAATATATACTACTAAATATCTTCAAGATGGGGCTCTTGATAGATATAAAGCAAGATTAGTTGCTAAAGGCTTTACGCAGATTGATGGGAATTGACTTCCAAGAGATGTTTGCTCCCATTGCTAAACTAAATCCTGTTAGAATTTTTCTATCTATTGCGGCCCATAAGTCTTGGTCCTTACACCAGCTTGATGTAAAAAATGTCTTTTTCCACGGTGAATTGAAGGAGGAAATCTACATGACTCCTCCATCGGGCATGTACATTCCTAAAGGACATGGGTGTCGTCTTAAGAAAGCCTTGTATGGCCTTAAACAATTACCCCGAGCCTGATTTGCAAAGCTAAGTGACAAACTCCTGAGTTTAGATTTCTCTCGTTGTACGTCTGATCACTCAGTCTTTGTCTACAGGAAGGAGGAATTTACCACTATTCTTATTGTATATGTGGATGATATCATTATTACAGGAACTGATGACCATCACATTAGTCTTGTAAAAGGGGAATTGACATCTGCCTTTGAAATCAAAGATTTTGGTCTTCTTCGATATTTTCTTGGGATTAAGATTGCTCGATCTGCCGAAAAAATCATGATCTCCTAGCGCAAATATATCTTAAATCTTCTCAGTGAAATTGGATATTTGGGAGTAAAACCTGTAGAGAGCCCTGTGGATCCTAATTATGATATTCACAAGGATAATTCTCCAGATCTTGAGAGAAAGATGGAATTTCAACGCATCGTGGGAAAATTGATTTATCTGACTATTACCAGACCCGATATCTCCTTTGTTGTTGGTTTAGTTAGTCAATTCATGCATAGTCCTAAAGTTCATCATTATCAAGTTCTTCGGATTCTTAAATACTTACAATTGGACCCCGGAAAAGGCATTATCTATCAAGATCATGATCATCTTAAGGTTCACGGGTACTGCGATGCTGATTTGGCTGGTTTCTCCTCTGACAGAAGATCTACAAGTGGATATTCTATCTTTGTCGATGGAAATCTTATTTCTTGGAGGAGTAAGAAACAAAATGTGGTTGCTAGTTCCTCTACTGAAGTCGAATATCGTGGCATTGTCGTCACTATATGTGAATTGATTTGGGTTAAATCTATTTTGGGAGAAATGAGCTTCCCTGTCCTAGAGGCCATGCACCTACACTGTGATAATCAAGTTGTCATTGCCAACAACCCTGTCTTCCATGAGAGGACAAAACACATTGAAATTGATTGCCACTTTGTGCGGGAAAAAAAATCAGGATCAAACCATTACTACTGTGTTTGTGCCATCTGGAGATCAACTTGTTGATATGCTCACCAAAGCTGTTTCTGGCAAATCTCTTCAATCATACTCTCAGGCTTGGAATGCTGGATGCTTATGATGTTAGCTTGAGGGGGGTGTTAAAAGACAAGCTATCCTACGGTCACCGGGTGGTGACTGTATCTCAAGGAGTGGATGAAGGGACACAAATAGGGTTTCCCTGCTGTTGAATCAAATACGAAGAAAGAAGAAACCTAAAAAGGTGAGTTCTCTCGCAACACCTTTTATACAAGAAAAATGGAAAATATGACTTCTAACCAAACTTTTAAACATTGCCCTTTTCATCAAACGGGGAAACTATGGAGCGGCTTTAAAATTTTCTTCTTCTATTTATATATTTGCTCATGTTTATGTCATTATGCCTACTGAATTGGAAAAATCGATCCCTTTATTCTCTCCAGTTTTTTAAATTGATGCAAAGCTCAATAATGTATTTGACCTGTTATCCATAGCATTTTTCGATGTCTACTTGAACTGGTGAGCTTCTGTTGAGATGCATGACTTGATACAAGTGAAACAGTGACTGGACTTGTGTGGCTATTATAACAGAATTGGTTAATTATAACAGAATTGATCAAGGCCGCGCAAGGATTGAGCGTAGCCCGCTAGCAGCATCATGCGCAAGGATTGAGCGTACCCCGCTAGCAGCAGCAGCGCTATTTTTATTATTTCAGTACTATGACCTTGTATGGCCTATTTGAAGGATGAAAGAATAAAAAGCATAAATCAATTATTATTATCAAAACATTCCTCCCTCTCTCTCTCCTTTCTCTCTCTCTCTCTCTCTCTCTCGTTCCAATTCGCACAACCTGACTAGGGCACGCACCACGCCCTTCCCTCTCCGCAACCGACGCTTCCGTCGACCATTCTGCAAGCCAAAGCTCATTTTCAAGCCTCCCTCTCTCTCTCTCTCCTTCTCTCCGTTATCTCCTAGGTTCCTGGGGTTCAAAGAGGGGAAACTCTGACCTCTTCCACGACTTCACACTCGCTAGGCTGCATATGAGATCCCAATAGGGGGTTCGTATCAACTTGGTATCAGACATGGTGCTTTGGGCTGCCTCTTTGCAGCAACCCAATTGGAGACATTGTCTCCCTCAAACAAACGAAGTTCATCGATGACTAGTTGGAGAATTTTATTTTTGTTCGCACAATCCCCATTCAATCCCCAGAGCACCATGTCCCATATATACAACAATCCTCCATGAGCGTCTACATCTGGACGTGGAGTTTCAGACATAAGAGAATCTCACCATCGCCATGAGCGTTGTGTCGGTATGCGAAAAGCGCTTTTTGATGGATTGACCATACAGCGGTTGCCATGGAGGAGAAGAGCGTCCGGGGAATATAGTACCCCAGCACACCAGCCCAACAGTGCACCCATCAAAGGCAAGGAGGATGACTGACCATAGGCTATTCGTCGTCTGTCGACTCAAGAGACGGTCGATAGCAGGGCAAAGGGCATTTGTTTTAACTGCGACAAGTCATACACTCACAGTCACAAGTGCAAACGCCTCTTTTGGCTAGAGAATGATGACCCCTCTAATGACAAGGAGGGGGCGTCCTAGGGGATCCTGAGATTTCACTCCACGCCATAACGGAGTTGCATTCACGTGAGACCATTCAGATATGGATTATCGTCGTGGATCATCCGTTGGTAGCTCTTATGGATATACAACTTCATCGTCGAGCATGTCACTCAACGCCTTCAGCTTCATGTGACCAGCCAAACCCGCCTCAATGTGGCAGTGACCAATGGGAGCACGATGGAGGGCCCAGGGATTTCCCATCGCTCGAATGATTTTCTAGTAATTTTCCTCTGGGGATTTGAGGTTGTATTGGTAGCCTGATGGTTGGACACCTTGGGTCCCTTGGCATGAGACTTGATCACCTCACTATGACATGACAACAGAGCCTCGAGAACATTGAGTGGCAGGGATGCTCTGCGGGGACTTCTGTACAGACCTTTTACTTGACGATATGAGATGCAGCTCGCACGGGCCTAGTTCACCTGTTGCGGGAGTATAGTGACACCTTGGTTCCCACCGTGGGACTGCCCCCATCTCGGGCACCAAAACAACTGCATCTGCCTACTTCCAAACACGACGCATGTGGTTCCAAACACGACGCCTGGCGTTGGCCTTGTTGGATGAGCTTCATGGCGCTCGTTTCTTCTCCAAGCTAGATCTATGCTCGGGATACCATCAGATGCACATGGCCCCAAACGAAGTGGAGAAGACCGTCATCCAGACCCATCACATGTATTTTGAGTTCCTAGTGATGCCCTTCAGGCATACAAATGCACCATCTACCTTCCAAGAGCTGATGAATAAGGTATTCCAAGTCCTTTTGCGCCAATATCTACTTGTTTTCTTAGACTATATTTTGGTGTATAGCAAGATCTGGGAGGAGCACCTCGAGCACCTGCACATCATTCTTCACCTCATCAGACAACACTAGTTAGTTCTGAAGCGGGTCAAATGCTCCTTCAGGACAAATTGGGTGACATACTTGGGCTATGTAATGCACAACACACAGGTCTCGGCAAACCCTGAAAAGATTCAAGAGGTGACCACATGACAAGTTACTCAATCGGCAAGAAACTATTGTGGAGCTTCGTGCCTTCTTAGGCCTCACAAGAAACTACTGTCATTTCAACCAGGCTACAACATGATTGTGGAGCCCTTGGTTGCACAGCTGAAAAAGAACTCAATTATATGAGGAGAAGCAACCATGGGAGCCTTCAAGGCCCTCCAACATGCCTTGATCACCTCCATTTTTCTTTGCTTGCCCGATTTCACTTAGGAGTTTCAGGAGGAGCGTGACGCTTCAGGGGTGGGGGTGCGGCGTGGTACTACAGAAGGGCATTTGATCACTTATTTCAGTCAGAAGACGGTCATACACCACCAAAATCTTCCAGCTTATGAGCAGACAATGATCGGCTTGGCCAAGGCCATATAACAATGACACACGTACCTCTAGGGGCATACGTTCTTGATTTGGCTGATCATTTCAACTTGAAGTATCTCCTTGAGCAGCACCTTTGTACCTCCCCTCAACAGCAATGGGTTAGCAAACTGTTGGGTTTGATTTCTCAGTCGAGTACAAGGCCAACGCCTTGAACCATGTCACAGATGCATTGTCCCAACGGGATCATCTGAGAGACTCTCTTAGCCATATCTCAGTCCACCTTCAAGCTCACTAGACTTAGCCAGAAGATATATAGCTTATCTACACACTTGGAGCTCAATCGACGTATTAGGGAAGGGCAAAATCTCCCATGCTGGACCATGAAGGATGACTTCATTTGTATAAGGGGCGAGTATGGCTAATCCACCGCTCCCTCCTACTCCCTCCACCATTGATCCTCCCACTCTCATTTCCAGTGCATCATCTCACTGACGCTCCTCCTAACCCCGCGTCTCCTGCCTATGTCGATTGGGACGCCAATGATGCTTTTGTTCGCAACTGTCTTGCAAACAATCTTTATGATGCATGTTTGCCCATCATCCGTCGTGATGACACTGTGAAGGCGGCATGACATCGCTGCCCTTCACTCTAAGGGTGGCAAAACCTCTAGCATCTACACCCTCTATTCAGATCTCTTCACTCAGCCAACACTCTCTCCAGATGTTGTGTATCAGACAGTTCAATCTCTCGGTGCAAAACTTCTCCAGCATCGACCATTTTATGTTGACCTTGCCACACAGTAGAGACATTTTCAAAAACTCCTTGTGGTTTGATATCTTATTCGTCTTCCAGATTCCTACGAGATGATTCGTCAACAGATCTTAGAAAAATCTGACACTCCCACCTTGGATCCAACTGCCGCTCGCATCTCTACTATTACCAACCTTTTGCAGCGACCTCCGATTGTGACCCTTTCGCCCTCTAACAATTTTGCTCATGCGGCCAATAGTGGAGCTTATCGTGGATGTAAAGGGTGCACCGGGGGTCGTGGAGGACCTCGCCCTCTTTGCTCCCATTGTGGACAGCTTGGTCATCTTGATGAGAAGTGTTTTGTGAAGCATCCTCACCTCCGTCCTCAGGCCCATGTTAGTACAACTGAGCTTAAGCCTTCTGCCTCCACGTCCACCCAGCCACCCAAGACCAGAGGCTAGTTCTCTTCGGCAGATATTGAGGCTCTCATCAATGCCTCCAAGCAATCTGCCTTCATTGGCACTTTTTCAGGTAGCATCATGTTGCTACTCAAGGTAAGTGTCTCATCGACTCCGGTGCCACCAATCATATGATTGGAAATTATCGTCTTCTGTCACCTTGAGAAGCATAACGGTTACCGCCGGTCTTTGTGGTTGATGGCTCTTCGGCTCCAGTTTGTGGATCTGTAGTTGTGATTATCGCCTCTCTTCTCAAGTTGGACGGCACTCTCGTTGTCCCAAATTTTCTTGCAATTTGTTATTTGTCAGTGCTCTTTCACGACAATTGGAATGTTTTATCTCATTTTTTCCTATTGCATGTTATTTTCAGGACATTCAATCACAGAGGACGATTGTAGTTGAGGCAAAACGCAGCGGTCTCTACTACCTCAATGATCTTCTCACTTTTTCTGCATTTGTCGCCTTCACTTCTCTACCTTAATGGCATCATTGTCTTGGTCATCCTCTGCTACATCTCCACCAGCTTCTGTCATCTTTCACAGACACCACATTCGAATATGAGATTTGCAAATATGACAAGCATCATTGTACTACGTCCCCTCCTAAACTCTATAAAAGTTATGTTCGTCCTTTTGACCGTGTCCATTCGAATATTTGGGGTCCTAGTCCCACCACATTTATTGATGGAGGAAATATGTATTTTGTAACTTTTATTGATGATTTCTCTAGATGTACTTAAGTGTCTCTTTTGAAAGAACACTCTGAACTTTTTTCTGTTTTTTATAATAAATTCGCACTCAGTTCGATTTACCTTTAAAAATTATTCTGAGCAATAATGTGAAGGAATACATGAGCCAGCAACTCTCATCTTTTTGCACCACCAACGGTATTATTCATCAGAGCAGTTGTGTTTGTATGTCCCAACAAAATGGAGTGGTGGAAAGAAAAAATCGGCCATCTCCTCGATGTTTCTCAGACGCCTCTGTGTCAGATGAATGTTCCCCGCTCCTACTGGGGTCATGCGATTCTCATCTCTTATTTTCTCATCAACCGTCTACCTTCTTCTACTCTTTAGGGTAAGCCACCTTTTTCTTTTCTATATCCGGCTGGCAAACATTTCCCCCTCATTCTGCGTGTGTATGGTTGTACTACTTTCGTCCACACTCATGCATCTGGTCGCGATAAACTCTCTGTTGACGCCAACAAATGTATCTTCGCGGGGTACTCTCCAACTCAGAAGGGATATCGTTGTTTCGACCCTATCTCCAAACGTCAATAAATTTTTCTCTTGACATCACGGTATCTTGATTGTTGTCCCTACGCCATATGACACTGTTGTCCGTTGTTGGGTCTTTGTCATCAAGTTTCTCCCATATGACACTGTGGATCGATAGAAGAATTGTCTAATTGTCAAGGGGTTCACCCAAATGTATATGTTGATTTCTTTGACACCTTTTCTGCAGTTGCCCGTATCAATACTATTCGGGTCCTCTTCTCAGTTGTTATCAACCGAAATTAGCAAATGTCTTAACTTGATGTCAAAAATGTCTTCCTCTATGGTGATTTTTACACGAAAAAGTCTATATATAGCAACCTCCTGGTCATGCTATACTGGATATATACGTGGACGACATTCTTCTTACCGGAGATGACACCTCTGGAATAGAAAAAACAATGGAATATCTTCGGGAATATTTTGTTACTAAATATATGCGTCCTCCAAGATATTTATTGGGAATTGTATTGCGACTTGAGAGACACAATAACTCTATAGTTCTCTCCCAACACAAGTATGCCCTACATCTACTCAACTAAACTGGTTTTCTTGACACAAAACCTACTTAGAATCCTATGTCTATGAGTGCTGAAAAACTTTGGGATAAGAAGCCCCCTCTTCTACAAAACATTATTCGGTATAGGCGTCTAGTCAGTAAACTCATTTATCTTGATGTAACCAAACCTGACATCTCCTATGTTGTTGGAGAGTCAGTCAATTCATGCAGACTCCCATAGAGTATCATCTGGAAGCTACTTTAAAATATTAGAATACATCAAAGGGACTCTAAGAAAAAGACTGTTGTTTCAAGAAATAATTATTTATAATTTGAAGCTACTTTGAAGTATATTGTGATGCAATTTATGCAGATGATAAAGAAGATCAAAAATCAACTTCTAGATTTTGCACGTATGTTGGAGGAAATCTGATCACTTGGAAAAGCAAGAAACAAGCAGTAGTGTCCAGGTCAAGTACAGAAGTTGAAGACATAAGTATGACTCTGACTGCTTATGAGTTAAAGTGGTTGAGAATACTTCTAAAAGACTTGGGAGAAATCTACGATTATACTTTACCAATGTTTTGTGATAACAAAGTTGTATCTATATATCTAAAATCCAGTGTTACATAAAAGAACAAAACATATTGAATTTGATTGTCATTTCATCAGAAAATAAGTTATCAAAAAACAAATATGCACTCCTTTTGTTTCTTCAGATCAAGAGTTGGCCGACGTCTTCATCAAACCAGTTTCTTCATCTTTTTTGGATATTTGTATCAAGCTGGGAATGATGGATATATATACTCTAGCTTGAGGAGTGCTAAAAGCCCATTAAGGGGCCCATTATACATTTTTTCTCTCCATTGTATTTAGTCTCACATCTCCTATTGTAATTTCACCCTCCTCTATTCTATATAAAGAAGGGAGCTTTCATGTAATAAGTTAGATTCTTTGGAATAATAATTATTTATATTTTAAACTCTCACAAATATGATGATTTAGTATTTTCTTATACTTGAGATTGTTGGATGCAATAAGAGAAGTTCAAATCAAATTGTTTCTCTAATATATCATGTATTGTGAATATTTAAGTATTGACTATCACTTGCTACGTGTATATCATCAGTTACTTCACTTACCACTAAACTTGCTATTTCCATGATGGAGCCCCCCATGCATAATCGCACCTCTGTGCATAACAATTGTTGCTCCAAAGAGAAAACAATATAGAATTTAACAAACTTTTTAGACACAAAAATAGTTGAAGGATGTTCAATGAGTTTGCTTAGGTAATTATGACGTTTGAATATATTATTATTGGTCTTATGACTTAGTCAAACAAAGGTGCCTCTAAACTAGAAAAAAATCATTTTTTAAAAGAATATCAGTTATAATTATTACAACATTCTTTTATTAACATTTTCTATTCTAGACGCAAGAGGTAAGAAAATACTACTAAATAATGCACTTTGGAAGCTCCATAAAATGAAATAGTTCTATAAAATTACCTATCAAGTGTACATATTATATATACCTCACATTTGTTATCCTTTATTCTATAACTTTGCAAGTTAATTTCAGTGGGAGAAAAGGTAAACTGAATACAAGGAAATGGATTTGAGTATGCACATTTTGTATTCGTGAGTACAATAAACGGTTTTTAACAAAATGATATGAGAATAAGGGCAGCCAGGTGCACAAAGCATCCCCGCAGCGAGGCCCCGGGGAAGGGTCCCACCACAAGGGCGAAATGTAGGCAAACCTTACCCTGCATTTTTGCAAGAGGAAGCTTCCAGGACTCAAACCCGTGACTTCAAGGTCACACGGCAACACCTCAACACGGTGCGCCAAGGCTCCCCTTCTACAAAATGATATGAGAATACTAAAAAAAATTGCACTGAATGAAAATTTTGAAAATGAACAAATTAGAGAGAAGGCAAAGTATGTATAAGCAAATGAGAAAAGGATATATATTAAAATGGCAAAAAAATTTATACAAAAACAAATAAAGACAATACCCGATCATCATTTGCACGACGATCGAGCATTATTATCGCGCACACTGCCCATGTGTTGAGGGGGTTGTACTCGACCACTACATTTTGTTGGAAATATCGAGTCAATGTCGGTCTATTGGAGTCTTTAGGTATATTTGGGTTTTGTCCCACATTGTAGTTTTTACTTTTAAGAGTCCATGTAAGTCCTATATAATCCCCCCTTGTGGGATGAATAAATCAATCAAGTATTTTCTTTTTCCTGCTTCAACATGGTATCAGAGCAAGAAGTTGACTCTGGGAATTTTTTGTTGCCCTAATTTATTGGGACGTAAACTTCCCAGCCTCCAATTTGATTTCCGCCTCTCTTCCTCTCGTTTCGTCACGTCACTACGCAGCTGAAGAGCCCGTCGAGCAGATCCGTTCCTGCTCCCATCGACGGAGTCGTCATTTGATTCCATCGACGGAAGTGGCCTTCTATCCCCTCAACGAGGCATTCTTTCTATGCTAATCCCGTGTCCTTCTCGACGCTACCGTCTTCGTCTCTCGATACTGTCTCTAGAGGGAGCAGCATCTGCGCTCAATCCGGTCGCTGGAGGGAGCATTATCCCCTCCTCGCTCTCGTCGACAAAGGGCGCGACTTCTGCCTTCGTTCGCGTCGATGGTGGGAGAGCCCTTCCTCGCCAGCAACTGCTTCTATTCGGCTCCCGTTCTCAATCAACGAATCAAGCCATTCCTCGTCAGCAACTGATTGCGTCCGGCTTTCCGCACTCGATCTCCTTCTCGTCCGACTGCTGCCAGCGGGAGTAGATCTTCTCGTCGATTATGCTGCGCCCCACCATTTCCAGATCCCGTCGAGCTTCTCGACGCTGCTGTTTTTTTTCTCTCGTCGACGGGGTGGGTGCGGCCCCTAATTATGTCATCGTCCAGCTTTGCTGCTTACATCGACTGGTCCAGTCGAGCCTCTCTTCAATCCCGACTGCAAATTCAGTGTCTGCTGCTTCTGCTCCGAACATTTCCTGTCGCTGCACCTTTGGTTTCCATCAGTTCCAGTAGATTCCTCCCCTTCTGGGTGCTGATTTTACTCGCCGATAATGATGCTTTGTGGTAGTTTTTGTCGTCTTTATGTGTCTCTTTATTGTCTTGTTGATTTGTATTTGTTTATGGTCGTGTTTTGCCTATATGCGTGTGTTATCCACGTGAGGGGGAGTGGTGGGATGAAGGCGACTCGGATGATCTTTCCCGACTTTTCGCATTCGTTCTACACGGCCTCCAGGCTTATGTCATATGTGTCTCCCCATGTTTATTTCGATTGGTCGTGTGTTGGGGACGTGATTGATGTTGGTGTTTTAATCTCACCGAGTTGTGTCGCGTGGGACCATGTCGTGTGGGACTGTGACGTGTGGGACCGCTCTTGTGCGGATGTATCCCCGACAGATTATCCCCGGCGGATTATCCCCGGTTGCTCGAGTGATGATTTGCACCTCATTTTTCGTTCTTTTTTTTCGCATGTTGTGTGTAGTTGATGTTGGTTGACCGGTTTCAAGCGAGTTCACGTCGTGTGTGGATCCTGCGTCGTGAGTGGATCAGCGTCGTGTGTGACTATGTCCCCGGCTTGATTCCCCGGTTTGGAATTTCCCCCGGTGTCTCGTCTGACGTTTTGTCCCGCATCGCCTACCTCCATTGCCGTTATTATGTTGTCCAAGTTGAAGGTTCCCCCTTCAGCTTGAGGGGAAGTGTTGGAAATATCGAGTCAATGTCGGTCTATTAGAGTCTTTAGGTATATTTGAGTTTTGTCCCACATTGTAGTTTTTACTTTTAAGAGTCCATGTAAGTCCTATATAATCCCCCCTTGTGGGATGAATAAATCAATCAAGTATTTTCTTTTTCCTGTTTCAACACATTTATATTTTATATTTTTATGTTAGCCCTTGCATTATGTTATATTAGAGAGATTAAAATAAAATGACTGAGATTATTTTGATGGTCCTAATTGAGACAATAAGCAATGGCTTAAATTGTTTTGATGGTCCCATGTTTTGGTCATGGCTGAGATAGTTTTGATGGTCCCATGCTTTTTTTTATAATATATAGATTATAAGAACATATGGATACCTCTGAATGACCTCCAGGAAAAACAAAGTAACCTGGAAATTCTCCTATATTGTGGCTTCTTTGCAAGACAAGTACCCTTTTATCAGCTGTTTCAACAATAGCTCCATTACCCAAGGGACTAGCTGTGTGTTGACACTTTATGGGATCGTCTGCAGATAATTAAGAAGTATAAGGGTAATTCTAGGATCCATGAACCAAATAAGCATTCACATAAACTGATTCGTAGCTTAAAAAAGACCCACAGCAAGAAAATTTGCAATCTTAATTTACCGATTTGTGTGATGTACAAAATGTGAAGAAATATGCAATACAGCAGGTCATTTCTTGAAGAACAAATGCTTCGTAAGAAACAATGACGAAAATTTAGCACATTTTCTCACTTGAATGAACGCTGTATAGTTTCAACTAGAAGTAAATACTATATACAGCAGAGTCCAAATTTAAAATATTACCCCAGTCCACATTTTTTTCTTCTTGTAGAAGAACAATAAACAAGCCCATGTGTAAAGACCCTCTTTCTTGACCCATTAGGTGATTTTTCTCATGTATAGATTAGTCTCACAATTGGAGTTAAAATTTCACTCTTTCATCCTATAAATATGTGTACAAATACTTGTATTGTAAGTTACTATATAAAGTAAAAACAACTTTGAGCTTCATATTTCACTTTTCTACATAGTATCAAAGCGACACGATTCCTGACGTTATTCTCTCGATGATTGAGCTCCCGCTCTCGCCAATTGGAAAAACATTTTTCTGCAGGTTCAACCAACTTCTACGCAGGACTCGCCGACCACCTATTCAAGCTCGCCAATTTTTGTCCATCTGCTTGGGTCCGAATTAACTAGCCCCTCACCGCCTTTTATAGACCCCCTCGCCTGGTGCAGAACTCGCTGCATTGTCATCGTCTGGTGTTGAACTTGCTGCTCCTTCCTCCTTCGCCGCTTGCTGGCCTCGACGATTTCCATCTCCCGTATTTGCAGACACCAGCGCTTTCAGTGTCTCCCAGCTCTCCGCTCCCGGTACTAGCAGCCTTACTGATTTCGAGCTCATTATCTCCTCTCGTGGATGGACTCGTTGATTCCTCCACCCACAGAACTAATCGCTCACTCCAGTCGCTGAAGTAATAAAAACTTTGAGCTTTGTATTTCACTTTTCTACATGGATTCAACACCAGCCTCCTACCCAACGGGCTCAGAAGGAAGTTGTGGGCATCGCATTAATGATGGCAAGGTTACCACCACACCTATACAGTGTCCGGGCCAACATCTTATCCTCTCCCACTATTCCTACTCTCTCTGATGTTTGCTCCATGATTCTAAAGGTGACTCCAGCCACTGAGGTCTCCTTGACTCCCTCTCCTGCTTTGCTTCACCACTCTGTTGAAGCTCGACTTGCATCTACTGGGTCTCATGAAAGTCGTAATGGGTCTCGTGGAAGTCGCAATGGGTCTCGTGGCGGTGGGCGTGATGGTCGCACCCCTTTCAGGGGACAAAGCACTCACATGTATACCCTGAACTGTGGTCGGGCAAATCATACTAAAGCTACCTGTTATCGGAAACATGGGTTCCCGCAGCCGCTCCCTCCCCATGCCTCTCCAGCGGTGGATGCTCCCAGCACGTCCCGCACTGAAACTGACACCCCGCGGGAGGATCTCCGACAACTATGGGGGCTGGTTACTCGTACCCCGGACTCGATTGCCTCTTCCTAAAATGAAGGCATATCTTGTCTTTCTCATAGCTCCTCCTGAGTAGTCGACTTCGGGGCCAAAAATCACATTACTTCGCATAAACCTTCTCAGTACACAAATACTGTTACTCCCAAATTTATCATTGTTGCCAATGGAGCTACCATACCTATTTGCGGATCAGGCGATACTCCTCAGTCTCCATCCATTTCTCTATGTTTTGTACTTCATGTCCCTGACTCACAATTTAATCTTTTCTTTGTCAGTCAACTTACTCATGATCATGACTGCTCAATCACCTTTTCCTCTTCTTCCTTCGTGGGGTGGGATCGACGGACGCGAAATATCATTGGTAGAGGATGGCTGTAAAATGGGATCTACACTCTGGACCTTCCCATCACGGTTCTCTCCTTTATCACTTATGTTAATTGGCACCAGTGTTTTGGTCATGCTCCTCTTCCTAGCCTGCAGAAAACTCTTCCTGATTTTTCTTTTTCTGAATTTACATGTGAATCATGTATTCACGGGAAACAATATTGCTCTATATTCTCCCCTCATTGTACTAGGAGCTCTATTCCCTTTAATTTTGTTCATTCAGTCATTTGGAGCCCTTATAAAACTGCTAGTTTGTCTAGAAATTGTTACTTTCTTACGTTTATTATTGAAGATCATTATCCTATGATATGGTTGTATTTATTCCACAACCGTTATGAATTACTACGTGTTTTTCATGCCATCGCTGAGAGTCATACTCAATTCTCGCGCTAAAATAAAATACTTTGAACCGATAATGCGCATTAATATACGAGTCCCAAATTCCATGAAACTTGTAATACGGTGGGTATTATCAACCAAATATCTTGTGCATATACACCAAAACAAAATAGTGTGGCCGAGCGGAAAGAATCGTCACCTCCTCGAGGTTGCCCGTTCCCTTATGTTTTAAATGCAGGTCCCCAAGATCTATTGGCACTTTGTAGTCTCCACTGCATGTTATTTAACTAATCGCATGCCCTCGTTCATTCTAAACTTTGCTACGTCATTCTTCATCCCCTTTCCTCCAACACCTCTTCCCCTTGACTCCTCGTGTCTTAAGAAGTGTTTCTTTGTCCATCATCTTGGCCTTGTGATGGACAAACTAGCCCCACACACTACCAAGTATACGTTTGTTGGGTACTCTCGTACACAGAAGAGCTATGTGTGTTACTCTTAGACTGATCGGAAAATGGTCACATCCGCTGATGTCACCTTCCTCAAAGAGCAACCCTTATACTCATGATAACTTTCCCCCTACTATCCCACATCCTACCATCCCTATCAACAACACAACAACTCCCCTGCTCCCAACACCACCTCCCGTTCTCCCAACACCACCACCTCCTCCTCTCTATGTGTACACTCTACGGCTCCCCCCAGGATGCAGTCCCTTCTACTGTCACGCCTCTCTCTCATTAGTTCACATTTCACTGTTTATCTCCAAAACTTCACAGGTTTGTCACTTCCTTGTCTTTCACCTCCTCTTCTGTGCAAGAAGCTCTTCAGCATCTGGGGTGGTGGGCCGCAATGGATGGGGAAATAGCTACCCTCTAGGCTAATCAATCATGAGATTATGTCTCTATTCCTCCTTGCCAATCCCGTGTGGGATGTAAATGGGTCTTTACTATGAAGCATCATCATGATGGGACAGTTGAGCGCCTCAAAGCCCGTCTTGTGGCTCACAGTTTCACTCGACAATATAGCCTCAAATATGTGTTCTCTCCAGTCGCTAAGTTGAATACGGTACGGGTATTGATCTCCTTGGTCGTTCATCATCATTAGCAGTCACATCAACTTGATATTAAGAGTGCATTTCTTAATGGCGATCTAGCAGAGACTATCTACATGCAGCAACCTCCTGGTTATGAAATCACGGTGGAGTCTCTTTTTTGTCACCTTAAGAAATTTATCTATGGCCTCAAGTAGTCCCCTCTGGCTTGGTTCGACAAGTTCAATCAGGTCGTTCGGGATTTTGGCTTCACTCGGAGCTCGTAGACTTCTCCTTATTTACTCGTCGCCGCCCAACAGGCACGGTGATACTTCTTGTCTATGTTGATGATATTCTCATGACAGGTGATGATCTGAACGGTATATCTATGATCAAGAAGCACTTAGCCTCACATTTTCAGACCAAAGATTTGGGTCGGCTCCGATTTTTTTGGGTATGGAGATAACTCATCGACTTGATGGACTCATTTTATCTGAACGGAAGTATTGTCTCGATATTCTTCACGATGCAGGCTACTCAGGTTGCAAGATTGCTGACATACCAATGGAAGCATGCTCCTCGGATATCTCACCTCAAAGTTGTCGAGCAAAATCGTTCGGTATCTAAAGAATTATACGGGACAAGGCCTTGTATATAAGACCTCATATTCTCTCTCAATAATTGGCTATTCTGATGCAGATTATGTTGACTTCCCGATGATCGTTGGTCTACGAGTGGCTACTGCATATATTTTGGAGGACACCTGATCACTTGGCGAAACAAGAAGCAGATGATGGTGGCACGCTCCTCTGCGTAGGCTGAGTATCGTTCGATGATGCCCGTTGTTTCTGAACTCACATAGTTCGAAAATCTTCTTACTGATCTTGGTGTAAAGCTCCCCTCTTCGAACGTCATCTACTGTGATAGTCAAGATCTCATCCATAACACTAAAAATCTCATTTTTTATGGACGTACCAAGCATACGGAAGTCGATTATCATTTCATCCGGCAAAAAATTCAACTTTGCAAACTTGATTTGCGACATGTATCTGCTGTCGAGCAAATTTTTGATGTCCTCACCAAGGTCTTATTGCACCCCCTATACCGACAATTCGTTAGCAAGCTTGGCGCCTACAATTTGTGTGCTGAGGGGGCGTGTAGAAGAACTATAAATAAGACCATGTAAAGGCCCTCTTTCTTGGCCCATTAGGTAATTTTTTCATGTATAGATTAGTCTCACATCTTGGTTTGGAGTTGAGATTTCACTCATCCATCCTATAAATATGTGTACAAATACTTGTATTGTAAGTTGATATATGAAGTAACAAAACTTCGAGCTTCGTATTTACTTTTCTACATTTCTCAACAATCAAGATAACTCCACGTTCATCACTGAGGCTGCCCGCACGAAAACACTTCAATACATTTGGCCACTAAATGTAGCAACCTTTGACATGCAAAAATCCTTATTATATGCCAAATATATAATTTAGCATACTGAGAATCAAACACTAAGCTTTAAAAGTTATTAATTCAACTCAAATAAAGACACCATACAGATACGTGTGGCAATATGACTAGCTATTTGATAAACGAAAGAAGTATGCACATTTTAACAAGTAAATATTACCTTCTGAGGGAACAAGAAACTTCACCCATAGAGGACTCAAATTTGTGCCAACAAACGTCCTGATTGATAAATAAACTTTAGTAAAGCATTTTTGATGCAACTATCATAGCAACATTTCCAAGGATTTTGTCAGCCGGAGAAAATCAGGAGGTAGAAATCCTTATTAAATACTGCTACAAAGTATCCAATCTACTTGATACTTTCTTTACATTTAATTGTCGAAATTAACAATAGACAATTCATCTGATCCACTCGCCTTGAACTATGAAATAAAGTGTTCATTGACAGGTTAGTGGAGCGTTTACATGTACACTCAAAATATGGAAGTAACCGTGTTTACAAATTAAGTATGCAAATTCATTGACAGTTTAGTGGAGCATTTGCATGTAGACTCAACTATGGAAGTAAAAATGTAGATTTGTACAGATCAAGTATACAAAATCAATGACAGGTTAGTGGAGCTTTTACATGACTCAAATACGGAAGTAACAGTTTTGTGGAGCATTTACATGTGGACTCAAAATATAGAAGTGACAATGTAGATTTGTAACATCCCATGTTTCTTACATCCAAACCATGAATTCTTCCCCATCTTAGGCAGCATGATACTTGATGCAGGACGGCGCGTAGGGTTTGCGCGCCTGTCGGCTATTTCTAGGAAACCCTAAATGCGTGCAATTAAAAATTGAAATTTGAGCGAGCGTTGCACGAACTTTAAGAAATTAAGCAACTATGTTTTATAAAGCACAAAATTACTATTTTGTTTTACAAATTGAATTTTCTTGAAATATGGTTCAATTCTAAATCCGGGGAAGGAAGTTCGCAACTTTCGTTCCGTTCCCCTTGTTATAGCAAACGGAAATCGTGAACTCCAACTACGTTTCCGTTTGGAGTTTTCGACGTAGCGTTCGCTGACAAAATCCCGGGCAAAAACCCAACAATGAATCTATTATCCTACGAGAAAATATGTAGACACACACAAAGGAAGAGAAAGAAACAAGTTACCCACGGAAAGAGGCGTCTTTCCGCAATCGAAGTCGACGGCGATCCCGCGAGGAATTCCTCGTCACCTTCGATCTCCCGCTCCGAGGTCGGCCACTTTAGCACACGGGCACCACGGAATAAATTCGCTCACTCTCACGCTAAGTGGTTCCACGGAATCTCAAACACTCGCTAGTGTAAGGAGGCCACAAACTAAACAACCTAATTTTCTCACTCGCTCTCACACGAAAGTGGTTCCACGCAATCTCTAACACAAGAACTAAAAGTCACTCACTATTCACACTAAGAGGCTCCACGTAATCTCTAAATATTCTAACAATTTGAATTCATTGTTCACCTAATGCAAACATCAACTATCATAACTTAATTTTCAAATAAACAGTAATTTCAATCAACTACTGTTTATAGGTAAACATGCCACTGTTCATCATCTCCCACGAGTGTCAAAAATACACGACCGGAGAAGAAAGAAATTGCTGGGAATGCTACTGTTCACCGCCTTCTCCAGAACCAATCAAAGGCTAACAACTATTGCTCTTCTCTAAAGCAATCTCACCGGAAATCCAAAAGCCAACAGCTATTTTTTTAACAAATCTGAACTCACGCAGGGCATATGCAAACTCACAAAGTCGGGAACTGAAATAGGAGATGTTCAAACCCATCTTTTCTACAACTACAGGAAAGCATTCACTCTCATTTCACAACCAAGGCGTTTATATGTTCATCAATCACCACCACAAAAAACATAATACAAATCCCCTTTTATAGGGTATCACGGAACAAACAAACCGCCTGAATCTTCGAAGGAGCGGCCATGACTGAGCTTGAATGGGTGCAGAAACCGTTCGGAAGAGGAGGACGTGGACGCCGAAACTTCCGGTGGTTGCGGCCCTGGGCGGAAGTGGTCGGTTGCTGGAAACCGTCGGAGTTCATCGTGGCCCTGGTTTCGTTCGGAAATTGAGAACGTCTTCGCACGCAAGCTCTAATCCAACGAACCCGGGGAAGGCGGCTGCAGATCTGGGCGTGCGGGCTTCTCCTGGAGCAGCGCGATTGACGGGAGGACTGCTGGAGGTGGAAGGAGACGTAGCCGCTGAATCGGGTCTGTGGGAGATAGCTGAACCGACCTTATATATATATATATATATGTTATATGTTTATATATATATAAAGAGACAGAATACACATATAAAACTATCTATATATATATATATATATTTATCGTTAATATATATATATTTTTTCAATTTATACAAATATATAAATTGCAAAAAAAAGGACACAATGCAAAGCTCAGAGCTGATAGGGGTCCGGGCGGGTGCGACGTCGGGCACTTTTGCATCGACCTGATCTGGGCTGGTCTCCACCAACTCTCCCCCTCTCGAAATCACTCATCTCTGGTGAGTGCTCCGAGTGGTAGTGCTGTAGAAGATCAACATCCATATGATGTAACTCCTCGGCAAAAACCCAGCTGGTCTCGGTCTCTGGTTTGCCATGCCAACGAACCAAATATCTCTAAAAACTGTCAACGGAAACGGTAAAACTGCCGGTGGTGTGTCAGTAAACTGAATGAGAATCAGTGTGTCCTGAATGTGGCTCCTCACTAGCACTCACCAACCCAAAAGAATCAAATGGAGGAGAAGGCAATGGAAAATCTAAAGACTCATGCGGGCAATCGTGGATTAAGTCAGATAGGCTACGCTAAAAACAGGATTTGCTCCTCAAACGGAAGGCATCACAAGTTCATACGCATTTTGCCCAATCCGCTTGACCACTCTAAAGGGTCCAGTTCTACGGTCAGCTAACTTCTTTACAGTACCCGAAGGTAACCGTTCCGGATTTAGCTGAACCATTACCAAGTCATCCATTTTGAAACTAGTAGCTCTTTTATGTCTGTTAGCTTGAGTTGCATATAAATCATAATTACTATGCAATTTCCGCTCAGTTTTCATGCAAATCATGCAAATGCAAAGAAATGAACTACTAACACGACTAACTCCACAAACCGAAGGTTTTAGTTACTAAAAGCAACTCGTGAGATAGGTACGTGGTCAGGAGGCTCAGAAGGTGGATCATAAAAGACTTCATCGCGGGGGCGATGAACATTCAAGTGAAAATCAGAGACATCAGTGATAAGATATAAAATCAATGAATCAGTGAGTGCACCCTCAAACTTGATTGTGCAACTAAGGATAGATACATCCCAAATGTGTGGTGAACCCATATGTGGTTCATCTGGGGGTTCACCGGGAGGAGTATAATAAAATTCATCACAAATACGACGAGTACCGGTGTAGGCTCCCATAACATATGGAGTGCTCTCATATAAACAATAATGCACGTGAAGTGTGACAATCGTAATAAACTTACAAAGGGAATGTGAGGCATCAGGAGGCTCACCAGGTGGGACATATGAAAACTCATCGCGAATACGATGGTCTTCAAAGTGATAACCATATGCACCGATAATAAGACGCGACTCTAAAATGAAGTGAGTAGGTGGTACGTCCCATAACTCATATAGAGTGCGAGTGATCAAATGTTTACGATCAAGCCTTGCTATATAAATGTCACACTCAAAATCATCTCTTTGGAGCACTAGTGACATCAAGGGTGACAATGGAGCAGGTATCCATGTCTTGGAATTCATAAGGGTATTACTCACAGATATCCCAGCTATACATGAACGAGGTGGTTCATCAGGAGGCTCAATACGGGGGTCGTCAAAGAACCCATCAGTAGAGTGATGATCCTCCAAAAGTAAACCATCCGAAGGGGTAGTGCTCCCGAAAAAGGGAGAGGTGACACCCTCACTACAAAGCTCTCGACTCTCAATCGTGATGTGACTCGGTGTGTTATCGGGTGAAGTGTGCGAAAATTCTTCACTCAATAGAGAATCTAGAATCTCGGGTGAAGTATGTGAAAAGTCTTCACTCAATGTAGATATGGTTTCTATGGTGGTCTCACTAAGTGGGGCAGACTCTCGTGGGGGTTGACTCCACACATCCTGTACTAGAATATCAGGCAGAGTGGGTGAAATTTCCCTGCCTTGGGAAGAGGAGTGCTCTCGTCGACCCTTAATGGACACCAACATGTTCGTTTTCGGAACACTAGGAGGATCACAACGTGTAATGTAATCTGGACGAGGGTAACCTCTACAAGATTCTTGAGGGTAATCGTGATGATCGTCCATAACATGATCATGTCGTGCTAGTGGTTGGACGTGAGTCCTACGAACGTGTGAGGGTGGTCGCGCATATAACGACTCAGTTTTCTCATATAAAGGTGACGTGTAGTATCGGTAACTGGAGTGATGCTGAACTCTACCCTCATAATATGGTGTCGATGGATCAACAGGATCCACTCGAGTGCAGGCTCCATGGGGGTGGGTGTAAATGGACTCGTAATCCTCAAATAAAGGATTTCTCCAATGTGTACTACACCTTTCTAGGTAGTGGTGTGGGGTTTCGTGATGGGGTCTAATGGAATGCCAATCTCGAATGGGAGATGACATTGAACCTCGAGGGGGTACCTCTAGACTATTCATCCTACCACTAAGGTTTTTAAATCTTTCTCGCACTTGATAGACACTCTCGGTTAACGTTGTCATTTGGTGGGCGAAGGGTAGAAACCACTGGGGCGGTTCCGTCCCTTCGTTCACACGACTCGCTTGGCCACGTTCAACTCGACGCATCTCAGAATTTACCTCTTGAGGGTGTTCAGGTGGAGTGTGATGTGGTGAACTCATGCTCACTAACCTACCATTACGCAGATGCATGCAAACAAACAATTAAGATGGATGATTATGCTAAAAAAAAAAATTTAAATTAAAAACTTCTTTTTTTTTTTTTAAAATTTTAAAATGCTATGCGGGGTTCCTATTTTACGCAGGGCGGATTTCGAAACTTAGAAAAATTTCGCAACCTCGCTTTGATACCAAATTGATGCAGGACGGCGCGTAGGGTTTGCGCGCCTGTCGGCTATTTCTAGGAAACCCTAAATGCGTGCAATTAAAAATTGAAATTTGAGCGAGCGTTGCACGAACTTTAAGAAATTAAGCAACTATGTTTTATAAAGCACAAAATTACTATTTTGTTTTACAAATTGAATTTTCTTGAAATATGGTTCAATTCTAAATCCGGGGAAGGAAGTTCGCAACTTTCGTTCCGTTCCCCTTGTTATAGCAAACGGAAATCGTGAACTCCAACTACGTTTCCGTTTGGAGTTTTCGACGTAGCGTTCGCTGACAAAATCCCGGGCAAAAACCCAACAATGAATCTATTATCCTACGAGAAAATATGTAGACACACACAAAGGAAGAGAAAGAAACAAGTTACCCACGGAAAGAGGCGTCTTTCCGCAATCGAAGTCGACGGCGATCCCGCGAGGAATTCCTCGTCACCTTCGATCTCCCGCTCCGAGGTCGGCCACTTTAGCACACGGGCACCACGGAATAAATTCGCTCACTCTCACGCTAAGTGGTTCCACGGAATCTCAAACACTCGCTAGTGTAAGGAGGCCACAAACTAAACAACCTAATTTTCTCACTCGCTCTCACACGAAAGTGGTTCCACGCAATCTCTAACACAAGAACTAAAAGTCACTCACTATTCACACTAAGAGGCTCCACGTAATCTCTAAATATTCTAACAATTTGAATTCATTGTTCACCTAATGCAAACATCAACTATCATAACTTAATTTTCAAATAAACAGTAATTTCAATCAACTACTGTTTATAGGTAAACATGCCACTGTTCATCATCTCCCACGAGTGTCAAAAATACACGACCGGAGAAGAAAGAAATTGCTGGGAATGCTACTGTTCACCGCCTTCTCCAGAACCAATCAAAGGCTAACAACTATTGCTCTTCTCTAAAGCAATCTCACCGGAAATCCAAAAGCCAACAGCTATTTTTTTAACAAATCTGAACTCACGCAGGGCATATGCAAACTCACAAAGTCGGGAACTGAAATAGGAGATGTTCAAACCCATCTTTTCTACAACTACAGGAAAGCATTCACTCTCATTTCACAACCAAGGCGTTTATATGTTCATCAATCACCACCACAAAAAACATAATACAAATCCCCTTTTATAGGGTATCACGGAACAAACAAACCGCCTGAATCTTCGAAGGAGCGGCCATGACTGAGCTTGAATGGGTGCAGAAACCGTTCGGAAGAGGAGGACGTGGACGCCGAAACTTCCGGTGGTTGCGGCCCTGGGCGGAAGTGGTCGGTTGCTGGAAACCGTCGGAGTTCATCGTGGCCCTGGTTTCGTTCGGAAATTGAGAACGTCTTCGCACGCAAGCTCTAATCCAACGAACCCGGGGAAGGCGGCTGCAGATCTGGGCGTGCGGGCTTCTCCTGGAGCAGCGCGATTGACGGGAGGACTGCTGGAGGTGGAAGGAGACGTAGCCGCTGAATCGGGTCTGTGGGAGATAGCTGAACCGACCTTATATATATATATATATATGTTATATGTTTATATATATATAAAGAGACAGAATACACATATAAAACTATCTATATATATATATATATATATATTTATCGTTAATATATATATATTTTTTCAATTTATACAAATATATAAATTGCAAAAAAAAGGACACAATGCAAAGCTCAGAGCTGATAGGGGTCCGGGCGGGTGCGACGTCGGGCACTTTTGCATCGACCTGATCTGGGCTGGTCTCCACCAACTCTCCCCCTCTCGAAATCACTCATCTCTGGTGAGTGCTCCGAGTGGTAGTGCTGTAGAAGATCAACATCCATATGATGTAACTCCTCGGCAAAAACCCAGCTGGTCTCGGTCTCTGGTTTGCCATGCCAACGAACCAAATATCTCTAAAAACTGTCAACGGAAACGGTAAAACTGCCGGTGGTGTGTCAGTAAACTGAATGAGAATCAGTGTGTCCTGAATGTGGCTCCTCACTAGCACTCACCAACCCAAAAGAATCAAATGGAGGAGAAGGCAATGGAAAATCTAAAGACTCATGCGGGCAATCGTGGATTAAGTCAGATAGGCTACGCTAAAAACAGGATTTGCTCCTCAAACGGAAGGCATCACAAGTTCATACGCATTTTGCCCAATCCGCTTGACCACTCTAAAGGGTCCAGTTCTACGGTCAGCTAACTTCTTTACAGTACCCGAAGGTAACCGTTCCGGATTTAGCTGAACCATTACCAAGTCATCCATTTTGAAACTAGTAGCTCTTTTATGTCTGTTAGCTTGAGTTGCATATAAATCATAATTACTATGCAATTTCCGCTCAGTTTTCATGCAAATCATGCAAATGCAAAGAAATGAACTACTAACACGACTAACTCCACAAACCGAAGGTTTTAGTTACTAAAAGCAACTCGTGAGATAGGTACGTGGTCAGGAGGCTCAGAAGGTGGATCATAAAAGACTTCATCGCGGGGGCGATGAACATTCAAGTGAAAATCAGAGACATCAGTGATAAGATATAAAATCAATGAATCAGTGAGTGCACCCTCAAACTTGATTGTGCAACTAAGGATAGATACATCCCAAATGTGTGGTGAACCCATATGTGGTTCATCTGGGGGTTCACCGGGAGGAGTATAATAAAATTCATCACAAATACGACGAGTACCGGTGTAGGCTCCCATAACATATGGAGTGCTCTCATATAAACAATAATGCACGTGAAGTGTGACAATCGTAATAAACTTACAAAGGGAATGTGAGGCATCAGGAGGCTCACCAGGTGGGACATATGAAAACTCATCGCGAATACGATGGTCTTCAAAGTGATAACCATATGCACCGATAATAAGACGCGACTCTAAAATGAAGTGAGTAGGTGGTACGTCCCATAACTCATATAGAGTGCGAGTGATCAAATGTTTACGATCAAGCCTTGCTATATAAATGTCACACTCAAAATCATCTCTTTGGAGCACTAGTGACATCAAGGGTGACAATGGAGCAGGTATCCATGTCTTGGAATTCATAAGGGTATTACTCACAGATATCCCAGCTATACATGAACGAGGTGGTTCATCAGGAGGCTCAATACGGGGGTCGTCAAAGAACCCATCAGTAGAGTGATGATCCTCCAAAAGTAAACCATCCGAAGGGGTAGTGCTCCCGAAAAAGGGAGAGGTGACACCCTCACTACAAAGCTCTCGACTCTCAATCGTGATGTGACTCGGTGTGTTATCGGGTGAAGTGTGCGAAAATTCTTCACTCAATAGAGAATCTAGAATCTCGGGTGAAGTATGTGAAAAGTCTTCACTCAATGTAGATATGGTTTCTATGGTGGTCTCACTAAGTGGGGCAGACTCTCGTGGGGGTTGACTCCACACATCCTGTACTAGAATATCAGGCAGAGTGGGTGAAATTTCCCTGCCTTGGGAAGAGGAGTGCTCTCGTCGACCCTTAATGGACACCAACATGTTCGTTTTCGGAACACTAGGAGGATCACAACGTGTAATGTAATCTGGACGAGGGTAACCTCTACAAGATTCTTGAGGGTAATCGTGATGATCGTCCATAACATGATCATGTCGTGCTAGTGGTTGGACGTGAGTCCTACGAACGTGTGAGGGTGGTCGCGCATATAACGACTCAGTTTTCTCATATAAAGGTGACGTGTAGTATCGGTAACTGGAGTGATGCTGAACTCTACCCTCATAATATGGTGTCGATGGATCAACAGGATCCACTCGAGTGCAGGCTCCATGGGGGTGGGTGTAAATGGACTCGTAATCCTCAAATAAAGGATTTCTCCAATGTGTACTACACCTTTCTAGGTAGTGGTGTGGGGTTTCGTGATGGGGTCTAATGGAATGCCAATCTCGAATGGGAGATGACATTGAACCTCGAGGGGGTACCTCTAGACTATTCATCCTACCACTAAGGTTTTTAAATCTTTCTCGCACTTGATAGACACTCTCGGTTAACGTTGTCATTTGGTGGGCGAAGGGTAGAAACCACTGGGGCGGTTCCGTCCCTTCGTTCACACGACTCGCTTGGCCACGTTCAACTCGACGCATCTCAGAATTTACCTCTTGAGGGTGTTCAGGTGGAGTGTGATGTGGTGAACTCATGCTCACTAACCTACCATTACGCAGATGCATGCAAACAAACAATTAAGATGGATGATTATGCTAAAAAAAAAAATTTAAATTAAAAACTTCTTTTTTTTTTTTTTAAAATTTTAAAATGCTATGCGGGGTTCCTATTTTACGCAGGGCGGATTTCGAAACTTAGAAAAATTTCGCAACCTCGCTTTGATACCAAATTGATGCAGGACGGCGCGTAGGGTTTGCGCGCCTGTCGGCTATTTCTAGGAAACCCTAAATGCGTGCAATTAAAAATTGAAATTTGAGCGAGCGTTGCACGAACTTTAAGAAATTAAGCAACTATGTTTTATAAAGCACAAAATTACTATTTTGTTTTACAAATTGAATTTTCTTGAAATATGGTTCAATTCTAAATCCGGGGAAGGAAGTACGCAACTTTCGTTCCGTTCCCCTTGTTATAGCAAACGGAAATCGTGAACTCCAACTACGTTTCCGTTTGGAGTTTTCGACGTAGCGTTCGCTGACAAAATCCCGGGCGAAAACCCAATGAATCTATTATCCTACGAGAAAATATGTAGACACACACAAAGGAAGAGAAAGAAACAAGTTACCCACGGAAAGAGGCGTCTTTCCGCAATCGAAGTCGACGGCGATCCCGCGAGGAATTCCTCGTCACCTTCGATCTCCCGCTCCGAGGTCGGCCACTTTAGCACACGGGCACCACGGAATAAATTCGCTCACTCTCACGCTAAGTGGTTCCACGGAATCTCAAACACTCGCTAGTGTAAGGAGGCCACAAACTAAACAACCTAATTTTCTCACTCGCTCTCACACGAAAGTGGTTCCACGCAATCTCTAACACAAGAACTAAAAGTCACTCACTATTCACACTAAGAGGCTCCACGTAATCTCTAAATATTCTAACAATTTGAATTCACTGTTCACCTAATGCAAACATCAACTATCATAACTTAATTTTCAAATAAACAGTAATTTCAATCAAATCTACTGTTTATAGGTAAACATGCCACTGTTCATCATCTCCCACGAGTGTCAAAAATACACGACCGGAGAAGAAAGAAATTGCTGGGAATGCTACTGTTCACCGCCTTCTCCAGAACCAATCAAAGGCTAACAACTATTGCTCTTCTCTAAAGCAATCTCACGGGAAATCCAAAAGCCAACAGCTATTTTTTTAACAAATCTGAACTCACGCAGGGCATATGCAAACTCACAAAGTCGGGAATTGAAACAGGAGATGTTCAAACCCATCTTTTCTACAACTACAGGAAAACATTCACTCTCATTTCACAACCAAGGCGTTTATATGTTCATCAATCACCACCACAAAAAACATAATACAAATCCCCTTTTATAGGGTTTCACGGAACAAACAAACCGCCTGAATCTTCGAAGGAGCAGCCATGACTGAGCTTGAATGGGTGCAGAAACCGTTCGGAAGAGGAGGACGTGGACGCCGAAACTTCCGGTGGTTGCGTCCCTGGGCGGAAGTGGTCGGTTGCTGGAAACCGTCGGAGTTCATCGTGGCCCTGGTTTCGTTCAGAAATTGAGAACGTCTTCGCACGCAAGCTCTAATCCAATGAACCCGGGGAAGGCGACTGCAGATCTGGGCGTGCGGGCTTCTCCTGGAGCAGCGCGATTGACGGGAGGACTGCTGGAGGTGGAAGGAGACGTAGCCGCTGAATCGGGTCTGTGGGAGATAGCTGAACCGACCTTTTATATATATATACGAGCATCTTCGCACGGGCTACGCCCGTGCTCGATGCTCTCGGGCGGCCTTCGGCCGCATCAATGCGGGCTTAGCCCGCAACCAAGCGGGCTTCGCCCGCTTGGCATACGCCCGTGCGAAGATGCTCTCGGGCGGCCTTCGGCCGCATCAATGCGGGCTTCGGCCGCAACCAAGCGGGTTTCGCCCGCAATCAAGCGGGCTTCGCCCGCAAGGAGGGCTTCGCCCGCCCCCTCGGCGTCGGCGGGCTTCGCCCGCCGTAAACGAAAAAAAATTGGTCTGTCAATAGCCATCTATGGTCTGCGTATAACAATAATATTGTTATCGCCCGCAACCAAGCGGGCTTCGCCCGCAACCAAGCGGGCTTCGCCCGCTTGGCATTCAAGTCGGGCTTCGCCCGCCCCCTCAGTGTCGGCGGGCTTCGCCCGCCATAAACGAAAAAAAAATTGTTCTGTGAATAGCCATCTATGGTCTGCGTATAACAATAATATTGTTATCAATGCGGGCTTCGCCCGATGCCAAGCGGGCTTCGCCCGATGCCAAGCGGGCTTCGCCCGATGCCAAGCGGGCTTCGCCCGATGCCAAGCGGGCTTCGCCCGCTTGGCATACGCCCGTGCGAAGATGCTCTCGGGCGGGCTTCGCCCGCTTGGCATACGCCCGTGCGAAGATGCTCTCGGTTAAATATTATAATAGAAAATAAATTAAAAATAATAAAAATTCTAACCCCCTAAAATCCCGCGGCAGTACCCAGCTTCTTGCGGCGGGCTTCGCCCGCCCCCTAGCGGCTTCACCCGCCCACATTTTTTTTGAGTAAAAAACATTTAAAAAAAACCTAAAATGCCCGCAACCAAGCGGGCTTCGCCCGCTTGGCATTCAAGGAGGGATTCGCCCGCTCCCTCGGCGTCGGCGGGCTTCGCCCGCCCCTCGCCGGTCTTCACCCCCGTCACCTATTTAAAATTTTAAATAATATTACATTCATTAAATATTAAAATAGAAAATAAATTAAAAATAGTAAAAATTATAACCCCCTAAAATCCTGCGGCAGTACCCAGCTGCTTGCGGCGGGCTTCGCCCGCCCCCCTGCGGCTTCACCCGCCCACATTTTTTTTATTAAAAAACATTTAAAAAAAAACCTTAAAAAAAAAGTTTAAAAAAAGGTATGTTTTTTATTGAAAAAAACTATAAAAAAAAACTTTTAAAAAATTAAGTTTTTTAAAAAACAGTTGCGGTTGAACAGTAGCGTTCACATTGGTCCGGGAGTTTTGAGAAAATTTGCTGAATAATGTACAATAATAATTTTTTTATGGACTATTGAAATTATATAATTTCGATAAATATTAATTATGATAATTATGATAAATTTTACATTAAATTCACTTTAATTATGATAAATTTAACATTAATTATGATAAATATTAATTATGATAATTTCGCACGGGCTACGCCAGTGCTCGATGCTCTCGGGCAGCCTTCGGCCGCATCTAGGCGGCCTCCGCCCGCCCCTAATTTCGCACGGGCAATGCCCGTGCTCGATGCTCTCGGGCGGCCTTCGGCCGCATCTACGCGGCCTCCGCCCGCCCCCGGCGGGCTCCGCCCGCCCAGCAGGTAATATAACGTTAGATTAACACCAGGTTTTTATATTAACGGTTTATGTAATATAACGTTTTTATGAACAGGTTGTTATATGAACGTTTTATTTAATATAACTTTCGTATTAACGTTTTATTTATATTAACGTTTTCTTTATATTAACGGTTTATGTATATATTTAATATATACAGCAGGTGGGCCCCGCCAGTTTTTATGAACAGGTTGTTATATGAACGTTTTATTTAATATAACGTTTGTATTACCGTTTTATTTATATTAACGGTTATGTATATATTTAATATATACAGCAGGTGGGCCCCGCCAGCTGTTTTGGCTATGGCGATGTGGGACTTTTTAGTCCCACATCGCCAAGCATCTCCTCTTAATAAAGCTTTTCACGCGCCTGAAAGTATCAGCTTGATCGAGCCTTACCCCTCGCGTGAGCCTGACCCGCGGCGGACCCAGCCTCGTCCCGCGCCGGTGAGCCTGACACGCCCGTGCGCTGACCTTCACCTGACCTCGCCTCGCCCTCTCGGCCTGACCCAGCCCCGGCCCCTGCCCGCGCGCACCTGCATGACAATGTTTTCGGCCGTGTAGGGGTAAAAAGGTAATTTCATAGTGTGGAGTAGGTTTAGGAGCCCTATGAAAAAGTGGAGAGAGAAAGCTCGTTTGATCAGACGGTGGTGGCATAACCGAAGCAAGATTGAACGGGCCAGATGCTTTCAATGAGCTCCAGATCCTAAATTTCCATAGATTCTTATATGTAGTAAAGATATGTTATATGTTTATATATATATATATATAAAGAGACAGAATACACATATAAAACTATCTATATATATATAGTTAATATATATATTCAATTTATACAAATATATAAATTGCAAAAAAAGGACACAATGCAAAGCTCAGAGCTGATAGGGGTCCGGGCGGGTGCGACGTCGGGCACTTTTGCATCGACCTGATCTGGGCTGGTCTCCACCAATACTGGAAATAAAATTACCAGCATTCAGTGGCATCACCATGTGATACCAGAAGTGGTGATGCCAACTTAGTTCAAGTGAAGCATGTCATAAAACAGAAAAAAATTATAGTACTTGTAGATTCAATTTACTTTCCAAGAAGCCAATGGACCAGAAACTATTTGATCTCTTTTCATTTCACACAGTATTATCCTTGTATGGTAAACTGAGTTGAATTTTCAATGGGTGATTCCCTACCACTCCAAACCAAACCACCATCTATTAAAAAGTAATCCAGCTAATGAGAATAAAAGTTTTTCATTTTCCAAATCCAGAAAAATGACCTTTATAAAACAGCACAAGATACAGTAGAATCCTCCGGAAACAGCTTAAGGGGGTGAAAGAAGAAAAGGATAGAAGAGATAGCACCTGTAATCTGTTAGACCCAAGTGAAGGCATACAGAGGACTTATTGTTGCCACCAGGAACATGATGGAAGGTGTGTCCCCCATACTGCAATTAGTAAAAAATTACACCGTGGTATCAAAGAATCTGTAAAGAACTAGGAGCACATAAGACTCTACAAGAAATTCATTTGTAGTTGAAGCTAAAACAGATTTAAGATTAACAGTCCTATGTACTCTTGGACATCAATGAAATAGAAACAACGTTCCCCAAACTAAAACAGACTTGGATCCTAACCTGTGAGGAATAGAGTTGATTGACCCTATAAAGATGGATCAACCTCTTTGAACAAATGAATGTCCCATTCTTTAAATAGGTTTAAGACTCTGTTTGGGAAAATGGTGTCAGTGGCTCCGGTAGGTAATGGAGCTCCGGTGAGAAAAAGAGCTCTCACCATGCAGTGAAAAATGGATCTCAAAATAGAGTTTTTGGCTTTTCTCACCGCACCGGCACTTCAAAATGGAGATTTACTAAACACATCCATTTCTATGGTGACATTCTAATCCCCCGAAATGGAGTTAAAAAGCCCAAACAAGTATATCATAAGAGTGTTGATCAATAATAAAAGTACGCCTAAAAAAAAATAATAATATCCCTCCTAATGCTTCCAATGAACAATAAGGTTTTGATCAAACAAAAGCATGGATGGAATTGGGTCTTTATATTGGAATTGGAGGTCCAATTCCAATTTTGTTGTTCAGTTGTGCGCTTGAAGTATGAAATTAGAATTCAAAATGAATTTCATGACTTCATTCTGAACTAAATCCAATTCTTTCCAATCTAAATAGTGAAGCGGGTCACGTCACGTATGGGTTTACATGACGGCCAAAGCTGTTCACTTTCTGAGGATCGACAATACATACTTTTAGTTAATTTATTGTACTTTTCTTATTTTATTTAATGTATTTTAGAGACGGATAGAATCATAACTGTCTGTGGAGGTTCCTAAGTCTATAAATAGAGATAGAGGTGTCCTTTAAAAGGCATAGTTAGTTGAGGGAAAATTCCCCCTTTTGATCACCTGATACCAAAGTCGGACTCTAAGTGCGAAACTTGGTATGGTCCTCCATTTGGCCGGCCTCTACATCCCTTCCCCGCCACCTTGCCAGCAACCCCCAATGGCAAGCACCACCACCAACGATCACCCCCTATAGGCCACCATCCATCGGTCGTCCACCATACCACTACCACCCCTTGCACCATTACCTTATGATCACCCATAGCCACCTTATCCATCCATAATTTTAACTAAATTTCCAGAACCCACGCTCCCCTATAGTTATCCTCCCACCCTTTATTCCCACTCACCCCACTCTTCTAGGAACTAGAATGAGCTCTCCTCTCCTTCCTTTTTGCCCATTCCATGCCTTTGATCACATCCATCCTGCAGTCTAACCCCATCTGATGCATGTCGAGCCTCCAAGCCTTCGCCTCCCCTCTAAGCAGGTGGCCGCCCCCTCCTCTGCTACCAGTCAGCAGCCAAAAAATTCATCATCAACATCCATGGAACTCAAACCAAGCCCCACTGCTGACAGATTCCCCTTCCCCCCACAATTGCCCATGAAAATGAATTCCAGGTGTCAGCACCTGGAATTCATTCTCCATAATTTTCCCTAAATTAGCAGAACTCGCGTTCCCCTCTAGTTATCCTCCCACCCTTTATTCCCACTCACCCCACTCTTCTAGGAACTAGAATGAATCCTCCTCTCCTTCTTTTTGGCCAATTCCATGCCTTTGATCACATCCATCCTGCAGTCTAACCCCATCTGCTGCATGTCGACCCTCCAAGCCTTCGCCTACCCTCTATGACTGTGGCCGCCCCCTCCTCTGCTACTAGTCAGCGGCCAGAAATTTCACCATCAACCTCTGCGGAACTCAAACCAAGCCCCACTGCCGACAGATTCACCCTCCCCCACAATTGCCCATGGAAATGAATTCCACCTGGAATTCATTCTCCTCGATATTCCAGCCCTATAACCACCTCTTAAAACCAAACCAACACTTCTACATCCCCTACTCCTTCAACCAGTCCTCAGAAAATACCAACCAGTAGACCAGAAGCCCTGTCTAACCCTCTGATTCCCCTCCAACAGTACAAATTCAGTCAATCATTGTCTCTCCGGCCAGCGGCATCTCATCAGACATCCATCAAGCCATCTATCTCGTGATTAATGTAAGTTTGTTTATGGTTGTAAGGTTTTTATGATTGAATATTATGATCATTCTCAATTTGTTGGAAAATTATATTGTTATCTCTGTGCCAAGGTATCTCGTGACTGACCCGGCCTTATTCACAAATGTTGTTACTTTCTTGCACTGTTGCGTGTGCACTACATTATTTGTTCTCTTAATAGAAAGACACATGAGGACATGCAGCATAGTAATTCATCGCATCTTACTGTTGATTTCTCAGGTGATCATTTGAGCAATCATCGCACAAGAGATGAAATTATTTTTGCACCTCGCCCGCTGAGCCTCCTAAACATGTGCCCCTCGATAGAGTGAACTGGGATGTTGTAGCATCACTATGTAGGATGTTTGTCGAGTCTGCTTACCATCATTTACCCCTATTGCATGACATGCATGAGTCTATTCGACGTATGATCACTTGCAATAATGAAATTTATAAATCTTATGTTGATTGTTACAGAGGGGGATCTTGACGCGGACCCGGACGATCGTGAGAGCGGTCGAAGATTTGGCACGTTTATTCCAGGAGGGTGACACCCATGGTCGAGGAGCCCTAGGCACCATAATTTCTAGTTTTATTTTATCTCCTAGCTTTTGTTATCGCACTTGATGTACTTTGCGTTTAATTTCAGTTCTGTCATTGGGAGGGTTTAATACCCAACCTAGACTAATGTTTGGACTATCTTGGATGAATGAAAAATTAAGCCTAGAGCAGGCCAAAAGAGTTCCTCTTGGATTCCTCCTCCGTATCCCCCTTCTTCTTCTCCCGCTCGTTAACATTTTGGTTCGGCCTTGCCGAGGGGACTCGGAGGCCGCACTCCTCCAACGCTTGGATTTTTCGGGCTTCTCAGCAGGCGGCATTTCAGAGTTGCGTACCATAAAACTATGGGGCACTATTCAGTACATTCCTATTGTAATTATGATTGACAGCGGCGCCAGGCATAACTTCATCTCCCAGGCCCTAGTGTCTCATCTGCAGCTTCCCTCCGTACCGTCCCCAGGTTCCCCATCTACTTGGGGGACGGTCGTCGTTCCCCGATCGGGGGCCTCTGTAGTCGTTTGCCCCTCCAGCTACATGACTATTGTGTCACCGCAGATTTCTACATTTTTCCCCTGAGAAGCGTGGAGGCCATCTTGGGCATTTCGTGGTTACAGATGTTGGGCGATGTGAACCACAATTGGATGTGTCAAATGACCTTTGTGTGGGCCGGTCAACCCTGTACCTTGTCGTGGGACGCCTCCCTCCAGTTTATGTCAGTATCCCAGCGCGCCCAGCAACGAACCCACCAAGTGGATTTTTCTACATTATTCTAGCAACTCTCTAGGCCCCGAGCCACCTTGTCGGTGGTTCTGGGGCCAAACCAATCTCCTCAACTGACCCGACTTCTGGACTCCTTCTCCCAAGTCTTTGTCGAGCCCCGGGTCCTCCCGTCGCAACAACCCACCGACCACTGCATTCCACTTTGGGAGCAGGTGCAATCGATCTCGATCTGCCCCTATTGGTATGATCACGTGCAGAAAGATGAGATTGAGCGTTTGGTGACGAATATGCTTACTGCGGGCTTGATCTGTCACAATGTCAGGCCATTCTCCAGTTCAGTTTTATTGGTACGCAAGAAGGATGACAGCTAGCGCTTTTGTGTCGATTATTGAGAATTAAATAAGGTCACTGTCGCAGACAAGTACCCGATTCCAGTGATTCAGGAGCTTTTGGATGATCTTTAGGGGGCAACTAATTTCTCTAAGTTGGACCTCCGCTCCGGCTACAACCAGATATGCGTCACTTCTGAGAACAGCCCAAAAACAGTCCTCCGCACTCATGACGATCATTACGAGTTCCTTGTCATGTCATTCGGCCTGACAAACTCCCCGACCACCTTCCAAGCAACCATGAATGATATCCTCCGCTCAATGCTCTGTAAGTATGTCCTCATGTAATTCGATGATATACTCGTATATAGCCTCACATGGCAGGACCACTTGTGCCACCTTGAGGTTACTCTGGAGACTTTACAGTGTCACTCTCTCGGGGGTCAACACCAAGAAGTGTGCCTTCACTCAGCAGGAAGTCTCCTACTTGGGCCACACGAACTCTGCTCGGGGGTCGACATGGATCCCGACAAGGCCGCCGCGGTGTGGCAGTGGCCAACGCCCCGATACTATCGTTGTTTCATCTACGAACAGCTCGCCAGAACGCTAATGGCTCTTCTCCGCAAAACCCTAAACCCTAAACCAACAACTCAATTTTCTTTTGGTCTCTGGAGGCTGTCGCGGCGTTAATCACCTTCAGCAGACGCTCTTCGCCACATTGGCTCTTGTCATGCTTGATTTCTCCCATCCCTTTGTAGTCTAGTGTGATGCATCAGGGATGGGCATCGGCACGGTCCTCATGCAGGGTGGTCATACCACTACCACCCCTTGCACCATTACCGTATAATCGCCTATAACCACCTTATCCATCCATAATTTTCCCTAAATTACAAGAACCCACATTCCCTGATAGTTATCCTCCTGCCCTTCATTCCCACTTGCCCCCCTCATCTAGGAACTAGAATGAGCCCTCCTCTCGTTCTTTTTTTTTTGCCCATTCCATGCCTTTGATCACATGCATTCTGCAGTCTAACCTCATCCACTGCCTGTCGACCCTCCAAGCCTTCGACTCCCCTCTAATCCGGGGGACGCCCCCTCCTCTGCTACCAATCAACAACCAGAAATTTCGCCATCCACCTCCAGGGAACTCAAACCAAGCCCCACTGCCGACAGATTCCCCCTCCCCACCGCAATTGCCAATGGAAATTAATTCCAGTAACTGGAATTCATTCTCCTTGACACTCCAGACATATAACCACCTCTTTAAGCCAAACCAACACTTCTACAACCCCTACCCCTTCAACCAGTCCCCAAAATATACCAATCCGCAGACCGACAGACCCGTCTAGCCCTCTGATTCCCCTCCAACAGTATAGATTCAGTCAATCATTGTCTCTTTGGCCACAGGTATCTGATCAAACATCCATCAAGCCATTTATCTAGTGATTATTGTAAGTTTGTTTATGGTTGTAAAGTTTTTATAATTGAATATTATGATCATTCTCAATTTGTTAGAATATTATATTGTTATCATTGTGTCAAGGTGATGTAACTGTCGCCGCATCCGAGGACACGTGATATCGTCAAGCGTCAGTTATATTTTATTATTTGTTATTTTATTTATTTTGTAAATTTTCTCATGCACCGATGTATTGAGTTCAGGCTCATCGGTTTGACCATCCGGTGAGATCATGAATAAATAGTCCGATAATTTTTTAGTAGCTAGAACAAAAAGGCAAGCTTAATTTATTTAAGGAGATGTAAATATTAATTGGAGAAAATTCATCATTCACCATAATGAGACATCAAGAAATTTAGGAAAAACAATGTTTGGAAAGTCTCATTTAGAAATTAGTACCATAAAATATTTGGAAAATATTATCTAGAGTTATTAGGACAAATAAATTTTGGGAAGATATTTTGGAAGGTAAGGAAATAAGTTGCCCTATATGAATAGCATCTGTAAAGAGGAAAAAAGGACACAGGATAGACAGAGAATCGAGTTGTCTCGTTTCTGTCCCGTCGGCCAACTCCCCCCCCCCCCCCCCTCCGCATGATAGCCTTCTTTCTCGTTTTTGTTCGAGCGTCATCTTCCTGCTGCCAGACCGAGCAACTATCATGCACCTGTACCAGCATCCGACGGCCAGAGGCAGGTCTCTGCAACTCGTCTGCAGCCGCCTGGCCTCAAGCGCCGTCTTCCTTCAAGATCCATCGACGAAGGGTTTCCGGCTCCTGTTCCAGCACACATCCCACTCCGCCCACCGATTGGTTGTCGTCGACTTCACCGCCCCTTTCCGGCAACCACCGAAGATTGACCCTCCTTGTCAGTTGCCGCCGACCTTCAACGTCCCATTCCAACAACCCTTCTGAGGTCATTTCAGTCCACAAATCGGTCGATGTTCCCTGTCGTCTTCCTCGACACTCTCCTTGCACGACAAATTTGGATTGGGCCGACTTCCTTAGTCGTATCCTTGCTCGTATCCTTGCTCCAATTAATTAGCTTTAAATTTTATGCATTCCAACTAATTAAATATAAGCTTGTCTTTACGTTCTCGTTATTTTCTTACTACCGCTTATCCATAAATTATTACTTGTGATCTTGCTTGTGGATGTGCGGGTCTCGCAACGGCTCAACTCATTAAACGCTAAAGAGTACAACCTCATATAAAATTAACGATTTCATCAAAGTTCAACAGTCATCTGCGATTTCGCGCCCAAAACTCAATTTGGCCCACTCGACCTACTTTTCAAAATTAAAATCAATCGCATAAATTTCGTATTTTCAAAACCCTAATTTTAGTTTACATCACAAGGTATCTCATGACTTACCGGACCTTATTCACATATGCATTTACTTTCTTGCACTATTGTGTATGTACTACATTATTTGTTCTCTTAATAGAAATACTCGTGGGGACATTCAACATGTTATATTGTCACATCTTATTGATGATTTCTCGGATGATCATTTGAGAAATTATCGCACTAGCGATGAAATTTTTTTATACCTCACGTCCTCACCTGCTGAGCCTCCTGAACATGTGCCCCTCGATAGAGTGAACTGGGACATTATAGCATCACTATGTATGATGTTTGTCAAGTTTGTTGACCATCATTTACCCTTATTGCGTGATATGCATGAGTTTATCCGGCGCATGATCACTTGCAATAATGGAATTTATAAATCTTATGTTGATTGTTACGAAGGGAGATCTTAAAGCGGACCCGTACGGTCGTGAGGACGCCTCAAAGATTTGGTGCGTTTATTCCAGGAGGGTGACACCTACGGTCGAGGAGGCCTATGCGACCTTCGTCCTGGTCCAACAGTGTTGCACACCGCATCTCCCGCTCGCTCAGCCTCTTCCTTGCCCAGCAGTGACACGCCGCCACAAAGATAATGCCTCCTTCCGCGGTTTCGATTCTAGCTCTTCTCTCGGTCGGCCTCCAAGTCGTCTGACTACCCCTCTCCGCCTTCCGCTTTGGTCGCCACATCCTCTGATCCTTCGCGGTGAATGCCCACTACCCGCAACAAGACCAATGCATGTCTCGGCGTTGTCGAACGTCGCCTTGATGAACAATCTAGCACCCTTGCGTCCATGCAAGCCATCCTCTAACGCTTTGAGGCTCAGGATCACTCCACTGCTCATGGGCTTCCAGACGACCCCACCTCCCTACTTCGCCGCTCGAACGGCCCCAACCAATCCACTCCATGGCTACTCTCGCCTCGGCCCATGCCCCTCGTGGAGGTTCCCCGCTTCAATGATACTGACCCCCTCAGATGGATAGATAAGGGAAGCAGTTCTTCGACGTTCATGGCACCTCGGATTCCCAGAAAGTCTCTCTTATGCTCTTGGCAATCGAGGACTCTGCCTTACAGTAGGTGCGGTGGCTTCGTCAGAGGATGTCTCTCCTCTCCTGGCCAGATCTCAAACAGGCCCTCATTCGACAGTATGACCACCGCTACTCTGGGAATGTTGTGGAAAGCTTATGCACCCTCCGACACTCTTCCACTGTGGATCCGTGCATTGACGAGTTTATTGAACTTGTCAAACATGTCCCTAGCCTCCCAGACGACCATTACTTGGGGTTCTTCCTGCAGGGCTTGCAATCTCGCATTAGTTCCTGGCTTCGCTCTCATCACCCCCACGACATTTCTAATACAATGGAGATCGCCCTCTAGGTGGAGATTGATTTAAACGTCAAGAAAACTGGACGACCCCGTTTCCACCCTTCCACTTCCACCCCGGCTCCGCGTACCACCATCATGCCACAAACTGCCCATCAGCCGCCTTTCGTGGCCATTCCGCCAACTCTTCTGCACCACCTCCTTGTCAAACCGCCCCTACTTCCACACCCTCCCCGTCCATCGGTGCCACAATGTCTCTCGAATCAGGAATACAATGATCTCCGGAGTAAGGGATTATGCTTTCGTTGTCGCTAGCCCTACTCCTCGAATCATGAATGCCCCCATGAAGGAACTATGAGCCCTCATTGGCGATGATGATGATGAGTTTACAGTCGCTGATTTCGACGCCCTCTTGATAGAGGATCCATTCTCCCAAGGGGACTCGGAGGACGCACTCCTTTAATGTTTGAATTTGTCGTGCTTATCAGCAGACGGCATTTCAGGGCCGCATACCATGAAACTATGGGGCATTATTCAGGACATTCCTATTATGGTTATGATTGATAGCGTGGCCAGCCACAATTTCATCTCCCAGGCCCTGGTGTCTCGTGCACAGCTTCCCTCTGTACCGTCCCCAGGGTTATCCGTCTACTTGGAGGACGTCCGTTGTTCCCCGATCAGGGTCCTCTGTCACAGTTTGCCCCTCCAGCTGCATGACTCCCTCCAGTTTATGTCAGTATCCCGGCACGCCTTGCAGTGGACCCACCAAGTGGATTTTTCTACATTACTCTGGCAACTCTCGGGGCCCCAGACCGCCTCGTCGGTGGTTCTGGGGCTAGACCAATCTCCTCAACTGACCCAACTTCTGGACTCCTCCTAGGTCTTTGCCAAGCCCCGTGGCCTCCCACTGCAACGACCCACCAACCACTGCATTCCACTTCGGGAGGGAGTGCAATCGATCTCGATCTGCCCCTACCGGTATGGCCACGTGCAGAAAGATGAGATTGAGCGTTTGATCACGAATATGCTTACGACGATCTTGATCCGTCCCGATTCTAGCCCATTCTCCAGTCTGGTCTTATTGGTATGCAAGAAGGATAGCAGCTCGTGCTTTTGCGTCGATAATCGGGAATTGAACAAGGTCACCGTCGCAGACAAGTATCCGATTCCAGTGATTCAAGAGCATTTGAATGAGCTTCGGGGTGCACTTATTTCTCTAAGTTGGACCTTTGCTCTGGTCACCACTAAATACGCGTCACTTTCGAGGACATCCCAAAGACAACCTTCCGCACTCATGACGGTTCCTTGGCATGCTATTCGGCTTGACTAACTTCCTGGCCTACTTCCAAGCAAACATGAATGATATCTTCTGCCCAATGCTCTGTAAGTATGTCCTCATATTTTTCGATGATATACTCATATATAGCCTGACATGGCAGGACCACTTGCACCACCTTGCGGCTACTCTGGAGAATTTACAGCGTCACTCCCTCGCAGTCAACCCCAAGAAGTTCATCTTCGCTCAGCGGGAAATCTCCTACTTGGGGCACACGATCTCTGCTTGGGGGGTCGTCGTGGATCCCGACAAGGTCGTTGCGCTGCTACAGTGGTTGACGTCGCGATCCTTGCGGGACGTACGCGGCTTCTTGGGCCTAACAGGGTATTATCGATGTTTCATTCGCGACTATGGACAACTCGCCCGACCGATGACAGCTCTTCTCCGCAAAACCACCGACTCTGTTTTCTTCTGGTCTTCGGAGGCCGCTGCGGCATTCACCAACCTTCAGTAGACACTCTTCGCCGCCCCGGTGCTTGACATCCCTGACTTCTCCCAGCCCTTTGAAGTTGAGTGTGACGCATCAAGGATGGGCATCGGCGCAGCCCTCAAGTAGGGCGTTCATTCGATCGCCTACTACAGTCGGTCCTTCGCTGTCATTGTCCGTTCTCGATCATCCTATGAGAACAAGTTGATGGCGCTCGTCCTAGTCATCCAGCATTGCGCCCGACCTCATCGGCCGCCAGTTTATTGTGCATACAGATCACCACAGTCTGCAATATCTTTTTAGCTACAAAAAGTCAACTCCCGCACAGTAGGTTTGGATGGCAAAGCTTTCGGGCTATGATTTTACAGTCGAGTTCCATTTGGACAAGACCACAAGGACACCGAAGTCTTGTCCCGCCAGTCCGAGCCGGCGAAATTGGTTGTCATTTCCCGACTAGTGTGATAGGAGGCTAGCAACATTCAGAGTGAGGTGAAGGCCAATTCGACGCTACGACCCATTTTGGAGAGTGGGGGGTGGGGGGGAAGGGGACGACCCTACTGCATGCACCTCTAGTACACCCTCATTAGTGGCAGACTGCACTAACAGAACATCTCGTTTTATCTACATCCTCGTCGTGCATCCCGAGGCGTCTAGCTGAGTTCCACACTACTCCGTCAGCACGTCATATCGGTGCCTTCGGCACCTACCGTCGCCACGTCTTTGTCCTTTATTGGAAGGGCACGCTACGTCGGAAGAGGAGTTCGTGGTCACGTGCTTGGTTTGTCATTGGTCCAAGTACAAAGCCACCTTTCACGGGGGCATGCTACAACCATTACCGGTTATGACTGCATCCTAGTGTGTTGGATCGCCTGTCGAAGTACGCACATTTTCTTCTTCTCTGACATCCCTTTATGACACCTCTTATGGCAAAGGCCTTCATCTCGGGTACCGTGCACTTGCACGGTTTTCTGCGCTCGATCGTCAATGACCGGGACTTGGTATTCATGAGCACATTTTGGCAGGAGTTGTTCTAACTCCAGGGCACACAGCTACGGATAAGCTCGTCCTACCACCCCCAAATGATGGTCAGTCAGATGTTCTAAATCACTGTTTGGAGACTTATCTTTGATGCTTTACATCTGACCGACCACGCAACTAGAAGAAATGGTTAGGTTAGGCGTAATTTCCTACAACACCCCCATTCATTACGCGGCAGTCGTGACACCGTTCCAAGCGGTTTATGGTCCCCCCTCCTACCATTTTACAGCATTTGTCTGGCGAGAGCAAGGTCGAGGCACTTCGCACTCAACTGTTGGATAGGGACGAAATATTGCGCCACTTAAAATTTCATTTGCAGCGGGCGCAACAGAAGTTGTTTAATCATGCAAATAAATGGCGTCGGGATGTCCACTTCCGGGTCGGAGACTCAGTGCTTGTCAAGCTCCGCCCGTATCGCTAGAACTCGGTGGCCACACGTTTGCATCCCTAATTATCCGCCCTCTTATACGGACCTTTCACAATAGTAGCGTGTATTGGCGAGGCATCTACTACCTCAGACTTCCCGAGCAGAGTCACATCCATCCCGTCTTTCATGTATCGAAACTGAAGCGAGTTATAGGAGATCACCCGGTTGAGGACAGGTTGACGCCTCATGTTGTTGCTGACGCATCATTAGTATATATCCCTAGTACTATCCTGGACCGCTGAACGGAGTAGACCAGCGGGGTGACTCGGGATCAAGTTCTTGTGGCTTGGTAGCACCGCCCGCCAAACGACGCGACGTGGATAGACCGTGAGGACCTACGGGCTCAGTTTCCTGACAATTACCTTGAGGACGAGGCAAATTTCCCAAAGGCGGTATTGTTACGAAAGGGAATCTTGACGCGGTCCCAGACGATCGTGAGGGTGCCTCGAAGATTTGGCGCATTTATTCCAAGAGGATGACACCCACGGTCGAGGAGGCCTAGGCGACATAGGCACCATAATTCCTAGCTTCACTTCATCTCTTAGCTTTTGTTATCGCACTTCATGTATTTTGCGTCCCAACCTAGACTAATGTTTGGACTATCTTGGATGAATGGAAAATTGAGCCTAGGGCTGGCCAAGAGAGTTCCTTTTGGATTCTTTTATGGGTCCCCACTATCCTTCGTCGGTTATGTTACGCATATTTCATTACGAGTTTTTATGTATGTTATTTCGACTTGTACAACTCAAGTCGCGTCTTTAGAGTCTTAATGTTTAGTGTTATATTTTATTTAAAGTTTTTATGCTCATGTCGTGTAGTCTATAAATAGACTCATTGAGTCATGTATGAGCTTATGAATGAATTAAATTCAAGTTATCTTTATCTATTTAAGTTCATCTCATTCTCTCTCTAGTTCTTTCTCCTCTTCCAATTTCTAGGGTTAGAATTGAGCAAGACTCCCCTTCTTCCTCTTCCCTCGCAATATCCGCGAGTTGAGCCTGGCTCCCTTTGAAGCATCGCCTCCACCACCACCTCCGACGACGTTACGGACTAGACCCATAACATCTTGGTATCAGAGCCCAAGAACCGCCAGATCATCAGCTCGTGTTTCCCAGCCGACCAAACAGTGTCCTCTCCCTGCTCAGCTTCAATGCATAATTGTTGGTTATTCTTCGTCCAAACCAGCGTCGAAGCCCCCCACCCCCCATGTCATCACTCTCAGAGTAGCAACCAGCGGGTGCTTCCTCCTTGTTACAGCCTTCATCATTTTCCTGGAGAAAACCCAGTTGCCCTACTCCTCGAGCCCACAACTGCAGCAGACGTATCTTCTGCACTGCTTGAGCCTCACGCCAGACAAAGTTGAACATGCCATCAGATTTAGTCGGATAGGAACTAACAGGCTAACTTAATTAAATAATTGATGACTTGATTAATTAATGGATTAATCCTTTCCTGGGTTAAGCTATTGATTACTTAATTATTATTTGGTTAATTCAATATGGAAATGATCTTCGCCAAACAAACCGCCCTCCGTTCGTTGCTCCATAAGTTACCAGAGATGCTGGCATCATATGAACATCACGCTTTTGCGACTCATCGCCAGTATCTACCGACGCGTTGGGGGTCTGATTCCACCGGAGACGCCTCTGCTCCAACTACAACAATCAATGATCTCATCGGCGCCCGCAGAAGTTTGACCGCCCTATGTCGCTCTTGACAAACCACCACCCTCATTTGTTCCCTCCCTACAGTTTACACAACTGGCGTCGTCACCTCCCAGCCTAACGGTGGTGCTGCCACATTTTGTGTCGGCGTCGTTAGTCTGTCGATACCCAGCTCTTGCATCCACTGGGACTCCCTTCTCAAGGCAGCCTTCGCTACAACGACATGTTATGAAGAGTTATTTTGGCGGGAAATTATGGAGTCAGATTCTCCACTCATTCGAGCCTCGTTCGATTTTGAGCACAAGATCGATTTGAAGGCAGAGTGGGATGTTATGGGTCCCCACTATCCGTCGCCGGTTATGTTGCACATTTCATTACAAGTTTTTATGTATGTTATTTCGAGTTGTACGAGTCAAGTCACGTCTTTAGAGCCTTAATGTTTAGTGTTATCTTCTATTTAATGTTTTAGTGCTCATATCATGTGGTCTATAAATAAACCATTGGGTCATGTATGACTGTATGAGCTTATGAATGAATTAAATCCAAGTTCTCATTATCTCTCTAAGTTCCTCTCATTCTCTCTCTAGTTCTTTCTCCTCTTCTCATTTCTAGGGTTAGAGTTGAGCAAGGCTCCCTTCTTCCTCTCCCCTCACATTCTCCGCGGGTTGAGCTCGGCTCCCCTTGTATCACTGTCTACACTGCCACCTCTGATAACGTTGCAGGCTAGGCCCATAACAGATTCCTCCTTCGTATCCACCTTCTTCTCCCGCTCAGTGGCATTAATAGTGACATTAATAGTCACAGGAAAGCACATATTACATTTGGCATAAAATTTCAAATTAAAAAAAAAATTTACAACGAAACTATAAATAACAAAAAATGCAATGTATTATGGTTTACCTCTTCACTTCATCATCCAATGGTTTGATTCACATGATCTACTCCAAGAGGAATATGGATAGAGGTTCAAAATAAATACTTCAAATAGAGGTTAAGATTTCATGTGGTACTCAGCAAGAATATATGGAGAACGAGGATTCATAAAATCAACACCAAATAGTTCAAAAGTGAAAAGGGATGAGGACAATGGCAACCTATTGATGAAACAACATTTTAACTAGAAACAGCCTGGTTACATGGAAAATTTAGTTTCGATCTATTTGATATACATATTTATTCTGACATAGTAATTTCCAGTAGCTGTGACAGCAAACGATATAAATGTTTGACATAATTTCAATGTTTGATCTAAAAACTAAATTTCATAAGGGGGTACATTTCTAAAAATATTGCAGTCCTCGTAGAAAAAAAACACCATCAAAGTGCAGGAAAATATGTACCCGGTGTAACATCCCAAAACTATTTGGATTTTTGCTTAATTATCATTTTCGGTACGATACCTCCTTGCGAATTTGTCATCGTTTCCTAGCGATATGGCTGAGATTACTAAACATGCATTAATCAATTTATAGATTTAATGTTTCATTGTTCGATCAGGATTTAGAGGATATGAGAAGGCACATTAATATTGAATGGTGGCATTTTTGTAAATTTGCGAAGCCGACTTATCACTCATTTATGTCTATAATGAGTCACACGATTTTGGTCAGCAGATAGTTGTGAGGTAATCGTGCGGGCTGCTTCAACTTTTGTAACCGTCGATTTTCTTCCCTAATTGAAATTGGCGGGTCGTCTACCATGGAAAACAGAAGGCACGTATTAGGGGTTTTCTTACTAAAGAGCTGGCCTCATGACTCGCCTCCTACCCTCGAGAGCATCTTTAATCCCTCGGTAGGTGCGGTTAGGACTAGCCAACAACTCCTCTTCATGTGTAGCGTCCCGTCGATCCTTCCTCGTCGATTCTGGTAAGGGCCCGATCCCGTTCCATGTTTAAATCGGAGATTCAGTCCAAGGGCACCGACCTCCTCTACATTCATGGACAGCCGCAGAATATCCTTCCTTCTCAGCCAGGGAATCATTCCTTGTCTCGTTTTCTCTCGGAGTGCGGCTTCTTAAAGGACTTCCTTATTGCAGTTATAGTAAGGTGGCGTTTGGTTGGGTTGATTGCCTCCGGTGCGGTAGGTAAAAAACGTCGTTTGATTTAAACGCGATGTTTGGTACGGCGGATGGATAAAATTGCTGTTTATTAATAACCGGCGTTTATAATGAATGTGCAACCACGCTGCAAAGCTCCAGTCCAACCGCGCTGAAAAATTTCTCGTCCGTTGCTTCCGCTCATCTTCCCTCCCCGCGCGCTGATCCTCCAAGCGATCATCTTCCACACGAAAAATTGAACCCATGAGCTAGATCAGAACTTCTCACTCAAACCTCACTGTCTCCTCCGCAAAGCAGCTCTCGCAGTTCCAGCACCTAGCCGGCGACTTGCATGATGGAGAGAAAGAAGGATTTGAGGCAATCAAAGGTTCTGTTCGTCCAAAAAGGGGGCATGGCGATGAGCATGATGGAGAGAAATCTGGGAGCTACATGGGATGCCTCCAGACGGCTTCAAGAGAAGGTAAGGTTTTTGATATTTCAAGCTGAAAGTGTCATTTTGATCTGTAGTTGGAATATCTTCATACTGTTTGAAGCTTTTGCTCCATAGTTGTGTTTTGTCCTCTGATTTTGGAACTCATTTGTGAAAGTAATTATCAGGATAACATGGTCAGACTGATCAGTATACCTAGCGGGATTTTGATTTCAAGAAGCATGTGATTCGTAAGCATAGGAGATCTCTTCCTATTGCATCAGGTGCTTCTTTTTTTATTGTGTTCTGAGTATGTTCTGACTTTCTTTTCTGTGGAGAAGAGACTTGTTCATTTCGGCTAGTTTTTTTTTCTGATTTTTATAGTTGATTCAGCTGTTGTGTTGTGTTATTGTGCTATGCTATAGATTTCGGCTATTGTGTTTGGGCTAATGTGCGTGTATATGTGTTTATAGAGGAGAAGAGACTTGTTCATTTCAGCTATTCGCGTGTGGATATTGATTTCAGTGAGTGCGAGCAGAGGGTTAATATGCATGGGATCGAATGTTTATATTAGGTTAAAAATCATTGCAATAATATGTTTTCATATAATATGCTTTGCATTTTTGAAGAAAAAAAATTTCACCCAAAACTTCATTTCGTTCCCAAACAACTTTTCCAGAATTCTATTTTGCAAACTCCATTTCACTCAAATAGTTTTTTAACAAAACTCTGTTTTTCAGAAATAGCATTTTTCTCAAACTCCATTTTCTATCAGCAACTTTTCATCAGCAACAGTCTAACCAAACAGAGCCTAAAAATCCTTTCTACTTTCCTTTTCATCCATTTGATTTGTGGTTTCAGTCTAGTCAAAACTAAGAGGAAAGTGGTGACTGAAGATTTTAATGGTTCATTTTAATTGTTTCTACGGTTTCAGTCTAGTCAATCCTAAGAGCAAGTTGAGGACTAGTGCTTTTATGTTATAAATCGGAGAGAGAACATTTTGTAATTTCATTACAATCTAAGGAGTCATGTTGTTGCGCCACATTTACAAAAGTCGCAACGCCGATGTAAGAAATTCTCTTTCTCTTGGTTACATATCACAAATCAATAGAATTAAATTAGATACATGTGAATCTACACGTAGACTCGGAATATATGTCAAGTTCATATTAAGTGTTGCATTGCAGTTCAACCTAAGTATGGTATTCATATGCCTTAATGGATCTCATGAAGTTAATAAGTGAAAATCTATGAAGAAAACCCTGTTACATATGCTAGAACTACGAAAACTCATTATGTGCATTGATATGTATTGAAAGATGTAACCGTGATATAACTCAGAATGTAAACATGAATTGAATGACAAGTTCTTAGACTAGTGGGCCTATGCGGATGATGTCATTAGTTGAGCACGTTGAAGATACATAGATCGTTAAAAGGTATGGGAGGTGTTCTCTCTCATGATTGATGGACGCACATCATCATACTCATAGGGCACAGTAGATCACATGAGCTTTACTAGGGGGTCGATGACTCATTCTTTCGTGTATGAAAATTGTTAGATACGAGACCGTGATCTACGCTAGGAACACACCAGAGCATCTTAGTTGCCATCAGAGACTCAAATCACAGAATGTGTTTAGTAAGCTATGAAACTTAAAACTAAGACGAATATAAACATCAATCAGCTTAGGTTAAGTAAGAATTCAACACTCAGGAATCTTCTTACTCACCAATGAGTTGATCACGTCTTCGGACTCTTTTTTTTCAGGAAACACTAGTTCACTGGTCAGGAGATTTGCTTAAGATAACTTTCAAGTTTTTTGCAGTTTCAAATTATGTCATTTCTTTACAGCTTTGTACCTATTTTTTAGGAGGGATTCTTGCTTTGGTATGAATTCATTTGTTGCAGACTTCATAATTTTGATACCAATATTCAGATTTGATTGCACTTACTTTTCTAGTTGACTCTGTGATTCAGACTGAGGTATTTTTCTAACCCTAGCCCTAGTTTATTTCATTGTATATTTCAATTATTTTTGTAATGGTACTAATTTTATTATTGTTATTTTGTTTGTTTCACATCACGAGTGTCAGTCAGGCTTTTGAAATGTTCCTAAACTAGGTAGGGGTGTTTCACACGGTAGAGATGCATGCTCAGTCAAAGTACTAGATGCACATATATTCATCAATAATTTGGCAAGTATCAACCATCTTTCATCATCTTTTGGCAGGGAAAGTTCATCCATGACATTTTTGAAGACCAAGGGCAATATTGTTTGTTTGTCCGCGGAAAAAAATATGGTTCTAAAAAATTGTTAAGTGCTAAACATAAATGTATCGATGTGGTAATACTGTTAAGAAACAAAAAGCTGAGTTGACATACTCTGAATTTCTGGCCATTATATAGTGATTGGTTCTTTTCTATTCGACAGGTCCATATCTGTTCAATATGAAACCAAGGGCATTAAGTAATATTCCACAGCAAACACCAAAGCAGTATTTACTAATATGTGAAATGCTTAGAATATTTTGCTAGAAGATGCTTACAGAAGAAAGTTAAATGACTTAATGATTCAGGGAATTTGAATGGAACCACAGTAATTGTCAAAAAAACTGCTGGTGAACTTGTTTTCCACAATGAAAATGTGTTGTTGGGTGTTAGCAAAATTATGGTATATGGCGCATATGGTAATACTGGACATAAGATTGCCATTTACATTGTATATAAAGCATGGGAAAGTATAGTGATGAAATAAATTGTGTTTGCAAAAGACTAAATTTGAAAAAGAAGAATACCTCATTTATAGAATCTTCCAAGTTGACATCTGGATGAGGAATTCTATCATATGATGCACTGAAATCAACCTGTACCTTCATTCAACAAAGGAAGTCAGCCATTTTGAGATCCTACATGAATCACAAGATCCAAAAAGTTGAAGGACGGAACTGCCACGTATAACGAAGCAAGCACAAAATCATCAAAGAGATAACAAAAGGAACAAAAAGTTTGAAGCTGTTGAATCCTGAAGAAAATGGAATGTATTACCATGAATGCAACAACTAAGTTAGAAAAGGGATCCATCTTTAAGATACTTTGAACCACAACAACTGAACCCTAAACTTGGCACTATTAAAATAAATAAAAGAAATTTTTAGGACGAAATACATTTCTGATTGAGATTTGAAGAATTACAGGATTATTTGGGCATTATAATCAGTTTTTATAAATCCATATAATAGGAGAACGTTAGATGACTGAAGAAATGATATTTTCCTACTAATATTGGATAATAGAAGATATTCCTATCATATTATAGGAGAGGATAGTGAAACAATGAAACAAAGAATGACATAAAACAAGCCCCTGGAGAATAACCAAGGCTTTATGTTTAAATCTCTATGAATTGATTCTTGTGCTAAAAAATTAATGGATACTTATAGAGAACAGTAAAAATAAAATAAAAAAATTGTTTATAATTGGGCAAATTACATGTACCTGAGATAAAGACCGTGCTTCACACTAAGGATTCGTTTGGCGCAGTGTTTTTGCTCCGGTGAGTTTGGACAAAAACGCCATCTTCATAAAACGTGCTTGGCATGACAACGGTCATGGCCGCCGCCAAGAAAAAATTTGAACATGAAAGTGGATGAAGTTCCTTAGGTGAGGTCGAAAGTTCACGAATGACGATTCATAACCACAGCGTTCACGACCTCAACCGCCGTACCAAATAGACCCTAATTTGCATTTTTGAAAACATTAATTTATGCTCATCAAGTTTGTATTTTTATAGCCATAGGTCACTACCGTAATGATATAGATGCATTGATGCTCAAATTTTGGAACATTCTAATTACCATAATGAAAATATTTCATTTTGAAATGCTTAATTACCCTTGCATTTATGCTCAGATAAGGGTCTTTGTTATGATATATATGCTTCACTGTATGATCCATATGGATAATTCCCCTTTTCTTAGATATAAGTTTTACATATTATAATTCCTGATTGGCAACAAGGGTTTAGAAGATCATTGGATTGCTTCAATAGCTGGTGTTTTGCTCCCACAATCCATCAAACTCCTCCAAATATTACCGTTAGGCCTCCCAGCACCAACGGACTAATTTAGGGCACGAAGGGTGAGGGAAGTCATGCAGACGTCATCATGCAAGTGTTAGGAGCATCCACTACCCGGTAACAAGTACTCACTAAAGAACACTGCGTCTGAATCAATTGAATACCCTGGTCGGCATTTAATGCATCTCTATTCTCGCTATCCAATGAATATATGATTCACTTCATGTAATGGATTATTTTCTTCCTTTGTAAATGAACGGATAAAAATTTTTATATTGAAACCCCTAATTTTTCTGTGTGAGAGAATTGAAACTATTCTATGTAGCAACTAAGGCAAGTTTCTATAGGAGATTGTTGGTTCTTGCATAGAAAGTTCCTGAATCTGCGTCAGCTGGTATCAAATCATCAGCATGCTTAGGGAAACATAAGAACCAGCTATAGCGCCAACAACCAACAGCTTGACAAAGAGCAAAATATTGCAGGACTCTTCACAGCAATGAGTTGTACCAAGAACTCTCTTATGGAATTGTACCATTATGCTAAAAGTTTAGAGCACGCTAAACGACTTCAAGGACCGAGAGGGAAACAGGTTCAAGATCCAATAATGGAGTCGCTAGCGAATTCTTTGATGTATAATGAATGTCCCCGATCGACATCAGCCATCGACAGTGTGTAGCGCTCATTTGTGAATTGAGCTAAAATGGTATGCACTAGTTGGTCATGAACAACAAACCTATAGAGAAATACAGAACCTTGTATATACTTTCTCAATAATGAATTACAATGTATGAACACAAATATATAGGAGGGAGAAAGAGAGAGGAAAACCTTATACACAATGTGGGACTAAAGAAAGACAGAAAATAAGAAAATATAAGGGCTCCAGAATGGGTCATTACATGGGATTTTCTAACACTCCCCCGCAAGCTGGAGCGTACAAGTCGTAGACACCCAACTTGGACAGAAATTGATAAAATAGTGTGCTTGATAGGCCCTTGGTGAGAATATCAGCAACTTGGTCGGTACCCAGAACATGCTTTAATTCTATCTTCTTCAATGTGTTTCGTTCTTTCGTGGAAGACCGGGTTCTTAGCTATGTGTATAGCAGCTTGACTGTCACATAGTAAGATAGCAGGTGAGGAAAGTTTTACTCCTAGATCAGCAAGAAGACTTTCAAGTCATGTGAGTTCAGAAACCACTGATGTCATCGAACGGTATTCCGTCTCAGCTGAAGATCGAGCAACCACAGCTTGTTTCTTATTACGCCAAGTAACCAGGTGACCCCAAAGTAGGTACAGAAACCACTAGTAGACCGCCGATCATCCAGGGAACCAGCATAATCTGCATCAGAATACACAACCAATGTTGGAGTAGAGGACAAGGTTTTGTATACCAGCCCTTAACCGGGGGCTGTTTTCAGATATCTTAGGATGCGTTCGACGGCCTGAAGATGGGACATTCGAGGGGAATGCATAAATCGGCTGACAACCCCAACAGCAAAGGATATATTTGGTCTTGTGACTGTAAGGTAAATCAGTTTCCCAACAAGTCGTCGATAGTACTCTGGATTTGGAAGAGCAAGATCATCAGCAGAGGCATGTGCACACAGCTTGTGATTGACATCCATATGAGTATTAATTGGCTTGCATCCAGAGTAACCAGCATCCTGAAGAAGATCGAGACAATACTTCCGTTGAGAGAGGACAAGTCCATCAGGACGTCTCGCGATCTCAAAACCAAGGAAGTATCGAAGGTTCCCCAGATTTTTGGTTTGAAAGACGGAACCAAGATGTTGTTTGACCGCTTGTATTCCTTTTGAATCATCTCCTGTGATTAGGATGTCATCGACATATACCAATAGAAGAACCGTGTCTGTATTTCAATGTCGAGTGAATAGAGAGAAGTCTGCCGAGCTCCGAGAAAAGCCAAACTCCCGAACAGCCTTACTGAATTTATCAAACCATGCCCGGGGGGATTGTTTGAGACAATAGATGAATTTCTTAAGATGACATACTCGGGACTCCCCCGTGGTCTCAAACCCGGGAGGTTGTTGCATGTATACTGTTTCTTGTAGGTCGTCATTTAAAAAGGCATTCTTGATATCCAGCTGATGGAGAGGCCATTGGCGATGCACAGCCACTGAGAGAAGGACAGAAACTGTGTTGAGCTTGGCCGCCGGAGAGAACATTTCCTCATAGTCGAGACCTTGTTGTTGAGTGAAGCCACGAGCCACCAGTCGGGCTTTAAGACGGTCAATTATCCCATCCGGAGCATGCTTGATTACAAAGACCCATTTACAACCAATATTAGACTGACCTGGAGGGAGAGGAACCACATCCCATGTTTGATTGGCCCAGAGAGCTGTCATTTCGTCGTCCATGGCTGCCCGCCAGCCCGGATGTTGGAGAGCCTCCTGCACAGAGTTAGGGATAGAAATAGAGGATAGAGAAGTAGCAAAGGTGTGTAGCGGCGGGGATAGGCGGTGTAAAGATACATAGTTCGTCATGGGATGAGCGGTGGAGGCTGGTGCCGGATCAGCAGGTTGCAGAGTATCAGAGATCAAGGCCGACTGCATTGGGGCGACGGAGCGAGGAAGGCGACGAGTGTAGACACGGAGAAGAGGAGGCTTGTGGGGAGCGGGAGCCGGGACAGGAAGGAGGGATGGTGGAGAGGTGACTGGGATTACAGGTCTAGGTAAGGATTGTGGTGGAGGATGGGGGTTTTGGTTGGAGAAGAAAGGTTGATCTTCCCGGAAGGTAACATCAGCGGAGACTGTCACCTTGCGGGTAGTAGGAGAGTAGCAGACATATCCTTTCTGAGCACGGGAGTAACCGACGAACACGTGGTTGGTTGCTCGTGGTGCCAACTTGTTTGTCGATGGACCAAGTAAGTGAACATAGCAGGTACATCCAAAAATGCGAGGGGTGAGAGAGAATGGTGGAGTAGAGGGGAAGAGGAGACTAAACGGAGTAGCATTATGAAGGACGGAGGAAGGAAGACAGCTGATGAGGTAGCATGTTGTTGACAGCGCAAAGTTCCAATAAGCCTTGGGTACCTGCATTTGAATCATGATGGAACGGGCAACATCAAGAAGATGTCTATTTTTGCGTTCAACAATACCGTTTTGTTGGGGTGTATAGGCACAGGATGTTTGATGAATAATCTCAAATTCTAAGCAGAGGTTGGCAAATTCATGGCTAGTGTATTCGCGAGCATTATCCGTTCGGAGGGTTTTTATTGGCTCGGAAAACTGAGTGCGAATCTCAAGGACAAACGTGCGGAACACACTGGGAAGTTCGGAGTGATCACGAAGTAAGTATAGCCATGTCGTTTGAGAATAATCATCAATAAACGTGATAAAGTAGCGATAGCCAGAAATACTTGTAATTTTATACGGGCCTCAAATATCAGAACGTACTAAAACAAAAGGAGCAGAGCTCCGAGTACAATGAGGAGAAAATGATGAGCGGTGTTGTTTACCCAGAATACATGAATCACAACTAAAAAAGGAAGATAAATCTCTGGAAGAACCTTCTGGAGGACTGGAAGAGGAGCATGTCCGAGACATCGGTGCCAATCAACTAAGGAGATGGAAGAGAGGATGGTGGGGGGAGCATCAAGAAGGTAGAGCCCATTTTGCAGTCGTCCTTTACCAATGATACTCTGCGTTCGTCGATCCTGCATAAGAAAGGAAGAGGAGGTGAATGTCACAGAGAAATTCAAATCTGTAGTGAGGCGACTGACAGAAAGTAAAGTGAACGCGGAGCCCGGGACGTGAAGAGCCGAGCGGAGAGAGAGAGAGGAATTGAGAAGAATATCGGCCGAGCCGGAGACAGGGACAGTGTCGCCATTGGCCACGGTGATATATTTAGGATGCGAAGAGTGCAAGTATTGAGGTGGCTTCAGCAAGGTGATGTGATGAGTAGTACCCGAGTCCACTATCCAGCGTGGTCCAGTGGAGAGACAGGCGATACCTTCATTGAAGATGGAGGCGGCGGAGGAAACAGAGGCAGACGGGCGGCTGAGCAGGCCATGGAGTTGCTGGAGCTGGAGGCGGACATCTTCAAGGTCAGCACGAGTGGCAGAAGGACTGTCGACAGCAACAGAAGCAGTTGGACGGGGAGGAAGACCATGCTTGCGGTAGCAGGTCGCCTCAAGATGGCCATCCTTTCCGCAGAACATACACTTAGGAAGTGGGCGGCCTCCGCGACCCCCGCCCCGAGAGCCTGACCGTCCTTCACGAGTAGCGGGAGGGAGAGGAAGTAATGGTGCAGACGAGTGCTGGAGAAGGACCGGTGAGGGTGTTCCCGTAGTATCAGGAGGAGGTGATACCTTTAGTAGCATGGAACACACATCGAAGAGTGATGGAGTAGCAGCAGAGGAGAGGATCTGAGCCCGAATGCTCTGAAGATGAGGCGGGACACGAGTCATCATCATGGCAATACACATTGCTTCTTTCTGAGTCCGTTGAGCTGCGAGATCCGTAGTTGCGGGCTGATGTCGGATCCAAGCTTCGGCCAGTGTCTTTGCCTGAGCAACGAAGGAGGTCAGGTCGGCAGCACCACCAATGTCAAGAGTCTGTAGATCCGTGATGATGTCATATAGGTGCTGGAGACTGTCCTTGTCGGAGTAGAGAGAATGGAGCTCATCCCACATTGCCTTGGCAGTCTCGTGATACATGGTCATTCGATAGGGTTCGCCATCAAGGGAGTTGAGGAGCCAAGTCTGAACACGGCCATCGTCCCGTAGCCAGTCATCTGTAGGTACAGAGGGAGGATCCTTATTGAGATGATGCAGAAGTATAGATTGGAGGGCCCGTCTGACAGAATGCACCCATTCAACAAAATTCTTCTTTCGAGCAAGGGAGATGGTGGTGATCCTTAACTCATCACGCACCTCCGGAGCAGGAGTCATGCGGTCTGCCGGAGAGGGAGTAGGCAGCCTCGAGGAGTTTGTCGAAAATTCCATGGAATTTTAGCGGAGAGGCGACTGGATAACAGGACTGCGCGAGCAGGGAGCAGGGAGACCGCAACAAGCAGAAGCCGCACGATCTGCTGGAGGGAAACCGTTGAAGGAGAGGTCGCTGGTCTCAGGGAGCTCGGCAGGAAGACCGCTGGGAGGAGGCCGCACGGTCTGCTGGAGGGAAACCGCTGGGAGGTCGGCACGGCTGCTAGGAGGCAGCACGGTCTGCTGGAGGGAGACCGCGGGGAGAGGTAGGCCGCAGGGAGAGGCAGGCCGCTGAAGGAGAGGCCGCTGAAGGCAGGCCGCAAGGAGAGGCCGATGAAGGAGAGGCAGGTCGCAGGGAGAGGCCGCTGAAGGAGAGGCAGGCCGCAGGGAGAGGCCGCAGGGAGGAGGCCGCACGACCACAAGGAGCTCGGCACGAAGTTGCTGAAGGGCGCTGAAGAGGCCGCCGCTAGCAGGAGAGACCGCGGCGAGTAGCCGCTGAAGGAGAGGCAGGCCGCAGGGAGAGGCCGCTGAAGGAGAGGCAGGCCGCAGGGAGAGGCCGCTGAAGGAGAGGCAGGCCGTAGGGAGAGGCCGCTGAAGGAGAGGCAGGCCGCAGGGAGAGGTCGCTGAAGGAGAGGCCGCAGGGAGGAGGCCGCACGACCACAAGGAGCTCGGCACGAAGTTGCTGAAGGGCGCTGAAGAGGCCGCGGCTAGCAGGAGAGACCGCGGTGAGTAGGAGAAGCCGCAGCGAGCAGAAGAGGCCGCTGAAGGGCGCAACGAGCAGGTGGGATCCACGGAGGAGAGGAGAAAAACTATAAAAGCATACGAGGAGGAAGGATAGGAGGAGGAACCAAGGGAGGCGTAGACCGCAGGTGCGGTTGCGGTTTGATAAAGCAAGGGGCGGTTAGCAGTTGCGGTTTGAGAGAGCAAGGGTTGCGGGTAGCAGAATGCTAGCCGCCCAGATGCGGTTTGAGAGAGCAAGGGTTGCGGTTAGCAGAATGCTAGCCGCCCAGATGCGGACCGTGGTGAACTTCTGTAGGACCGAAGGCTCTGATACCATGTAGAGAAATACAGAACCTTGTATATACTTTCTCAATAATGAATTACAATGTATGAACACAAATATATAGGAGGGAGAAAGAGAGAGGAAAACCTTATACACAATGTGAGACTAAAGAGAGAGAGAAAATAAGAAAATATATGGGCTCCAGAATGGGTCATTATATAGGCTTTTCTAACAAGACCAAATGGACACCTTTAGCTAGAAATGGTGATAAAAACAACATGAACTAAATCTAACAACTTATGATGAATAATATCTGATGAAAAATCTCTTGAGGGTAATCATTAGACTTGATATGCACTCATGTATTTATACAACTCCCCGGGGGTGCGATTAGCCGTGTCCCCACCATAAGAGTGGAGTTAGTGGAGTCATGCTAGGCTCCATGACAATGGGAGTGAGGAAGAAACCGCCACAGCCGTCGCGCGCCGTCACTCGCGTATGCGACAGCGAGGCCGCACCCCGCCATCGCCGGGCGCGGCCGGAATCGCGTAACCGCACCCCGCTAAGGGGGTGCGGCTAAGCACGCTCCCCTCTCGGGGAGTGCGGCCAAGACCACACCCCGCATAGTGGGGTGCGGCCAAGACCGCACTCCGCATAGTGGGGTGCGGCCAAAACTGCACCCCGTATAGTGGGGTGCGGCCAAAACCGCGCCCCACTAAGTGGGGTGCGGACAAGGCCGCCCGCCCCCCACCAGGGGTGCGGTCGGCGCCGCGCCCCCTACGGGGGTGAGGTCGGCGCCGCGCATGGCCGCACCTCCCATGGAGGTGCGGCCGGCGCCACGCCCCCCTTGGAGGTGCGGCCAAGCCCGCACCCCCCATGGGGGAGCGTCCAGCATCGTGCCCCCCTTGGGGGTGCGGCCAAACCCGCACCCCCATATGGGGTGCGGAAGGGCCCGCACTCCCCTTAGGGGTGCGGCCGGAATGCCAGCACCCTCCTTTTCAGGAGGGTGCGCCTTCCCGTCTTGTGGGGCGCAGTCTCAAGCAGGCGCGCTCTTGCCGCGCGCGATCACATCCTCGTTTTTCTGCCCGCAAAACAAGCAAAGTACTTCCGCATTCATCACGCGCTCAGAACACTCTCGTGTTCGTTGCGCGCTCAGAACGTTTTCGTGTTCGTTGCGCGCTCAGAACGCTTACGTGTTCGTTGCGCACTCAGAACACTTCAGTGTTTGTGATGTGCGTGGTAGTTAACCTTTCCTAATTTCCTAGATTGCAGGTACAGTTCACTGTGCTCAATGTCATCAATGAAGCTGCCCAAGCTGACCGAACTGCCCGGGGGGGCAAGACGGGAATATCCAAAAAATGGCGATCCGTGTGCTCCAAATTGACAAGCGTGATTCGCCCTTCAGGTGTTTACGGTGGTTACAACGGCAAAATTATCGGGCTAACCCTACCCAAGGCTATAAAAGGAGCTCAGGGCCTTCATTTCAAGATACCTTGTCTTATGCGCCCGAGAGAGCTCTTTTGAAGATTTCCTCTAAGTTCTCATGCGGCGCTTGAAGATCTCCTTCAATATTCGAAGATCTTCTTCGAACCTTTGAAGATCTTCTTCGAGCCTTCGAATGTCTCCTTCGAGCCTTTGAAGATTTTCTTCGCTTCGGAAGACAATCATCCGGGCACCGAAAGGCGACTCGAGAATCTCACTTTCATTCCCAGAAAAGTACTTAGTCTCTCGAGAGGTGGTCAGTCACCCTCAAAGTTTTCTCTCTTCTACCATTGTAACGATCAGCGGCCTGTCGCGCTCGAGTTCACAGCTTTCAATTGTAACGAACCAAAAGATAGTGGAATTTGGTCGGCACAGCTCCGACCGCGTGGTTTTTCATTCTTTCCGGGTTTTCCACGATAAAAAGTTTTCTTGTCATTTACTAATTCTCTTATTGACTGTGTTAAATGTATATATTATTGTATTTTATTATTTCTGGATTAGTCCCACATTGCCTAGTGTGGTTTCCTCCCTCCTCTTCTCTCCTATATGTAAGAATCATTGGTCTCCATTTTTCCTCAAGTGAATATATACAAAGCACATGTTTTGCTATTTGTAACATGGTATCAGAGACTGGTTTTTGACTATTTTTTTTTTTCTCGATCGCTGCCCGCAATCCTGTTCGCCGCTGCCCGCAAATCTGCTCTGCCCGAAATCCTGTTGGCGATCTGCCCGTTCGAGCTCGCCTGCCCGCTCCAATCTGCTCGAGCTTGCCTGTCGGCCTGCGACCTTCTCCCGATCTCCTCGAGCTCGCCCGCTCGCCAGCCGTGACCTGCTCGAGCTCACCAGTTCACCAGTTCGCCAGTTCGAAGTTCTCCCGATCTCCTCGAGCTCGCCAGTTCGCCAGACGTGCCTGCCGATCTCCTCGAGCTCACCAGCCCGCCGCCGCGATCCTCAGTCCGCAAACTTGCTCGCCGCGACCTCCTGTCGCGCGACCAGATCCTGAACCAACGCAGCGCATCATCAGACCGTGCGACCTCCAGCTCAACTGCACTCCAGCCCGTGCGACTTCCAGCTCGTGCGATCTCTTGCTCCTGGCGAACTCCATTCTCAGCCCGTGCGAACTCCTGATTCCGGCAACCTGCTCTAGCCCTAGCTGCGACCTGCTCTCAACAGCTCTAGCCACGCGACATCTGCTCCACGGCAACCTGCACCTCACGTTCTGTCCGCCAGGTCTGTCCGCTGCGACCTGATCCAGACCACCGCGATCTCGTCCTGTCCGCAACGACCTGATCGCCTGTCTGCTGCGCCTCCCGCGCCTTGCTAAGACAGCTCGAGCTCCTGTCAGCGACCCCTGCGATCTCCAGCTCAGTCCGCCAGCGATCTCGCTCGCGACCTCCTGTTCGCCAAGCTCAGTCCGCCTGCTCATCGATCTGCCCAGACCACAAGCCGCCCAATCCAGTTCGCAAACTCCAGTTCGTCCAGATTGCCCAGGTCGCCAAAGACCTACCGCCTGGCCTCTCTGACCTGTCCGCCAGTCAGCCCAGATCCATGGCTGTCTCGCCTTCTCATCCTATACCTGCTGCAACTGCTGTCGAAGATCGAATACAATGTCTAGAGGAGTTATTTCGGTCACCTCTGCTCCAACCTGCCACCTCTGCAGTCCACATCATGTCAGCCGCTTCTGGCAATACTGCTGTTCGGGTTACTCCAACTGCACCTTGGTATTTCGACTCCGGGGCCTCCTGCCATCTCACCTCCGATTCCAACATACTGACCAACTGCACTTCCACCCCCACGACCCTTCAAGTCACCACTGCTGATGGGGGCTCTGTCCCTATTCTGCGATCTGGCTCCATCACCCGGACCTCTGCCCCTACTAGTCGACTTACCCTCTCCAACGTTCACCATGCTCCTCGGCTACACATGAACCTTATCTCTGTTAGCTCTCTTTGCGATCTCGGACTAACTGTCACATTCTCTTCCTCTGATTGTGTTGTGCAGGATTCACGGACAGCTCAGAGGATTGGACAGGGCCGTAGGACTGGTGGCCTGTATCAGATGGAGTATCTCCACGTTCCCCCCCTCATCATCTTCATCAGCTTCTGCCCTTTCTGTTATATCTGATGTCGACTTGTGGCACAGACGTTTAGGACATTTGTCTACTGATCGACTTCGAAGTGTTATCCGCTCTGGAGCTTTGGGTCGTGTCTCTTTTTCCCCCCTTTCTATATGTATTGGCTGTCGTTTGTCCAAGCACCTTGCTCTACCATTCTCAAGTAGTGCTTCTCACACCACAGCCCCTTTTGACTTAGTTCACTCTGATATTTGGGGACCTGCCCCAATTGCTTCACATTCTGGATATTTGTACTATGTTAGTTTTATTGATGATTTCTCTCGTTGTGTTTGGGTTTATCTCCTTCGCAATCGCTCTGACATACCTGATGTGTACCGCATGTTCACAGCAATGCTTCACACTCAGTTTGAGTGTCGGATTAAGATTTTTCGATCCGACTGTGCTCAAGAATTTCTCTCCTCCACGATGCGCGACATCCTCCAATCCCATGGCACCATCCATCAACAGTCTTGCCCGCATACCCATGAACAAAATGGGGTCGCTGAACGTAAACATCGTCACATCATCGAAACCGCTCGTGCACTTCTCATCTCCGCATCCGCTCCTCATTCCTTCTGGGCCGAAGCTGTCCTCACCGTTGTTCACCTCATCAACATCACTCCCTCCTCGGTCATATCTGGAGTAACTCCATATGAACGACTATACTGCCGTCCACCAACCTATGCCCCTCTCCGTACATTTGGGTGCACCTGTTTTGTTCTCCTTCCCGCCACTGAACGCAATAAACTCTCTGCTCGCTCGTCCCGTTGTGTTCACCTAGGCCTTAGCCCTCACCACAAGGGCTATCGGTGCTACGATCCGGTGACTCGTCGCATTCGCATCTCTCGACATGTCTCCTTCGTTGAACATGAGATGTTTTTCTCCTCCACACCATCAACTCTTCCCGCCCAACCCTCTGCTTCGCCACCCATTTCTCTTCTGCTACTCCCTCCTATTCCAACTCGTCCCAGGACTCCCATTATCCATCCTATATTGTTACCAGCCCGTCCTCCGGCCGCAGATCCTCCCTCAACCTCGACTCCTACTCCGCCTCCCACAGTCCCTCCTCCCGCTCCTGCTCCATCTGATACGGCTACGTCTGACGCTCCGTCCGCCTCTGCACCCGTGGATCCTGCTCCCCCTTCCGCTCCTGCTCCCTCTGATACGGCTATGTCTGACGCTCCGTCCGCCTTTGCACCCGTGGATCCTGCTCTTCCTCGGCGCAACCCTGCTCGCAATCGCAACCCGCCTGCTCGCTACGACCCAAGCCCTGACAGGTCTACCTCTTCTGCTCTCCTCACCGCTACCTCCTATTCCCCGGCTTTTCAAGCCTTCCTCACGGCTCTCCACTCCCACCGGGAGCCCCAGTCATACCAAGAGGCAGTTGGAAAACCCGAATGGCAGCAGGCCATGGCAGTTGAACTTCAGGTCTTCCGCAGAACTCACACCTGGGACCTCGTCCCCTGTCCTCCTAGCGTCACCCCTGTCAGCTGCAAATGGATATTCAAAATTAAGACTCGCCCGGACGGCTCCATTGAGCGACACAAAGCCCGTTTAGTTGCTCGCGGGTTTTCTCAGGAACATGGGATTGACTACGATGAGACCTTTGCCCAGTTGCCCGGATGACAACCGTTCGCACCTTACTTGCAGTCGCTGCTGCCCGAAACTGGCCCCTCCATCAGATGGATGTCACCAATGCCTTTTTGCACGGCGATCTCACAGAAGTGGTATACATGGCCCCTCCTCCGGGTCTCTCCGTTCCCCCTGGCCACGTCTGCCACCTCCGTCGGGCCCTCTATGGTCTCAAACAGGCCCCTCGTGCCTGGTTTGAGCGTTTCCGCACTACTGTTCTAAAGGCTGGCTTCATTGAACGACAAACGGATCATGCCATGTTTACTCGCACCTCCGCTCAGGGATGCGCCATACTTCTCTTATATGTGGACGATATGATTATCACTGGCGATGACCATGTCACCATTGCTTCTCTTCAACAGCACCTCCGCAGTCAGTTCGAGATGAAGGAGATGGGCCCCCTTCGATACTTTCTGGGGTTAGAAATTTCCCGCTCCAAACGCGGCATCCTGGTCTCTCAGCAAAAATACATCTCTGATATTCTCTCAGTTGCTGCTCTCACTGACAACCGCACTGCTGACACCCCCATAGAGCTCAATCTGAAACTCCTCCCAACAGATGGCGAACCGCTCTCAGATGTCTCCCGCTATCGGCGCCTTGTCGGGATGCTGGTCTATCTCACTATGACTAGGCCTGACATTGCCTACGCTGTTAGCTTTGTCAGCCAGTTTGTTCAAGCTCCCCGCTCAGCTCACTACGCCGCGGTCCTCCGGATTCTCCGCTATCTTCGCACCTCCGTCAACCGCTCGTTATTTCTCTCTGCAACTTCTCCCCTCACCCTCCTGTTTGCGTGCTCGGCTCGCTCTCGAGCTAAGTTGATTCAATTCGAACGGTTTACCAGAGTGTCGAGTGACCCACAACAAGACTATTATACCTAGTATATAATATTATGGCATTCAGCTTGCAGTAGATGAAATAAACCAAATCGCTGCAATAAGACTACTTTAACATAAGAATGCATGATACAGAGAAGATATGTTGATTCCAACAGCTTCCTAACATGCCGGATGATGACCAATCAAATTGCGCCAAACTGAGGAAAGCATCGCGCTCCCAGGGGAAACAAATTTACTACAAATGAAACCCTAGAAGTTTCCACTGTGCGATGAACTACTTGAGACACCCGATCTCACATTCAGGCGCTGCTCGTTGATGAATCCAAGTAAAAATGCTGAGAAGCGTAGGCTTCTCCGAGTTTTGACATTTTTATTCTATCAAGATCATCTGGAGTGAGTGTGTGCTTGCGAAGAGGAAGAATCGAATGGAAACTTACTCTTGAGCTAGGAATGCCGTCGGGGCATGAGAGGAGGAGAGTGAAGGCGGAACCCTGATCCATCAATGCAGCGCTTCCGCTCATTCCTGTAGTTGTCATCTTCTTGCCAAATCGGAGCGGAGCTTGATGCAGAAATTGAGATCGAAATCATTGAAACTGAACGATCATCGATTCGGAAATCGAAAGTCTCACTTCAAAAAAGGAACAATTTGTCACAAATATTGTCACAAATATATATAGGAAGTTGATATGCTCAAATCGGTTTTGTCTATTCATACCCCACAAATAAAAAACTATAATCTCTCTATTTTTTACTAACACAAATCCACTAAATGCACCCCCTCGTTAGGGTCCGTTCGTTTGGATAGAACTGGGGTAGGAATTGGAATTTGGGGTCAATTCCAATTCTATCCGTTGTGGGTCGTTCAACGCTCTCCTAGACTGGTCGAGCTAAACCGCCTTAGCTCGAGAGTGAGTCGAACGCGCAAACAGTCAAAAGAGAGAACCAACAGTAGACATCGAGTTTTTTACGTGGAAAACCCGAAAAAGAAAACAAAGTGTTGTGAGCTATATATAGTTGTTTCTCGAGGGTGACATGTCACCGCTCGTTACAGAGATTTTGTTAAGTTCTCGAAGTCCTGGGGAGCCGCGCCTGATGAAGTGTGCTCGGAGACAGCCTTGAGCGTGAAACTCGGCAGAGCAGTCCTGAGGAAAGCGGTGCGGAGGAGCCTAGAGCAAAGCGCAGCGGAGCAGCCAGGAGCAGAGCGCTGCAGAGCAGCCTGGAGCAGAGCGCTGCAGAGCAGCCTGGAGCGGAGCACTGCGGTGCAGCCTCCAGGGGAGCGGTGCGGAACAGCCTGGAGCGGTGCGCTGCAGAGCAGCCTGGAGCGGAGCGCTGCGGAGCAGCCTGGAGCGGAGCCCTGCGGAGCAGCCTGGAGCGGAGCGCTGCGGTGCAGCCTGGACCGGAGAGCCGCGGAGCAGCCGGGAGCGCAGCGTTGCGGAGCAGCCTGGAGCGCGGTGCTGCGGAGCAGCCTGGAGCGGTGCGCGGTGGAGCAGCCTGGAGCGGTGCACTGTGGAGCAGCCTCGAACGGAGCGGAGCGGAGCGGAGCGGAGCGGAGCGGAGCGGAGCGGAGCGGAGCAGCCTCGAGCGGAGCAGTCCAGATCAAAGATGTCGAGGGGTCCGCGCCGAAGAGTTTGGAGCTCAACCGCGATCCTCCTAAAGAATGAGAGCTGGAACGCTGATGGAAATCTTTAAGGGGAAGCTTGAAGGGCGATGAAGATCTTCAAAGAGTCCTCGCCGGAAAACTCAAGGGCTCCTTCTTGTCTCAATGCCCAAAAATCCACTCAAATGGAGACCTGGCCCCCTTTTATAGTTTTCGAGGAGGGCGTTCTGGTAACTACGTCATGCTAATTCGTGGACGAGCGAATGAGAATGCTTTATTCGGGGCACACATATTGCCAATTTCGAGGTTGTGACGGCTTTGCCCCCGATCACCTTGGGCAACCTCCCTGGTGGTGGTGGTGGTCGGCGATGGATAATGGTGGCGCACCCCGCGGAGCAGGGATGAGCGGGAGAGCCTCCTGCGGAGCAGGGATGAGCTGGAGCACTCCTTGTGGAACAGGCGAGCGCGGGAGCGCTCCTCGTGGAACAGGCGATAGCTGGAGCGCTCCCTGCGAAACTGGCGGGAGCGGGAGCGCTCCCTGTGGAACTGGCGGGAGATGTAGCGCTCCCTTTGGAGCTGGAGAGAGCGGTAGTGCTCCCCGCGAAACTAGCGGGAGCGCTCCCTGCGGAGCAGGCGAGAACGCTTCCCGCGGAACAGGTGAGAGCGGGAGTGCTTCATGCGGAACAGGCGAGAGCGGGAGCCCTCCCTGTAGAACAGGCGAGAAAACACAACAAGCAGGAACCCAAAACAGGGCCTAGTAATCACACACACAAAAAGCTAACCAATGTATGTTGAAAGCAAAAAAAAGAACCTTGATGAGGATAAAAAATTGCAAACCATTGTATGTAATCACACACACAAAAAGATGCAAAATCACTGCAATGGAAGCTATCGCTCCAGCAATGTAATTTTCAATGTCTCGCACATCACGGAGAGCTATCGATCAACAATGGACTTTGCTCCATGTTCATCTCCACAAATTTACAACCAAATACTCTTTTATTGAAGAAGAGATGGAAACTGTACCTCTACGAGGAATCGTGCCTTCCGATTGGAAGCCTATCTCCATGATGTTAGCGATAAGCTGCTCTGAAAAGTTGACGATAGCAAGTATGGTTGTCAAGTTGCGGAGAAGACAACTCCAATCACCGGAGAAGATGATTCCAGTCAACTGAGGGTACAAAACTAGTCATCGGTGGAGTTTTTCGTTCACGTGAAAAAAATAGGTGTGAATCTCGTTGGGCAAAGGAAATGGCAAGCCCGACCTACTAGGTCGGAAATGAAGGCGAGGAAAATTAGGTTATTAGGAATTCCCATTCATTCCAATTCCATCCTTCTAATATGGGCGTCGAACAACAAAATTGGAATAGAGGGGTCAATTCCAATTCATGCCCCCCCCCCCCATTCCACCCAATCGAATGGACTCGTACATTTTTCACGCCTTTCAACTCCTGGTCGCTATTTTTGCGGTGTGGGAGGACAGGGGACTTGGAGTGGCCTCAGGCTATCTGGGGAGTAAAAGAGGACCGATGAACTCAAATGCGTTTGGAGCTAATGTTAGATATTGTTGGGATGGTAGAGGGTAGCGGAGAATGGTGACCTTTGTGGCAGAACGTGGTGTCTGACTCTGGGGTATACCAATGGTGGAGGGAGATCATTGTTAGATTGTGGAGCCTGACTGTGTTTGGTGTACTTGACACTCACCACGATTTCGTGGGTATAAAAGACCTTGTTTTCGGCCTAGAGTTTTAAGTGTTGAAAATCTATGGAGGAGCGGTGGAAGAGAGGTGTTTTCCTTTTTGATCATCCTTCATAGTGGATTTTCTGGGCGTGGGTGGTTGTGGTTTTTTCCCCGATTTTTGGGGTTTTTCATGTCAAAATCCTTGTGTGTGTTTGCTTGCTTTTTTCTGTGATTCTTGTGTGTTCGGCGGGCGTCGTATTTCCCTAAAAATCACCACCAACATAGTCAAATCTACTAAAGATATTAGGAAGATCATCACTATTAAACTTGTGCGAACAAGAAAAAATAAGACCGAAAAATGGAGAATAACAATTTTTATTTCCAAAAAACTTAACTTCTTACAAAGGTATAACCTCCTTTATATAGAATGGAGGAGAGAGAGGAGATTACAAATAAACAATGTGGGACTAAACACTATACAGGACAAAATACAGAACTGGGCGGTCAGACATGGGGAGACTGTCGAGACCGCTGAGACCGCTCGGTCTGAGATAACAGACCTCGCTCCTGAACCCTCCAGAGAACAAGCGGTCTGTAAAGGACAGGCCGCAGGAAGCAGGGCTAGACCGCCTGTCTTCATCTTCAACTCGCCAAGCCTCAGAGAGCGCACTGTCACGGACTTAGCACTTTGACACTAAGTACGTGCGGCACTTGACTAGAATTCCAACAAACTTAGGTTAACCAAGTAAGCCTTCCTCAAACAAAGCAGTGGAATAAAGAGAACAACTCTTATTATAACTCTCAACAAAGTTACAAGACACTTAGGTAGACAGTTGCGCGAGACATACAAAAGGAACAAGACATACAACAATGCTCAACACTCCAAGCTCACAAGCACTCACAAGAGGAGTCTCACTATCACAATACACTCCAAAACCTTGGATGATCCAAATGGGGAGAGGTCCTCCCCTTATATAGGCCTCCTCCCCCTTTTCCCTCCAAACTCAAGAAGAATATAGATTTCTCTACACATGGAAGAGACTAGATTCTTCCACATTCTTCCATACTCTTCCATATCTCCCAAGTGTGATCTTTCTCCAATATTCTAGAATATTCTCAACATATCTAGAGTAATCTTGAACAATGGTCACGAGACGTGTTAGCTAACCTTGATATCGTGACATTCTCCCCCACTGAAACCATGCGTCGTCCTCGACGCATCCTTCCTTCACCATCTTTGTGCATACCTTATCACGGAGAGGGTCTTCGCTTCTCGTTCATGTACTCTCCTTATCGGCACCGGGTAGGAAGTCGGACCATCAATGAGGTGCATCTCAGATGTTGGGAAGATGAGAAAACCTTCAAACTGATCAAGAAAATTCATTCCAATGATAATGTCATAATCGTCAAAGGGGATAATTTCAATGGGCACCTTTCCCTTCCAATCTCCAAGACGAACGCTCACATCTGGAGCAAGACCGATAGTTCGCACTTCCTGAGAGTTCGCAAATTTGAGCCGCGTTGGTCCAAATTTGATCGGTAGTCCAATTCTCTTGGCAGCAGACTTGGACATAAAGAAGTCAGTTGCTCCCGTGTCCACTAAGGCTCTCATCTTCGTGCCCTCGATCTCTACATCCACCATCATTTGTCCATTACTTACTATCCTCCCCCTAGTTTGGGTATGGTTTGCCCTTCCTGTCTTATAGTTGCTCCTTCTCCCCACTTGATCTACAGTGAATCGTATCGTCTCCAAAGTCGGACAAGCATTCACTTTATGTGGTCCTTTACAGAAGAAACACTGCAAAGGTTGGCGTCTTATGTAGGATCCTTGGGTGGTCATGGCATTAAGGCGTTGCATGATACTTAGCCTTGCCATTTCTTGTGACTCTTCTACATCCCCACTTATTGACTCTTCTTTCTTCATTATTGCTGTTAAGGCCCCAAGCTTCGGGCATTCCTTCATGTGATGGGGTCCCTTGCATACAAAGTAGGTGGGTGGCCTTCTTCTTTCCTCGAATCTTCTTTGGCGGTGTGTGTAGTTCTTGGGTTCTATTTCAGCATCCTCAACATCCTCAGGATGACCCATCTCTTCTTCTTGGTGGAACTCGCTGAGTGATTCGGCTGCTGCAATTGCTTCATCGACAGTACGAGGCCCACGCCTCTGCACTTCTTGTTTTGCCCATAGTTGTAGCCCGTCCACGAAATAGAATTGTCGATCATCCTCCGACATGTCAGGGATTTGCAACATAAGTGTTGTGAACTCGCTCACATATTCCGCTATTGTTCTCTTTTGTTTCAACTCTCTTAACCTCTTTCGTGCAAGATATGCCACATTCTCTGGGTAGAAGTGGCGTTTAAGCTCCCTCTTGAAATCATCCCATGTGTTCAATCGACATAATCCTTTTGCGACATCCGTCTGCCTCCTTCGCCACCATAGTGCAGCATTGTCATCAAGAAATTGTGAAGCAGTGCGTACCTTGGTCGCATCATCACGTAGATGACATCCTTCAAAGTAGTTCTCCATCTTCCATAGGAAGTTCTCAACTTCTTTGGCATCCCGCTTGCCCAAGAATGAATCTAGTCTTGGGATGTCCACCCTAGGGATGGCGGAGGTGGTGCTTACACTTCCATTGGCGATAGCCTTCTTGCAAATGGCCAGTTCCTCCTCCAACTCGTCGATGCGTGTATGTAATGTGGCATTGTCATCAAATGCATATTTGAGTCTCTTCTCTAGCTCCACACGAGTGGCTTCCCACTCCTTACGCATCGCATGGTTGTTGATTTCCATAACTTCCATGCGTTTCTCCCAGTCCTCCATAGCTAGCAGCAAGTGACTCTCTTCTCGAACCCGGCTTTGGTCACGCTTCTTCTTGCTAGCTTGTAGGGTAGCATCTCTACCCCGTTCCTCCTCCGTAATGTAATCTTCTCCTGCCATATTTGGTCTTGTTGCAGCACGACGTGCACAACCTAGCTCTGATACCAACTGTCACAGACTTAGCACTTTGACATTAAGTACGTGCGGCACTTGACTAGAATTCCAACAAACTTAGGTTAACCAAGTAAGCCTTCCTCAAACAAAGCAGTGGAATAAAGAGAACAACTCTTATTATAACTCTCAACAAAGTTACAAGACACTTAGGTAGACAGTTGCGCGAGACATACAAAAGGAACAAGACATACAACAATGCTCAACACTCCAAGCTCACAAGCACTCACAAGAGGAGTCTCACTATCACAATACACTCCAAAACCTTGGATGATCCAAATGGGGAGAGGTCCTCCCCTTATATAGGCCTCCTCCCCCTTTTCCCTCCAAACTCAAGAAGAATATAGATTTCTCTACACATGGAAGAGACTAGATTCTTCCACATTCTTCCATACTCTTCCATATCTCCCAAGTGTGATCTTTCTCCAATATTCTAGAATATTCTCAACATATCTAGAGTAATCTTGAACAATGGTCACGAGACGTGTTAGCTAACCTTGATATCGTGACAGCACGGTCTAAAACGAACAGACCGCTAGAGATCGAGAAAGGAAGCCAGACCGCCCAGTCACCAACCAGACCGCCCGGTCTCCAGACAGACCGCCCGGTCTCAAAACTTCAACACTCCCACTCAAGCTGGAGCATATATGTCAATCATGCCCAGTTTGTCGCAAATGTTCGAAAAAGAAGTAGACACGGGTTTGGTGAAAATATCTGCTAGTTCATTGTCCGAGGTGACGAAAGGAGTACAAATTTGTTTCTTCAGTGCTTCTTCTCTGATAAAATGGCAATCGACTTCAATGTGTTTTGTCCTCTCGTGGAACACCGAATTCTTAGATATGTATATGGCAGCTTTGTTGTCACAAAACATCAGCAGTGGATAGTTATAGTCTTCTCCTAAGTCCAGCATGAGAGCTCTTAACCATTTAAGTTCACAAGTTGTCGACGTCATACTTCGATACTCAGCTTCAGCACTAGACCTTGAGACAACGAATTGTTTCTTGCTTTTCCAGCTTACAAGATTTCCCCCAACAAAGGTGCAAAATCCAGAAGTAGATTTGTGATCATCTTTATCGTCTGCATAACTAGAATCTGAGTATGCCTCAATCTTTAGATGATTGTTGTTCTGAAAAAGTAATCCCTTTCCTGGAGCCCCTTTAACATACTCTAATATCCTTAGAACAGATTGTAGATGACATTCTCTAGGAGCTTGCATGAACTGACTAAGCTTTCCTACAACATAAGAGATGTCTGGTCTGGTTACTGTAAGATAGATAAGTTTGCCTACAAGACGTCTGTACCGTGTAACATCTGTCAGAGGTGGTGAATCATCTTGCCATGTTTTGTTTTCACCAACAGCCATGGGACATCGAGCAGGTTTATCCCCAATCAAACTGGTTTCTTGCAGAAGGTTAAGAGCATACTGGCGTTGTGAGAGAACCACTGAGTTGTTGACTGAGATGTTTCTTGGTTAACGCAATTCCAGTTTGATCGTCACCTGTGAGAAGAATGTCATCAACATAAACAGCAAAAACAACTAGACCCTGGTAGGTCTTGCGAATGAATAGAGAATGTTCTGCAGAACTTCTTGTAAAGCCAATGATTTCAACAATGCTACTGAACTTTTCAAACCACGCTCGAGGACTTTGTTTAAGTCCATAGATAGCTTTCCGCAACTTGCATACACGTGTCTCCCCCCGAGCAACATACCCATGAGGTTGCTCCATATACACATCTTCTTGAAGATCGCCATAGAGGAAAGCATTTTTGATGTCGAGTTGAGACATAGACCAACCCCTGTTGACGGCTACCGAGAAGAGGACCCGGATAGTGCTGATGCGAGCTACAGGAGAGAATGTGTCAAAAAAGTCTACACCATAAGTCTGAGTGTAGCCTTTGGCGACAAGGCGAGTCTTGTAGCGATCCACACTGCCATCAGGATGGAACTTCACAACAAAGACCCAGCGGCAGCCAACGACATCCATTCCTAGAGGAACCGGAATAAGAGTCCAAGTACGTCTCTCAGTGAGGGTTGCCATTTCTTCATCCATAGCGGCCTTCCATTGAGGAATGTTAAGAGCTTCTTGGTAAGAGCGTGGAGTGGAAGTGGCAGAGAGAGCCAAGGCAAAATTCCTGCAAGAGGGTGTAAGACGAGCATAGGTGTAACGCCCCTGATTTTTTCGTTAATTATTTTACGTACCCTCTGTGACGTAATTTTGGCGTAAGGGCGTTATGTCAGCTCGTCTGGTAGTGTTTCGAGTTTTAGCTTAGTTAAATCTTGTGATTTAGGTCAAGCATGCGAGATTTCGCGTCGTTTCGAGTTAAAGTGAAGAATTTGAGTGGATTTCAAGATTTTTAGCTTCGGGAGGCTTTAGCCTGAGTTTGGCCCGTCGGAATTAAATTCTGACTTCGCCGTTGGATTCGTAGCACCGTGTTTTAGTTAAGGTGCGAATTTCGTAGAAATCTGAGGTGTTTCGGTCGCCCTCGCAGTTAAGTAAATTGGGGAATTTATTTATTAATTAAATAATAATTTAGGGTTATATATATAAGCCTAAAATCTCCTCCTCCTATTCATCTTCTTCCTCCCTCGATCAAATCGGCCGCCGAGCGAAAGGGCGAGTGCGGAGCTTCGAGGAGCGTTCGATCGGCGATTTCTAGGGCTGTAGTAGTCGGAATCGCGTTTGGAGAGAAGATTTGGAAAGCTCTCGGCGAGATCTTCGTTCTAGCGGTAGGCTTTTCCCGTTCTGTGGAATTTTTGGAGTTAGGATAGTGACCTAACCCCTTCTTTCGACCCGAAAAGTTTCAGGAATCGGTGCTCGTGTGTTTTCCTAGCCGAACCATAGCTTCCGGAGCAAAGATCTTCGAGTTTGCAAGGTTAAGGCAAGTGGCTTCCTCCTCCTTCTCTTTCTGTTCTTGAAGTATTGTTTCGCTCGTGTCGATTTCATGTCGCTCGGTTTAACTTAAGTTTTGGAGTGTTAATGTAAGCTTCCTTGATTATTCTTCCTTTGCTATGAATCGGGTAGTTGTTCCCTGGAGAAAACCGTCCTATCTATACCCAAAGGATAAATAGCTTCTAGGAGAATCGCTATCCGCTGGCCACACAGCAGAATAAAGATTTTTCTGTGTCCATTCGTCGAGATGTCACGGGACATTCCGTGTAATCCCGACGAATTCCGACGAATTCCGACGAATTCCGATGAATCAAGTTAGAGATTTTTCTGTGTCCATTCGTCGAGATGTCACGGGACATTCCGTGTAATCCCGACGAATTCCGACGAATTCCGACGAATTCCGACGAATTCCGTGGATTTCCGACGAATCAGGTTAAAGATTTTTCTGTGTCCATTCGTCGAGATGTCACGGGACATTCCGTGTAATCCCGACGAATTCCGACGAATTCCGACGAATTCCGTGGAATTCCGACGAATCAGGTTAAAGATTTTTCTGTGTCCATTCGTCGAGATGTCACGGGACATTCCGTGTAATCCCGACGAATTCCGACGAATTCAAACAGCAACAAGATCTCGAATTCCTCCCGTTTGAACTTCTTTCTACTCGTTGTGGTCTGTTGACATTTGAGTTACTCTTATGATTCATATTGATCGAGGTGTACTTTGCCTTGACCCTAATTCTTAGGTCCTTCCAGTGATTTTCTTTCGGGCAGCGTCCCGTGTTTAAGTAAAATTTAAGTAATAAGAACTACTGCCTTTAGCCTTACACAGTAGTTGTGTTTGGGAGACAGTGGGGGAAAATGTTATAGCCTTGCACGGTAGTCGTGTTTGGGTGGTAGGGTCTAGTGGTACCCCCACCTGGTTTTGGGCTTTGGGTAGCGGAGGTAGTTAACCGCTCCCGTATAATTTGAGCTGATCAGTCTCTTTAATTGATGAAACTAAATAAATGAACATGTTTGTTCCTCTTTTGGTATATAGTGCACTTGATGCTTGTTGGTTCTTTGTTGGAGCTCTCTTTCGGTAAATTCTGGCTTGGGTTGGTACCCCTTATGCCTTGTTCGTTTTTCTGCTAATCTTCTGCCACTTGCAACTCCTTGCTGAGGCGTTCTTTGTTTTATTGAATGCCTCAGGTTCAGAGCCGTAGCGGCTAGTGGTGTTGCCTGGAGTTCAGAGTTGGTAGCTGCTCACCCCGCTGTTGCGAGGTAGTTGTTTTAGTTGCTTCTTGTGCTCAGACATACTAGTTAGTGCCAATGGGTTAGTGTCATGTTGTTGACGCCCATTGTGCCCTTTTTTATACTTTATAGATTATTTGCCAGATTATGCCACTACTTTTAGATCTTGTGTACCTTACCCTCTGGGAATGATTTATGCTAGGTGCACTATAGTTATAAAATGATTTTTCCTCATTCTCATTGCATTCTTTCTAACTGAAACCCTTAACTTTAAAAGTCGCCTAAAGGTATTTTCTACCCTTACAGTACGCCTAGTTATGTGCATATCATTTATTTCATGCTCCGTCGTTTGCATACATGTAGGACTTTAAGTAAACTAAATTAAGTACTTTCCGCTGCAATTATATATACTTTCTCGGTGGACTAGTTGATCCACGAACTGAGAGACACAGTTCTTATCTCAAAACCCCTGATAAATGATTTCAAATGATGACTTATCATATAATCAAGTTTGTTTAGTTAAGTAATAGGTTCCCGCCTGAGCGTCTACAGTTGTCTCCTGTATGACGTGGCATCATGACGTGTATTTTCTCTTACTCTGATATTCTTAAATTCGGAGAAAATGCGGGTTGTGACAATAGGAAACCACATCATTTATCGAATGTTGCGTACATGTTCGAACTCCTTTGCGAAGGGCAATAGGAACATCCAAATCGGCTTGTTCATCAACATCCGGTGCATCCGTTGCAGAGAGTGCTGGCTCGAGAGCTGGGAGAGGCTGCCTCAGAGGGGAAGGAGGAGATTCGAGGGGAGTAGACGGGGTCGGGGTGGTGGCGGAGGTAACAGGTTATTGTCAGTGGGGATAGCTGGTATGGGGAGAATAGGAGGAAGATCAGACAGAGCGATAGGTAAGTCTTTGGAGAAATAGGATACGTCTTCAAAGAACGTAACATCAGCATAAACCACTTATTTGCGAAGAATGGGGTCAAAACAACAATAACCCTTTTGAGAAGAAGAGTAGCCCAGAAAGACACACTTTGTGGCACGCGGAGAAAGCTTGTCGCGAGTAGCAGATGGAGAATGAACAAATGTCGTACAACCAAAAATACGCGGTGGAAGAGGGAAAGCTTCCTTGCCCGGATATAGGACAGAGAACGGGGTTTGACCATGAAGAACGGAAGAGGGGATACGATTGATGAGGTGACAAGAAATGAGAACAGCATATCCCCAATATGAGCGAGGAACATTCATTTGAGATAGAAGAGTGCGAGCTACATTGAGGAAGTGACGGTTCTTGCGTTCAGCCACGCCGTTCTGCTGAGAAGTATAGACACAACTTGTTTGATGAATAATACCATTTTGCATACAAAAGACAGAGAAATCATTACTAATATATTCTTTTGCATTATCAGAACGAAGAATTTTGATAGAGACCCCAAACTGGGTTTTGATCATTTCATAAAAAGTAGTCCATACAGAGAATAATTCAGAGCGATCTTTTAAAAGATACACCCAAGTACATCTAGAGAAATCATCAATAAAGGTTACAAAATAAGAGCTACCCCTCCCAACAGTGGGAGTAGGGGAAGGACCCCAGATGTCGGAGTGAACAAGATCAAAATGACTGGAAGATCCACGTCCTTGTTTAGCTGGGAAAGACGAGCGATGATGCTTGCCAATCTGACATGCTTCACAGTTGAGGGGAGGAGCATGCTTAGGTAGATGAGGTAGAATTTGACGAAGAAGCCGTTCAGGAGGATGACCAAGACGAAGATGTCATTGCAGAAGACTGTTGGAAGACGAAGAGGAAGTAGAGGCCGCCGCTCTCAGTCCCAGTAGCAATCGTCCGCTTGGAGCAAGGATCCTGAAAAGAACAAGTAGTAGGGGTGAATGTTACAGAGCACTGTAGTTGCTTGCAGAGAGAAGTAACAGATAGTAAGTTGCACGGGAATTTGTGCACATATAGAGTATCTTCCAGGCAAAGAGACGGAGTGACCTAGACGATACCCATACCATTTACCGGAGAAGGAGAGCCATCCACAATGAACACCAGGGGCAACCGATCATGTTTCTCCAAGAGAGAGAAACATTGAGGATTACCAGTCATATGATTTGTAGCACCAGAATCAATCAGCCATTTACCTTGAGTGACTACATGGGCACTATCTGAGGAAGTGACCACCGAAGCTGATTGCTTGGAGGTAAAGGCGGAAGAGTCACCAGTAGGGCGAAGGTGGGGATGCTTGAGCCAACATCGAGCAACGGAGTGGCCTGTCCTCCCGCAGTGAGAGCAAAGATACTTGGAAGGTGCACGCCCTTCAGGATGGTTGTTCCGACCTCCAGTGTTACCCCTCTGAGTCTGATGAGCATAATTGTCAGGTAGAGGCGGTGAGACCAACCGAGGTCGTTGGAGAAGAGTGGTAACAGCGGCAATGCGGGCAGCAGTAGCATCCAAAGTGGGAGATTCAGCCTCTCCAAGAATTTGTTGACGGATCATGTCATATGATTCTGGGAGGCGCAGAAGATAACACACGACCAAAAGTTCCTGGAAGTGTTTGTGTTGGTCGGCCAGATCAGCGGAGAAGGGTCTATTATGAAGAATTTCAGCCCCAATAGCCTGAACTTGTTGGTAAGCAGCGGCAGGAGTCATGGAGGGACGATCAAACAAGTCCGCATATAGGGTATATGTGCGAGATGTTTGATCTCCCTTTGAGTAAAGGGCAGCAAGGTGAAGCCAAGCAGCTTTTACAGTTTCATCATGCCTGATGACAAGGAGGCACTCATCTGAGAGATTGTTAGCAAGCCAGGTGCGAACGAGGGCGTCGCTAGCATCCCAATCATCAAAGGTAGCAGAGGAGCGAGGAGGGTCGTCAGTAAGATGATGACGCTTGCGTTGTGAGTGGAGAAGGAAGGTGAAAGAGAAACTCCAGTCTGGATAGTTGGGACCAACAAGTTTGGAGACCGTGCCAAGATTGCCCGAAGGAATGGGAGGAGAGTGGTGGGAAACAAACGAAGGTGTGGTGGTAGTGGTGGAGGTAGAGTCATCAGAAACCGCCATAGAAAAAGGAGACCGCGCGAACAGAGGAGACCGCGCGAGAAGAGAAAGGAGATCGCGCGGGTACAGGAGATCGCTTGAGCAAAAGAAGTCGCGCGAACAGAAGAGGTCGCGCGAGCAAAGAGAGGAGAAAAAGCAAGATTAGGACCAGAAGAGGTCGCCAAAGGAGACCGCGCGAACAGAGAAGAAAATCGTGAGCGATCACAACCAACAACCTCGCTCTGATACCATGTGCGAGCAAAAAAAAATAAGACCGACAAATGGAGAATAACAATTTTTATTTCCAAAAAACTTAACTTCCTACAAAGGTACAACCTCCTTTATATAGAATGGAGGAGAGAGAGGAGATTACAAATAAACAATGTGGGACTAAACACTATACAGGACAAAATACAGAACTGGGCGGTCAGACATGGGGAGACCGCCGAGACCGCTGAGACCGCCGAGACCGCTGAGACCGCTCGGTCTGAGATAACAGACCTCGCTCCCGAACCCTCCAGAGAACAAGCGGTCTATAAAGGATAGACCGCAGGAAGCAGGGCTAGACCGCCTGTCTTCATCTTCAACTCGTCAAGCCTCAGAGAGCGCACGGTCTAAAACGAACAGACCGCTAGAGAGAAAGGAAGCCAGACCGCCCGGTCTCCAGACAGACCGCCCGGTCTCAACACTTCAACAAAACTTAATACATGAAAGAATTCTATAATAAACAAACATTTCATCACTCTTTCCTTACATGTAACAAGTAAAATAAATATGTTATTAGATCAAATATCCTTCATCATCGATTCCCTTAGTAAATAACATTCTTTGAGAGCACCATCCACTCAATCTTCTATATATATGCAATGATACCTCCTTAAAACTTGATCTGCAAATGAAAAAGAGTCATCAATCGGAAGAATTTCGCAATTCAAATTCAATAACAACATAGTCTAAGTCCGTCGTGGTATCTCCGGCTATGTAAATTAGTCAAGTTTTGTGGGTATTACGACTCGCTCTTAGTAGAATTTTGACATGGATTCCAACCTCATGATCATTGTTACGAGATTTGGAGAACATCTTCTGAGCAATGCGGGGAAGGAAGGCGAAGAACGGTGAGTTGGCATCTTCCACTGTCATGCTTTGTATTTACCTATTCACTTCTATAATCTCCTTAATTATCATCGAACTCGTTGTCGAAGCACATGGCGGCAATGAGGTCGTAGAAGAAATACGAGAAGTTGTTTCTGAAGTGAACAATATCGGCTGGCGTGACCGCTTCGGGACTAGGAACTATCAAGCTCATGACGACTACAGTGGGGGCGTAGAGGAATATTAGACACGGTCGGAACGACTGCGCCATTGTTGACAAGTGCTTGATGCTCCAGGGCGGTATCACAGATGAACACGGTTATGCCAAAAGAGAGGATAAGACATTTCTATTTCTCCACTTTCCTTTTTTTCTTATCTTCCGCAAAATCTTTGTTAGATGATTGTATTTTGCAATTGATTTTTTTCTTATGCAGAATTTGTCTTTTCAAAATTGCTCATAATTTGGTTTGTGAATAGCGTATTGTGGTACAAATATATTCCAATGTCTATGAATATCAAAGTGTTATAAATAGTAAAAAAAGAATCTATGTATATAATTGTGTATGTGTCTACATATATATATATAGAGAGAGAGAGATCATTCCAAAATGCAGCAATTATAATATGCAGTTAAAAAAAGACCTATTTTTTCCTTCCATAATTTCCATATTCTTAGACCCCATCCTATATTTCTGCTGAATTTGTTAGACCTAGTCAACCTTTGGACAACGCACGAGACTCCTTCCTTCTATTGGCGTCGATTTGTTCATCTGTCGGGCCAAGTGGCAGGCCTCCCTCTACGTCGACCCTTTTTTGATCGACTTCCAAAGCCCAACATTGAAACCTCGAGATAAATGGGCATGAAATCTCCTCTCATACTTACTACATTGATGGCCACATAGATGCGAGTTAGAATTAGTTGAAATTTTTGCTTATGCATATCGGATTTGCATAATTCTACTCTATTTTATTCCTCATAATTCTCTTTTTATAATTAACTAGCAAAAGAAAAGATAAAAGAATGGATCAATCAAATATTAGTAGTAGTGTGTTGAATTTTTCTATTTCATGTGCTAAAAAGGAAAGAGTTGAGTATTGAATATGGAGGATATATATGTTTTTATACCCCGGAGCATACTCTCAATCTCTCGAGAACCTATGATAATACTTGGCACACATACGACAATGTTTTTATAAATATCTTACCCAGTGATCTTCTTTGTGAGTTTTTCGTACTTGAGGACACTTGACACATCCAAAAGCTGAGTTATAGTGTCAATGTCTTAGACATTTTGTTCGGGTGATCATGACATTCGCAACAAATTTTCATATACATCTCATAAAAAGTCTCTGAATAAGCCACTACTAGCTAGAGATGCATCCATTATTAGTAAGTCAGTTGAGTTTGTGAGTACTCTCATTTTCACTGGGATCTATTTCACTATCACTAGCACTCTGGGGGTATTCAACATACTACACAAATGCATTTCGTCCCCTATTTTGTATTCGGCCAAACATAAATTTTCAGAAGAACAACGGCGACAGTGGTATTACTGTTTTATGGTAGTTAAAAATGAACTACTCCATCATCCGCAGCCCTAAAGGCGGAGGTGAAAACACCTATTGCCGTTAGTCAAAGACTAAGCAATCTCAATTGCCTCCACTAAACATCATATATGCACTATGGAAGTATAGAAGTAACGAAAGGAGAGACAGTAAACATCATATATGCAATCTCAATTTCCTTTATAGTATAGAAGTAACGAAAGGAGAGACAGTAAAATAGCAATTACAATACTATGTTTAACTTATTTAAAGGAAACTATATTCATGTCTACCAAATCACGCATCAATAGTAACTCGGACCCTACATCTCATCGGAAATGACCTGAGTCAATTTAGACAATTTTTATAGACTTATACCTGCACAAGTCAAGTCACGTTACAAACATGTCATATTAACCCGTTAATATTGACAATATTCAATGAGAGTAAAAATCACAAGTCAAATTACGTTACAAACATGTCATGTTAACATGTTAATATTAACAATATTCAATGAAAGTAAATGAGGCTTTAAATCAAATCAAATGAGTCGCATTAATCAGTTCACATCATTAAATTATATATGACATATATAAGTTATATTGAATCGTCGTATGTCGAAACCCTACAGCCTAGTCGGATTATGGTAGAGCTGAGATGTAGCCATGTGGGTCCCAACTACGTCGAATCACCATGTAACGATGTGGAGACACATATATTCTATATGATGTGAACTACTTAGAAATGCAAGTAGTTCCAGCGTTCAACAAAGTCAGGGGGAGCGACCCGGAAGCAGAAGAAAGAAATCTGAAGGAGGCCAGAAAGGAGCCAAGAATTAAAAAACAGCACGGCCTGCTCATAAGGGATTGGAGTTTGTCGATCAAGCATTCACCAACTTGGGACTCGCACTCTGAACGAGTACCCAATCACCGATTGGAGATCTGAACGCCGACCACAGCTCACTGCTGCAGGTCGTAGCGATCGATCAACGATCGGGGCTCGCAGACCGAGCCAAAGTCATTCGTCGATCGAGCCAAAGTCATTCGCCGATCGAGTCTGGGTTCTCAGTGTTCAACTAAGGAATACTCTAAGACCGTCGTTCACCAACCTAAGCTCAACATTCGCTAACCGATGCCAATCAAATTGACCTTCTTATTTGGCTCGGAATAGAGTCATTGCAGTGTCAACAAAGTTAAAGATGTCATCTATCACATCTATCTCCTTAGGTCTCAGGAGTAGATTAGAAAAAGACCGCAAAGTATATGCAATTCATCGTCCGCAATAAACATTGTAGAGACACTTAACACACATTATAGTAGCAGAGATAATGAAGTAAACAACACGAATATCAATATACATTGAACAATGCTTTTACAATTATACTCAACATTTTAAAATAATCATTTTTAAATGTTAAAAAACCTCCATTAATATAAAATATTAATTAATATTTGCTATCACGTAATATATATATATATATATACTAGTGACAGGCACGGGGTTCCGCCCCTACTGCCAAGAGCGACAGTTTTCGTCCGGCGACAGCGGGCTTCGCCCGCCCCCGGCCAGACGCGATATACCTACTTTAAAATGATTTTTTGTTAAAATATAAATGTTTTTGAAAAAAAAACAATTATAAAATATTAATTAAAATTTTTGTACGGTTATTTCGAGCACTCATATGTGTATGTTGTGGGCACAACCGGCTTGATGCGAGCGCAACCCAGAGCGTCATGGCCTCATGGGCCTAGCCCGCCGTCGCGGGCCAGGTACTATCGCGCTTGGCCGGGGGCGGGCGAAGCCCACCATCGCCAGCCAGGTACTGTCACACTTGTCAGTTTCATTTATTGTAGGAGAACAAGTTTTTACCATTTTCACTATAGAGGCACAAGCGCTTGCCTGCAATGTAGTAGCAGAGATAATGAAGTAAGAAAACAAATATTAACATATATTTAACATTGCTTTTACAATTATACTCAATATTTTAAAAATAATAATTTAATAATTAAAAAACAAAATTTATTATTACAATTTACATATGAGTATATGACAAATAAAAGGAGAAATTATAATAATATATGACTAATAGAGAGAGAAAATATAATTTATAATTATATGACTAATAAAAAGAAAAAAAATTGGCGACCACAGTGGGAGTCGAACCCACGACCTTCTGATCCGAAGTCAGACGCGCTAATCCACTGCGCTATGCGGTCTTTGATGAAATTAAAGCTATTAAGATTTTTATATTCTCTTTATAATACAACTCACGTATTTCAACTGAGAGCTTTCTAGAGGAGAACTAAAATGTTAGCATTATCAACTAACCTTCTCATTCAGCAATATACTAGCTTAATGGACTCAATTTTCAATAGCAGATATCCGTATTTCGATCATCATAGACATTATTTTCATTTAATTTAGTTAATTATAGTTCAAATGGTGCACATGCACATTCTTTATGTAATTTGCATGGATATATAGACCGAGCGATGAAATTGTTGGATCGGCCTCTGTTTAGGCTGAGCGACTAACATGAGACGAGCGCAGCAAGCTCAAGGACTTCAGGTTTATTCCACGGCTCAAGGTTTGGACGAATTCGTCTGCTACACCAATCCAATTTGCGTGACATGAAACCGCATGAGAAAAATTAAATTAGTTTTAAAATGAGATTACAGTGCATGATGTTCGATGTTGATGTCAAAACCGGCTCACATTTAATTATACAAAGCTTTCCTGGAATGATGCTAGCAGGGGCGGATCTAAGGGGGCGGGCCCGGGCCCCCCAAATATTTTGCAAAAATAGATAGTGTATTTGGATTCCTTTCTTCGAGGAAGTGGATTTTGACAACTTAAACGTCAAAAACGGTGACCAAATGTGGGAGAAACAACCCCGATAAAGTGGAGACAGTTCAAAAAAAAACTTTGGCCGGAAAAAGACAATGTTTGGCCCCCCCACTTATTGAACTTCTTGGATCCGCCCTTGGATGCTAGACAAAATGAGGAAATCTTTCCAATTTTACCCTTATTATTGCACCTTTTATAAATTTTAATAAATATGTTAACTTGTTTGTTTTGTAAAAAATTTTAGATGCGGTACCCTCTCAATTTTTTAATAAATTTATATTCGACTAAAATGTTCACAGAGATGGCCACAACCGGATCTAGGTAGGGACACGCCCGGGCACGTGCCCGAGCATGATTTTGCGAAAAATTTCGCCTAGACAGCAAAAATATTCGCTCTTTTCAGCAGTCGCGATCCTGTCATCCCGTCATCTACTCTCGTTCGCCTTCATGCTTCTTCTCTACTTCTGCTCATGCCTTCTTCTTCTACCTTTGTTTTCCATCTTTTCCAAAGTTGTCGCTCCCTTGAGTAGGAGAGTAAGACTCCACAGTGGCTGAATTCCTCTTCGTTGCAGATGGCTTGAGTAATTAGGTATCAATTTCATACCCGAACACCATCAGTGATTGCGTTTTTCTTCAACCCATATGTTCCCGATTCCAACACCAAGAGTCCAAGACCCCTTTTTCCAGCGACTGTCTTCGATTTCTAGACTTCCAGTGACTCCGATTTCCAGACTTCCTGGATCAGTGACTTTGTTCTCTGATTTACAGATTACCAGTGCTTGTCTTCGTCGCTCTGAGACTTCGAATTTCCGGTGCTTTCTTCTTCATTCATGTCTGATGTGTAAGATCCCCCTCCTCCTTACTGGAGAGTTCCCGGATCTTATGTCCAGAACCGCCGTCTTACGGTGACCCCAACTCACGGGTTAGCTGTCACCGTTCAACGTCGATCCTGCCGGCTAAATCGATTATACCACAGACCAACTTGCAAAAAGTAATGAGTACAAATAAGACAAGTCCATAATCACATTATATATATATATAAGAGGAGTACAAATAGTCCACAATGAAAACAAACTAAAGAGAGTGCAAGGGCTTAAGCCCGGTACAGATCCAAAAATAACTAATAAGAGTAAATCACACTCTCACTCTACACTATGCGGAAGCAACACAAAATACTCTCCAACATGTCGCCGTGTGGAAGTAGGGATGCGCAACATCTGCTCCTTAGGCTCCGCCGTCACGTCCTACCTGATGTTACTTATCATATAAAAGAGCCCATACTAATTTATATGATAAGAGTCTGCAATTGTATATGTCATTATGATGTTATGAATGTTATGATATGCTATGTTATGTTCATACAGTGCAACTCACTCACACGACTCTGCACGCACAGACCTTTAGTTCCCGCTTTTCGGAGGTAGTAAGCTTCTCAGGTACTTCCACCGTGGCAACGAAATTAGTGGATCAGACACTCCACTTCTAGATGGGTATACACACTACCAGACCTAGACCTTACGTACGTTGTTGTACACATCCTAAGTGCACTTCCATGAGCCTTTGCGTACTCTTTCTGGCATCCCGCCAGACTTTTATGGTCAGGGGTGGACTACTAGGGATTGTCTGCTAGACCGCAGTAAAGTAACCTATTGGCCCTCTAACTCACCACACCCGGTCAATGTCAACATACCGCCATTGGTGTGACAAATGGACACGTACCGAAGACATGCCACTAATTTACGCACATGCAAGATTTATCACCTCACCCGAGCCTTCAGCTCACAGGACTAACTACTCCTGAACCGTTCCGTCCTCTCTAATAGGACGAGGTTTACTTTTTTCAACTCGTCTCATTTAGGGTTACTCTTGTTTGTTATTTAGGCGACCATACAATTTAAGGTGAATTCTAGACTTCCCGAGGTCTACCCGGTGAAGGGCTCGCAGCGGTACTAGATGGTATTATGAGGTGACATCCCAGACTTTCCTTTCTCAGAATATTTACTTTTGTTGGTAACTACCCTTCTTAAGGCTACCCTCATGGTTGCTCTAGATTACTTAAGTATGACTTAGACTTCTTTTAGGTAACTACGACCTCTTGACGATGAGTGGTGCAAATTCTTAGACGCTCACCTATATGTTCATCACTAATCTTGACTGCATCATGATCACCTTAACACTCTAAGTGTCACTATATGTAACTCCCAAGGACACATCAATTGTTCACTGAGGCGTGCTTCTCGTTTACTATTCCCTATAGGGTAGAAGTTCTCCAATTAGACTATAACTTGTGTGGACTGTTGTTATGTATACCCGAGTATTGTGTTCCAAATTCCATTCTATTCTTACATGTTCTGGCTAGCCTAAACACTACCCAAAGTTTCTGATATCCGCAGACCAACTCAACATTGAACTAGATTGATCTCTATGATGTGAATTTCACTAAAATTTGTCCAAATGCCTTAAATTTTTACCATAGGTTAATAATGACTGAATTATAAGATGGTCAGAAATTCATAATTTTCCCATTTATTTTAGTCATTTTTAAAAATACTTTAATGTCAATGTACCCCTCACTTTACACATACTGTACAACTTTCTGAAGTGAAAATGCTCCAAATAAATTATCAGTGAAATGTAATGTATAATCATGATGACTGACTGGATTTCTAAATTTTACATAATGATTATGACCACCATTTAAATATTTAAACATTTATGGCAATTGGAGGCATTACACTGTAAATACCAAAATAATTGATTCAAAAATTCTACAAAAATTATCATAGGCTTATAATGATCAAAATACAATCTAGTCAAATTTTCAAAATTTTCCAGATAATATTGATCATACAAATTCCATTAATACATAAGTATGACAAAGGATATTTTTGGTAATTTTCAGTGTGAATGACTTTAAAAACGTCTACCAAACTTTTCAGAGGTTTATAAGTAGATCCCAAATGTTTTCCAGAGTTTCAAAAAATTTCAACTCTTTTTCCTTAATAAAATATCAATTATTTTGAAATTTGACAAATGATGATTTTGATAATATTTAAGGAATAAATCTCTGAAAATTTCTACAAAAATTTTCAGAGGTTCCCATTGATATTAAAAATGATTCCTCAGATTTTCACAATTTTTCAAGATGTTTTAACCACAAACATTTCATTAATATTGAAGGTGACATATTTCAAATAAATCAATTAATTAGGATTTTTTAGTCCCAAAAATCCTAATTTCCACTAAGGTGATGCATTATTCCATAATAAAGATGTGGCCAAAATACCAGAGGCTAGTATCAAGCCATATGTGTCAAATACACAAATCCCTATTTTTGGCTATTTGCACCCCATGACACATATCATGCAAAGTCATGCAAGTGGAATACCCCAACCTGCAGTGGTCCAATTGCTCCCATATTTTAGCCAGGGTCAGGTAGTGACCTAATAAGCATGCCACCCAACTTTGGGGTTATTTGGAATTATATATCTTCTTAAATGTCATTAATTTGATAAATCAAATAATGGACAAAACCATGGATAAATGTTTTCCCAAAAATTTGATTTTTGGGCATAAGCTAGTACTGGGGCACATGCATGCATGACCAAAGTTTTAGATCCCTTGGGCTTACTATTTAAAAGATATTCACAATCTATTTTTTGATTTACACTAGGACCAGTCTCACTAAAATTGATGTCAAAGGTGGTACAGTGCTCCAAATGAGCTGATTCAAGTTCATAATTAAAGTAGACACATATATCTACAAAAGTTGTCTCTAGTCACTTTTCATGAAATGACCTCTAAGTATCCTAAATATTTATTCTAAAATCTGGTTATAGTGCGACAAATGATTTCATTTAATAATAATGTGGTCAGCGTATAACCATCATCCCTGAAATCAAAGGTCCTGATTTCATCTCCTACCTCCAGCCAATGGACAAAATTCCTCACAGCTGGGCCAACTTCCAACTCCATTTCCCGGCCACCACTGTCGGCCACCACCACCACCACCACCACCTTCGTTGAGGTGGTGGCTATCGATTGGCGGCGACACGACCACCGGGGAAGGCGTCTCCGGCGAACCCAAGCGGTGTGTAAAGCTAGGCAGAATGTCACTCATCTCACATGGATCGTGGCTCAATTGATCCCGATTTCTCGGCCTGATGAGCTAGAAAGCTAGCACAGAGGGAGGGGAGGAGAAACTGACCTCAATGGTGGCTCGACGACGGGTGCTCCGACGGTTGGCCATGGATCTCTCCGTCTCCGGCGAGCTCGCTCGATCTGTGGATTATCCGCTGTTTCCTCTGCTCCAATAGGCTGGCTCGACTGCTAAGGGCCTTCTGAAGCTAATGGGATGATCAATTTGAGGTGGTGATGGTTGTAAAGAAGAGATGGAGTGGGGGTGTCTCGACCATGGTTTGTACAGTTTCTCCTCAGCAGCTGGGAGGCTGCCATGCCCTAAAAAGACTGTTCATGGGCTGGGGAGTTCGGTTATAGCTTGGGTAGAGGTGGCAAGGGCCATGTACCTCCATTACACCAAAACGTGTTTTCTCCTTAAGGGAAAAATGCCATTTTCCCCCAAGCACCTTCTATCTTTCCAATTTCAGATGTGGGGTGCCAATAGGCTGGTGTCATGCTGGTTAGGCATGGGAGTGGGGCCTTGGTTCATTTGAATTTCATTTGGTCTTCGATTTCTCCCTTTAAGGCCTTATGTTGACCATGATTGACTTTTGAGTTGACTTGGTCAAAATGATGGGCAGGTTAGCCCCACTTGATGGTCATGGGTCATATGACCTTACCCAAGTGTATAGGACCATGGTGTGGCTCCAATTATGTTAATTGATCCATATGGTGTGAGTTTGACCTAATTTAGCCTAAGGTTGACTTTGGTCAAATTGAAGGGATTGGTTGACCACATGATGTGGATTTTGGGTCCATTAGATTCCTAATGGGGTTATAGGGTTAGGAGTTAAGTCAATTTGCTAAATTGAAGGCCAATTCGTCCTTGATTGAGTTGATTTGGGTTATGTTGACTAAAAGTTGACTTTGGTCAATACCTTAAAATTGGGTGAGACCAATTAGTGATTATTGACCTAACAACCTTCCTTAGTGGTTAGGGTAACCTAGGTAAGGTCAATTTGAGGTACTGAAGGTCAATTGAGTCTAATTGTGTTGAATAGGGTTATGATGACTTAGGTTTGACTTTGGTCAATTTGGCCTATTTGGTTGACCAATTGTTGGGGATTCTTGGTCAAATGAGCCTCCCTTAGGGTTAAGAACATAGTGGTGAGGTCCATTAGGGTTTGTGAGTTCAATTTGGTTAATTTGACTTATGTTGACTTTTGCTCAATGGTGAGCACTAGGTGAGCTCACCCCCACTTTGTGAACCCCAAGGTCATCCCCCTTGCCTCTACTCACCCTTCTCCCGTCATGTTATGTCCTAACATCTTTATGGGGTCTAATAAGATTAGGGATGTTACATGATGTCTCCATCTTATTTTAGAAGTCGAAAGATTACCTTGGTTAAAATTAACCTAACATAGTACTTGAATCTACTCTATCTTCTCTTGTACAAATCTAGGTATAATCATATAAGACTATAAATTAATCTTTTTAGTTTTTTTCCCTGAATGAACTTGGATTGTTAGGACTTGGGGTGCTCAGTGTTTCTTATAAACCAAAGTATTTACCTTATGTTCTGGTATTTTCATATTTTGATGTTCATTAATCGGATTATACTAAGTGTGTAGACTCAGTAATTTTTTTTCATTTGTTCATTTCCTAGAACTACTGCAGTGTTGTTTGAGCAGCCTGCATTCTATCAGTGAACATGTTTATAAGGTTGATCTTCTCTCAGTTGTTTAATTTTTTTTAAATGTGCCAGAGCTTAGTCAAATTTCTAGTTCCGCCACTGATTTCAGACATAATTTAGCGATTAGATCGACATAAAAATTGCTATCTTTAATTATAAAATAATAATGATATTATTATTAGTAATTAATATTCTGATATTATTATATTATGCTCTATCTAATACCTCAATTTTGACGAGCAAATTAATTTGAATATTTGGATAAAATAATATTTTATTAGAAAATTTGAAATAGTATTTTAATTAAAATTAACGAGGCTCTAAATTTTTGAAATTGCACTCGCGCACATTTATGCTCGTGCTTGCTTTGGACTGGTCAAATTTAAAATTTAATCGTTAGGTCAATTCTGTGATCGTGTACCCGCTCTGTGCCGATTAGTTAAATTTAAACTTTAAATTAAATTCATTAAATGATGATACAGTAATGTTTAAATGTCTAATTTTGTTGAATAAATTAATTGAAACGACATTCCGCCAAAACGGACTCTCTCGCGTAGATTGATTTAATTTAGCATTATTAAGATTGTAGTTGGTGTGTAATTCATTCGAATATTTATTGGCTCAATGAAAGATTAATCTTTGGTTGAATGACGCGCGCACATGCGATAATAAATATATGACGATTATTTCATTCTTCATGTGAGCAGTATGTCGGCTCAAAGAAAGACCTACTGTTTGACATGATCTATCGCCAGTATTTGATTACTACACAAAGAGGAACACTTAGAATCGATATTTCTGTCCAAAAATTAAATGTCGATGTTTCGTTAAATATTTTGTGATCGTTACCACCATAATAATGAATTTAATATGTGATTTGATGTGTAATTTATTTTTTGTGGGCATGTACATTGATTTTTATATTTTTTTCTTTTCTGCTCATAATTCTGTTACTAATATTTTTGTCAAGGTCAATTCAATTCAATGCTTAATGAATATAATTTTAAATACTGGAAAAAAATATATCATCCTTGGTTGTATGAACTTGGACCTTGCGCTTATGACTGAACCTCCCATATTTCTTTCAAATGATAGTTCCATTTAGGTGAAACAAAACTATGAAAGGTGGGAACCTTTGGATCACATGTGTCTAATGATCATGAAATAGGGCATTCCAGAAGCCTTCAGAGGCACTGATGAAGTTACCCCTGCCTTAGAATTCTTTGATGCCCTTGAAAAATGTTTTGCACAAAACGATAAGGCAGAGACAAGCACGCTTCTTACGAAGCTTGTTTCCATGAAGTACAATGACAAAGAGAATGTTAGAGAGTACATTATGGAATTGTCTCTTATTGCTTCGAAATTAAAATCACTAAAGTTAAACCTATCGGAAGACTTGCTCGTGCATTTGGTTTTAATTTCTCTTTATGCACAATTCAACCAATTTAAGGTCAGTTATAACTTCCAAAAGGAGAAATGATTTTTTAACGAGCTCATTTCGTATTGAGTGCAAAAAGAAGATAGATTGAAGCAAGAAAGAACTAAAAGTGCTCATATGACAGTGAATCCCTCAAACAAATGTAAGAAAAGGAAGAAAGGAAAGAAAGCTGCAAGTGGACCTCCACAAAAAAATCTGCAAAGGGAACAAGATAAGAGTTACCCTTGTTTCTTTTGTTAGGGTGGTGGACACGTGAAGAAAGACTGTGTCAAATATCACACCTAACATGCTAAGAAGGGAGCACTTCTCACTTTAGTTTGTTCTGAAATTAATTTAACTTTTGTACATAAACACACTTGGTATAGATTCGAGTGCCACTACTCATATAAGTGTGTCTATGCAGGGTTGTCTGAGCTGCTGAAAGTGAAGTGATGATGAAAGATACATCTTTACGAGCGATGTCTAATCAGTTGAAGTTGAAGCTATACACACTTTTTAGTTATTATTAGATTTTTAGATTTGTTTGAGACTTTTGTTGTGCCGTCTTTTAGACGAAATTTGATCGTTATTTCTATATTGGATCAATTTGGTTATCATTGTTTTTTAAAAATAATTAATTTAGTCTCATTTTGAATTCAAATTTTATTGGCACTGGTTATTTAGCTAATAATGTTAACTTATATTTGTTTAATATAGTTGTTTCATATAATGAACTTTGCATGTTAATTCATGAGGTAAAAAATGAAAATCAATTAATAATAATTTCGCCTCTTTATGACACAAGCGTTTAAGCCATATCTCCAAATAAAAATTTGAGAGACTTATGTCTGACAAAATTTTTGATTCCCTTGATTTTACAGACTTTAAAGTTTGCATAGATTGTATAAAAGGGAAGCATACAAACATAATGAAGATAAGTACAAAAAGAGCTATGAGAGTCTTAGAATTGATACATACTGATATTTGTGGACCTCTCCATACAACCTCTTGGAATGATCAACAATATTATATTCTATTCATAGATGATTACTCTCGTTATGAGTGCATCTATCTCATTCATGAGAAGCCACAATAATTAGACGTATTTAAATCCTATAAAGTTTAGGGTTGTGGAAAACCAACTCGACAAACGAATTAAAGCCATCATATTTGATCATGGTGGCGAATACTATGATAGATATGACAAATCAAGAGAACAACGTACATGCCCTTTTGCCAAATTCTTAGAGTGCGGTGTTGTCCCTCAATACACCATGCCCGGTACTCCTACCATGAATGGAGTTGTTGAGAGACGAAATAGAACGCTTAAGGATATGATGAGAAGTATGATTGTCCATTCTTCTTTACCATGATCCCCCTGGGGTAAAACACTCAAGACTGCAATTTATATCCTCAATTGAGTTCCAACTAATGCAGTACCAAAAACCCTTTATGAGCTTTGGACTGGTCAAAAGCTCAGCCTAAAACATCTTCAAATTTGGAGTTGTCCAACTGAGGCTAGAACTTATAAGCCAAATGAAAAGAAACTGGATTCTAGTGTAACATCCCGATTCGAGCTAGACCCCTTGTGCGCGTTTTTGAGTCACGCGAGTTGACTCGGGCTCGGGGTGTACTGAGGGCCAGGCTTGCACCTGAGCCGGGGAAATGCACTCGACGAATGCGACGAGTACCATTTCTATTCTTTGTCCCGATGTTTGCTGTATCGGGATCCGAGCCGTCAGGAGAGCATAATTTGAGCAATAAAACTCAAGGAAGCGTGCCACATTGAAGGAATTATAGTGCGTACGTTAGCTCAAATGACATGGCTTTCAAATAGCGTTTTTATTAAAAAAAAGGGGGTGATATGCAGCAAACGGTCTCGGAATTCACCCCAGTCAGGTTTGTTAGACTCGTTAAGCCTATACGAGTTCAACGAAACTGTCCGCGCACGATTCTGATGAGAATCGGCGAAATTTTAATATGGTCTACGAATATCGTATTTATCCACGTTTGTGAAATCGAGCAAACTATCTCGCAATTGACCTCAGTCAGTCTTGTTAGACTCGTAATAATAGTACGAGTTCAACGAATCTATCCGTTCGCGATTCCGACGTCATTTGGATAGTTTTCACGTTTAAGTCAAATTTGGCCGCAAACGCTCCGACAAGCATAAAATGAGCAAACGAACTCGAAATTGATCTCGGATCATCCCGGAGGATGCGTGTCAGCGAGACGATCAAAACGAGCCCGTCCGGGACAATTTTCGAGTCCTCTAAAACGAGATATGAGTGTTTAATGCATAAATAATAATATTAGTAATAATAATATATAATATATTATATATATATATATATACATATACTTACCTGTTAGGTTAGAGATACCCGAGCCCCTCCTCCCCTGCGCCGTCAAGCCTCCCCTCCAGCCGATCTCCTCTCTCTAAGGCCGGCGACCTCCTCCTCCGGCGAGTCCTACTCCGACGCCGCTCCTCACGATGAGCCTCCTCTGGCGCACCTCCTCACGACGAGCTCTCACCGAGCCCTCCTCCCAGCTGCGTAATAGATCTCTCCCTCTCCACTTTTCTCTCCTCCTCCAGATCTGACCATGGATGAAGCTAACCCCTCCATTTCTTCTTCCTCCATGGCCGAGCAGCCATCTCCAACCTCTCAAACCGAGCAGCCCCTTTCCCCTCTAACTCCAGATCTGAAAGGTTCTCCTCTTCTTCTCCATTTCCGGCGAGATCCCTGCCGTGCCCTCCTCCTCCGGCGCCTTCTCTCTCTCACAGATCCATCCTTCACCTCCATCTCTCTCTTTCTCTCTCTACAGCACCCATGGCCGAAAACCCTCTCCCAGATCCAACAAAACAAAGCCATCTCCCCTTCCATGTTTCATGGCCGAAATCTCCTCCACCTCCTCTCCCATGGCCGATTACTCTCAGATCTGACCATCCCATTCAAAGGCCGAGCTTCCAACAACAACACCTCCCCTACAGATTCATGAAGAGCTTCGTCATCCGCAGACGAAATGTGTGGATCCATGCCGAGCTGCTCCTCCACATGTTACCGGCGAGCTCCACATTCAAGGACGAAAACAACGCGCTTGAAGCGTTCGCCATCCTCTCCGGCGACGTTTGACAAGGTTCGGATCGGCAAGATCCGACCATGATCGGGAACGACGCGCAAATGTCGTATGCGCGGCTATCAGGTAGCATGCATGAACACTCGGTGAGCTTCCTCCCCTCTCCCTTGGTGCTAGTTTCTTAGATCAAATTAGGCGAGATGTCGAACTCAATTGAGTTGATTTGAGAGCAAGTCATGGAGGGATGACTGAAATCTGTGTTCTGATTATTTATTCCGGTCACCTCCGGTCACCGATTCGCCGCCCGTCGATGCACCTCATATACGAGAAAGGGGCGGAGGTGTTGGTTGGTCGGATGAGAAATAAGGTGGCTGATGTGGGAGTTTTATTAGACTCCAGGTCGGGCAAATAACAGCCTCAGGCTGGAGGAAGAAGATGACCGAACGTTGTTCGATCAACACTTAGATCCGTGTAGTTTTTATTAGTTATTGGTAAATAACCTGTTTAGTGCGTGGCGAGGTAGGCGTACAGATTCATAGTATTTTGGTGATTTACCCTGTTTGGTTTATCAGAAGCTGTTTGGAAGTGGTAGTTAAATATTTGATGACAATGTGGACACCCCTCTTAAATTTCATAATTTTCGGATATGGGCTTACTGTGATTTGTCAATATTATGTTATAAAATTATTGTGCCGTAAAAAGTTATCATGATTATTCCGAATGAACTAAGATTTGGCGTAAACGCTCAAGATGCTAACCATGACATATAGTAGAAATTTTAGAGGTCTTGGATTTGATATAGCCACTCGATTAATCACTTGTTTGGTGACGCTCTAGGACAATAAGTATGTGCATGAAACTTTAGGCAAGTAGTGATTTGAACAGTGCTCCGACTTACATTGTATATAAAGGTTATTATTATGATTCTAATATGATATTGGAGGTGATTGATCTAAATATTGGGGCAAATCGTGTAATGAACATAAAACTTGCTAATTGGAGGTCGTTTGTACATGTTCTCATGATGGTAAGACACGACTTGACTGTACTCGTAGAAATAGAATACTTAACCGTCTACTTCATAGTTGATTCTTCCATGATATGGGACTTGTAAATATCAATGTTATGATCAGCTTTTTATACACTCATACCAGTCAACTAATGCTGACTTATAAGACATACGAGTTGCCACTAAAGTAGAGGAATATATTTATACGATGTCGAGATATGCACCCGGGGATCATACAGTTCGTGATGTGTCGTTAGATGAATAACTGCATTGTAAAACCACTCTTTTTACCCAAGTGTTCGGATGTGATGAACGATTGATGGCGTAGAATGAATTAACATTTAAATATATATGTTGAATCTAACAGGGTTGAGTAAGAAATAACCCTTGACTAAAAGTAGAGCTTAGTTATTGTTAGTTTTGAGGACATGATATTGTGCTCAAGTAGTCCTTAGGTTAGGTTCGTAGGAAGTGAAATCTCAGGATTTGTGAGTCTCACTGCTTAGAGTATGCTAACTCCCTACGGGTAGCATTGAGTGCTTGGTTTAGTGATTGGGATGGGTCGACATCCAAAGTTAATGTGGGAAGGGACTCGGTTTGGAGCCCTTGCTTGCTTAAGAGCTTGAGTTAGTCCTACGAGCGGTAGGCTCGGGATATAAGGAAGGACTGAGATGTTCTGACGAGCGGTAGACTCGAGATCCTATTGGGAGGACTGGGGTTGTCCTGCAAAAGGTAGGTTCCATGTTATATAAGGAGGACAGGTCGAGTCCTCCGAGCCAAGAGTTTGGTGTTTCACTTAGAGGCATTCTTGTATCAAGTAGTACGCGGATACCCTGTGTGTTCTTAGGGGCGTACACAGGTCTAGGTTGGGTGGTGGTACATAAGCCTAGAAGTGGACAGCCCGGTCCACTGCCCTGTTGCCTCAACTGGGTACCTGAGCGGAGACTCGAATAGAGGGCTAGAGGTGGTGCTTACCAGATGGTACGCTGATACCCTGTGTGTTCTTAGGGGCGTACAAAGGTCTAGGTTGGGTGGTGTTACACAAGCCTAGAAGTGGACAGCCCGGCCCACTGCCCTGTTTGCCTCAACTGGGTACCTGAGTTGACACACTCAAACAGAGGGAACTACAAAAGGTCTGTACGTACAGAGTCGTGTGCGTGAGTTGCATCATTACATTGCACATCATGGCATACCTCATTTAGCAAGGAATATTAGAAAGGCTAGATAATACCTTGCTAATTAGCATCAAATTTAGGTACATAAATAAATTTTTACCTTAGCTACAAAAGTAGCAAGGAATTTGTTTGTTGCAAACATAGTGTAAGACCCTTTTTTTTCTTTTCAAACATCCGGGTCTTAGGCCCAGAACCGCCGCTTTGCGGTGACACCTTCGCTCGGGAAGGTCGCCACTACAAAGCGCCGATCCTGTCGGCCAATTCGATCACGAAGAAGAAGGTATACATGAACAAATAAGAAGCTCAAGTCCACAATCACATGAATTATAACGGTAAATGTCCACAGACCATAACTGAATAAAAATAACCAAGGATTACGGTACAATAATAAAGGGCTCGTGCCCTGTACATCATATCCTCACTACAAGATCACTCGCGGAAGCTAACTACTAATCACTCACAAATCCTGAATCATGTGCTCCTGTACTAGACTGGCCCGCCTCCGTCTGCTCCGGCCTCTGGTGTTGTTGCGTCTCCTCGAACCCCTAAAATGATATGGTCCACCGACCGTTAGTCAAAAAGACTAAGCCTTATGTTCCCCACCCCACCCCCAATGGCTCCTAGGCACCGTATGGGGAGGAGGAAGCGAAGGACATTCAAGGGGTAAAAACAAAAGCAGGTGGCGGCGGATCTACAACTACACAGGTGTATATATATATGAAGCAGTAAGTAAGCATAGTAAAGTGCATGTAAAGAACAGTAAGCCGTATATATAATGGCAAGTAAAGTAATATAAAAGTAACTATTGATTTATAGGAATGCCCATACAAACCTATAGACCAAGGGGTCGTTTAGCAGGGCCTACCGTATAAGAAGTCTCATAACCGACTTATACGTTAGGGGTAGGTTGAATGCAATGTTTATGCTATGACATGCAAAGTATGCTGTTATGTTATGTTCATACAGTGCAACTCACTCACTACGACTCTATGCGCATAGACCTTTAGTTCCCCCTTTTTGGAGTGAGCTAGACTCCCATGATACTCCCGTAGTGGCAAACGGAAGCGGTGGGTTGGGCCTCGCCCACCTCTAGGTTGGTATTCACACTACCTAACCTAGACCTATCGTACGCCTCTCGCAAAACCCGCGGAGCGTCTGCGTACTCTTACTGACTAGACCGCCAGACTTTCAAGGCTAAGTGTAAATACCACACTCGCCGAGTCAACGTATTGACGTCGGTGTGAACGACCGTCCAATATAGAAGACCCACCACCTTCAATGCACATGCAACATGTTCTACTTCCTACCTCTGAGCCATAAGCTCCCCGGGCTAACCTGCCCGCCATCAATAACCTGCCGAGCCATCGGCTCGCCGAACCAACCTGTGCGTACTTACAAACACTACTGAGTCACAAGCTCACCTGACTCAGCAATCCGCTCCTTCATCCACCGAGCCTACTGCTCGTAAACCAAACCAACTAACTTCTCGTAACCACGGGGTGTGGGTGTGTGTATTATTAAGTTATTCTTGTATAACATTTTTTACTCTTACAGTTTATGGTTAATCTTGGACTTCCCGCGGGTTACCCTGTAAGGGGCTCACTACGGTACTAGGAACCGAAATGGGATGACACCCCAAAGTTCCCTTTTCTCAAGACACTTAGTGCTGTTGATATCTACCCATAAGAACACCCTCCTTGTTATTACAATTGTATTAACCCTAGGTGGCTTATGACTTTCCAAGACGGTCCTTCGTCAATCCCGGGTACCACTTTACCCTCAACTCACCAAGCACACTTTACCATCTATAATCTTTCTTGTTGACCATCATACCTTCTCAACCAAATTAGGTAAACCACATACCTCCCATCCCTCCTAAGGATCCACTTGATTCTCAAATTTCACGGTTTTACTATACGCAGACCAAACTAATAATATGAAGCTCTCAACTATAGGTACTCCAAATATTCATCCAACTGACCCAAGCTATTTACTGGAGGTCTATCATGATGTTATAAGATTAATTCCAGAGAATCGTATTTTTCCCAACATTATTAATATTTAAAGCAATTTTCCAAAAATACAACCTCCTAAGGTTTGAACTACAAGTGCACTTTTCTGACTTCCAATGCCTACCAAACTTTTTACATAAATCAAGGGTACCTAATAATCAGTAGATATGAAAGTTTAGGAAATTCCAGTAAGATTTACTATTATTAAAAATTCCAAAACCCATTTATTTCCAATAAATTCCAAAGGAGGTACCCTCATATGAACTCCAAACCTTATGCAAATTTATACAGAGGTGATTCATACTAAAATATTCAGCCCTACTAAGTTTGACTTCACTCCATAGAGGTTACATTTGTAATTGCCACAAAGGACATAATTGCAATTAATTCCAAATTGAACTAGAAGTACCAAAAATATCAATCCCAAAATTATGAGAAAATTACTGAGGGTTCATAATGATATGAAATGACATCCAGCAAAGTTTCATGAAATTACAGAAAACTAACACCCTAAAATTAATCCTCCCAATAATTGCCAACAATAAGAATAATTATAATTTGGACCTCCAAAAGTCATCCAATGGTTCTAATAGAATCTCCAGGGATTAATAACATCAAAACTAAATTGGTGACAGAAGATGGTTAATCACTAAGTATTATTTCTTCCTAAATCCCCAAAACCTAAATATTTATAAATCTACCCAAGGATTTATTACCTAGGGTTGGCAACTCCATATTCCACCAATTTCTCATAGGAGGACTATCTGGTCACCATGACCATCTCCCCAAAATTCTAGAACAAACCATAGAGGTTTGATCCCTCTTCCTTCATTGACCTCTAAATGCACCCCTTAGGGTTTACCCTAAGATTATGGTCCATACTTCCCCAAATCCACCCAAACTTCTTGTGAGGGTGTTATATCACTCATAAAACTCAGAGGAGTCCAATACATTCCTCTCCAAGGACAAACTCTCCTATGTCCTTCACAACCCCAAATTCCACTCCATAGAGATCAACCATATGGCCTTGAGCAAATCAACTCCAATACTCACCAATCTTCCTCATGGGGTCTCAAATTGATCCCACTGACCTTCCCAAGAAGACTCAAGTCTCTATGGGCCCATTTGGCCAATGGATCTTTACTTGGCTAAATGACCCCAAAGGGCTCCAACTCCATGTCCTAGGGCAATCCAACTCCCCCATGACCCCAAAACTCACCTGGAGGTGATTTGGGTGGTGTTAGGGCAGTGGCCAAGATTCCACTCCATTTGGAGGTGGTTTGATGTAACACCCCCATCCGTTAAGAAGCATATAGCAGAAGGTCCGGCCGGGGCCCCACGCCATATACTACAAAACAAACGGGAACGTCACTATTGAATATACAACGACACTATACCACGAAGCCTAACTCAGAGCATTCTATGCGAAAGTAAAAGAGAGAGAGACAGAATTATAAACCACAAGACCCAAACTCGGGTATGTCCACTTCTATTAACTTGGAATAAAATGTTTTACAACACAAAAGAGGCACGACGGCCTTACAGTTTACCAACAGCGGCGCGCAGGCCGGCCATACATGAAAAACAGAAGGAACATCAAAGGCCTTCAAGGGCTGCAGCAGCGCAGGGGCTTCAGCCCGCCAAGTTCCCGCTCGGTCCAGCACCTGTACAACAAGCCCACCAAAAACGGTGGCAAAACAGGGCAACGGTCAGCTAAAGCTGACCAATTTATAACGACCCCACCCCTTCGAGGGGGTGGCAGTGCTAACCGTCCCTGCAAAACAGTCTCAACAGCATATACATATCTAAGAGTGCGACTAGACGAGCCCACAACATTTCGTACATATGCAACAACACAAACGTGGGAATGGCCTCCACGTCTCGTGCACTCGGGCACTCTTTGGTGTACTACGCCTTCCACCACCATCCACTCTTGATGGTTTTGCCCTTCGAGGCTAAAGTCGGCGGCCCGAATACCAGGGCTCCCCGTGCTTTAATTGTGAACTTGCGCAGTCCGAAGACTCTTCCCCGTTGCCTCCCGACATGCTATTCGAGCCTTACTAATCAGGTGATGCAATGGTTCGGGTGTAGGTTCGCCAAATGCCCGTTGTTCACACACTCGTTGTACAACACGAAATGCGGGTATGGCGTCCCCTCAGCCCAGGTATTCTCAATTAGCCGGCTCCACGGGCCGCTAAGTCATCCACCAGGACACCCTTACAGGTCGGGCACGCCGACCTCAGGTCCCCTCAACAGGTGGGCACAACAAACATCACCAGACCCATGTATGGGAGCTGTCGCCCAGGCGACATTCACTGTCGCCAGCGACAGTGCACAAACCCTAATTTGGCTTCTAGCTGTGGATGCTTCCCGGGGCACACCCCCAGGCATTGCTGCACATGCAGTAGCACTCCCTAGCCTCAGAACACCCAAATTCATCAGAATCCAATTCTGGGGAGCTGTCGCCCAGGCGACAGTCACTATCGCGCCGGCGACAGCTAGACAGAACTTCATTTCTGCCTTTTAACTTCGGGTGCTCCCCGGGGCACACCCCCGGGCGTTGTTGCGCATGCAGTAGCACTCTCTAGTCCTACGTAGCAGGATAACAACACGGGGTTTTCCCCGAGCACGCACAATACCACAAGGCATCACCAATCCGGACGAACCGTCACGGATGGGCTTCACACAACGCGCCTACGTCTGTATTATGCACGGACTCTATATGTATGCAACTTGGACGGGGATAACACGAATCGACCCGTCGGAGGCCACGACCTCACCCTTTTGAGTAGGGGCCTCAACGATGCAAGGGAATGGACTAAGGCATGTCCAAGAGATGGTAGAAAAGTTCGTTACCCTTAAACGCCGCTTTGAGACCATGGCTTGACGTTCCACACGGATGGAAAGGAGCGCCTTGCCCTCCTCTACACGTAGCCACCAACTTTGAAGGGATTGGATGAGTGTAGCTCCTCCAAACCCAAGCTCCAAGCTAGGGTTTTCTATTCACCTTCTTCTCCAAGCTCCTCTCTCTCTCTCTCTCTCTTAAGAACCCTTAAGAAAAATAAATGAAAAGAGAGGGATTTTCGGCCTTGTATGCTGCCACCAAGCCTCCCAAGCCAAAACAAGCCACCAAAGTCCAAGTGCAATCAATGCCCTTGATTTCGGCCATAAAGTCCAAATTTGAGCTGTCGCCTGGCGACAGCCACTGTCGCCCTGGCGACAGCGACAATGAACCGACATTGACTAGTCAACGCCGTCCGACAGCTCACGGCAGAACCTTCTCAACAGAACGCTATCGCCCGGGCGACAGCCACTGTCGCCGGCGACAGCTCTGGATTCCAGATTTCTGAATTTTCAGATTTGGGGTCTTACAACCCTCCCCTCCTTATAAAAATTTCGTCCCGAAATTTGTAAAAACACGCATATATATACATATCAAACGGTCTTTACATACAGGGGGAAAAGAAGAGATAAGCGTCACCGAAACAGCTCGGGGAACTCCTCCAACATGGTCTGCTCACGCTCCCATGAGAGCTCCTCGCGACCGCAGTTGTCCCAACGAACCTTTACCATACGGATCGCCCTGTTCCGCAGCTGACGCACCTCAGCATCCTCGATGCTAATGGGCCTGACCGCCGTCTTAAGCCCACTATCCACGGGAACCTGATCCGCCGCGACCACCTGCGTAGGCTCTTGCACTGCCTTCCGCAATACGGAGATGTAGAATACATCGTGTAGCCCGCTCAGTTCCGCTGATAGCGCAAGCCTATAAGCCGCGTCGCCGACGCGCTCGATGATCTCAAACGGTCCAAGGTATCTCGGACTCAGCTTTTTCAAGCGTCGAATCCTGGATACACCCTTGAACGGCCTGATCTTCAAGTAAACCCAATTGCCAACGGCGAACTGGACGTCGCAGTGCTTCGCATTATAGTACTTCGCCTGCCTATCCTGCGCAACCAAAAGCCTCTCTCGGATCAACCGCACCGTCGAAGTCGCCTCTTCGACGTCTTTCCTCTTGAAGAGCTTCGTCTCGCCCGTTTCCGCCCAAGCTAAGGGAGTGCGGCACTTCCTGCCATAGAGGGCCTCGAAAGGCGCCATCTGAATACTCGCCTGATAGCTGTTGTTGTACGCGAACTCAACAAGAAAGAGGTGATCTTCCCACCCCTTGCCAAAATCCAGGACGCACATCCGGAGCATGTCTTCCATCGTCCTGTTGGTACGCTCAGTTTGGCCATCCGTCTGAGGATGAAAGGCCGTGCTAAACTGCAGCTTCGTACCCAAAAGATGGTTGACTAGCCTCCAGTCGCTAGAAGTAAAGCGTCCATCACGATCACTGACGATGCTACGGGGCACACCGTGCAGTCGCACTATAGTATCAACATACAACTTTGCCAATTTCTCCACCGAGTCGTCCCTCCTTCGTCAGTCGGTCTACAACTACCCAGATGGCATCGTTCCCGCGCTGCGATCTCGGCAGCCCATGCACGAAATCCATGGAAATGTCATCAAACTTCCACTCCGGAACAGGCAATGACTGCAAAAAGCCATCGGGCTTCTGACATTCCGCCTTCACTAGCGCACAAGTGTGGCACTTGGCCACGTAGTGAGCGATGTCCCTCTTCATACCTGGCCACCAGAAAAGGACCTTCATGTCCTTGTACATCTTCGTGCTCCCCGGATGAACTGAATACCTGGTACGATGCGCCTCGTACATCAACTCATCGCACAGCTCACCCACCTTGGGGACGCACAAACGGTCGCCTCTCCACAGCAATCCGTCTCAAACCTGAAACTGGGCATCTGGCCCACCACCAGCATCCTCCGCGTAGCGCTTCAAACTCAGATCGAGTTCAAAAGCCTGGCGAACTCTCTCTGCGAGGTCGTACTGCACCTCAAACCAACTCAAACAGGCACCGGCACTGCACCTCTTCTCTACGCAAGAAATATCCAAGGCCTCCAGGTCACGTATCAGGTGCTCATCATGCATCTGAATCCAGTTGGCCTGCGCTGGAGCCCTGCGACTGAGTGCATCCGCAACAACATTCCCCTTCCCGGGAGTGTAGTGGATCTCGAAGGTGAAGTCCCCCAGGAACTCCATCCACCTCTGTTGCCGCATATTCAGCCCTTTCTGCGTCAGAAGGTACTTCAGGCTCTTATGGTCCGTGAAGATGTTGATCTTCAAGCCATACACATAATGCCGCCATAGCTTCAGGGCAAATATCACGACCGCCAACTCCAAGTCGTGGACCGGATAGTTCCGCTCGTGCACCTTCAGCTGGCGAGAGACATACACTATAACCTTGCCATGCTGCTGCAGAACGCAGCCAAGGCCGCTTCCAGAAGCGTCAGTGTAGATCTCGTAGCCCTCCGTGCCGCAAGGCAAACATAAGATCGGAGCCGTCGTAAGCCGCCGCTTCAACTCCTCGAAAGCCTGCGCACACGCGGGCGTCCAAATGAACTCCTGCATCTTCCGTGTCAGCATCGTAAGAGGCAGCGCGATCCGCGAGAAGTTCTCCACGAAGCGCCTGTAATAGCCGGCCAGCCCGAGAAAGCTACGGACCTTCGCTACAGTAGAAAGAATAGGCCACTCCCTAATGGCCGAAACCTTCACCGGATCTACCGCCACACCCGACCACTAACCACATGGCCCAAGAACGCCACAGAAGGAAGCCAGAACTCGCACTTCGAGAACTTGGCATACAACTGGTTCCTCCTCAGAACCTCCAAAACTACCCGCAGGTGATCACCGTGCTCCTCCTCGGACTGAGAGTAGACTAGTATGCCATCCAGGAAGACGACCACAAACCGGTCGAGGTACTCTCGGAAAGTCCGGTTCATCAAGTCCATAAACACCGAAGGCGCATTAGACAGCCCAAACGGCATCACGGTGAACTCATACTGCCCGTACCTCGTACTAAAGGCAGTCTTCGGGATATCGCACTCCCTGATCCGCACCTGATAATAGCCGGACTTCAAGTCCAGCTTCGAGTATACTGTCGAACCAACGAGCTGGTCGAACAAATCATCTATCCTCGGAAGAGGATACTTGTTCTTCTCCGTCAGCTTGTTCAGCTCCCGATAGTCGATGCAAAGTCGCAGGCTACCGTCCTTCTTTTTGACAAAGAGGACCGGTGCACTCCAAGGTGAGGAACTCGGACGCACGTAGCCCTGCTCAAGCAGCTCCTGCTTCAACTCCGCCAACTCTTTCGGAGCCATACGATATGGCGAGCGGGCCACAGGCTTAGCGCCTGGCACCAACTCAATCGTGAAATCTATCTCCCGCTGCGGTGGAGCACCGGGGAGCTCGCTCGGGAACACATCAGGGAACTCTGCTACTACCGGAACATCCGCTAGGTTGGGCCTCGGCGTTGAAGATCCACAAGAGCAAAGAATAACTCTGCTCCCTATCGCACTGCCTTGGACACCTGGAGAGCAGACATCAGCATCTTGCTCGATCCACGCATGCCCGCAAAGACCGTCTCACGATCGGCACCTTGCCCAAACCTCACCTCCTTGGTGGTGCAATCGATGCACGCACGCTGTTCCGACAGCCAGTCCATACCGAAGATAACATCGAACTCAACCAGGGGGAGTAACGATGCCTTCAGGTCATACTCCCGACTACCAACTAGAACCTTTACGCAGCAACTCCTCTCCACACGCATCGAATATCCATTCGGCAGTAGGACCTCCAGTCCATCTGCAGAAGCAATCGACGGCGCACCAATACGTTGGACGAAGTCCGACGATAAGAAGGAGTGCGAAGCTCCAGTATCGAAAAGCGCTCTCGCAGGAACGCCTAAGACATTCACATAGCCTATGCCGCCAAACATGTTGGCATGAACATTAAAACAGGTATATAAACAGTAAAGACTGTATCTTAAATTGTACCTGTCACGACGTCTTTGGCTTTGATAGCCTCCTGTTGATCGAGACTAAAGACTCTGGGCTGCGGGGGAGCCATACGGGAAGCAGTGGACTCAGCTGCCTTCCCCTTCTCAGAATAAGCTGGCCCCGCCTTCTTCTCTGGCCTTGGAAGCCCACTGCGGCAATCTCGCGAGAAATGGACAGGCTTGCCACAAGTGAAACAAATAAGAGGGCCACGTCCAGATGACGCGCCCGAAGCAGAGGGAGCTGGCCTAGATACTCGAGCCTTCTTCCAGCGACTCAACCTCCGCAACTTTGCCGCACCCGGCGCTTTGCCCTCCGGCACTGCCTCGACCACAACCGCCTTGCCCTTTTCCCTGAGCATGTCCTGCTCAAGGGCTCGGGCTGAACCAACGAGGGTCGTGAAACCCTGCGTCAACGGCCCTGTCAGAAGATGCCGCAACTCAGTACGCAAACCTCCATAAAACCTGTTCACCCTTCTCTCCTCATCATCGAAAGAAGTTCCAGCATAGCGCCCGAGGCGGGTGAACTCATGCAAGTAGTCATCAACCAGTCTACCACCCTGTGTTAGGGCCAAGAACTGGTTCTCCATCGCGATCTGCTGCGACCGAGGCACATACCTTGCGAGGAAGATTCTCGAGAACTCTTCCATCGTCACATCAACCAGTCGTTTTCCCGCAAACTGGCGCCTCTCGACCTCATCCCACCACCGCCTAGCTTCCTTTTCTAGCAAGAAGGAAGCAAATGTCACCTTCTGCGCTTCCTCCGGCTGTGTCGCTGTCAGAATTTGCTTCACATGCGACAACCAGTCTTCGGCCTCAGCTGGGGATTCAACCCCGGTAAACGGAGGAGGTCAAAATCCCAGAAAATGCTTCAGCTGCTGCTCAGGAGCACGCCTCACTGGGACTTGCTCCACTCTTAGTGGCTCAGGGGCCACCTCTTGCACTGGCGGTTGGCCTTGCCTTTCAGGCTGGCCATTCAACGTAGCCAGAACGGCTTCAGTAACTAGCCGAACCAACTCAACAGACGGAGCTGTAGGGGCCTCAGCAGACCCACTACTCTCATGCACATCACGGGGACGCGACGGTCCCGCTGCACTTCGAGTGCCCTACACAAGTGCAACACACAGTTAGGCGACATCACAGTCGCAACTAACAGCAAAAGGAACACTCAGGTTCCAAAATCATGCAATTATTGTTGGTTTGTTGTTACATTTTATTCCTAAGTGGACATTTTTGGGTTTATTTTACGTCTAAACAGTAGCGCACACACGTGCTCACCACCCCTTAAAAGAATTCGTCCACGAATTCCTTAGAAGGATACGGAACCCTAGCAGCTGATACCAATTTGTAACACCCCCATCCGTTAAGAAGCATATAGCAGAAGGTCTGGTCGGGGCCCCACGCCATATACTACAAAACAAACGGGAACGTCACTATTGAATATACAACGACACTATACCACGAAGCCTAACTCAGAGCATTCTATGCGGAAGTAAAAGAGAGAGAGACAGAATTATAAACCATAAGACCCGAACTCGGGTATGTCCACTTCTATTAACTTGGAATAAAATGTTTTACAACACAAAAGAGGCACGACGGCCTTATAGTTTACCATCATCGGCGCGCAGGCCAGCCATACATGAAAAACAGAAGGAACATCAAAGGCCTTCAAGGGCTGCAGCACGCAGGGGCTTCAGCCCGCCAAGTTCCCGCTCGGTCCAGCACCTGTACAACAAGCCCACCAAAACGGTGGCAAAACAGGGCAACGGTCAGCTAAAGCTGACCAATTTATAATGACCCCACCCCTTCGAGGGGGTGGCAGTGCTAACCGTCCCTGCAAAACAGTCTCAACAGCATATACATATCTAAGAGTGCGACTAGACGAGCCCACAACATTTCATACATATGCAACAACACAAACGTGGGAATGGCCTCCACGTCTCGTGCACTCAGGCACTCTTTGTTGTACTACGCCTTCCACCACCATCCACTCTTGATGGTTTTGCCCTTCGAGGCTAAAGTCGGCGGCCCGAATACCAGGGCTCCCCCGTGCTTTAATTGTGAACTTGCACAGTCCGAAGACTCTTCCCCGTTGCCTCCCGACATGCTATTCGAGCCTTACTAATCAGGTGCTGCAATGGTTCGGGTGTAGGTTCGCCAAATGCCCGTTGTTCACACACTCGTTGTGCAACACGAAATGCGGGTATGGCGTCCCCTCAGCCCAGGTATTCTCAATTAGCCGGCTCCACGGGCCGCTAAGTCATCCACCAGGACACCCTTACAGGTCGGGCACGCCGACCTCAGGTCCCCTCAACAGGTGGGCACAACAAACATCACCAGACCCATGTCTGGGAGCTGTCGCCCAGGCGACATTCACTGTCGCCAGCGAGAGTGCACAAACCCTAATTTGGCTTCTAGCTGTGGATGCTTCCCGGGGCACACCCCCAGGCATTGATGCACATGCAGTAGCACTCCCTAGCCTCAGAACACCCAAATTCATCAGAATCCAATTCTGGGGAGCTGTCGCCCAGGCGACAGTCACTATCGCGCCGGCGACAGCTAGACAGAACTCCATTTCTGCCTTTTAACTTCGGGTGCTTCCCGGGGCACACCCCCGGGCGTTGCTGCGCATGCAGTAGCACTCTCTAGTCCTACGTAGCAGGATAACAACACGGGGTTTTCCCCGAGCACGCACAATACCACAAGGCATCACCAATCCGGACGAACCGTCACGGATGGGCTTCACACAGCGCGCCTACGTCCGTATTATGCACGGACTCTATATGTATGCAACTTGGATGGGGATAACACGAATCGACCCGTCGGAGGCCACGACCTCACCCTTTTGAGTAGGGGCCTCAACGATGCAAGGGAATGGACTAAGGCATGTCCAAGAGATGGTAGAAAAGTTCGTTACCCTTAAACGCCGCTTTGAGACCATGGCTTGACGTTCCACACGGATGGAAAGGAGCGCCTTGCCCTCCTCTACGCGTAGCCACCAACTTTGAAGGGATTGGATGAGTTTAGCTCCTCCAAACCCAAGCTCCAAGCTAGGGTTTTCTATTCACCTTCTTCTCCAAGCTCCTCTCTCTCTCTTAAGAACCCTTAAGAAAAATAAATGAAAAGAGAGGGATTTTCGGCCTTGTATGCTGCCACCAAGCCTCCCAAGCCAAAACAAGCCACCAAAGTCCAAGTGCAATCAATGCCCTTGATTTCGGCCATAAAGTCCAAATTTGAGCTGTCGCCCGGCGACAACCACTGTCGCCCGGCGACAGCCACTGTCGCCCTGGCGACAGCGACAATGAACCAACATTGACTAGTCAACGCCGTCCGACAGCTCACGGCAGAACCTTCTCAACAGAACGCTATCGCCCGGGCGACAGCCACTGTCGCCGGCGACAGCTCTGGATTCCAGATTTCTGAATTTTCAGATTTGGGGTCTTACATTTGACCATGAAAAACCCCAAATAACCCTTATTCACAATTTTCCCTTATTGGGCAAATTTTTGGCACAATGACTACCTTGTCAAATGAACCCCAAATGAGTTGAAATTTTAACCAGGGGCTTATCATGACCCCAATAACACCCCACCAAAATTTGGTGGAGAGTAGAGGTCATTTGACCCTCCAAATAATTTATGCAAAGATTATTAAATTGTTACAAAAACTTTAGAAAAAAGTTCTCCAAAAATTCTCATTTTTGGATATGTTGTAGTCCTAGGCATGACTTACTCCTAGTCCAAATTTCAAGTCATTTTGACTAGTAGTTTGGTGTGGGCACCCATTCAAAGTTCAGTCAAACTTTGCACTAAAATGGGTGTTGAGGTCAAACCAGGACTCCAATTTGGGTGAAATCAATTTTGTATAATCCTAGGGGTCAAGGCCTACAACTTTCATGTTGGGCACTTTTTCTGTAGAGGGGCCTAAGTATTTTTAAAAATTGAAACCATTTCGGTATAGAAGAGTGAATATTATATTAATATATTATAATTTAAAACTAAACATAACTGTTCATCTTCCTCATCTAACAGCCCGACACCATTTTATTCCGCCTGGAGCTTTTTCCAATCCAAAATTCCGGCCATGGAGGGGGTCTCCGACGAATTCCTCCCGCCACCACCTCCGTCTAGGGTAGGGCTATCCGCCGGCGGTGATATCTCGGTCGGAGGTGGCCGGGAGAGCTCCCCCGCTGTTTTCGTTTTTGAATGGGAACATGGAAAACGATTGAAGAATTTCTCTAATCCCTTGAAGTTTTAGAAATAGGAATATAGGGGATCTAATCCACCAAGGTAAGGGTGAGGAACCAGACCTGCTTGGTGAAGCTTTGCCTTGTCCGATGAAGACTTGCCATGGCCGACCTCCATCCTTCCCAAGCTCTGCAACCACCACATCAAGATGCTCGAAATCTTCAGGTGAGTGGGGGAAAACACTCCTCTCTGCCCGGTAAAGCTTCTAAATAGAGCAATTTGGGGAGAGGAATGGTCTAAGCTTGGGATTGCCATTGATGGCCATGAAAGCTATTTTCGGCCACCCTGAAAACCCACGAAATTCAGCCCCCCTATGGCCTTGAATGACTATCTATCTACTCCAAACTGAAGAGGGGAGATGCACCACTTAATTGGGAGAGGAAAGGGTGGCCCTTGGTCTCCTTTGGCCATGAATGGCCATTATTTCTCTCTTTCTCTCTCCACCATTTTTGAGGAAAATGGGGTTTCTCTCTCCTAATCATTATGGCCAATTTTTCTCTCTCTTCTGGGTTAATTATCAGTCAAGCATGCTGGTTGACCACTCAATTTGGGCTTAGCCCAAAGGGATTGGGCTAGATCCAAGTGATTTGCCCTAAATTGGGCAAGTTTGACTTTTGGTCAAATTGACCAATTGGGGGACCATAGGATGAGGATTTTGGGTCCATTGGACTCCAAATTAAATTTAGAAACTATTGGTGGGGTCAATTTGGTCACATGAGTCTTAGTTGACCCAATAAAAGTTGATTTGACCAAAATAGGCTAAGTTGACTTTGGTCAAATTGAGCCCTAGGGTTGACCCAGTCATGGGGCTTTTTGTTCCACTGGGTCCCCTATGATATGATAACACTATGGGTAGGGTCAATTTAATATGGTGGTGGTCAATTAGGGCACTTAGTGGAGAATTGTCATTTTGACCTAAAAGGGCATTTTGGTCAATTTGCACCACTGGGGGTCCCATGAAGGGGCTTTTAGGTCTACTAGGTTTCTTATGATATTTTAGACCTAGAGGAGTGGTCAATTTGACATGGTGGAGGTCAATTGACTCTAATTAGGCTACTTTGACCAAATTGGGGTTATGGTTGACTTTGGTCAATTTGGCCTCTTTGGTTGACCACAATGGGCCCTTGGTGCCCTAAGGGGACCCCTAATGGGTTAGGGATACTATGGTGGGGTCAAATGATCAATTTGAGGCCCTAAAGTCCAACCCTAATCTTGATCACTGGAAATTACTATTTGCAGTCCAAGACACTTTCAACCATAATCTTGCCTAACTTAAAGGGATTTCTACACTACTAAGGCCTTGTCATGACCTTGTCAAGACAGATTCACCTGGGAGGTCTAGCTGTCTGGGGGATGTTACACATAGCAACAATTTTTTGTGTTGCAAAATATTTGTTGTTAAAATAGCAACAAATTTTTGTGTAGCAAATTTTATGTTGCAAAATAGCAACGAAATTTTTTGTTGCAAAATATTTATGGAGAATACAAATTATTTTCTTCCAAAAAATTTCTTCTGTTTCTTACAAAAACATAATATTTGGTTTCTTTATCCTCCACATGTAAAACATAATTTTTTGTTTATATACATTTAAAAATTAGTATAAACTAGTTATATTCAATGAAATGTTTAATAATATATTTAATTATAAATTATTTAAATAGTTATATATATATAAATTAACATAAATTATTAGTATTGAATAAAATAATTATATGTATATATATTTTAATTTTTATATAATTTAATAAATTATTTATATATATATATATATATTAGCATAAATCTTATATATATATATATTGGCATAAATCTTATATATATATATATTATAAAAACAATAAAAGAAATAGTATATATATATTATACAGAAAGCTATATTTATGTATATATATTTATACATCCTTAAATAATTTTAGAGATTCTAATTTTAAAGATTATAATTTTAGAGATTATGTAACGTTATAAATTATAAAGGCCTCTTATATATAAAAAATTAGCGCCCGTCCAAACAGATAAATATATTAGGTTGGTTGGTTATTCATATGAACTGCATGTGGCAAGTCATGGGTTCGAAACTCAGCTGCTCTCATTAGTTGAGTGTTTTTAATTATATGTAAATTTATTTTATTTTAATAGAATTTTTAAATAAGTACTAAATATTTAGCAACAAAAACATAATTCCTTGCTAAATTAAAAAGGCTAAAATACCTTGATAATAAATCCTTGCTAAATAGATAGGAATAATTTCCTTCCTAAAATTAGCTAGGCTCAAATTAGCTAGGAATCATTTTGGTTTCTAAATTCCTTGCTAATTGAAATTAGCAAGGAATTTGGCTAATTAGCAAGGAATTTAACTCCTTGCTAATCATGATTTTTCTTGTAGTGATACTTGCATAAAACAGAGACCTCATCGTATAAATTAGTATGAGCTCTTTTATACGATGAGTTTACTTCTTGCCAGATCCCTTAGCTTATGTGTTTGTGTGTGTATACACATAAGTTAAGGTTACTTTTCTAGCTGCTTAGACTCTTTTATAATTGCGGGTGTATACTCACTTTGACACTCGTTTATATACTGCTCGGTTTCATAGTAGTCCCTTGATTTATTATGATAGATTTGCTAGAAAGGTGCTTGATGTATATATATACATGTTGTTAGCTATTGATATATACTGTTAGGTTAGTAATTCCTCCTTGTTACCTGCATATTGTACTTACTGTTATATTGCAGCTTCTCTTTCTTTCCTCCCACACGGTGCCTAAGCGTCGCCGTGGTGAGAGGATGGGAAGCCACTTAGTCTTTATGACTAACGGTTGTTACACCACTATTTTTAGGAACACACCCAGCTGGAGCAGTACCGGACAGATCAGAGTGATAGGACTTGGAGCCTTGTTGCAGCTTTTGCAACAACACCTTCTGATACGGTTGTGAGGGATTGTAGTTCTTGTTGTAGACTTCCGCTTATATCTTGTTCTTGTATATTTGGGAGCTCTTTTTGCTTCCTGTCATTTATATATTTTGCGGACATTTTTACTTTGTGAATTATGAACTCTTGAAAATATTAAATTAATTGATGGGTTGGCAAATAATATTGGTAATAGCCGGCATAATAGGCGTCTTGTGGTACAGGTTAGCCCGTGTGCTGACGCTACCGTAAGGCGGCTGTTCTGGGCATAATACTCCCCTCAGCCGTGTTTTGTGTTCCGGGAGGGGGGGTCTTACATCCAGAATGATAAGTTGGTATTTTGTTAGGTATTTTGAAAAGTCTAGGGAATATAAGTTTTATGATCTTATTACTAAAGTTTTCTTCGAGATTGGTAATGTTCGGTTTGTTGAAGATATTGAGTTTGGAAGGGAAGATTACAAAATCTGAGGGTTGTTCTACATATACTTCCTCTTTCAAGTCTCCATTGAGAAAGACAGACTTCACATCTATTTGATATACCTTGAAGCTTTTGTGAGACGCATATGCTAGAAACAACCTGATCGATGACCTCCAATCTTGCTACTGGTGCAAAAGTTTGGTCAAAGTCTATATGTCTTCTTCTTGTTTATAACATTTTGCAACCAACATTGCTTTATTCTTGATAATCACTCCTTATTCATCTATCTTGTTTCTGAACACCCACTTAGGTAACGTTTGGTTTAGGGGATCAACTCCGATGCGGAGTGGCGAAACCGACATGTTTTAGTAAACGCGCCATTTGTTTGCACTTACTTGTAATACCACGTTTATTAATAAACACATCTTTGTGGTAGGCTTGATCCGCGACTCCCCCCTCCAGTCGATCGCGTGCGCGGTTTTTTCTATTTTCGCGATCCCCCTCCCCCTGACCTCTTGAGTTTTCCTTCCCCGATCACCTCTATTTCCTTCGCGCGGACTGTCAAGTTTCTCACGTTTATTGATGGAGCAGTTGCTTTCATTGAGAGATGACCTGCTCCTATCTCTTCCTCCAGTTTATACCCTTCGTTTTGATGTCTTCTTCCTTCCAGTTTCCAGATCCATGGGAGTCACTTCTTCCAAAAGTTCAAGAAGCAAGTTTCATTTTTCCATGGGCGCAGGATGCGAAGCAGATGGGCTTCATCTCCAGAGAAACTTTTGAGATCAACGATTTCTAGAATAGCCACATCTTCTTCTTCTTCTGTAGATTTTGCTGTGTAATGCAGATATTGCTGCTACAGATATAATGTGCATGACTGCAGATTTTTTTAGGATTCATTGTGTATAGTTATCTTCCTGTTATGTTCCTGTCATGATTATTGCATTGATCTTCTATCCATTTTGTTGACGCCAGGAAAATCCTGACCTCAAAATTCGGACCGATGCAGCCGGAGGCTACTCGCCCAACAGTCCAACGAGATGACTTGGCTGGCAACTACGAAGAAGCTAGAAGAATGATACGTAAAATTTAGGATATAAAATTTCTCCAAATTCTACGAACTATAGGCAAGAGCACCTATCATTCATAGTATAGGATATTTAGAAATAAATATCAAGTGTCGTATTCCACGGGGTTGTTGATTACTTCTACTCACGCAAATTAATATTCTTTTATCTAGATTTAAGAAGATTTTTAGAATAATAAAAGAGAAAAGAAAGAAAAGAGCATTTGATCGGAAATCCTTCTTGAGTTAAATAAATTGTAAAATCTAAATTCATAACCAAAAGCGATAGAATAATTCGACCGTGGAGGTTCCCAAAATATGGTAGAGCCTCTCTCGAGAGAACTACCACCTAACCTTAGGTTGATCGATTAAGACCCCTCGGCCAGTCGAAACCCCTAAGCTTGCTTTATGCGGTGAGCCCCACTATTGGATTTGACTCCAATCCGGAAGATTTGTGTCACCCTCTCTCGAGGAATGCATGCAACTCTTTCCACTAATGAATGATCTACACAAATTCATGGATCTCTCGATCACTAGAAAATGGATCAAGAATTGATATTCATATACCGGCAATATGAGATCAATCGAGAAAAATCAAAAGTGGATCGTAATAATTCTTAAACTAAAGCTACGAAAATGAGAGATTACAAAATAAGAAAAGCTTAAGAATTCATCCGATCAAATGCTATAAATTCAGCTAAACATATTTGAAAGAGAAACATTTTTATAACTAAGTAAAGAGAATTACAATTGCAGGAATTGGAAATCTAAACTATGAATTGAAATTTGCAAGACATAAAGTAAATCTGCATAAAGAAAATACAATAAGAAAATGCTGAAAAAACTAATCTAAAAATGACCCAATCTAAGCTAGGATCGGATCCCCATCACTTTGGCAGCAGCTGGCTTTTATAGGCAGAAAATTGGTGAGTCACGCCCTTGGTCACGCCCGTGACCAAGGGCGTGTAAGCTGCGTAATTGCGTCTTGAAAGCCCGGGAACGTTGGGGAAGAAAAACCGCCAAAATTAATCATCTCGACGGGTCACGGCCTCGGTCACCCCCGTGACCTAGGGCGTGACTTGACCGAATCTGGAAACGGCGGGAAACGGCGCGATCTGGAGTTATTCTGGCAGTTGCGGGAAGGGTCACCCCCTAGGTCATGGCCGTGACATGGAGTCACGCCCGTGACAGAGGGCGTGACTTGACCAAATCTTGAAACAGCGCGATCTGGAGTTATTCTGGCAGTTGCGGGAAGGGTCACCCCCTAGGTCATGGCCGTGACATGGAGTCACGCCCGTGACCTGGGGCGTGTAGGCTGGAAATGATGTGGCGGCGTGTTCTGGCAGCTAGAAGATGGCTGGGTTGAGTCATGGCCGTGACATGATGTCACGCCCTTGGTCATGGCCGTGACCGAGGGCGTGTAATACTAAATTGGGCTGGCGGCATGATCTGGTAGCTGTAAGATGGCTGGGTTGAGTCATGGCCGTGACTTGAAGTCACGCCCTTGGTCATGGCCGTGACCGAGGGCGTGTACTGAAGATTTTTGCATACTTGTTCCATTCTTTCCCCTGAACATGGCTGTGAGCTTAAATTTGCTATTAGCAGCCCCAGATTACCTGAAAACACAAAATAAAGCGAATTAGATATATATTAAACTAAAATTATATAAAAACTAATTAATTACTACTAAAATACTATATAAAAATAACTATAAATAATGCACTATCAAATACCCCCATACTTAAGCTTTTGCTATTCGAGAGCAAAAACTAATTTATAAGTACGAGAAGAATTTATAGGACATTTCCAAAAAGATTTACTTCTAATTATGTACTCCAAATCTTATAAAACTCATGTCAAAATAAGTTAAGAAATTAAAATTCAGATTTTTATAAGAAATAATTTATAATTCATAAATTGAGATGAGTAGAATAAATATTAGTTTCAAAATTCTCTAACTAAATCTTCATAAACAAAATTGCATTGAATTAAGTAAAATAACCAAGATTAAAATTATAGAAACTTTAAACATCATTAGAAACTTTTAGAAAACTACAAAATATTAACTATGCTCTCTCAAAAATATCTTAGGATAAGCAAATAAACTTGGCTAATTGGGGTAAAGTTGGCATTGAAAAAGTTACTTTGCATATAGGAAATGATGAATTTTATCCTCCCATTTCCATCTTTTTTTAATTTCTTCTTCTTTTTTTATATCCCAAATGTATATGTTTAGGAATGATGAATTTTATCCTCTCAACTCCATGTCATATAATCTTTTACTAATTTGGGTGCATATGTTTAGGAATGATGAATTTTATCCTCTCATTTCCATGACATATGATCTTTTCAAATATTTTTTTTATATGCCAAATAAAAGGGTTAAACAAAAAGGTAGGGGAAGGGCTAGGGTTTAAAGGCTACAAAAATTCGAAAGAAATATTTTAAGAGCATAGAAAATAAATTGAGCAATCTATAAGAAACTATGAGTTCAAGTTAATATAAGTAAAATCTAAAGATATTTAACACAATTACTACAAAATTGAATTATGATATTAAAGAAAGAAAGTAAAACTAAGAAATATTCTAAACAAATCAAAATAATGAAAAACTCATTAAATCAAATTCATCTAAAAATTAAATCTAACATATTTTGAAGAGAAATATATGATTTAAAAATTCATAAAAAGAAAACTCTTTAAAAAAAACCTATAAAGACAACTCATAATTAAAATTAATTTTGCATAAATAAAGTTTGGAGAATTTTAATATTACAAAATTTATCTTATTGGAAAAATAGTTTTTTTATAAGTTTTTTAAACATTTTAAAATAAAACAAATTTTTTTGTATTTTTCACATTTTTAAATCAAAATTGCAACAGAAAACAAAGAGACAATTTTTTTATGATTTTTAACATGTTTTCAATTTTTTTATAAAAATAAACATTAGAGAACACCCCCCATACTTAAAGATAAACATTGTCCTCAATGTTTATAAACAAGAATGAAAAGGCCAAACAGGAAAAGAAAATGCATAAAATAAAAGAAAAATAGCAAAAATATAAAGATAAGCAAGGGGTGCCTCCCAAGAGCGCTTTGTTTAACGTCTTTTAGCTAGACGTTAAGGGTTAGCTAAAAGGATATTCAAATTGAAAATGCACAGGCAACTCCCTTAATTCACACCGAGGTGAAAATGCCGAAAACTGTTGCCCGGCGACTCCTCCGCTATAATCCTGATTCTTTTGTTTTCCGTTAGCGCGAAATTGTGAATCCAAATTACCTATACATACCTTAGGTAATTTGGAGTGCTGGAGATGAGCGGCAAATGGATCGGTGAAGACGTTTGGTTGCACCGGCTCATCCTCTACATGAAAATCGTTAGAAGAAAAAGAATCAAAATTAAGCGAGTCAGAAAATATTTCACAAGGATGAGTTTCTTGTGAAAACACATGATTAAGCTCCGGTTGTTCATTTTCAAAAATAAAATTCGTATCCAAAAATTTATTTGAAATTCCAAGTGGACTAAATTCATGGGACACAATATTTTCATGAATTTCACTTTCAAAGTGAATAATTGGCGAGAGAGAAAATTCATGAAAAATAGGAGGAGATTCGGGCGGAGGAGGTGAAGAAACATGTTCTTCATCAATTTCGTCCGGTGTCTCCATGACTCTTTTAAATTCGTGGTAAAGAAGTTCTTCTTGAGCTTGGGTATAAATATTTAAATTTTGATAAATAGAATCTGGAGAATACCCAAGAGTAGAAGAAAAAGAATTTTGTGGGGGTAAAAGAGGAGGAATGAAAATCTTGATTGACTGAATTTCCTTCATCGCACCGAAAACTATCCGGGTGATCTTGCCACCATGAATAATTAATATCGGAGCAAGAAGAAATATTATTAGAATCGGAAAAATCATTCGCATGAAAACTAGATGAATTATTTTCATCAAAGTTTGAATAATTATTTTCATAAATAAACTCAAAATTATTTCCATAAGAACAATTTTGAGAGTAAAAATTAATATAACAATCCTCACTTCGATGCGGTGCTCCACAAAAATTACAATTAACTTGGCGCTTTCGTGCGGCTTCCAAAAGGTTGACTTTATTTTGAAGCTCGACAACTTTGGCGGCTAATTGAGATAACATTTTTGAAGAAAGAAAATTGAACAACCGTCACTTAATAGAATGAAATTTGAAAATAAATCAAAAAGAGAAATGGGGGCGGAGAAAGAGATTGATAAAAGTAATAAAATTTACGCTTTCAAAATATCAACAAAAATCGTTCCCCGGCAACGGCGCCAAAAACTTGATACGTAAAATTTAGGATATAAAATTTCTCCAAATTCTACGAACTATAGGCAAGAGCACCTATCATTCATAGTATAGGATATTTAGAAATAAATATCAAGTGTCGTATTCCACGGGGTTGTTGATTACTTCTACTCACGCAAATTAATATTATTTTATCTAGATTTAAGAAGATTTTTAGAATAATAAAAGAGAAAAGAAAGAAAAGAGCATTTGATCGGAAATCCTTCTTGAGTTAAATAAATTGTAAAATCTAAATTCATAACCAAAAGCGATAGAATAATTCGACCGTGGAGGTTCCCAAAATATGGTAGAGCCTCTCTCGAGAGAACTACCACCTAACCTTAGGTTGATCGATTAAGACCCCTCAGCCAGTCGAAACCCCTAAGCTTGCTTTATGCGGTGAGCCCCACTATTGGATTTGACTCCAATCCGGAAGATTTATGTCACCCTCTCTCGAGGAATGCATGCAACTCTTTCCACTAATGAATGATCTACACAAATTCATGGATCTCTCGATCACTAGAAAATGGATCAAGAATTGATATTCATATACCGGCAATATGAGATCAATCGAGAAAAATCAAAAGTGGATCGTAATAATTCTTAAACTAAAGCTACGAAAATGAGAGATTACAAAATAAGAAAAACTTAAGAATTCATCCGATCAAATGCTATAAATTCAGCTAAACATATTTGAAAAGAGAAACATTTTTATAACTAAGTAAAGAGAATTACAATTGCAGGAATTGGAAATCTAAACTATGAATTGAAATTTGCAAGACATAAAGTAAATCTGCATAAAGAAAATACAATAAGAAAATGCTGAAAAAACTAATCTAAAAATGACCCAATCTAAGCTAGGATCGGATCCCCATCACTTTGGCAGCAGCTGGCTTTTATAGGCAGAAAATTGGTGAGTCACGCCCTTGGTCACGCCCGTGACCAAGGGCGCGTAAGCTGCGTAATTGCGTCTTGAAAGCCCGGGAACGTTGGGGAAGAAAAACCGCCAAAATTAATCATCTCGATGGGTCACGGCCTCGGTCACCCCCGTGACCTAGGGCGTGACTTGACCGAATCTGGAATCGGCGGGAAACGGCGCGATCTGGAGTTATTCTGGCAGTTGCGGGAAGGGTCACCCCCTAGGTCATGGCCGTGACATGGAGTCACGCCCGTGACCTGGGGCGTGTAGGCTGGAAATGATGTGGCGGCGTGTTCTGGCAGCTAGAAGATGGCTGGGTTGAGTCATGGCCGTGACATGATGTCACGCCCTTGGTCATGGCCGTGACCGAAGGCGTGTAATACTAAATTGGGCTGGCGGCATGATCTGGTAGCTGTAAGATGGCTGGGTTGAGTCATGGCCGTGACTTGAAGTCACGCCCTTGGTCATGGCCGTGACCGAGGGCGTGTACTGAAGATTTTTGCATACTTGTTCCATTCTTTCCCCTGAACATGGCTGTGAGCTTAAATTTGCTATTAGCAGCCCCAGATTACCTGAAAACACAAAATAAAGCGAATTAGATATATATTAAACTAAAATTATATAAAAACTAATTAATTACTACTAAAATACTATATAAAAATAACTATAAATAATACACTATCAAAGAACAATGAACATGACCCCAGGTGCTGCGGCAGGGAGGTCCCACCACGTACCCAGAAGCTCCGAAGAGACTTCCCCTCCAAGACCAAAAATGGCAGAGCAAGGTACAAGGAAGGCACCGACTTGACTAGTACCGGGAGTAGCGGCCAAGTGCGACAGGTTTCAGAATGCAAGAGCAGGGTTTCGAGAGCTCAAGTCCAGGTGCCAATCCAAGTACCCCTGGGGTCCTATTTATAGGAAAACCAAGGGGTAGGGGGGTTTTATAGCCCAGCCCCTGCCCGGCGACTAGCGACATTGAGACGATCTCCCCGGGCAATGGGCGAGTATCACCTATGGTCGCCCACCTTGTGGCGAGTATCCGGGTTACTCGCACGAGTGCACCCCTACTCGCCTGGGCCTTCTTCCATTCCTACGCTTAACGAACTCTTCCACTATGCCTGTTGGCCGACTTTATCTTGGTATCTCGAACTGTTGACTTCTGCGTTGACTCTTTGACTTTGACTTCTGTCTACGTGGCCTTGGGTGGCTCCATCCTCGGAGAATGAGGGTTCTACACAATCCTCGCTCTTTGCGAGTAACGTAGTTGCTCGGAAAGAATCATCCAACCATCATTCGACGAGCTGTCTCTCTGGCAAGTATTGATTGATAGTCGGCATCCCGCTGGTTGACGCTCTGGCTCTATATATAGAGGGGGAGGGGTCTCTGATGGCAAGGCTTTTTTGATCTCGCTTCAAGATGTCGCGTATTATTGCCAAGGAAGCTGCCGCTGATTTGGCCGAGCTCGCTAGTCTGCTGTCACCGTTGCGGAAGCCTGCTCGCGACGCCGAGCTTGAGGACTTCCTCGCCTCTAGGAAGAGGAGGAGGCTTGAAAAGAAGAATGAGAAGAAGAGCAAGAAGAAGCAGAAGAATGCCGACGCCCCCGAGAATGTCGATGATTCTCAGGTCGGCACTACCCAGCAGGTACTCGCTGACTTGGTTCTCGGTCAGTCGGGCGGCTCGCCTGCTCCTAATCCTCCCTCATTGAATGTAGGTCCTGAGACGAGTACTGCTGGAATCTCGGTTCAAGATCAAACTGAAGTTTTCCCTACGCAAAGTGAGAGCTACCTACTCGACACTTTGTAAGGCTTAGTCGCCCAAGTGCCGGTTAGTTTCTGACGTTTTCTACACTATCTCGCAGATCCGCTACTGGTCGATGCTCGGGAGGAGCCTTTGAGCGCCATTCCTCTACGACCGTCGCCTATGATCTCGCCTAGGATTGGGGGAGGAACTCGTCGGGGTGGATCGGTGCGGATCCTTCACAGCTCTTCGGTGGATAAGAGGCCGATGAGCGAGCAGAGGGCTCCTTCAGCGAGTAACCTTCCTCCGCCGCCACCGTCTTTGCAGCAACCAGAGGTGGCGAGTAGCCCGCAACTGCCCGCGGACGAACTTCCTCCACCTCCCCATTTTCCACCTCCTGCCGACATGCAAGATGATCGTCGTCTTCTGTCTTCCTCGGCTCCCACCACCCATCCGGCTGAGTCCTCGCGCCGAGGCGTGGTGGTGGGGTCTTCTGGCTTCTTCGCTCCCAGAGGGGGAGGGCGACCCGTGGATGGTCGCGGTAGGGGCGATGTGCATTCCAGCAGGGAGCACGTCGGCGGATCGCACTCTAACCGGCGATATGGCGCCCATCGTAGTCTGTCCCCGCATCGGGGAAGGGGCTCTCCTGGCCGACCATCTCGGAGTCCTCGCCGTGACTGGAGGAATGATGCTCATCGGCCTGGTAAATGGGGTCGTTGTTTTTCCGAATATCTTCAAAGAAGGGTCTTGTCGCTACTTGTCACTAAGGCTTTGCTTTTTGTCTTCTTCTGCAGCTCGCGCACATACCCTTATCGGGGCTCTGATTGATGGGGTCGGGCTTCCGTCCCGCGAGTACCAAGAGAGGGCTACTCGCGCCATCCTGGACTTGGAGGCGAAGTTGGAGCGCCTGTCGATTAGCGAGTATCATCGGCGTCTGACTGCGGTGGAAGCGCGAGTGGAGCTCTTGGCGGCCGCTGACTCTCAGCGTCGCCTGACCGAGTTGGAGGTGCGAGCATCGCGGCTGGAAGAGTTCGATACTCGTCTGGCTAGTGTAGAATCTCGCCTTCAGTCTGTCGGCGATCTGGAGCGTCGGGTTGGTAGGATGGAGCATCGCCAGCAGCTGCATCATGACGAGCTGGTGGGGATGCGTGCGAGCACGGGCTCCGTTGTTGCCTGGCGAGGATGGAGGAACAGCTGCGACAAGGCGAGGATGCGATGTCCGTGGCCTTCGAGCATTTTAAGCGAGCTCGTAACATGGGATGGGTTGGGCGACAACCACAACTTCCCGATGCTCGGGCGAACCCCTAGGATCCTGTCTTTTTTTTCTCCTTGCAGTCGCTTAGTCGCCATCTGGCGAATGCCTGTAATTCTTAATTTGATCCTTTTAAGTAATTTGTTTTTTGGCGAGTATGAATATCGCCCTTGCTACCTTTCCTGTTTGATGTGATGTCTTGATTTACTTTTTTGTTTTTTTCCTGCAAGTATTTGTTGAATGTTGTGTTGATTTGGCGAGCATCCTAGGGATCTGATGTAGGTACTCGCGCGTTCGGCACTGGTGATTGGACGTGTACCCTTGGTTTTGGCGACTTTCTTCGATACTCGCCACCCCTGACTCGTGCTCGCGGCGGCGTACGCGGCAAGCCAAGTTTCGTCGAGTACTATAAATAGGGGGTGGGTACGTATTTATTACGCTTTCGGCGATCTTTCCTTTCTTTCCAGCGAGTATCTGCTGATTGTTCCACTCCTCGCACCTGTGATACTCGCTTCTTCAATTCCTTTCTTCCTGAATGGCTGACGAGACAGCTATTCGTCGTGCAAGCCATGCAAAGAACTTCGAGGCGACTTCCTTCAAGAAGTCAATTACTCGGCCGAGCGATCTGAAGGAGTTCTCTGCTAAGTATTTGTCGCCGGAGTATGTCGCCAGGCTTCCTCGCGAGGATGAACGCCTTCTCGGCGACCGAGTTGATCTTCCCCATCCGCCACTTTGAAGTCGGCCTACGACTACCCTTGTGGTCGGAGGTCTGCCAGATACTCCGTTATCACGGGATAGTCCCGGCGCAAATCAATCCAAATGGAGTGGCGATGATCATGGGCTTTCTCTGCTTCTTGCGAGAACAGAAGATCGCCTTTGATCTCTCCGTCTTCCGGCGAGTATTCCACTTTGGCGCTACTGGCAAAGGCGTCGTCTTATTGTGCAGTCATGTCTGCACGCTGGTCGTCACGGCGAACAAGAACCATCGCTGGGCCGAGCGATTAGTCGTCATCAAGGGCGACTTTGGAGTCGTGCCGACCTCATCCTTCCAGCCGACAGAGAGTGCCTTCGCTACCCCTTATCTGGAGGAGAGCCGGGAGAAGCTACTCGACAGCTTCCGAGGTCGCCGCCTGGATGTCGTCTTCTGGAGGAGGCGAGTAGATGAGCTCGCCGAAGTGTTCCCGGGCGAAGGTAGTCTTCTGAGTGAGTACTTGGTCATACTCGCCACTTCGTCTTCCGTTGGCGTCTAAAGCTCTGCTCTTCATGTCTTGATGCAGCTACTCGCTCCTTACCGAGCGAGCTTCTTCCCTTGGCACCAAAGGCGGGGGCTTCTGCTCCGGTCGATTTGTCGCCAGGCGGCGATGATCAGGAGGTCGCCGGCGATGATGCTGGGCCCTCGAAGAAGAGGAATGTCAAGGCGAAGTCCGCCGAGACTGCGAGGAAGAAAGAGGTCGTCAAGAGGGACCTGAAGGCGAAGGCGAACCTTTCGGAGGCTGGTGAGCCCAGCGATCATCCGCTCTTTGGCGAAGGCGTTCGAGGCGAGGATGCCTATGGTCGCCCTCTGGTGGCCTGGGCTGAGCGAGCCCAAGAAGTGACTTTGAGCACCAACCTCCCCGCCTGGTCGGAGGATTGGGAGGACGCGGGCGAGGCGTTCGACGTGATGTTGGCCCTATATGGTCGTGTGGACGCCGAATCCCTGCAAGATGTTTCAGCCGAGTATCTCGCCCATCAGAGCTCGCGAGCTTACCTGCGAGCTGCCGAGCTCGGTCATGCGATGACGAGGAAACTGCTTGACTACGAGCAGGTGATCAAGGTGCAGAGCAAGAAGCTCATCACCATGGGGCTGGAGGCTGCCAAGTGGAAAGATCAGGAGGTACTCGCTCGTCGCCTTTCTGGTTTCTTGGGGTTAGTCGTCTTTCGCGTCGATCGATTTTTGCTTAACCGATGCTTTTTTACCTGTACAGGCCGCCGAGGTGGAGATGGCGAAGAAGGTGTCCCAGCTGGAGAAGGAGCTGGAGGATACTCGGCAAACCTTGGAGGCCGCCCAAGTTCGCATCGCCGAGCTGGAAACTCGGCCTGCCGAGCAGGAAACTCGGCCTGCCGAGCAACAACCTTCGTCAGCGGGCCCCTCCAGGGTTGGCAAGCAGATTCAGATGCTTGGCGACGATATGACGCATATTCGTCGGGAGATCGCGCGAGCAACCAAGAAGGTGGTTCTAAGCAGTCTGAAGGCTGATGGCCTCTTGAAGCCGGAGGCAATGAACCTGACTGTCATGGACATCATCCCGGCACTACTCGCCGAAGAGTCCAACTCCCTTATGCGAGATCTTCCATCCTCATCCACCGATTCCGAAGATGATGATTCTGAGGACGAGGGTGATGATGGCGAAGATGTCGATCCTGACGGCGTGGATGGTGGCGAAGATGGTGCATAGTCGCCTGGCTCCCTTTTGCAAATCTGTGCAACAATTTTTTGTATATGTACTTATGAAAGTAAATGAATACAATTGTTTGCTCGCCCTTTGTAGTTGCTTTTTGCTTTTCTTCTTTTTGTGATCTTGCCGAGTAGGCTCTTAGGCTCGAGATGAGGTTGAATGCTCGCTAGGCGACTAAGCATAGGCGAGATAGGATACTGCGGACGACGATCATACCTTACTCGCTGGTTGGATGCTCGGCCATATATACTCGCACCCGCATACTCGCATCTTCATACTCGCACCTGCATATGAAGAAGGATTTTTGAGATATGCTCTTCTAAGACTTCATTTTGTACCTCCATGTTGATGCTGTTGAAGAGGTCGGCACAGTAGGGAATGACTGTCGGGGAGGTTCCGATGGAGCACCTTCCAAGGGATCACAACATCCCAAGGTCTCCATCCTACTGCTCTTGCTGATGCTATTGAAGAGGTCGGCACAGTAAGGAATGGCTGTCGGGGAGGTTCCGATGGAGCACCTTCCAAGGGATCACAACATCCTGAGGTCTCCATCCTACTTGGGTGCTGAATGTCGACTCAACCTGTCTCCTGCTGCTCAACAATTTGAACGGGGAGTTAAGCACACTTAAGCACATTAGCTCACACAATTGGAGGAAATAATCAGAAACAAATCGCTTTGTTACGGGCCTTTAGCCCTCGAGGGTTCACGACACCTTTATTTAAGGGTCCCTTAAGCTAGTTAAATCGATCATCTCTTCGCCGAATCGGGAGGTCGACGTCCAGACTTTTCTCCTGGTAATCTCTTCAGTCGGACGAGAAGTGCGGTCGGTGGGAACCGCGGTCAACGTGCAAGGGGGGAGCTAATCTTGGCCGTCATTACAGAGGCTTGGACTTAAGGGAATGCACACCCGAGGCACTGTCCCATCATCCGTTCTGAGTTTTTACTAGAGTTAAGTCGGAGGCTCATTTCCCAACCTAGCGTGGAGATCGACTATACTGGCCTTCTTCCTTAAAAGGCCTCTCTGGGATAGGAAGGACTGTCTCATCCCATGTTTCAGGGAGATGCAAACTTTTATTTATTTGTAAATGAAATTACAAAACAAGGGGGGGCATGTACATTCCCTTTTAGGGATAAAACCTTTTTAGGTCATCGCCGATCCAGGTGTTCCCTAGCAGCTCGCCTTCCTGGTTCTGCAAGCGGTACCCTCCGGTCAGGAGAGCTTCCTGGACGATGAAGGGTCCTTCCCAGTTCGGGTTAAGCTTCCCGACGGCTGCTGATCTTCCTGCCGCGTCCACTTTCTTTAGGACCAGGTCACCTGCTTGGAAGTGCTTGAGGCGGACATTTTTGTCAAAATGTCTTGCCATTCGGCGCTTGATCTCTTCTTGCCTAGCGGAGGCCAGGTCCCGCAGCTCTTCTATGTAATCGAGGGATAGCTTCTGTGCTTCTTCATTTTCTAATCGCCATTCTTCGTTTCCGTCTTCCGCGGCTACCACCCTTGGGCTTCTGACTTCAAACTCTACTGGAATGAGAGCTTCCGACCCGTGAGAGAGTTTGAACGGTGTCTCCCCGGTGGCTGAGCTAGGAGTGGTCCTCAAAGCCCAAAGGACCGAGGGGAGCTGGTCCGCCCAATTACCTCTCAGGTTCTCCACTTTCTTCTTCAGCATATTGATGATCAGCTTGTTGGCGGCCTCCACTTGACCATTGCTCCTGGGATGGTGTACGGAGGCGAATCGGAGATCAGTTCCCAGCTTCCTGCAAAAATCATCCAATTCTAAGCTGGCAAACTGGGGCCCGTTATCGGTGACGATGGCGAGAGGGATTCCAAATCTGCAGACGATCTCTCCCCAGATGAAGTTCTTCACGACTTGAGAGGTGGTCTTGGCCAAAGCTTTGGCCTCGATCCATTTGGAGAAGTAGTCGATCATGACGAGAACGAACTTCCTCTAGCCACTTGCTTGAGGGAAAGGGCCGATCAAGTCCATCCCTCAGATGGCAAACGGCCAAGGGGCGGTGATTGATCGGAGCGGCTGGGCCGGCTGCAACTGAAGGGGGGCTAATAGCTGGCACTTCTGACACTTCTTCGAGAAGGTTTCAGCATCCTTCCGGATAGTAGGTCAGAAGTAACCTTGCCTAAGGATCCTTTGCTCTAAAGTGCGAGTCCCAGAATGGCTTCCACACTCTCCCGAGTGGATCTCTTCCAACACTCGGAGTACTTCGTCTTCAGAGACACATCTGGCCAGGGGGCCTGAGATGGTTTTGCGGTACAGCTCTCCGTTTTGCAGTAAATAGTACGCCGCCTTGTACCGAAATCTTCTTTGATCTCCCTCGCCCCCTGGGAGCTGACCGCTGACCAGGAAGGCCACAAAGGGATCCATCCATGAAGGGCGTTGCTCGATCTTCATCATCTCTCCTTCTTCGATGGATGGACGGAAGAGTTCAATAATAGTTCCTCCAGCCCTCGGCCCATACTTGGCTAAGCGATCTGCTGCTGAGTTCTCCTCTCTTGGCACATGCTTGACGAAGAAGGACTGGAAGCCTCCAATCAACCTTTTCACCTTTACTAAGTACTTCTGCAGGATGGTGTCGCGCACCTCAAACTCTCCTCGAATCTGCGACGCGACCACCATTGAATCCGTGAAAGCCCGGACATCACGGATCCCTAACTCATTGGCAAGGCGCAAGCCTGCCACTATGGCCTCGTACTCTGCTTGGTTATTTGTGACGGGAAAGAGGATCTCGACGGCTTGCTCGATCCTTGTTCCCTGTGGGCTGACGAGCACGATGCCCACTCCCACAGAACTTCTGCCAGAAGCTCCGTCCACAAACATCTTCCATGGAATTGGATTGAGAGCTTCTTCCCCCGGCTCCGCTTCTACTGAGAAGTCAGCCAAGAAGTCTGTTACCGCTTGAGCCTTGATCGCCACCCGGGGTGAGAAGGAAATGTCGAACTCGCTGAGTTCTACCGACCATTTCGCTATCCTCCCTGAATGCTCCACCCCCTCTAGGACATTTCGGAGAGGGTGATCAGTTACCACCCGAATGGAGTGAGCTTGAAAGTAGGGCCGGAGCTTCCGCGCCGACACCACCAGGGCGAAAGCGAGCTTCTCCAGGATCGGATATTTCAACTCCGCCTTCTTCAACACCCGACTGACATAGTAGATGGCCAGCTGCTTCCTTCCTTCTTCCCGGACCAACACAGAACTTACTGCTTCTGCTCCTACTCCCAGGTAGATGAGCAGGTCTTCGCCTTCCTTCGGGCTCTGAAGGAGAGGTGTCTGAGTCAACTGCTCCTTCAGTCTTTCGAACGCCGTCTCACATCCTTTGGACCACTCGAAACTTTCAGTTTTGCGGAGTGTCTTGAAGAATGGAGAGCACTTCTCCCCGGCCTTGGATAGGAAGCGGCTAAGACCCGCCAGCCTTCCTGTCAACCTTTGGACTTCCTTCATTGTCTTTGGGGACGGCATCTCCAGGATCACCCTAACCTTATCGGGGTTAGGTTCTACTCCCTCCGGGGTGAGGAGATGCCCCAGAAACTTTCCTCTTCCTGCTCCAAAGACGCACTTCGCTGGATTGAGTCTCATCTTGAATTTCCTTAGCGTCGCGAAGGTCTCCACCAGATCGGCTACGTGTTCCCGGACGCTCTTGCTTTTGATCAAGAGGTCGTCCACGTACACTTCCAGGTTCTTCCCCTTTTGCTCCTTGAAGATGTGGTCCATCATCCGCTGGTAGGTGGCTCCCACATTCTTCAAACCGAAGGGCATCATCTTGTAGCTGTAACAGCCATCATCGGTGATGAAGGAGAGATCGCGACAATCGGGGGGTTGCATCCGGATCTAGTGATATCCTGAAAACGCATCAAGGAAACTCATCAGAGAAAAACTGACGGCTGAATCAACCAGCGCGTCGATTCGAGGCAGGGGATAACAATCCTTCGGGCAGCTTTTATTCATTAAAGAAAAGTCAACACACATTCTCCAGCTACCCCCCGCTTTCTTCATCATTACAACATTGGAGACCCAGCCTGGGTACTAGATCTCCGATACAAAGCCTGCATCGAGCAGTTTCTTCACCTCCTCCCGGATCAGCTTGGCCAGGATGGTGGCGTTCCTCCTCTTCTTCTGGCGGACGGGCTGGACCGCGGGATCCAGGTTGAGGCGATGACATGCAACCTCAGGATCAACTCCTGGCATCTCGGCGGCACTCCAAGCGAAGATGTCGGCGTTTTTTTTGCAGACACGCCGCCATCTCGATCTTTTCCTCCGTCTTCAGCGACCCGCCGATCTTCAGCAACCCAGGTACTCCCTCTGCGGAGAGTACCTCGATTTCTTCTACTTCTTCGGCCACATCCAGCCTGGCCGGGCTCTCCAGCACCCTTCCGAACTCTTCTGCGTCAGCCATCCAGCTGATGGTACTGACGGCGCTGAGATAGCACTCCCGAGCGGCTCTTGGATCGCTCCTGATCCTCACCTGCACATCTCCCTTGCAGTACTTCAAGCACTGATGGTAGGAAGATGGGACGAACTTGAAGGCGTTGAGAAGTGGCCTCCCGAAGATAGCTCTGTAACAACTCGGGGCGTCGACGATGACAAATCGACAGCTGTTGGAGGTGCCACCGAGCATTACAAGGAGATCTGCTCCTCCCTCCACTTCCTTCTTCTCTCCGGAGAAGCCGAAGAGGGGACCATCAGCTGCCCGAACCCTTGCTGCTCCGACTCCCAGTCCGTCAAACGTCCCCTTAAAAATGACATTTACGGAGCTACCGTTATCGATCAGGATCCGATCAACGGTGAAGTCCTCCACCGCGGCTTGAATCACGAGGGCATCATGGAAGGGATTCTCATTCCCTAGCATGTCCTCCTCAGAAAAGGTGATCTCCTCCATCGGGGGTGGAGCTTGCGAGGTCGAGGCGACACTCCTGCGGTAGATCTGATGGAGGCTCCCTTTGCGGGAAGCTTCCAGCCCCGCTCCCCCATGGATCACTCCGACTCTGCCTCCCTGAACCAGGTCTCCCCGACCTCCCTGGTCGACCCGATCATCGTTCCTCCTTCGAGCGACGGCTTGAACTGCCGGCGGCTCGACAGGGGCTTCGATCCTTCGCTGCTCCCCTCCACCTTCTCCTGCTGCTAGCCTCCTCCGGGCTTCCCAAAAGTCTGGGCAAGCCATCATCGCATGCCCTTCTGCCTGGTGGAAGTCACAGTAGAGGGGGACCTCTTCCGCTGCTTCTTCCTTCCTTGACGGCGGCCACGCCCGGCTACCGCCATTGCTTCGTCTCTCCTCATCTCTTGACGCCTCTCCGGCTGGCGAAAGGGTCTCCTCTCTGGGGATCTTCCCCTCTGATCCCGATGCTGGTGCCGTCCAGCCGGCCTCCAAGGTGGCCGGTTGATGGGGACCTGATAGCGCCTTTCCTCCTCCTGACGCTCTGGGGTCTCGACGGGCCTCCTCTCCTCGTTCCTCCTGGCTTCCTCCCTTCTTGGCTCCTCCCACTTGGGCTCCTCCCTCTTCTTCTCTTCTTTCCTCCTTTCCTCGCGCCGCTCCTGCCTGTTCTTTTCCGCCCTCCGGGGTTCTTCTCTCTTCCTCTTCTCAGGGATCCTATCCCTCTCTTCTTCCTCACCTCCGGTCACCTTAGCAAGCCTGGCCAAGAAGTCAGGGTTGGAAGCCTCTCCTCGGACAAACTTGTTGGCCCTCTGAATGAGGCTGTCATAGGAATAAGGAGGATTCCTACTGAGCTCCAACTTGAAGAGGCCTTGACTTATGCCGAACGTCAAGGCCAACAACATGATATTGCTATCCACCTCCTGGATTTGCAGAACCTCCTCTTGAAAGCGCTCGATGTAGGGTCCCAACGCCTCATCCGGCCTTTGTACCAGATAGAATAGAGCCGTTGCCTCTTTCTTCAGCTTCCGGGCCGTGTCGAACCGGGTAGTCAGTCCACGTCACAGGTCTTCAAAGCAGTAAATCGAGCCGGCGGGCAACTGGTGGAACCAGTCCCATGCCTTTGCCTGAAAGGTGATGGCAAACAGTATGCACTTAAAGGCATCCGACATGGTTCAGATAGAGACTATATCCTCGAATCACTGGATGTGCCGGATAGGGTCCTCCCTCCCTGAATAGTAATTCAAGACGGGGTCCCTGAACCCTTCTGGCACGGGCGCGGCAAGGATCTCCTCGCAAAAGGGGCTCCTCCCTCCTGCCCGGCGATGATCCTCTACCTGGCGATTACCACCTCCATACTCGCCACAGGGGCGAGTATCCTGACCATACTCGCCATATAGACGAGTATCCTGATACCTCGCCTGCTCGTCCGTCTCACGGAAGCGAATACCTTGCGAGGTCGGCTGGTAGAACTGCGACCTCCTCGGTCGTTCGGTCTCATCCTCCACATGCTCTTTTCCTGCTCGCCGAGGGGGACTCCTTCCCTCGGTCAGAACTGGGCGATGCGGCGAGGTCGCCGTGACCTCGGCGCGCGGCTGAAGCGCTGCTCGCATGGTCCTCTCCATGCGCTGCGCGAAGGCTTCGAAAACTTCTAATGTCACGAACTCACCGCCTGCGGACGAGTTGCCGACTACTTCCTCATGGTCGCCAACTGTGACCATCTCGCCTTGTTACTGAACTTTCCTTCTCTGACTGCGGTCCACGCTCACTGCACCAAAGTGTTGACGCCAGGAAAATCCTGACCTCAAAATTCGGACCGATGCATCCGGAGGCTACTCGCCCAGCAGTCCAACGAGATGACTTGGCTGGCAACTACGGAGAAGCTAGAAGAACAACGAACATGACCCCAGGTGCTGCGGCAGGGAGGTCCCACCACGTACCCAGAAGCTCCGAAGAGACTTCCCCTCTAAGACCAAAAATGGCCGAGCAGGGTACAAGGAAGGCACCGACTTGGCTAGTACCGGGAGTAGCGGCCAAGTGCGACAGGTTTCAGAATGCAAGAGCAGGGTTTCGAGAGCTCAAGTCCAGGTGCCAATCCAAGTACCCCTGAGGTCCTATTTATAGGAAAACCAAGGGGTAGGGGGGTTTATAGCCCAGCCCCTGCCCGACGACTAGCGACATTGAGGCGATCTCCCCGGGCAAATGGGCGAGTGTCACCTATGGTCGCCCACCTTGTGGCGAGTATCCGGGCTACTCGCACGAGTGCACCCCTACTCGCCTGGGCCTTCTTCTGTTCCTACGCTTGACGAACTCTTCCACTATGCCTGCTGGCCGACTTTATCTTGGTATCTCGAACTGTTGACTTCCGCGTTGACTCTTTGACTTTGACTTCTGTCTACGTGGCCTTGGGTGGGTCCATCCTCGGAGAATGAGGGTTGTACACATTTCCTTAATATAAATGTTCCCTCTTTTGGTAATAATTTTACAATAGTTATTGGTGTATGTGTGTTTGTATGAATGTATGCGTGTTTGAATGTCTGATTTTACAATTTCTATTTTTTAGATTGTTTCGGCGACAAAGAAATATGCTCTGATACTGCAGATGGTGTTGACGAGATGATCGCACTATCTGATATTATAGCGGATCAGTTGTATGAATCACCCAAAACTCCATTTTGTTTCCAAACAACTTTTCTAAAACTCTGTTTTACAAACTCCATTTCACCCAAACAGTTTTTTAACAAAACTCTGTTTTTCGGAAACAACATTTTTCTCAAACAACATTTTTCTCAAACTCCATTTCCTATCAACAACTTTCCATCAACAACAACCCAACCAAACAGAGCCTTAGTTCCAATTATGTTGTGGTCTTGGGGTATGGGAACCAAATTCCAGACTTTGCATCATTGGAGTTGGTTCAAATCCTCTTGCATAGCCAAGATCCATAATGGATCTGAGTTGACTTATTAAAACTTCTTTGACTCCACCTCGAGAGCGCGTGACTCCTCGAGCGTATTTGTTATTCCTGATTCAGGTTTGTCGCGTCCGACTCTCAAGCGTTCTCACTTGATCGAGACGGTTCATTTCGGTTATCCAATCGGGGCCATGATTTCGACAGTGCCGGCTTGACTCGGACAAACTTTAGGGGAACCCCATCATTTATATTTTAAGTATTATTATACTCCTATAAGACCTATACATGGAAAATGCCATATGTGAATATTCTAATAAAAATAGGGCTTTCTAATTTTTATTAAAAAATTATTTGAAATTAAGTGCAGTATATCTAATCCATATTATTTTTCATCTAATCTACACGTGCTCACACAATCCACATGAGTGACAGTGCACGAGGGCTCCCGTTCGATCACGACAGTAACTTCGCCCGTATATTTATATCGGGCTCGGGGGAGTGGGAGCGGCGGAACCACGGTCATGTGGAGACTGTGCGTTCAAGTGTTGATGAGCACGAGCGAAAATACTGTCGTAGCCGGGCCCCACTGAGAGTGCATAAGTATAAACATAGGCGGATAAATAGTAAAATATTAGAGTGAAGAAGTTATTGCATCCGCCGAGTTTACGGGGGATTGTTTCGAGTTACGTTCCCTGGCTTGAGAATTCCCACTCAGCCGCCATTATCGTCCGCTCTTCCTTCCAGCCATTATAGCGAACATACTCGAAACCACATTCTCCATTGCCAGATCTCACTACCTTCCAGCCCCCATCGCCATGAAACAAATCCACAAGCAGTCAAGCGCCAACCACCAGCAGATCCCTACCCATAGCCCAACCCACACTAAGTCCACAAAGCATACTGGCGCTCGCTCCTCCCTCCCCCGATCCGCAGCTTCCTACCTCATTCGCGAGCAGCGCCTACTCTTCGTCCTCGTCGGCGCCGTCATCGCCTCCTCCTTCTTCCTCCTCCACCCATACTACCATCCTCCTAATCCTTCCCCCGCCATACCCTTACTCCGCCGCTTCTCCATTGCGGGAGAGTCGACGGAAATCTCCACACCAACGGATGTCGATCGAGCGCACAGTGGGGGAGGGAGGAGGGTGCCGGTCGGTCTCCGGAAGTCCCCGCTGCGGATTGTGGTTACCGGAGGGGCGGGGTTTGTTGGGAGCCACCTTGTTGACAAGCTGATTGCGAGGGGGGACAGTGTGATTGTAATCGACAATTTCTTCACCGGGAGGAAGGAAAACCTGGTGCATCTGTTCGGGAATCCAAGGTTTGAGCTGATACGCCACGATGTCATTGAGCCGATCTTGCTGGAGGTAGATCAAATCTATCACCTAGCTTGTCCGGCCTCTCCGGTGCACTACAAGTACAATCCTATCAAGACCATTATATCCTTTTTTTTGATGACTTAACAGCTGCTTCTTTTCACTTCTGCTCTTTTGATCTAGGTTGGAATGTTGACCTCATTTTTTGCTTGAATTGTGAGGCTTTAGGTATATGTAACCTGTAAGCTGTAGTTTTCCAAACAATCTTTTACTTTGGAAGATGGTTTAATTTGTGTTTCTAATAATGTATAGCTAAGGTTTTGATCCACTGATTTTCTTTTTCTTCTTTCGGGCTTTCTTTATTTGCCTCTTCATCACTCTTCGGTTTGCTCTTAGCTGGTTCAGGCGCCTTTACCACCCTCCTTAAACAATTATGTCAAGAATTCTATTGATTTCTATTTTTAGACATACTGCCTTTGAGTACCCACTGTTGATTAAACTCTCTTGAATGCCGGCTACTCGCCACCAACTATAAAATCATATCATTCAAGTACCTTTATGTAAATTATTACATACCAATACCATATAATGAAAAATTTGCTTTGTTGGCAAGGAGGAGAATAAACAGAACTTTTAGAACTTCCCTTTTCTCATTTTCTCATCCCTGTTCTAGTAGGAGCTAACCTCCTTTGTTAGGTAATTCGGTACTTTATTGATAGTAAAGAAACTAAGTTAGAAGAAATGTACACAACATATGCAAAACAACATGGAATTCTCACAGATACAATGTAAGTTAAAAAGCTAAAACATGTAAAAGCAGGCACAAGTTTGTATAAAATACAAATAAATAAATAAATATATCTATAGATATGCACGATGAAATTGACGATATACTAAAAGAGCTTATGTACCTTGATGATCCAAAATTATCAGTGAAACAGTGCAAAGAAACACATAATAAAGAGATAAATCGAAGCTCTATTTAAGTAATTAATCAAATTTATCATGAAATTCGGAAGTGAATGCAATACCGATCCCAAGTTCAAAGCAACGTTCTTATCTAAGAGAAATTTATTTAATGCAAATTTACCTAATTATTTTTTTGCAAGCACAACTCAAGCAAAATATCTTAAGTTGGAGTTTCGCTATATGCCCACCCTTTCATATGTGATAAGGCAATATGTCACCCCTTTAAGAATACAAAAGGCTCACTCATGAGAATGAATGAGAACTATAAATGCATACATCCAATGTTATGGTGATGTTTCTCTCATTGTTCTACCACTCATATACTAGAATATGCAGCCATAGGAGGTAACCTCTTGCTAGAAAAAAGATCCTTTCAAGTGGTCCCGATCTGTCACCATTTCTCGCCCGCAAATCACAAATGCTATAAATTTTAAAGGGCTTGAGGATTCCGTCTTGCACCTCAATGATTTCACCACTGCAAACTCCATCTCTGCAGAGCTCAATCACATCACCTCACTCTTCTTCGTTGTCAACACGATGCTCTCCACTAAGCTTGCCTCAACTAGCTTTAATACCATAACGACCCTCCATTCACATTCCTAACCATTGCAACTTTTGATTAATATATACAACTCACCACCAAGACTACCTACCTCAACTCCCACTACCAATGTACACATCAAAAACAATCATAACCTCTAAGCCTGCTTCATTCTCCTCGACTTTCCATGGTTTGATGAATCTGAACCCCTAATTGAATTTTCAAAGCCAACGAGCATTCCCTTACCATCACATCCTCGAAGAACACTACCTCTTTATCGCCCCCTTATAGATGGATGACTGTCACGACCCGTCTCGACAAAAGTCAGAGTGCGCTTCGGGCGGGTTGTGATGCCGCAGACATGGGCAGAAAGAAAACCATGTTTGTTAAGGCGGAAGCAGAGAAGCTGATAATAAGTTTTAAAATAGTTACTTTTAAGTAAGACATATTGATTTATGACGAAAACTTTAAAATATGATAGTTGAAACAGGTGCACATGCATTTTGCAAAAAAACAACTTATGATACAAGTTTTGGAACATGTTTTTATGCAGTGATCATCGCAGATAAATGAACATGCAAATAAGTCAAATTCTAGTATATATAATATTTAGCCCAACAGTTGTCTATGAAACAGGAGAAAATGGCTGATCGTAATTACTACATAACAGAAATATCTGACAGTAAAATAAATGTAACATAAACACAAAACCTGAAATTTGATGCAGATCGGCCTCAGAGAGCAGGCGGCGCAGACACGAACACTAAGGAAAATCCAAACAGAAGGAAAATGCCTCAGAACATGAAAATCAACAGTAAACAAGCTATAAATTTAGGTACGTGCAGAAGAAATTAGAAATTCTAAGGTACCAATTAATCCCGAAGCAAGCCAGTGAAATAGGCATGTAACTGAAACAAACAGAACTATATGGAAATATTAGCCTACTCCAGAGTAAATCATAAACATTCTTGCAACGACATAAGCTGTAATCGTTGAAATGCGTAGGTGTTTACAGTGGGTGCACATGGTTCACACTCAAGTTCAAGTGTAAGTCTTACTAGAATAAGAGTATTTTCTGCTTACCGTGACCATGCAATCAAGACGATGCACCATCTAAACCCTAGCTTACAAGATTCGCCTATGATACGCACGACCTAAGTGATTCAGAAATTTATGTTCGCTATGACCGGTCCTTTGTTCCCATTAGGGATTCAAGAGGGAACCCAAGTCAAGGAGTTGCGTCAATTAAAACCTTACCGTTCAATTGTTTACTCGTGTTATTAATGAAATAATTCATGATTGAATGATTCTAGCATCTCAAGATATGTAACCAAAATACTGATTCAGATATACAAGAACAGATTTTACAAACGTGAACAGAGGTGCATGACATTAGATAATTTAAAAGATTCAAAGATTGGTGATTCTAATTGAAACAGATTACGCTGAAGAAAAACATCAGATCAAGAAATAAACGTTGACTTTATCAAAGTCTTTCAACCAAACAGGCATAAGGAACATGATTCGATGACTCAGAGAACTCGATAGAGAGTTTTGAAACTTGCGGGTTCAAGTATTCACGAGTAATAAGATTACTATAGATCATTATTTAGGATACAAAGTATTCCTTTAGATTTAAGCCATTCCAAAACACGAATATCTTCTAAGTAAACACGCGTACGACTCAAACATTTCATATCAAACACATTTCGTCTAATTGCTAGCAAGGAAATCTTAACCTTTGTCAATATACCAATTAATGTTCATGCTCAAAAGAACTACTAATCCTCCAATTAAAATCATCATTTCACATTTCAAATTCGTGTTATCCCAAACACATGAAACCTTAAACTACTATCAAGTCAATTCAAGCAATCAAAAACTAAACTTATTTGATGAAACATGTATTCAAAGGTGAAATATAAAATCATAAGAACAGACTAGGCTAAATAAAATTCAATGTTTACAAGAGAGAGAGATCTCTACTTGCCTTAAATGAGGCTAAATCTGACGGCGGCGGCGAAACAACACAATCAAAAACAGAAATCATAATCTGAACCTGATCAAGCACAACGAAAGCGATGCAACATAAATTATTACGCTAACACATGCATTCTACGACGCGGTAATTAAACAAAAGAGGGTTTAGGAATTACCTCCCTCGAAAGTGAGGGGAGAAGGAATTACAACGCAGGAACCGAAGATTTGGCGGCGCTTTATGCTAGGAGAAAATCCTAAATCGGAGAGGGTTTTGCGTGATCCCACCAATTAAATCGAGGAGCGACACCGGAAATCACGAACAAATCACGGTTAGACGATTATAGGAGGGAAAAATCCTGAAATCACAAATATATCCGAAATTTGGAGAGCAAACTTTCCAAGAAAATTAGAGAAATCAAAATAGAGGAGGAATCTAACCCAAGGAACTCAGATCCGGGCTCGAGGAGGAGAGGGAAGAAAACCCTAGCTGGAAACGGAGAAGAAGAGGGTTGCCGGCCTTGAGGGGAGGGATTTGGGCTGCTGGAGGGTTGCTGTCGGCCAGAGTAGGAGGAGAAGGAGCCGGCCATGGCAGGAGGAGGAACTGTCGGGCTTGCAGGAGGGAGAATCGACGGCCACTGCAGGAGGAGGCGCAGGAGGAAGGCTGCTAACAGGAAGGAGGCGCAAGAGGCGGCGGCCACGGCTGGAGGAGGAGACGCCTGCGAGCAGGGAGGCGGAAGGTGCGCGCGGGAGCACCGAACGGGAGACGGGGGGCGCGCGCGTGAGACGGGGCTGCGGGAGCCCTAGCCGAGCGGAAATGGGATTAAATCGGGGGGGGGGGGCTGCTCGGGATTTAACCGAGGAGGGCTTGGGCTGCGGCTAGACAAATCAATTATAACCTTTCCTTTTAATTAAAATAAATAGGGGTTGTTACAATGACCTTGTCCTTGTTTTGTTCTAGTGCATGCACATAAACACTCAACTTTTGTTCTTTTAATGCATTTTACCTCCATCATGACTCGTTTTGGCTCTTCCCCATACGTAGAACACCAATGATTTTGAAGCTAATGCAATCTTCAATGGCCCATGCCTACCAAGAGTTAGCCAACCATACAGTTGACCTCATTGATTTTCCGCTTAGCTATTTTGTCTCAAGCTTACTCTCTAACATCCGTCCAAGATACATGCTTTCCATCCCACCACCCTATGCCATATTGCGAACCTAGCTAAACTTCAAGAAGACAAGTTTGCTAATCGAAGTTGCACTATTTTTTGAACCATACTGCCACCACTTCACCAATTCTAACCCAAATTCCATACCTATTTTCCATCTTATATTACTAACCGGGATGCAACACCTCCAGAAGGGCATATGCTTCAACTTCGATGAGAAATTCAATTGTCGCTCTCACCAAGGACTTTCCATTCCTTCTTGGACCTTGGGTGTGACTACCACCCTCACTATACCGACAATGCTAATGTTGACCGCCCTTTAGAACCTCCATTTGAACTCATACCTACACTAACCTACCAACCTAAAATCTCCTTCATTGCTCTCATTAGCTGCCCTTCACCCTACACCCATTGCATAACTGGATACAACACCTACTAGATGGAAGCAACACCTACAATTATATACAAGCTGGAATTGCCGATCAACTCCCCCTCATAATTAAACTCATCACCTCATTCTATATTATGGTGAGTTGCGTCGAACAACTTACGTATGCCACATATGCACCCAAGTCCCCCTCACACTCTATGGACTTTTGTGTTCTTTCTTTCTATAGTGCCAACCTCGTCTTTGGCATACATTGACTGCAAAAACTCCCCCTTCATATTCAACTATTCCCTATTCACCATCAACATCCCCCACCAAGTCCAAACTACACCCTCCAAGGCATAACCACATTCCACCTTAGACAACCCACCCAACTCTCTCGCCACCTGACACACTCTTCAGTCGTCTTTCTCTCCCTCCTTGTCACCAACCTGATCACCTCTATGTTCTGAAATGTTGATCATCCGTTTTGAAGTTGTCTACTTTTTCACAAAGTTCCAAACTCGAGTTACAAACCCTATGGACTCCCACCTCCTCTCCACCGCGACCACCACTTGACCTAAATCCAAGCTCCAACCCAATAACTACCAACCTCTACCACTCCTTTCACCTCCAAAAATAGGAGTTAGAAAAATAAGTCACGACCATGCTTGTCGATAACATTTAAACTAACACCAACATGTCCTCCTCACTTGCCCTATTGGTTCTAGAGTTGTTACTTAAAACCGAAAATCGTAAATCGAACCGGAATCAAATTGGAACCGCAAAGAACCAGACTGAACCGTTCGCTAATTATTCGGGTTCCAGTTTGAATTTTGGAACCGTAAACAACAATGGTCCGGGTGCGGTTCCTTCATTTTATTACCTGGACCGAAACTGGAACTGCAACATAAATGTCTCGAGCGGTTTCATAATTTATAGACCTGATCTGGACCGGACCGAAGCAGAACCAAACCGCAATCTGTTTATAATAATTATTATTCTTTATAATATATACTTATTATTATCATTATTATTTTTTATAATATTAATAATATATATTTATTACCTATATCATCCGTCCGATTGCAGCGCCGTCCGATTACAGCGGGATTCAAATACTCATACACAGGCCGTGCGACATTTGGTCATTTCCCTTTCTCCTCTGCGTCGAAGGCTTCCTTCTCGCTCTGCTTGCTCGGTCGTTGAAGACTTTCTTCTCCCCATTCTGACAGTGTTCGTTCTGGTGGTGTTCGTTCTGACTTTTCTGCTAGGGCTTCAGATCTACGTACAAAATCAACAACTTCCTCGATTGGCTTTTGTATACTTTCTAAATTTTTATATTGTGTAGATATACGGTTTGATGACTATAATATTAATGAAGGTTGTGATGACAAACTTGATGAATCTACTTTAGAGGTAATTTTCAATCAACTAAAAGTGAATTTAATAACAACAACACTCATGCCTTTATCCCACCATAGCGGGGTCGGCTATATGGATCCTTTGTCGCCATTGCGCCCTATCTTTAATCATAACCTCACTAATGCCTAAGTACATCATATCTTTCCTTATAGTTTTATTCCAAGTCTTTTTTGGTCTACCCCTCCCCCGTTTAACATGTCTAGTGACTAAACTCTCACAACGCCTAACAGGTCCCTTTAATGGTCTCCTATGTACATGTCCGAACCATCTTAAACGAGCTTCTTGCATCTTCTCTACAATTGGCGCCACTCCTGTCTTATCCCTGATACATTCATTCCTAATTTTATCCAGTCTTGTGTGACTACACATCCACCTAAGCATTCTCATCTCTGCAACTCCCATTTTTTGCTCATGTACACCATTCACTGCCAACACTCGGAACAGTAGAGCATTGCTGGCCTAATTGCAGTACAGTAAAACTTGCCTTTAAGTTTTAATAGTACTTTACGATCACATAAGATCCCAGACGCGCCTCTCCACTTCAACCAACCTGCTTGGATTCTATGTATCACATCTTTATCTACACCTCCATCTTTTTGAATTATCAATCCCAGATATTTAAAGCATTCACTGCAGGAAATATCTTGATCACCCAATTTAATGACGGAGTCATCCGACCTTCTTGCACTACTAAATCTAAGCTCTATATACTCCGTCTTTGTCCTGCTCAACCTAAAACCCTTCTTTTCTGAAGTCTCGCCAAAATTCAAGTTTCGCGTTTACACCCTCGCGCGTCTCATGGACCAAAACAATATCATCTGCAAATAATAAACACCAAGGTATTTGTTACGCCCCCGGACGGATCCGAAGAACGGCCCTCGGGGTCTGAACCCACCCGGTTCAGCCCCTATTGGGCCGGCCGACCCCCTTGGTCGGCCAGCGTCGGGTCCGGGTATAAATATACCCGGAACCCCTCCTTGATGGTGAAGCAAGATAATATTCAGGTATTCTTCTCTCTCTTAGAAACCCTAGTTTTCTCTCTAGTTTCTTCCCCAAATCTCTACCTAGTTCGTAACATTTGGTATCAGAGGCTTCGTCCTCCCAGATTTTTTTCGGATTCCCGCGTCTCCTGCCCGCGACTGTTTCCAGCGCTTCCGCCGATCGACTGCTTCCAGCGCTTCCGCCGATCGACTGCTTCCAGCGTCTGTCTGCCGATCGACTGCTTCCAGCGTCTGTTCCAGCGCTTCCGCCGCTCGACGACTTCAGCGACTGCTTCCAGCGTCTGCGACTTCAGCGTTTCCTGCGACTTCCGCGACTTCAGCGTCTGTCTCCCGCCGATCGACTGTTTCCAGTGTGATCCGACCTGGTTTCAGCGTTTCCTGGAGTAGCCGATCGACTGTTTCCTGCCGCCAGTTCCGCCGATCGACTGTCCAGCCCGCTGCCTGCTGCTCCAGAGGCCGTCGCCTGCTACTCCAGAGGCCGCCGCCTGCTGCTCCGGGGACACCGCCGCCGTCGCCGCCTGCCTCCTGTCTGCTCCTCAGGCTTCTGTTGCTCCAGCGCTTCCGGCGTCTGGTTCCGCCGACCATGGTGACTCGTTCCCAAGAAGAATCCAATCGGTTGGCTACCCTCGAAGAGAATTACACCGGGTTGGCCGACAAGGTGGCGGCCATCGAAGAACAGTTGAAGGCTTCAGAAAAACGATTGGCAGAAAAGATAGATACGCGCATGGACGAGCTAAAAAGTTTGCTGACCCAGCACATCAAAGGTCCGACTGTTGCGAAAAAGACCAACGCAGTCCAGATTCTCATTCCGTCTTCAGCATCGGGACACAGATGGTGCGGTTCGAGATGGTACCGATCGGGCCTCCATCTTCACTAGGGGACTTGGAATAGACACGTCTGCCATGGATTCCCCTCCATTCCAGGGGCGCCGCGAGGACCGGGAGCACATTTTAGATACAATCGAGTTCGAGGTATCTACCCTGACCTTGCCAGAGGACTCCGCACCGCCCACTATGACCGTTGCGGGGTGGCTCGGCCAACAACCGGTGACCATTATGATTGACAGCGGGAGTACACATAACTTCCTCAACCCGGCGGTGGCACAGAAGCTTGGGCAAGAGATCATTAAGGATGCTGCGTCCCAGGTTATGGTGGCAGGTGGACGCACGTTGCACTGCGAAGGCAGGCTTCCGGACGTGAGGGTCAGTGTGCAGGGATACACCTTGAAGATGGATGTCTACTTCTTGCCCATCCAGGGGTCCGATGTGATTCTGGGGACCCAGTGGTTGCGTCAGCTGGGGAGGGTCACTCTGGATTGGGATGAGTTTACTATGGAGTTTGCTGAGGAAGGAAGGGAGTACTGCCTGAATGGAATCAGAATCTTACCAGTACAGGGGCCTTTCTTCGATGCTTGGAGATTGCAAGGAGCCGAGCATGACGTAGCTGGGAGGGCGCCGAAGGAAGGGACCGAGCCACCAGATTCCCACCTTGAGGACAAGCTGGGTCTTGAAGGGGTAGGGAATGTTACGCCCCCGGACGGATCCGAAGGCGACAACGGGGCTGAACCAACTGGTTCAGCCCCCACTCTCTGAAGAACGGCCCTCGGGGGCTGAACCCACCCGGTTCAGCCCCTATTGGGCCGGCCGACCCCCTTGGTCGGCCGGCGTCGGGTCCGGGTATAAATATACCCGGAACCCCTCCTTGATGGTGAAGCAAGATAATATTCAGGTATTCTTCTCTCTCTTAGAAACCCTAGTTTTCTCTCTAGTTTCTTCCCCAAATCTCTACCTAGTTCGTAACAGTATTGCTTGTTGGATATGTCCGGTGAGCTCATCTAAGATAAGGGTAAAGAGATAATGGCTTAAAGCTGACCCTTGATGTAAGCCAACAACGATAGAGAATTTCTGTGTTAATCTTCCAGATGTCCTCACCCTGGTGACTGAATTTGTATACATATCTAAATGCCTATATTTCTGTGTCAATGCATGATACATTTACACCTTTCTTTTCTAAGACTCTCCACAAGACCTCTCCTGGACTATCATAAGTCTTCTCTAGATCGATAAACAACATATATAAATTTTTTTGTCTTTCCCGATAGTTGTCAATGAGTCTCCTCAAGAGATGTATAGCTTCCATGGTTGACCTCCCTGACATGAATCCAAATTGATTATCTGAGATGCTAGTCTCTCGTCTAACTCTTCTCTCTATTACTCGTTCCCAAAAGTGAATTTAACATTAGATAAAAATAAAATTTGATGATTATTTTATTTTAGATATAACTAACATTTGTTTAATTTGAATTACTCAGTGATGGACCATACCAACATACAGAGATGGTATTTGATGATTGTTATTTAATTTTATTGATGATTATATTCTCTATTTTGCTGATGCCTATATTTTCCATTACTCAACTACTTCGGTAAGACGGCTGTTTTTGCTGAGCACCTGGTGTTACAATGTTACTTGTTGTACATCATGCTAATGACCATGTTTATGTTAATTAATTTTTTGGATCAGGTTTATTGTAATCATATAATATTACTCATTTTTTTTTCTATTTAGTGCGCTAAATCAGATAGTATTGCATGCATATCTGTATTAGTTCTATTTTAATATATTTAGACTTAATAAACCATGAAATTATTGCTCAAACCATTTGAATTCCAATTTTCTTTTCAAATATGCATTTTTAAAAGAGATAATAATCTTTGTGAATGCGTCTAATGAATCAAATTATAGAGTTATAAATGATTAAAACTATGGCACATATAATCGATTGGAACCAGACCGAACCACATAGAACCGGACCGAACTGTTAGTGGCCGGTTTGGTTTTGGTTCTTTTTGAACCAGAACCGTTATGGCGATTCCAAAAATTATGTTGGAGCTGGAACCGGAACCGGTCATGCCAAATGAGATTTTGGTTCTAATTTGAAGAACCGTTACCTTAGCGGTTCGGTTCACGGTCTTAGTAGAACCGTAATCAAACCGGAGCCGTGATTGGTTTCCAAAAAAGATGGTTCATGATGCTTTTGTGTTGCTACCTTTCCTTCTACGCCCTTACCTTCAAATACCGCTTTCTCATCCTAATTGTTGACGAGTTATTATGAACTCCCCGACCCCACCTAGTTCTCCAAACTCGACCTTCTCTCCAGCTTCCACGAAATTCGCTTTGCTTTCAGAGCACATAAAAGAAACCACCTTCCTAAATCCCAACACATCTTGACAGCTACAATTTTCAATTCTTTCCCTTCACCTGACCAATGCACCTTCATATTTTAGGCAGCTACATCTTGACAGCTACTTCTTTCTCGGACGTTTTGTTCTCGTCTTCTTTTCCGAGGTACTCCAACTACTACTCCCCAATCACTACTACGCCAAGGATTTCAATTGCCTCTTCGCCCTCTCTTAACCCAAATACCTTGATCACATCATCTTAGCTCGAGGGTGCAATTTGATCCCTCCAAAATCATCCCCATCACTGAATGACCTTCACCCACCTATTTGTGCCTCCAATGCGGCTCCCTAGGCCTCACTGGTTACTATCCGCTATTCTTCTTAAACTATGCTGCCACTGCTTCGCTAAGACTTATTCAATTGGACTTCTATGACCGAACTCATGTTAAACCACCTAAAACACACCTTACAAAGACATAAATCCTCCATCTCCCTAACTTCAACTCACTCTTCACCACATCAACACTAATACCTTCGGTATAGACATTGGTGTCACCCTTTCCCAACACATCCACTTCTCTTTGAGAACTGCTAGATCTCATCCTTTCTCTGCACAATCATTTGCTTACGGACGAGAAATTTACGCCAACACCGAAGCTATCAAATTGCACCATTACCTCTTTACTAGAACTTTGCCATCCACATTGACCATTAAAAGCTCCAGCATCTCATGGGAAATAGTTTTGGCTCCATAAACTTCTAGTTTGGATGATCTGAAGAGAAGATACAATTTTGAGGAAAATTTACAATTTAGAGAATAAGACTTGATAAAACTCCAATAATCTCCAGAAAATCACATATAAAATTCATATTATTACATTACTTGTTAAGAATGACATATTATTTGTTAAAATGTAGTTTATATTCTTAACTATGCTTACAAGACAAATGTGATGGGAACACTGAATATGCTTGGCTTAGCAAAGAGGATTGGAGCTAGGTTTCTCTTAACTAGTACTAGTGAGGTTTATGGAGATCCACTTGAGCACCCTCAGAAGGAAACATATTGGGGACATGTCAACCCTATTGGTTAGCCATCTGGCATTTGTTGTTCTCAAGTAATAATTTGTAAAAGAAAATTCAGTTACTTTAATACTTTATTTATGTAGGCCCTAAACCGTCATTATCAGTGATGCCCCTAATTGGTATTTTAATTTGAGCCTTGTTTAGGTGTTAGAAGTTGTTATGATGAAGGGAAACGGACTGCTGAAACTTTGACTATGGATTATCACCGAGGTGCAGAAGTTGAGGTGATTGCACTTTTATATCATCTATATATTAGTATAGATGCTGTAGCTTATGAAGCATTCTGTATTTTCAACCAAACACTGTGGTTTCTCTTAAAATGCAAAGATGTCACTAATATCAAAATGATTGACATCTTAGTTGAGATTCTTCACTGCCAAAATGTTTTCACTTTGCACTATTCTTTTTCTTGGATGCATACATAAATAAACTCTTTTCATGTTAATTTAAGTAGTTCTTCTTTGCTAAAAAAAATAAAGATGAATCTATGCTAACTCCTAAGTAGGCCCGTGGTTAATAATGTCTTCTGCTCTGCCTTCATTAAATTAAGTCCATAAATCTGGTCAAATGAGAAAAGCTTATCTATGCTGTAATGGGCTTTATGGTAAGCTTCCCTATGGTTTCTTTTCATAGCACCCAACAATTCTACATATATATATGTATTTGTATATATATGTATGTATATATGATGGGGATCACCACCCAGAGCACGTGCCACCAGAACCTACTAGAGTTTATATGCGTCGTAGGCGTTGATCAGAGCTTCATTTTGACGATCCGGGTCATACCTGCATTCACTGTTTTAAATGTCGTCCGACATGTCCGACATGTCGGCCGACATGTCCTGTTTGAACCAAAAACGACTTGCATAATGAAAATATAAAGGTTATAGCGTTTTTCATTATGTCGGCCGACATAACCGATTAAATCCATTATATCGCCCGCCGCCGACATTTAGAAATGTCGCCGACATTTCTAAATGTCGCCGACATTTCTAAATGTCGCCGACATTTCTAAATGTCGCCGACATTTCTAAATGTCGCCGACATTTCTAAATGTCGCACGATCAGAGATTTCTCTCCGCTTATTCTCCGTCCTCGCCGCTGGAAGGGTTTTTTGCTAGGTTTTTCCTCATTTTATTGATCGCACATTTCCGAGCATATGGTTATGATTTTCACCTGTCTCCTTCCAATGCTTTCTTCTTGCATGCTTTATGTATGGAGTATCAGTTGCGTATTTGATTGCTGAAATTTATTCCATCAAGTTTTGTCATTGTCACCAAGCCTGCCACATTTATTCTTAGTATTGTACAATTAATTTGCATGTTTATATGGAAGTAAACAAACATTTTAATGCAGGTTGATATCTAAATAGTGTTTGTTGTCATTTCCCTTTCCAACAATGAGGAAGAATGATAAAATAATTTTCAACCTTTAAGTGCTTAAAAATGAAAATAATAAATGGAGATATACACACAATGAAAATAGATACATGGTTAGAAGATAATGGTGATTGAAGATAGATTTAAGTATTTTGGAAATAATACAACTAAGTAGGAAATGTGTCCATTGAGTAGAACAAATTATTGTAGGCTTGTAGCTTATAGAGCTAAGATAATATGGTATAACTTATAATATAAATATTTTTTAAGAATCCGACATATTAAAATGTCCCCGACATCCGACATCTAAAAACCCAATCCGACGTGTCTCCGACATCCGACATTTAAAACCTTGCCTGCATTCGGCCCGCTGCTTTATATTTTTGGGATTTTTATTTCAGTCTATTTTGAGAGTTTAGACATCCATTATCAGCGTGCACTCTTAGCCGTCCATAATGAAAGCCCTATGCCCCTCTATCATTATATATATGAATGTTAGGGCTGTTTTGGAGTCATTTAGTGTTACGCGCACGCACCCTCTTATTTTATTATTACTGTTTTCCTTTTAAATGTATTAGGTTTGATGTGAGCCCCCCTTCCTATATAAGGAGGTGGTTTTGAGAGTTAGGGTATCTTTCTATTGTCTTTTGGGATCTCTTTAGAGAGAAACTCTTTGGAGGAACCAACCTCCGAGAGTTGGCCGGAGCTTGCTCCGGATTGTATCCGTGGTTTTATTAATCCAAGCACCCTTCTTCTTGTTCGTATTATTTGGTCCGACCTGCCGGACCGCCTGCACCGACTACCGCCGGGTTCGTTGAGTTTCAATTTTGGCGTCGACATCTGCGTGGGCTTGCATCGCGTTCCCTCCACCGCCGATCGACCCTCCGCCAGGGCAGTTCGTCTCCTACCTCTGCATCGACAGTGCGACTCGTCTCCGTTGCTCGACGACCGCGTCGCGCCTCGCCCGCTCCGCTAGATCTAGCGCCGGCCAGATCGCGCTTCTCATCGACCGCTACGCCTGCTCCAGGCCCGGATTCGCTTCTCATCGAAGAACTGTTCGCCAGCGCCCCCGACTCTTCTCGACCAACCTCTCCGATCGATCTACCGCTCTAATCGATCGACTCGACCGCTCCTGCCAGCGCCCTGATAGGTGGTTCTGCCTCCGTTCGGCCGACCAGCATCCGGATCTGCCCTATCCACCGCTCCGCTCTCAACCTGCCACAGCGTCGGCCGCCATCTGCTCTTCCGCAGCGACCGTCCGCTGCTAGCGCCCCTTCCCCGGCTTCGACACTCTCCTGCCAACCCCCAACTCGGCGCAATCGTCCTCATATGCCAAAGAGCCGGATGGAATCCCGCGTGGAAGCCCTCGAACATTCCCTCGCCACCATCAACTCTCATCTCGAGGTACAGACCGAGCAGTTCGCCTCGATTCTGACCATGCTCTAGAAATTGCAGCCCACCCAGCACTCCGGGCCCTCTACCACCTCTGCTGTGGGATCCCCCAGCACTGTGCTTCCCGATGCTTCCGCAGTGGTGGAAGTGCCTACTCCACCGTACCGTGGACCTGACATGCCCACCTTCAACGGGTCTGACCCCCTCGGGTGGATTGCCCACGCCGAGCAATTCTTCGACATTCACCAGACCGCGCCAACACAACGTGTCTCCACCGCAATTATCGGCATGGAAGGGTCGGCCCTCCATTGGGTCCGTTGGCTCCGCCAGACCTCTCCCGACCTCACCTGGCTAGCTCTCTCTGAGGCCCTCATTCAGCGGTATGACGCCCGCTACTCCGGCCCCATGATCGAGCGACTTTGCGGGGTCCGTCACACCGACTCCATTGACTCGTACATTGATGCATTCGTGGAATTAGTCACCCATGTCTTCGGTCTTCCCCCAGACCATTACTTGGGGTTCTTCATGAACGGCTTGCAACCCCACTTCCGCCCCCGTCTCCGCATTCTCCAACCGTTAACGGTTCACCACGCCATTGACCTCTCCCCCTGGTGGGGGCTGAATTCCTTGCAACAACCGGCCTGCCCCTACCCACTGCCTGACCAACCAGGAGTACAACGACTTACGGAGCAAGGGTCCGTGCTTCCGTTGCAAGCACCCCTACTCTCCTGGTCATGAGTGCTCGATGAAGGAGTGTCGAGTTCTCATCGGCGACGACGTGGCTGCGCTCTCCGCCGCCGACTTTGACGCCCTGCTGCTCTCGGACGGACTACCGGACGACGCCCCGGGCACCTCGACGACATCCCAACCGCGGGCATATCACTATTGACCGGCGGGCGGAGCTCCGACCTTGGGGTCAAGGTCGCTTTTCTGACGGGATGTATTGTTACGCGCACGCGCCCTCTTATTTTATTATTACTGTTTTTCTTTTAAATGTATTAGGTTTGATGTGAGCCCCCCCTCCCTATATAAGGAGGTGGTTTTGGGAGTTAGGGTATCTTTTGATCCATTGTCTTTTGGGCTCTCTTTAGAGAGAAACTCTTTGGAGGAACCAACCTCCGAGAGTTGGCCGGAGCTTGCTCCGGATTGTATCTGTGGTTTCATTAATCCAAGCATCCTTCTTCTTGTTCGTATTATTTAGGTTTGGAGTAAACGAGAACTCCGAACCGTAGATCGTGCACTCCCCACTGCAAACCGCCTCTCCTAGCTCAGTCCTGCCACACACCAACGTCTCCCCGCCCTTCCCCACTGCAAAACCACCTTCCCAACTCTTCCCCTGCTGCAGAATATCAACTTCCGGCTCCTTCCGTGCCACTGCAACTTCCATCCCCTTCCATGCCATTGCAACTTCCAACCAGCCGCTGCCCACCTCTAACCGTGGCCTCCCGGCTCTTCCCCTCTACAAATCACAACTCCTCAGCCCCTCCCTGCTGCTAACTGCACCTCTCAGCTTTACATCCGCAGCATTCAACACCTCCACAAAGTGACTTCCAACCCAACACTCCCCTCTTGTTCATCCCTCGGCCCCCGACCGCCACTTTGCATCCACCGATCACTTCAAAACAACCCTAGTAGTTGGAAGTCCTGTAGTTTTGGTTGTGTCGTTCTTTTATTGTGCGCAATGGATGCTTAGATTGCTTAGTGGAACTTAATTTGTAATTGCTTAGTGGAACTCCAATCGGAGAGAAAACTTGTTTGTTGTCACTATAATTGCAAGTTGCTGAATGTTTTGCTAAGTATTTATTGTTTCATTATTAAGCTGCTAATCTGCCGACAGAACGCTCTAAGTTGCATGCATTTAATTCCAGTCCACATACATTGACCACGAGTCTGGCTTGCACGCCACTTCTTATTATGCATTGTGTCCTTAGGTACCCGGGCACACTCACCAAACCTACCCTACATCATATATGTATGTATATATATGTGTATATATGTAATGTGTTTTAAATGTCGGGTGACATGTCCGACATGTCGTCCGACATGTCCCGTTTGAACAAAAAACGACTTGCATAATGAAATGTTAAAGGTTATGGCGTTTTGCTAAATGTCGGCTGACATTTCCGATCAAACCCGCTAAGTCGGCAGACGACGACATTTTAAAAAGTCGCTAACGTTTTGAAATGTCGCAAATTATAAAAATAAAATAAAACGTGTTGCTGCTTCTTATTCACGGTGACCTAAAAATTCATTTACATGTTCACATCTTCTTTCGACACAGCCGCTGCCCTTCTACCTTCTGGTATCCGGCTCCGGCCCCCTTACACCCTGCCGACTCAAGTCATTCTCGACAACAAGCCAACGAACGTAGGGCGCAAGGTTTCTCGCCGCCGAATGTGGGCTTCTCGCCGCTGGAAGCAGGTTTTCTCGCCGCTCTCGTTTCTCGTTTCTTTCATCCTTTCCGATACTGGTTTTCTCGCTATTTTTCTTTTCAATTTTCATCCTTTCCGATCTTTTTGTATGTGTTGTTTTTGGGGCTCAGCGCCAGCGCTAGGTATGCGCTCTGATACCATGTTTAGTAGACAACGACTGGAATTTTCTGATCATTTGTTCGTAAGGAAATAGCCATGTATACATGAGATGTGGCTAAGGTTTACAATTATTGTATACAATGACCCGTATACCCATGAAGATATAACTACATATATGTACATCTAAGAGCTTCATTGCCCTTAGTGCCTGATTAACCAAAAACAATCACTCACAGTTAGGTGCATATATGCATTTGTTCTTCACCATGAGCACACACACACTTAATATAAACATTCATCGTGTATCCATATCTGCAATGTGTGCTAATGTATCCATATCTGCAATGTGTGCTAATGTATCCAATGATATGCAAGTGTGTCCATGGTGAGGAGTAGTCACTTCCTGTGATTGCTATCAGGATTATCTTCCACTTATTAAAAAAATAATATATGGAGATATAAAAAAGATAATGTAGATGATAGAGTTAAGATAACATGCTATAACTTAAAATACAAATATTTTTTATGAATCTGACATTTTAAAATGTCTCCGACATCCGACATCTAAAATCTCAATCCGACATGTCTCCGACATCCGACATCTAAAATCTCAATCCGACATGTCTCCGACATCCGACATCTAAAATCTCAATCCGACATGTCTCCGACATCCGACATTTAAAACTTTTATGTATAATAGTATATTTGTGTGTGTAAGAGAGGGTTGAACTTTTATAAAAGATACAAATTTTATTTCATTTAGATCATTAGATAGAATTAATGCCCAAGGATTAAGAAAGGGTGTAAACACAAGTTATTTTAGATAGAAGCTATTTAAGCTATTTGTGAACAATTGAAAATTGAGGATTCAAAAGCTAATTCCAGATAATTGGGAGAATGCATGATTTTATCCTTGTAGCATTTAACATGCCTAAGACATTGATTCCATTATTTATTGTGAAAGAAATGACAACTTATTGGATGTGTTGATAACAACTCAAGTCTTAAACATGATTTAACAATCAAAAGTGCACTACATATTTCAAACTTCTCTTTTTAGATCTTTTGTAACTATATCTCCTTGTGAGCACAATCCTCTATCCTAAATATATTTTACAATGTATCTGTTTGTATTTGTTAATAGTAGGTGTAGACGTGTAGTGTACTGCTAATATTTTATTTTGGATACACTCTATAAAGATATTTTTACCTAGGAGGTAACTATAATTAGTTTGCATAAAATGTATTTTTACCTAGGAGATATGAAAATCCGATATTTTAAAATATCCCCGACATGTCTCCGACTTTCGATATCCGACATTTAAAAAGTAAATCCGACATGTCGCCGACATTTGATATTTACAACCTTGCCAAGGAGTTCGTTCTTTATTCTAACCACTAGGCCTTGTGTTAACTGGACTAGGTATTGGCTATGAGTCGTCGGGTTAGTCAGCTTCATACGATAAGTGCGCACGTTGTGGGCTTCAAGCGTTTAGTCATAGACTATCCCGAGTGCTCAGATTTTAGTGAGATATATAATTTGATGACAAGAAATCCTCTTAACCCCATTGAGGGATTCACGATTTCTGACGATTATCTTTTCGATGGCTCCCACCTGTGCATACTTGTGGCCTCCCTTCACGATTACTTGATCTAGGAGTTGCACGCCGACAGAGTTGCTGGTCATTTTGGTTGAGACAAGACAATCGCCTTAGTTGATGACGACTTCTTCTGGCCTAGCCTGAGGAATGACAACTATAGTTATTAGACACTACTGAATCTGCCAAACTGCGAAAGGAACCCATCAGTCTACCGGGTTGTTCACACCTCTACCTGTCCCGCACCAACCCTGGGTTGACATTAGCATGAACTTTGTACTTGGGCTTCCTCGCACCTTGAAGAGGCATGACTTTGTATTCATTCTCGTGGACCGTTTCTCGAAAGAACAAATTTTAGGTATGCGCGCGTACAGAGAGGATCGTAGGGTAATTCAAATATACGCTATATTTTTCATTTTATTTTAAAAAAAGTCACGAAATATTGATCCATGTATTTTTACGGTCATTTTAAGTAGTCACATGTATACATTTTGGGATGAATATACACCTATAAAAAGTGAAAATTTTGAACTAAATTACAACTGTAATTTAAACTGAAAATACAGACCATTTACAATTGTAACTGAAAATACAGTTGTAATTTGGCAAGAAAAATGGGTCCTCTACGATCCTCTCTGTACGCGCGCGTACCTAAAATTATCTCTTCTCGAAAATGCTCCACTTTATCCTATGCATCGAGATTACTGATTCTAGGGGTGCGCAAAAATAACCAAAGAACCGAGAACCGGACGAAAACCAACTTGACCGAGCGGTTTGAGTCAGTTCTCGTGGGTCTCGGTTCGATTCTGGTTCCAATTATTTCAGAACTGATTATTCGGTTTAGTTCTAATAGTCGGGTACCCGGGAATTGAACTGAGCACCAGGTTAAGCCTATGCAAATTATTTTATATTTTATTATCTACTTCAAATGATTTAATAATTTGTTCATTATACCTTCTAAGATTTATTTAAGTGTATTTTTATTAATTTCCTTTCATTTCTTAGAAAGTATTGTTTAATTAGCAACTTTCTACACGAAAAAACACATTTAGTCTGAAAAATAATACACAAAATAATACACAAATGATATTGGTTCTTAGTTTTTGTTTTAACTTCGTATAATGTAGAAAGAAGATGCACAATATGAGAATACTCCTGTAGGTATTGAAGCAACTATATAACATTGAAATTTTTTACATGAAATATATGAGTTGATAAGTTTTTCTGTGCAATTGTTAAGAAGACTTACTGATATAACAATATATGTGAAAATTTATGAGTCATGTGTAGAACTGAGAACCAAACCGGAACCGAACCGAGATTTTTGGTTCGGATCTGGTTCTATACCTTAAGCACATGGGTCGGTTCCGGTTTCGAAAAGTCAGAACCGAATATATATGGGTCGGTTCTTGGTTTTGGGTGGAACCGATCCGAGTTGTACCCCCTAACAGATGCATCTCATATCGCAACCCCGCTCTTTATGGTAGTATTTAAGTATCATGGATTACGTACAACTATCGTTTTTGACCATACCATCAAGTTGATGAGCTACTTTTGAAAGACGTTATGGAAGAAGATTAACATGACACTTAAATTTTTCACCACCTATTACCCACAGATGGATGGACAAATTGAAATTGTCAACTGTAGTTTAGGTACCCTTCTTCGATGTTTAGTTGGTGAGAGTCTGTCCACGTAGGATTCCGTACTTCCTATGGCAGAGTTTGCATACGGTAGTTCGGTCAATAGGACCATGGGTCTGAGTCCATTCCATATCATGTTAGATTACGAACCTAGGAGTCCCATTGTCCTAATCCCCATCCCGATTGGGTCTCGATCTAATGAGTCCACAGTCTTTCATCCATCATTTGCATAAGCTTCATTAGTTTGTCCGAAGAAAATGGCTATGGGTACTGATAATTATAAAGCCTACGCAAATCAACACATGACAGAGCAAAACTTTAAGGAAAGCGAGCATGTGATGGTTCACATACAAGCTGAGAGGTTCCCTCAGGGAACAATGAAGAAATTAAGTGCTAGGCGAATCAGCCCTTATACGGTCTTGCAAAAGATTTAGTCGAATGCGTTTGAAATCAACCTTCCTATGAATAAGGGATAAGCCAGGCATTCAATGTGGAAGATTTAACTCCATACTTTGAGGAGCATGTGTTTACTGGCCCCTTATCCCCGCTCCTGAGGATCACTTGGCACCACCGACGACACAACTAGTTTAGAGTTCAAAAAGAGATACATTGCAATTAGAGACTCCAGAGACGACATATCGCATAGTGGACATTGTTGCCCATGACTTCACTACCATGGCCGAGGGAGATACATTGAGGTATCTCATTCACTGGAGAGGCCAACCGACTTCTGATGACACCTAAATTTCACTTACAGAGCTACGTCGAGAGTACGATTATCTTCGTTCATCATAGATGAATGCTTTCAAGCCATGGGGAGTTGATGGAGATCACCATGCGCGAGGAGATCGATGGTCCCGATGGCCCACTCTCGTTTATTTCCACAGAAGGCATTGATTTATTTTCCATATGAATGATTCGAGTCCACGAAGGCATCCAGATGGTCGTTTGGACATAGTTTCATGTATCTGTTTATTTATTTTAGAAATTATTTTCGTTAGTCACGACCATTAGGAACACGCATTATGAGCCGTCCATATTGGTTGCCCTAGTTCTCTTCTCTATTTATATGTGAATATGCTAGTGGAGGAGGCCATTGATGTTTTGGTTCAGCTTTTTTGAAACTGTCGGTCCTTTCATGGTGCGATTTCGTGAGCCCCCTAGGTGACGACTCATAGGGTTTCAATTATCTTCCTGCCTCCCCATCCCTACCCAAGCATTCCATCTCCACCAACAACCACTATCAACCACCCCTACCCTCACCCGAGCTTCTCCTCTCCACCAAAAACTACGGTCCGTACGCACCAATCCTGCCCTCCCCCCTCACTTGCGCTGATATTTAGCTGCCAACTCCTATCGATTCTGCTTCGCCAGATGCAGCCCCATCTGTCCCTCCCCGAGCTGCCTCCCTTACCAATAATCATCCCAGTCGCCTAACCTCTTCCCGATCCCCCTCCTCCAGCCACAACCCTGATCAACAACCACCAATTCACCCTCCCTTTCCCGAGCCAACCCATCTCCCACGGCCACCCCGTAGCCACCAGTCTCAAAACCGCTACCTCCCCTCCCCTCGTTCCTTGTCGTTGGGGACTGCCCAGACTAGGACAACCCTTCCACCATCCCAAACTCCCCCACCATCCTCCTTTTTGGGTTGTATCACCTTTTGGACGTCACCACCCCAATCCCATGCCTCTATGTATGCGCGTAATTCGTTATTTTGAGTATTTATTCCTTTTTATTGTATGTTTGGATTGCATTATTATGGATATGGTGGTATTCATGTTTGCTCCTTGATTTTGTGTTGATTTGCAGGGTTTATTAGCATTGTACTTAAAATTAATTGCGCTCCAATCATGGGCAATTCATAGCCTAGTTTCTAAAATCAAAGATCGCTTATATTTTGTGTTTGCTCCACTTGTAATTTAATTCAGACTCATTATTGCATGCGTGCGTCATTTAGAATTGATTAGGATTTTTCCCCAGCAGTGCACCTAGGGTTGCATCTGTTTAGAGTACACCTTCACAGCCTACCCCGTGCCACCACTCTGTCTAATTTGACTCCCCAACAAACCACCAAAAGTAGGCGTGTACGAAACCACATCCGCACCACAAGGAGGTGATTTTGGCTCGAGCAAAACCACACCACACTGAAAATTTGCGGTGTGGCTTCAGTGCGGTGCTGGTTTTCATGTTAATTAATGAAATATCAGATGATTTAAGTTATAAATTATACACTCTTTTTGTTAAAGGCACTGCAGTTTTGGCTAGTCGCATCGCAATTTCTCCTAATTTAACCTTAAAATTACTCCCCAAAAAATACTAGTCGCACTGCTCTAACTCGCACCGCAATTTCTCCTAATTTATGATGTCAGACTTCTAAAGGCACCAACACCTGTGGAGCCTTCCACTGCTCTAATCCGGTATTGTCTCCAATGGATGGCGTTTCACCACCGCCGTCGAGCGAAGAGCGGTGGCCGCTGCGGAAGAACGAGTAGAGATGTCTTGGATGCTTCCTGAGTAGATTGTTTGCCCTTTTTGTCCACCATCAGTGCTTCTTTCCGGTTTTTTCTGTTTCAATTTCTTAAATTTCTGGAAAATTTCGCTCCTCGATCTATCCTTCGACATCCATATGTTGCCCATCGATTCGATAAATCCATGTTGTTTTTTCCTCTTTATCAGTTGATTTCTAGCAATATTTTTTTTATTCCTAAACTCATATAATCGCCGCTCATCTCAATTTCTCCTTTATACTAAATCTTTATTTTCTTGTCTTTTTTTTTTCTTTCAATTTCAGTTGATTTGTTGGAATTAGGGGTTTTCAATCCCTTCGGTAAACTGCACATTGCTGTTGGAGTTATTGTTTCAGAATCTGGGTAATGGCCCGAGATTCTTTGAACACCGTTGGAAACGAAATGGAATCTTTGAACAGTACCAGTCCGATCAGTTGGTTCTAAAATATCATTAGCAGGCCGCTGGTGATGGTTTCTTAATGCAACTAGGCCCGAGTGATTTGCCGATGCAGTGCTTCATTGAGAGGAACACGAAGAACTCAACCTTCTATCTTTACTAAAAGCGGTGCCTTTAATAAAATTGCGGCGCAATTAACAAGTATGGGTGTCTTTAACCATTCAAAAAAAGTGCGGTGACTTTAACAAAGCGGCGCGACTAGCCAAAATTATGGTGCCTTTAACAACTCCCATATATAAATGACATGCTAATGAAGAAATATAAAACACATGAAAATTTAACTGACATTATTTTCTCTTTGCCTTTATAAAAGGCGGCTGCTTTGAAGCAGTATCGTCACAGTGTTTTCGCCTCTACGCTTTCAATTTGTATCTCTTTCTCCTTGACTTTATTAACTTTCACAACGTCAATTTACAATTGTTTCTTGTGCTTTTAATATTTTATAATTTGAATATCATTGTCGGCGTGCAACCTAAGTGAAATCGTAATTCACAATGATTTATTTAATAATGATAAATGATGTCTCCGCTTGTCACTTGATTGAAATCACAATTCACAGCGATTTATTTAATCAATTAAATTATGCTTCATATTTGTTTTAACATCATATATTCATATGTAGGCTCACAATATTATATATTTTATCGTAAACATTTAATACTATTGTTTTACATTTTATTAAATTAAGTGGACAAGTCTGTGCAGTGTGATTTTTGCGGTTTTCAAGATATGAAAACCACACTGCACCGCACCGCGCTTGGTTTACAAATGTCCCAACCGCAACACATCGAAACTACGCCGTGTTTTTTTAAAAATCGGTGCGGTTTTTGTGGTGAGTGTGGTTTTTGCAGTTTTTAAAACTCGCCCCCAACCAGAAGCCTTGTCGCCTCCTATTCAGAACTTCGCCCTCGACCCACCATCTTTCTTGCAAACAACATCACACAGGAATCGTCCTGCAACCTACACCATAACGAGCACTCGTTCTGCGACGATTTTCCTCTCCGCACACATCGATACATCCATGCCTCTAGCAGTGTTGGTGAACTTTTCACCTCCTGTGTCCAACACTGCCCCTGCGCTGCCCACAACCGTTACAACATCCTTTAAGCTCAATTTCTGTAGCCCCCCAACCGACACAAGCATTCTGCCTTGGCTATGTCCACTTCTCATCTTTCAGATTCTCCACGCCGCAAAACTTATTGATGATCCAGAAACATTCATTTCATTTTCTGTTCATATCTAGAAGAATTTAAGCTAATCCGTCCCACCATTTTGTTTCCAATGCATTGAAGTATTACTTACAACATAGTTTCCTCTGCTCGATTTTGGGGACAGTTGATTTCAAGAGGGATGTATTGTTACATATATGCTCTGAGACGAATCTCCCAAGGACCCCACCAACCAACATGTGCCGTGAAAATTATTAGAAGGGAATGAATATTAATGTCCTTTTTACAGGTGTTTAATTATAAGTAATGCGGGAGACTACTCTCCTTAGTTAAATATGCTATTCTTCTTGCTCATGAGTTTATATAATGAGTGATAAGGCTTGACAGCATCTCATGGTTCTAACGGAAAGTGAGCAATCTACCTTTTGCTTTCTGACTCTCCATGGCGACAGATTTAATTCATAATAAAAAAAACAAGCACTCACATCCTTATAATTGTTGAAAAATTCTCTAACAAATTGTGTTGATGGCATTGTTCTTTTCGGTGCACATACATACAAATCTACAAAATTATAAATAAAAAATATTAAGTATGAATTTCAAAAGTTTTTACTCTTTTTCTTACATAGAACCTATTAATAAATATCTTCAAAAAAATGGAAGTCCTTCAAAGCCTTTAGTACATCGTGAAATTATCTTTAAGTTTATTTCTTTTAATAAGTTTATGATCCTTGCTAATATTTGTCTTACAAATTTCGCTCCCTGTGCATGCACATGTATGTAATTTTAATGAAACTTGTGTTACAAAAATATTCAGATGTTAGAATTTCTTGAATTTAAGAAATAAATACAGATGAATTTGTTTACATTATAATGCTAACTGTAGTGAACAGGTTACACATCTATCACTTCTTTTGTAGTGTTTGTTTGAAATTTCTATTTCATTTAGTTTAGCTACAGAGAAATTAATCGATGTTAAAAGGTACCTTTGCTATTACAATGATTCCACTGGTGGAGGAAACATAAGAGAACAACAAATTGCAGATTCTACATGTCATTGTAGAAGCATATTCTAGTATCATGAGATCTCTTGCAGGGTTGAAGATCATTTGCTCAAATTTCATTCTTAACTCTTTTTGAATATCCATGCTGATATATATCTTAAAGCCCTGAATTTTATTCTACTTATACTTACACGAGGTTGGTAAATATTACTCAGGTTCGTATTGCTCGCATTTTTAATACGTACGGGCCTCGCATGTGTATAGATGATGGGCGTGTTGTTAGTAACTTTGTTGCACAGGTGATTTCCTCCCTCACATGTCTCAGATTTCTTCTGAAGGATACACACTGTTAGTATTTAGAATTCAGAATGCCCTTTTCCTAACAAAGCATAATTCACAGGCCCTCCGTCGACATCCAATGACTGTTTATGGGGATGGAAAGCAAACTCGAAGTTTCCAATTTGTTTCTGACTTGGTAAATAATTTCCTTGCACTGCTAAAATTTTGAAAGTTAAATTCATACGTTCTGTACATCCATTGTCCAACATTTCTTGGAAAACTCGTCGAAACCATCCATCAATCTCTTGATTTTGCCGCAGTTATACTTCCTACAAGGTATTATTACATTAGTTTTCAGCATTAGTTATTCTTCCTATAAAGTAAATTTTGTCCATTTACTAGTGCCAAAAATTTTGATCTCTACCTTTTTTTTGCTTTATTGGCTATCATCTTGTAAATGACGTAGTACAGCAATGTGCACTTGTTGATATATACATGTAGTAAATAGCATGGTGCCATATTCATGTGTTTTATTTTCCCAACGATCACTTCTTTGCTACAACAATATTGGTAGAATTGTTATGTAGGTGCTCTTATATACTTGAAATAGCATAAAATTTATGAAATTTTATTTTCTACTGCTTGGGAAGAGAAAAATCCCTGAGTTTGTTTATTTAACTTCTCCATAATGCATTTAGTTCTGATGGTATGACCCTTAGTTTTATTGGTTAGGTAAGGTGTTCTTAGTTATATATTTGAAGAACTTTGTATACAATAAGATTTCTGATGCAGGACAAATCTATATGAGACTGACACGATACCTTAACTTTATGAATTTGAGCAGACATGCGGAAAATGCAAATTGAACTACAGACCAACTAAAGTGAAGGTGTGAGTGAAATATCATAAAAAATTATGAAATTTTATTTTCTACTGCTTAGAGAAGGGAAAAATCCCTGAGTTAGTTTATTTTACTTCTCACAATACATTTAGTTCTGATGGTATGACCCTTAGTTTTATTGGTTAGGTAGGGTGTTCTTAGTTATATATTTATATATATGAAGAACTTTGTATACAATAAGATTTTTGATGCACGATAAATCTATAGGAGACTGACATGATACCTTAACTTTATGAATTCAAGCAGACGTGCGTAAAATGCAAATTGAAATACAGATCAACTAAAATGAAGGTGTGAGTGAATGCATGCACACAATCCAACAACCAAAATGCTTGCTGAACCTAATGCTAATGCGATGTAGCTGATACAACGTGCAATCAACTATGACTTGTTATTAGTTAAACAACAAATATTTAAAACTCACATATTTAATCACAGTTAATCACAAATGTTGGAATTAAGTAAGCATGAGACAACTGCACATTAATTGAGTGCACGGAAATTAAAGAACAAGGAGAATAAGAAATGCATGTCCGCTGAAAGTAAAATAGTTGAATTAATTTGGAGCATAATATTTGTAGCAATATGAAGGAACATCGGTAAAATGCAAGGAAATGAAAATTAAATTTAAAGACTAACCATGAAATTGGGTCCAACGGTGGAAGATGTGGTAGGAGAGCTTAGGATGACCGTAGGAGCGGTGCGTTGGTTCTCATATGCAATTCGCGGGGAAATGTGGAATGCAGATGGGAGGGCCCCTTGGCGTCGGCACCAAGGGTGCAAGCATCGACACCCACAAAGACTAAGCTGTTCAAGAACCACAAGCTCTCCATGCCCTCATCCCTCCAATACATAGTTTAGGTTAAATGAATCAAATAGCTAAAAAAGTCTGATCGGTTCATTTAACCTAAAAGTCGAAATAGCACTAAAAAAATTAATAACCATACATAAAAATACGAAAAATCGCAGTGACCACGATGGAGGTTTCCAGTTGTAAATCCGACGGTCTAGAAACTGCCGATGACCTAAATCGATCAGGGGGGGGATCTCCATCAATTTTATTCCAAATAGATTATGTTTGGTGATAGCTTGAAATGTAGAATTCGGTGTGTATATTATATGCTTTTTCCGTTTTTGTTTTTTGGAAAGGAACCACAAATTTACTGTATAGTGGACATGAAAGCCAAAAGCATGTTCTATTTCTAAAAGAGTGAGCCTCACATTGGGGGATAAATGAGTTAGTTGAGTTCAAGGCACGAATGGCTTGAGCTCAACTTAGACTTGTTTAAATTCTTACTTGAGCTTAATCTTGAGTCATGCTCAACAACGATGTTTGATTTTGAGCTTATAGGGATCCTGGAGCTTATCAAGTACAAGGTGTTCATTGGTGATATCTGGGCAGTTGTTTTGAGTAGTACAGGAGGATGAAATGGATATCTACCTTTTAAATGAGTGAAACTGATGATATTGATGGTGACAGAATTGATCCCATTGTCACATGTTGGATCTTGCTATTCAACCAAGAAGGAAGAAGAGGACAAGTGGATGAAAGGTTGATTATGGAAGGGGAAAGGATGCGGGAACAATGATGAGACTTGGGGGAGAGCTTAGAGGGGTATGTTCTTAGTGTTATTTTAACTTTTTAAATGATTTTCATGATCCTTCCTCTACTTCAGATTTACACAGACCTTGAGCAAAAGCTTGTGTGCATATGAGCTCATTTGCTTATAACTTGAGTCGACATACTAGTTGTCTATTTGAGACCAGCTTATGTGTCCATTAACAAGCTGAATTTTATCTGACTCAAAAAGTCGGCTTGGCTCTCCTACACGACAATCTAACCTCATGTATTCCAAGTTATTTGCATATGTATTGTTGACTTGATGTTTTATGTGATGATGATAAGTTTACTATCCATAACTTTGTTTAGCATCGAGCTACTATCCATCTTGTTGTTCCCATATGACAGGAACTTGTTATTCATGCTATTTCGGTTGAGAGAGTAGAATGACTTCTAATGCTATGTTTTTCAAGAAACAAACATTGTATGAGGCTTTCATTAGTATTGGAATTTGGGTGGATTCTTGTACGCAAGTTTAACAATGTAGTGTATGGAGAATGTTTTATGATTAGAGCCCATTAGCTTTCAGGTTACGGTAAGTTAACTTAATTGTTGCTTCAGGCTTGTCCTCATCTTACTCCATCGTCTGCCTGGTTTAATTGAATCCTTTTATCATTTCTCTGTGAACAAGAAGCTTCAAATTGTAGAATATGTATTTTGTTAATATTGGTGTTGGACAAAATCAGTTAATTGTTCCATGTTAGTTTCTGAAATCTCAAGTCAAAATATATTGGCATTAAGGGCCAGGTTGTGATAGTTTGTGTGGCGGTGTGAATTTTTTTTTACGAAAAGGTTGTGAAAAGTGTCAAGTAGGTGTGAATGGATAGCCTCACACCTAGTACCTGTAGAAAATGGAATAAATGTGTTTATTATTCACACTCTGAATTCATTAATTCCTCTTACATTGATCCCCTATTTATACACACACGAGGGGGAATCTAATTCCTGATTGGAGATGTGAGACTAATTACAAAAGGAGGAATGCGCTAACCGCACACCACTCAACGCTAAACGCACACCAACACTCCCCCTCAAGGTGGGCGAAAGATATCCACTAAGCCCATCTTGTTACCCAACCTGGATAAATCAAATGAGCTGAGTCCTTTAGTTAGACAATCAGCCACTTGCTCCTTTGTATCAACGCATCCCAGTTTGAGCATCCCACTATCCAGTTTCTCCTTGATAAAGAACCTGTCGATCTCTATATGCTTCGTTCGGTCATGGTGGACAGAGTTATTTGCAATGCTGATGGCTGACTTGTTGTCACACCATAATGTCATCTGCCCTCCTTGGTCTATCTTGAGTTCCATTAGGAGAGATTTCAACCACAACAACTCTCCCACACCTATGGCCATGGCTCTGTACTCTGCTTCGGCTGTGGACCTTGCAACTACTGTCTGCTTCTTGCTCCTCCAGGAGACTAGATTGCCTCCTACAAACATGCAGTATCCAGACGTTGACCTTCTGCCATCAACGCAACTAGCCCAGTCAGAGTCACAATAGCCTTCGATGTTTGAATGCCCATTCCTTCTGAAGATCAGTCCCTTACATGGTGCACTCTTTAAGTACCTGAGAATCTGATATACAACATCCATGTGGCCCTCCCTAGGATCATGCATATAGCGGGCCACAACACTTACGACAAACGATATGTCCGGGCGGGTGTGACCCAGATAGATCAGGCGGCCTACCAACCTCTGGTACCTTTCTTTATCAATTGGCTCTCCTGCCTCAACACCAAACTTGAACTTCTGATCAATGGGAGCAACTGCAGGTCTGCACCCTAGCATACCTGTCTCTTTGAGCAGATCCAACACATATTTCCGTTGGGATAGAACAATCCCTTCTACACCGTGGGCTACCTCAATCCCAAGAAAATACCTTAGTTGCCCTAAGTCTTTCACCTCAAATTCCTTTCCCAATTTCTTCTTCAGCTGAGTAATTTCACCTTCATCATCGCCTGTGATGGTCATATCGTCCACATACACAACAAGTATTGTAATGTGAGCTCTACGTTGCCGAAAGAACACTGTATGATCCGCATTGTTCTGCTGATATCCCATAGCTACCATGGCCCTCCTGAACCTGTCAAACCAGGCTCGAGGAGACTGCTTCAGTCCATAAAGTGACTTCTTGAGTCTACACACCTTCCCTGCTGTTTGTTTCGTGCCAAAGCCCGGTGGTACCTCCATGTAAACTTCTTCCAACAAGTCTCCATGAAGAAAAGCATTCTTCACGTCCAGTTGGTGTAGTTTCCATCCCCCATTTGCCGCCAAAGATATCAGTGTCCGCACTGTACTCATCTTTGCGACAGGTGCAAATGTCTCATCGTAGTCGATGCCATAAGTCTGACTATACCCCTTTGCAACTAATCGGGCTTTGTAGCGCTCAACCTGACCTTTCGGGTTCTGTTTCACCATAAAAACCCATTTGCACCCAATCGCCTTTTTTCCGGGTGGTAGGGATACAAGATTCCAGGTGTTATTCTTTTCTAATGCCCCGAGTTCTTCTAGCATTGCAGCTTTCCACTGTGGATCTTCCTTAGCAACCTGCCAACACTTAGGAATAGAGACATTGTCCAAAGATGCAATGAATGCTCCATGTATAAGTGATATTTTAGAGTAAGAGACAAATTGAGCAATATCATGAGGAAAGCCATACCGATCAGGTGAGACTCCTGCATTCCCGCGGGAACTCCGCCTTACCGGTATGGGAGAGAAGGTAGGAAGGGGAGGAATTATAACACCTGTGGATTCAGAGGCTGAAGTGGATGGAGTAGGTGTCTCAGGAGTCAGAGTAGCAGAAGACACGGGACTCGACACAAGTGGCATTGTAGGCATTGTAGCTTCATTCTGATGTACTCTTCGTGTATACATTCTCAGCTCCCCCTGAACCTGATGTTCATCAGTGACAAATGTATTCTCCTCATGTACTGGCGCAACAGCCAACTCCGCACCCTTCTGTACAGGAGGGCAAGGGATACTTACTATCCGCCTCTCACTACCACTGCTATCTTCCCCTTCTCGCCTCATATCGTCCGTAACAAGCGGGTCCTCAAGAGGTGAGTCAACCAGAGAGGAGTAATATGACTCAAACTCCCTAAATGTGACATCCATACTAATGAGTAATTTTCTCTCTACCGGGCTCTAACACACATACCCCTTTTGAGTATCCGAATACCCAACAAAGACACACTTCAGAGCCTTTGGATCCAACTTTCCCACATTTGGTCTCCGATCTTGTACGAAGCACACGCAACCGAAGGTCTTGAGGGGAATAATATCTCCATTCTTCCCCCGTAGTATCTCAATTGAGGACTTCCATTCCAATACTCGTGAGGGCATTCGATTAATCAAATATGCTGCTGTAAGAACAACTTGCCCCCATAAGTACTTTAGCATCTTCATCGATATCATCATGCTCCGAGTCACTTTCAAAAGGTGTCTGTTCTTCCGTTTTGCTACACCTTTCTGCTCTGGTGTGTACGGACAAGCTGTTTGATGTTGTATTGCATGTGAGGACAAGTACTCTCCAAATGCTCTGTTGGTGTACTGTCTCATTGTCAGACCTCAACACTTTTACAACTGCATCATATTGAGTCTGAACCCCTTTGTGGAAATCCTTAAAGCATGCAAACACATCACTTTTATTTTTCATCAAGTAAAGCCAGGTCACACGAGAGAATCAATCAATGAAAGACACAAAATAACGAAACTCATTCACAGTAGTTGTGGGACAAGGTCCCCAAACATCAGAATGTATTAAATCAAAAGGAGCAACACTTTTATTATCCGAACTGGAATAAGAGTTTCTAGTGTGTTTCCCAAACTCGCATGCGTCACAAACAAGTTTATTACGATTTGCTTTCTCAAATAAAGTGGAATACAACTGACTTAAAACATGAAAAGAAGGGTGTCCCAAACGCCGATGATAAAGAAGAAGCAATTCTTCTATGCTCCTTCCGACTCCTGCAGCATCTTCTACCAGTGTTGAAAGAGCAGAGTTCATACTTTCCTTATCCAGGTACCACAAGCCACTATGCCATGTGACAGTCCCAAGTCTTCTGCCGGTCTCCTTCTCTTGGAAGATCACCTTCGGAATATCAAACAAAACAACAAATTTTAGTTGAGAGATGATGACACTAATGGATAGGAGATTCACGGGAAATGATGGAGCATGCAAAACATTGGACAGAGTCAAAGTATTGGTACATCGCACGGTACCCTTACCAACCACTGGTTGAGCTGTGCCATCAGCAGTCTGGATGCTCTCTGGGACTACTAGGGGAGTATACGAAAGGAATTCTCTAGCATCCCCAGTGACATGTCGAGAGGCACTCGAATCAACTATCCAATCTGGTGATCTAGTATTGGATATAGCTGCGAGGGCAAGAGTTTCATCTGTACCTGAGGTTGAATGAGCGAACGAGGCAACGTTACCCCTTGATGAAACTGGAGTGAGTGCGTCATCCATCACACCCTTTTGTTTTCTCTGCATCAGCTGAGAGTAAGCGTTCACGATCTCCTGTTCCTCTGAGTAACCTATATTAGCTATACTTCCGTCTACCTCACCTTCGACCATCATTAAATTCGCATGGTAACCTCCTTTTCCACCACCTCTGCGCCCACCACGACCGCGACCGCGGTAGCCTCCTTTTCCCCGTCCACCTGCATCCCGCTCTTTCGGTGGCTTGGGGCAAGCCAGTCGCAAATGACCTGTCTCGCCACAATTGTAATACTGTCGTGTCTCACCCTTGTATCCTGTATGTCCAGAATTGGTTACTACTAGGGTTGATTTCACCCCGGTGGGTGCAGTCGTACCAGACTGAAGCTTAATTCGGCTCTCCTCTTGCATCATAGCTGAGATCGTCTCATCCAGGGAGGGAATCTTTGGCTGAGCGAGCAACATCGCACTCCTTTGCTCAAATGTCGGATTCAACCCCCTCATAAAGTGCATAGTCCTACGCTGAGCATCTCGCTCCCCTTTCGTGCATTCAGGGTCTTTGCAACATGCGGCTGGTGAGAAATAATCATAGTCAGCCCATAGTCGCTCTAGATCTGCGGCATAATCCTGGATCGAGCGATTCTCCTGGGTTACAGTCTCAATCTCTCGCTCGATCTGAAACACGCGCATATTGTTGTCGGCTCCTGCATAAAGCCTCTGTAACTTTCCCCAAACATCGCTTACGGTCTCTATGCCATCCACCGTGATAGCGATAGACGCGACCATTGAGTTTAGGAGCCATGTGTGAAACAGGCTGTGTGTAGTCTTCCATTGATTGTACCCATCCGAGTCATTCTCTGGCTCCTTCGTCTGGCCACTCAGATAGCCCTCCAAGTTCCTTCCGGAGAGTGCTCTTTTTACCCGACGCGACCAACTTAAGTATGTAGCTGGTCCATCGAGTTTCAACTCCACAGGGGGGAGATCCAGCTTTACTAGAGGCGATGGTGACTGAGCCAATCCCTCACCTTTTGACATCCGCAGGAACTCGAAGAACACTTTTAGATCCGCCTCCTCCATTTTTGCAACCAATTTCTCCATAAGCGCGTAGCGTTGGAGAAACTATTTGTTTTGACAAGTACGCACCGTGCGAGCCTCCGAGCCGCCCCTAAATCTTCAAGCGAAGAAGAAGATCCTTCCTCTGTCTGTTTCTTCCAAAAGAAATTTTCCTGCTCAGCTTCTTCTGCGCCTGTGCGCAAACTCCTTCTGTGCCGCACTCCTCTTGTGACGTACTCCTCTTGTGCGCAAACACCGCACTCCTCTTGCGCGAGATGCAGATCAGCGCGCTCGTGCGACACCCGTCCGTCACACTCCTGCCGCAACAAGTTGCGCCTCACGCGTTCCTGCCGCACGCGTTCCTGCCGCACCTCCCAAGCTAATGTTGCGCAAGTTGTGCTGGAGCCGCGCGCCAACCGCACGTCTGCCGCACCTCCTGCCGCTACTTCTGCGCAATTGCTGCGCCTTCTGCGCTGCACCTCCCGCACTAGTGCCGCACAAGCCTTCTGCGCGCAAGTGCCGCGCCTCTTCCGCAGATGCCGCGCCTCCTTCGCAGATTTCCGCCCAAATGTCGCACGCGCAAGGGCCGCACCTCCTCTGCACGTCTATCACAGATCTCCTCCGTCCAGATGCCGCGCAAACACCCGCCCAGATGTCGTGCCTCCTCCGCGCAGATGCGCAAACGCCGCGCTCCCGCGCCTCCTCTGCGCAGATGCGCAAACGCCGCGCCCCCTGTGCTTCCGCACACTCGCCGCTGTCGCTCTCCCTGCGCAATCGCCGCGCTCCCTGCGCAATCGCCGCGCTCCCTACGCAAACTCGTTGTGCGCAGGTGTCGCACCTCCTGCCGCGCAAAACTCGCCGCTCCTGCCGCGCTCCGCCGCAACCTTCGCGCTCCACACGGTTCCTACGCGAGTTCCGCACCTCCTCTGCGCACAGGTGCAGCACGAGTACGAGCACGGTTCCTTACCCTCGTCGAGGAGAATTAAAGTTGCAGACACGGAAACCGAATTTTTCCGGAACCTTGCTCTGATACCATGTAGAAAATGGAATAAATGTGTTTATTATTCACACTCTGAATTCATTAATTCCTCTTGATCCCCTATTTATACACACACGAGGGGGAATCTAATTCCTGATTGGAGATGTGAGACTAATTACAAAAGGAGGGAATGCGCTAACCGCACACCACTCAACGCTAAACGCACACCAACAGTACCGCTGCCATCAACATCTACGTTAAGATATGTAAGCTCATTTCAGTAGAAATTTTAATTCTTTGTGGCACATGACGGGTCTAGCAAAGTCTAGGTCGACTATATGAATGAGATACATATACGGCAACTATTCTTGTAATAAAAGAAATTATAAATGATATAACACGATAATCACAATTACGTAGAGTTCCTATTAAGGATATGTGAGGGTGCCACACAACAAATACTTGAATGAACAAAACTCAACAAGTCGCGAGATATTTGGCACAAAGTTCACAATGCAATATTCCAATAAACTGATAATAATCACGAGATTCAATCACTAAAATATACAGCCATAACAAACTTACAATGATTATAGAATAGAAGGCTCGGTGGATGATCAACAAGATTCCGGTGGCTGGAGAGATGACGGTGGGCTAATTCTGGACTTCCGGAGGGGATTTAGAGCGTGATTATTTGGGTGCTGGACAGAGGTTGTAGGACTGCTGAATGGTACTTCATGTGGACTGAATGGGGCTGACAGGCTGGGGATGTGGCTGGGGTTATTTTCAAGTGGATTGGGGGTTGGTTAGGCAGTAAACAGGTGACTGAATGCGGGTGCAGAAACAGGGAATTCAGGGACTGGATTGATATTCCAGATCCCAGATATGTGTTTTCTGGGCTGTCCAGGCTCAAGAGAATGAGTGATTGGGTGTTCTGGAGGCTTGGAAAAGTGTGGACGGGTCTCTGGATGGCCTGGGACGGACGGACGGTTCAGGGAATAAAAACCAGTGCTGGAATTGATTCCAGCACTCAAATTGCCTTCCAGGTACTGATTCAGCAGCGTACGGGGCTGGCGCCAGTGCTAATTGATAGAGATAGGGAAGGAGCAACATTGAATTGTTTTCGAGCTACCATGTGGAGAGAGAGTAGTCGCCTGCTACAATGTAAGGTGAGAGGATGAGTTTGAAGACGGTTTGTTCCGGATTTTCTAGTTTTGAGACAGCTCTCACTGCATGGAATTCATTTTTTTCAGTGCAAATTTTGTGAGATTTGTTTCCGCCTGCAGGAGATTTTGGATTAGAGTTTTGAAAAATTGAATTACCATTAAAGTGATTTATAGAAGATAATCGTTGTGTGTTTGTGCATTTGATACGACTGAAATGGAATATTGCACTAAAATATAGAAGAGCGATTCAAACGCGAGAGACAAGCTGATGTATGGTAGGCTGTGTGTGTGTGAATACTAGAATGCAATCCTAATGTGACATGCGGGATGATAACTCAATTCTTCTTAACGGGTAAATGTGACACATGCAATGACAGACGACGAAATAAAAGCACAACAATGAAATATGAAATCACACTCAGATAATTTAAGCATGACAAATTTATTTCTTTAAGCAAGCCGTGGGGAAGACGGGAACCGGTTTTGCACCCAGCATCCCCATGTCCACTGCCCTCTAATTCCAGCATCAGTTTTATCTTCTTTAAGCAAGATGGGAACAACAATGCCCACATCCAATTGGAAGGTGGAACGACTGCTGGAATTAGAGGGCAGTGGATATGGGGGTGTTGGATGTAAAACTGGTTAGGGCATGGCTGGATGTGGGCTGCCTCAAAGGGTTTTGAGGGTTCGGTGGAGGATTGGGGCGTGGGATATAGGAGGAGACAGAGGGCTTTTGTGGGGGATTAAACGTGTTGCGACTAGGAGGAAGAAAGGAGGCGGACAGGGGATTTGTGGGTTGGTAGGGTGCCGGTGGTAGGGGCGCCATGTGGGGGTTGCAAGCGACTTAGGGTGCGGGTCTTCAGCAGTCGTGGGGAAGACGGGAACTGCGGTGGATTCGTGGGTTTCAGTGAGGAATTTTGGGACGGTGGTGGGTTGCAGTTAAGAGAAAATACAAAGGATTCAAAAGATTACTTAGGAGTCGTCACCTAGGCCTCACGAAGTTGTCACTGTGAGAAGATCGCTGAATTCCGGGAAGTCGTTCTGTCCAAAATCTGCAATAGCATCCGACAACCCCCCTTGTACTCATACTTGTAGCAAAACTACTATAGGGCATCATCTCATCAATGACTATGATTGACCGTTAATGTAACGGTTTCAATTAAATAATGACCAAACATTACAACATGATATATGAAAACGTTGGTAAACGAAAATCGGACACATCCACGAAGTCAGATCGTCGATCCAGTTAAATCCACCTGCGCGAATATACGAATGTGAGCCCCGTCTTACGGCGAGTCATAACTGGCGGGTGATCCCCATTAACTCTCATCGACTGAAAAACCTTCATCTCTGATGAATGGAGATGATCACATTGTAGCTGAAGTCCAGGGGCGAGTCGGTCAAGCTCTGCGAGCGCTATCCATGTGTCATCTGTGAAGGGCCACCCTCTCAAGTGTATTAAATATCGGCATACATGACCATCCGAAGAGGGGACGTACTCATGCAATATTATCTCTATGATGCTCTCTACATTCAACTCACATGCTTGTGATCCCGGTGTGATCAGTGATGCCAACTGTGAAGTCATAAAAGACTGACCTAAAGGTGGGTGGGGATCGGGAGTGGACTGGGTGTGTGATTGGGGAATGTGGAGGTGTAGGCTCAGGAAGGTCCATCATATACTTGTGAGGCTCGTAGTATGGCGTCAGGTCCTCAATATTAAATACTGAATGGATGCACATGCTCGTAGAGATATCAAGCTCGTATACATTTGCTCTGATTCGTCCCATGACTGTGTAGGGACCCATTTGCTTAACGCTTAATTTTTTTAGCAGGCCTCAAAGAGAGCCTCTCATTGCAGATTCTCACCATCACCTGCTCGCCTTCATAAAATACCTGCTCTCGCTTGCGAACATCTGCATGCGATTTATAAGATTCATTACTTGTAGTGATCTGTTGTCGGACCGATTCATGTAACTCATGCAAATAACGTGTAAAAGGACTTAGCTGACTAGCTGGGGAGATATACTCTAGGAGAACGGGGGTAAAGTTGATAGGTTTCTCGGGCTCGTAATCTAGTTCTACATGAAATGGATTCAACACAGTAGACTTATTGACTGAAATATTGTAAGTGAACTCCGCAGTGGGGAGGAACGAATCCCAACTAGATGCATGCTCACCCACTAAATATCTAAGCAGGCTCCTAAGACTCCTATTAACCACCTCAGTCTGTCCATCAGTCTGTGGGTGGTAAGTCGATGAAAATTTCAGGGTTTTGTGCCTTAGCATCTTCCAAAAATAGCTCATGAACCTCACATCTCTGTCAGACACTATGGACATCGGTAGACCGTGCAACCTAATGACGTTCCTCACACGCAATGGAATGAGTCATCTTCGAGAATTGATCAACGACGACATAAATAGAGTCGTGCTTCCTCAGAGTGCGAGGTAGCCCGAACACGAAATCCATACTAATATCTATCTAGGGAAGGTGTGGGACAGGCATATGAGTGTATAGGTCGGTGTTCTGTTTAGTCCCCTTGGGCGTTTGACAGATATGACAATGTCGAATGACGCGAGCCACATCTTTCTTTAGGCTCGGCCAATAGAAGCGGTCCTCAACAAGAGCTATCGACTTATACCTACTGAGATGTTTGGCGGCCCCACCCGCATGCATCTCCCAGATCGGGTAATCACGATAAGAGATTCTGGGTATGCATAGGCGAGAGCCCCGATATAAATAACCATCAATAATCTGGAACTCATCAGTAGGCTCCGAGGGATCTCTCGACGACGCGGTGTATATATCTCCAAAATCATGACAAGTTGAATAATCTGTGATCACTCTCTCAAACCCATCCACTCAGTGTCTGCAACAATGTTACTCGGCGGCTCAGAGCGTCCGCTTGTTTGTTCTCAACACTAGTGCATATTTGAATAGTCTGTGAAAATCCTGTAGGTACTCGATCCATTTTGCGTGTCGATGTCCTAACTTCCTTTGCGAATGTAAGTAATGAAACACTTGGTGATCAGAGTAGAGCACAAACTCCCAGGGTAGGAGGTAGTGCCTCTAGCAACGTAGAAACTGGACAATAACATAGAACTCTCGACCGTTCTCGACCGTAGTTCCAGTATTTCTGCTTGGCTTTGTTCAGTTTCTCACTTTAGATGTCCCTCCTGACTCAACACACCGCCTATGTCAATAGCAGAGGCGTCGCATGTGACCTCAATTATCTTACTGAAATCAGGGAATCTTAAAATAGTGGCGATCATCAATTTTTGTTTAGTCTCTTCAAATGCCCTAGTGACCGCTGCGGTCCACTAAAAATCGCCCTTGAGTAGGCAGCTCGTGAAAGGGGTCATAATCGTGTTAAACCCCTTAACGAACCTCCTATAGAAGGTAGCAAGTCCATGAAAACTGTGGTCCTCATGAATAGTCGAGGGTATGAGTCACTCACGAATGGACTTGACCTCTTCGGGGTCAATTACTCCAGTGGTGGAGACGATAAATCCTAAGAAGTAGACCAACTCAGATAGAAATGAACACTTCTTCAAATGCATAAATAGCTTCTCCCTGCGGAGGATATCAAATAGGAGCCTCAAGTGCATAAAGTGGTCAGTGCGAGTCTGACTGTAGATCAGAATGTCGTCGAAATATACAACTAAGAGCTTGCCCATGTAGGGTCGCAATAACTGCATCATCATGAAGGTACTCATGGCATTCAATAGCCCAAATGGCATGACCATCTACTCATACAGATCGTCCTTGGTCCTAAAAGCAGTCTTCCACTTGTCCCCTTCTTGAACTCGGATCTGGTGGTACCTGCTACACAGGTAGATTTTCAAAAAGATCTGGGGTGCCCGCCATCGTGTCTAATAAGTCGTCGTGCCGGGGGATAGGTACTTCACTATAATCTTGTTGATAACTCGGCTATCTATACACAACACCAACTGTCGTCCTTCTTGGGAGTGAGAAAGGCGGGTATCACGCATGGACTCATACTCTTGCGAATGAAGTACTTCTTGAGAAGTTCATCGGCTTGCCTCTTGAGCTCAGCATGCTCGTCAGGATTAATTCGATAGTGGGGGAGGTTCGGGAGTGAAGCTCCTGGGACTAGGTCAATGACGTGTATATCACGCATGTGTGGTAGCTCGTCGGGGAGCTCGTCAGGCATAATATCAGCAAATTCATCCAGAATGTGAAGAACGTCCAGGTGAGGCTCGGGGGCATCAGTAGGGCACTCATAAGCCATGGTGGCCGCCACTACATAGATAATACCCGCAACAACGCTATCCACCAAAAATTCACCCCATCTCAGGATGTGTATGGGTCTCTTTGGCTCGATATGTGAAGAGGGCTCAATCTGATCCTTGTATTTTTCATTGGGTTGGGTAGGGGATAGTGTGATTTTCCAACCCTTATAATAAAAGATGCATGTGAGGTAGTATGTGTGGATGGGAGTGGCCTCCTAAATGTGGAACTGTCCTTGCGCACGGTCCCTTGTCTCAGACCGGTAGAGCAGAGGTTCTGCTTAAATTCCAAAGATAACTGGAAAATCTGCTTGACTTCTCAAGATGGGATATGAGCTCTCTACTAATGTCAGTCCTCAGCCCAGCTTGGAAGCGGGATACCGTCGCGATGGGCTCCTCTAAAATATTGCTCCGAACAACCAACTCGTCGAAACGGGACATATAGTCGACAATGGAGAGGGTCCCACATCGCAGAGTGTATAGTTGTCTAGGAGCTGATCATTGTAAGACACCGACATGTGTATCCTTGAGTCTCTACTTCATGTCCGCCCATCTGATGATGGGATAATAGCCATCACAGTTTAAACTTCTCTCAAGGCTCGTCCAAAACATCTTTTACCTGACCGTGTAACTTCATTTTTGCGAAGTGGACTTGATACTCGTCGCTCATCTCGTACCACTCGAATTAGTGCTTCATGCTCGAGAGCCATTCATTGAAGGCCTTTGGGTCCAGATGACCATCGAAGAAGGGACCGTCGATGTGGATGTGTCAGGTGATATCTTTCTCCTGAAGGGGGGAAGGGGCACCTCTACGACTACGAGGCTCCTGATACAATATTCCTCGTGATCGTAGTCATGTCGAGCGGGGAGCCACGCTCTCTACGGCTGGGATCATAATAGTCCTTTCGATCATGGTCGCGGCGACGGGTGGGGATCCACGATCTCTCTGACTATGTTGTTGTGGATGCCTAACAACTGTAGGGCCCTGTTGTCGCTCGTGGGTGTGGTCAGGGTTCCACCTCAAAGTTGGTGTGGGACCCTGATGGGGAGCCTCACGATGGAGCCGATCAAGGGGAGGAGCACCTCTAGGAAGAAGGTCAGAGCGAGGGGGCATGTCGGGATCCCCCTCAGGAGGGTCATCCTGCTGTGTCGGTGTTTCTCTCAGCTTTTCTAAATTTTCAATTTAGGTGTTCAACTCAACGACGTCACGATGGAAATCCTCAACTGGAAGGCATCAAAGCGATCTCAGACTAATCGTTGGATCTTCGCGGGGTACATGCCATAATTCGAGCTAACCGCCCGGTCGTCAGTGACGTGGGGATCAGACATAGGGGGATCTGAAAAACCCACTACATAGCATAAAAGTTGTCCAATCCTTGGGTTCTGATACCAACTGATGTAGGGTAGGCTACATGTGTGTGTGAATACTAGATTGCAATCCTAATGCGACGTGCGAGAGGATAACTCAATTCTTATTAACGGGTAAATGTGACACATTCAAAGACAAACATCGAAATCAAAACACAACAATAAAAGATGAAATCACAGATAAATTTAAGCAGGCAAACTTATTTCTTTAAGCAAACAGACTTTAACTTTCCTCCTCGTTGAGGGCCAAAGTAAGAGCACGCGGGGAACAATCTTGCAAATCCCAAAATTTCCCAGAACAAGCAACTGCTAATCGAGAGATCCAACCAAGCATGAAATCATAGGGCAGTGGATGCAGTGTTCCCGGCTGTAGAAACTACAATTTGGTTTTATGGATGGTGTCTGGAAGGTGGAACGACTGCTGGAATCAAAGGAGATAGTAGATGTGGAGGTGTTGGATGCAAAATTGGTTAGGGGGTGACTGGATGTGGGCTGCCTGGGATGATTTTGAGGGTTCGGTGGAGGGATTGGGGCGTGGGATGTAGGAGGAGACGAAGGGCTTTTGTGGGGGGGTTGGACGGGGAATTTATGGATTGGTAGGGCGTCGTGTGGGGGTTGCAAGCGACTTAGGGTGCTTGTTTTCAGAAACCATGGGGAAGACGAAAACTGCAGTGGATTCGTGGGTTTCAATGAGTTTTGGGAAGGGGGTGAGCTGCGATTAAGAGAAAATACATTGAGGATACAAAAGATTACCTAGGAAAATCACCTGGACCTCACATAGTCGTCACCGTGAGAAGATCGCCAGATTCCAGGAAGACGCTCTCTCCAAAATTTGCAATAGCATTCGACAGCCCCCTTGTACTCGTACTTATAGAAAAACTACTGTAGGGCACCTTCTCATCAATGACTATGATTGCCCGTTAATGTAACGGTTCCGATTACATGAATTAATTACCAAACATAACAACATGATTTATGAAAACGTAGGATACGGAAATCCGGACGCTTCCGCGGAGTCGGATCGTCGATCCGGGTCAAATCCTCCTGCGCGAATTTACAAACATGGGTCCCGCCTTGCTTCGAGTCACAACTGGTGGGTGTTCCACACCACAAGCTACCTCCAAACTCTTAAAGGTTGGTTCACCGTTCACCCAAGGAATTTTGTTGTCAAAAAGAGTTGCACAAGACAACCTTGAAAATATATCCTCTAACTCACCTTGGCCTTCCTTACATCCTAATAAGATAACAAAGATAGCATCCTATTTAATACAATAAATATAAAATAAAAGTAGAATCTCCTAGTTTTATCTTGTCGATAGGGTTGTTACGATTACTCGAAGATGACAGATGGCCTAAATGCTCGAATTTTGGCTCGCATCAAATCCAAATGATCAAATCCAAAATTTAGCTCGGTCTTAATTTTAAGTCGATTTCTAGCCTTTCTTAATTTAGCAGCGGGTGGGCAGTCTTTGGGGTGTGTGTGGGCGGGTGCGCGGGCGTGCATACTTTCTCTTCATGTGATTGATGTATCATGGATTATGCATTTTTAATCTAGCCAACTGTTCCGTTGGTGGGGGGGGGGGGGGGGGGGGGGGGAACCAGCTGTCAGAAAAGCAGTAGCAATGAAAAGGAGATGCGGACATACGAGAACATAAGCATAAAATGCGGAAAACTTCTTTTAGCTTTTTTGAAAGTAATTCACTGATTTTCAAGAAGTCTTGAAAGCACCTCTTTGACACAAACACTTTTCCCACAACCGCGAAACCAAACGCTTCTAAAATAGCGGTATCCGTCCCAAATAGAGCGACAGAGCCATAGTTTCAATTGCAACCGCAAAATTTGCTACAATCATATATGCTTTTGCTTTTAACGGACATGAATGCCTGAAAGTTTTTTCGAAGTACCTGACTGTCCTCTACATTGTGATGTGAACTATATTTTCGTATATTTTCATTGCCAGGTTGACGGGCTGGTCGCTCTAATGGAGAGTGACCACACTGGACCTTTCAACCTGGGGAATCCAGGGGAATTCACCATGCTCGAGCTCGCCGAGGTTCATCAATGAGTACAAAAACATTTAATAAATTTTTTTACTTCAAAAAAAAAACACTTTTCTTATATTTTGAAATGGTTCTCTATTGTTTTAGGTGGTGAGAGAGACGGTGGATCCGGGCGCGACCATCGAGTTCAAGGCGAACACGGCAGACGATCCGCACATGCGGAAACCCGACATCTCGAAGGCGATGGAGTTTCTGAATTGGGAGCCGAAGATCTCGCTCAGGGAAGGGCTGCCCCAAATGGTGAACGACTTTCGGAAACGCATTTTCGATGACCCGAAATAACTTATCAGGTACTTGTCCTCATTTATGATTATTTCCTTATTAGTCTTGTTATTTTAATAATAATAATAATTATTATTATCATATAAGAGGAAATATTCTTGTAACTACCTATTACTATATACAACCATATTGCTTTTTAAATATACATTAATTGCTTGGGTTGCAAATTAATTCATTATTTTTAAGTATAAGTTATGTTTGCAATAATTACAGTGCAGCATTTCTTTTTGTTAGTGTTATTCTAGTTCTGTCAAGTAGACTTGAGGATGCAGCCCACCAACACTTCGTTTGCATGGATTCATGTATGCTTTTGCTTTAGTTCTTCCTGGCATTCGTGTTCTTCGTGTGGATTTCGTGAATTTCAAACTGGCGGAATTAGAGGTCGATTTAAGTCAAATTGTCGATGAGTTTTCGGCATATTTTTGATGATTATTGCGCCTTTTTTGGCTACTACAATGGCGTTTGACTCGACTTCTTGTTGCGGTGAAGCTGGTTGGTGGTATTTTTCGATTAAGGAGACTTAGGTTCTGTTTGGCGGGGTGGTAGCGGTCGTAAATGCGGTGGTTATGAACGATAATCCCGACCTCACCCAAGAAACTTCATCAACTTTTGTTCAAAACTAATTTTTTGTCTCGGTGGTGTCCTGCTAAACATGCATTCTATGACGGTGCCGTTTTGTCCAACTCACTGGAGCAAAAACGATGTGCCAATAGAACCTTAAGGTCCGTTTAGCATGGCGGTGGCAGTCGTGAACGCTGTAGTTACAAACCGTCATCAGTTTGGCGCGACGTTTTGATCCGGCGAGTTTGGACAAAAATGTCATAGCGATGAAATGTGTTTGACACGATAACGGTTATGACCTCCGCCAAGAAAACACAAACAAATTTTGAACATAAATATGGATGGAGTTCCTTAGATGAGGTTGGACGTTCACGAACAATGGTTCGTAACCATTGCGTTCACGATCGCCACTACAGTGCCTAACAAAGCCTTAGCGGATAGACGATCGATCGCTTATGATATCATCAATGCAATAACCAACTGACCATGAGCAGCATACGAGGATCACAGCAATAGCACTAGACTAGACCTTGGCAACAAGTTACCGCGATAATGCAACCGTTGCACTTGTGTTCAAGCATGGGATTCTAGAATTGTTATGCGAACAGTGTAACATTTTGCGTTTCATAAACTGTCTGAAATTGGCTTACCAGGCAGACTTGCGTGTTTGTGAAATCATTCTTTTGGTCACTCGGGATACTCTGAATGGTTCAAGTTGTCTTACGTTTGAATGAATTTTGTAGCGAAACAAGCATAGTATTGCCAAGTAAATCGCGTTGATGCTCCATCTCAGTCTCCGGACGTAATCGTTATCATAGGTAACCCCTTTCCACATCTTAGTGTTGGATTGTAACAAGATTCATGTATTAGACGTAATTTCTCGTGCAGATTTTCATCCGGTGCACGCAAAAATGCATTTCGGCGGTTAGTCTGTCAGGAGTTTTTACATTTTGGTGGTCACTATTGGCGCTCTAAAAGGCTAGTTCCCTATTTGTACATATTTCAGAGCGAGAAATTGGGCGAAAAATGGTGGTCTCGGGGCCACCCAGAGTGAATTGAGCGGTAAATATCTCTGGCGTGCGCTCACGATCGCAGAAGCCCAAGTGCTGGCATGCAATCACACACTGGATAAGAAGTCCAAGTGGGTGCAGGGCCGTGCACGACAATCCCGTGCAGGCGTGGTACAACACGTTGGTTTCCAGGCGGGTGAAATTAATTCGACTCAAGTCTAATTGGACAAACTTCGAATTGAAGTTCTTAGGTGAGGTCAGGCGTTCACGAACCACCGCATTTACGACCGACACCACCCCCGTGCCAAACAGAGCATAAGGCTTCATTTGGCGTGACGTTTACCGCCTACACGTCGGACAGCGGGTAAATAAACAGGCGCCGGCAAAAAATGGCTTTTCTAGCAGACCTCCCCCCTCCACTTCTACTGGAGCCTTTTCACCCGCCCGCTGCACCAAATGAAGTCTAAGTTTCATAATTTTTAATATTTTTTAGCTCCCGCCGGACTTAGATTTCTTATTTTTTATTTTTGTTAGTTAAAAAAAAGAATTGAATTAAAATTTAGAAATTAATTTGCCTGATTGTATGTGTATGTTATCTTATTTTACAAAATTAAACTTTTTAAGCTTCTTTATTTTTATTTAATTTTATATAAAATTTCTCTGCTCCTTTAATATTTTAAGTTTAATGATTTAATATTATTATTATTTTTAAATTAAAAAAATCGATGAGCACTTAGAAAATAAAAAAAAAAACGGATAATTGTAATTAATACGCGGAGACTACAAAATTAACACCGCTTTATTATAAGATGTAATTCGAAAACACCTGAAAACAACAGTCGACACAACAGTCTATAGCAGAAGCAACTGAAAACCTCACGATCCAACACAACATAGTAAACACGGCACAGGCAGATCAGTACGGATACACGTACAGCTTCTTCGATTTCTCTTATCCGGCGATCTCGATCGACTTGATCTCGGGCTTCTTCACCCCCTCCTTCGGCACGAGGACAGTCAGCACGCCGTTTTCCATCGACGCCTTCACCTGATCCACGACCACGTTCTCCGGCAGGCGGAAGCGGCGGAGGAACTTGCCGCTGCTGCGCTCGACCCGGTGCCAGCGGTCATTCTTCTCCTCCTGCTCCCTCTTCCGCTCGCCGCTGATCTGGAGCACGCCGCCCTCCTCCACCTCCACCTTCACCTCCTCCTTTTTCAACCCGGGGAGATCGGCCTTGAAGACGTGCGCCTCCGGCGTCTCCTTCCAGTCGATGCGGGTGTTGGCGAAGGCGGCGGCCTCCGTCGCGTAACTGGAACGCGGGGCGGAGAGGGGGAAGTCGAAGACGGAGGTGAGCGCCTCGAGAGGGCTCCAGAGGTCGCCGGCGAAGGGGTCGGCGATGTTGCTCCGGCGAATGATCGACATGGATCTTGAATGCGGAGAAGATTGGGAGATTGAAATTGCAGATCGGGAATTGGATTCGGTTTCAACTTGGTTTGGGAGATCGAGGGGCGCGAGAGTGGAATTTATACGCGAGGAAGAGAAGCGGAGAGCGGCTTCTGGAGAACTCTATACTCTTCTGGGCTGGGGAGGAAAGATCGGACACGGGCTGCCCGATCTCCAGATTCTTCTAAATTAATTTCAATTTTTTTTAAAATTTAAAAAATCGCTGTCTTATTTTTTCTATTTTTTTTTATCATAATTAATCATTGTCGCACGTGCCAGGTGTGTTTGTTGAACGTAACTGAGCTCTCCCGCCAAAATAATTACTTTCGGTTTCTTGCCAAGTGGTTTACGGTGAGGAGCTGCTGGTCCAAGAATTTTGGTTTATATTGACAGCCCAATTATGGCTATTGGCAGCCCAAATATAATAGCAGTCTAACAAAGCGATATTGACAGCCCATTGGTTATTGACAGCCCAAATATAATAGCAGTCCAACAAAGCGATATTGACAGCCCATTGAATATTGGCATGCCAAATTTTATTTATTTTTGTTAGTCATACAATCACAATTAATTAAGCAAAATAATATAAAATAAAATTCATAGTTTTTTTGCAATCACAATTTTCTATTCATCTACTAAATCGACCAAAACTCAAGTTGTTTTAAAGATCAACTTTAACACAAATATGAGTATACGCCACCCGGCACCAACTACTCGTGAAGGAATCGAGCTGCAATGGCATACCAATTTTTGTTGCAATTCGGCCGATTTTTTTATCCCAAAAGAAGAAAGGGGCGCCGCATCCCACCGCCGTTCGACAACACTTGTCGAGAGCCAAGACCATCAGGTGGAGCCGAATCAGCCCCCCAGGGACCAAAACTAGCACCCAGATTCAGTGGGACATCTTCACGAACACCTGGTGGGCGTTGGAAATCCATAGCTGTGCATCTCATGGGAGTGGCAGCTGGGATACCGGTGATGATCATCCATATTGTGGGGGGCTACAGGTGTTGGACCTTCGTCGACGTTCTTCACCGTCCGACGGCGTGGGAGGTGGGTGATGGCGCGACCCCGCCACCACTTTCTGATGACGACCCGGTTGCCGTAGCGCAACTCTACAAGGACTTGAGGCGCCGTGAAAATGCTAACGGAAACCGGAGTTACAACCTCCGCCCGCGGCGTACCAAATCCGCTTGAAGACTTCTATTTATTTTAGATCGTTTATTTCATATTTGCGGATATAAAATTATTTCATATCTTGGAAATAATTTTATATTCATTTTGCTCTTGTTTATTTTTCATTTCCTAATTTTGAACAATGGTGTGCGTTTAGCCGTTTTGATGGTGGATTAGTTAGTCATCATGATTTGATGTATTTTGTAAACTCCTATTTAAAGGAGGCTTGATGAGAGTAAAGTAGATTTGAAGACAAAAAAAACTAATCTCCCCCTTGTGAGAGTTCGGCCAAGAGGAGAGAGCCTCCTTGCCGCCGCCCCCCTATGGTGTGAAACCATCCATTGCATTCCTCCATCCTCTTTGGTGCGATTCCGGCGAGACTTCCGCGGTACGACTCCAAGGAAGAAAGGGTGCTTCTCCATTCGGTGCGACGCCGGTGGAACCGTGGAGAGAGAGATTCTCCCACATCTATCTTGAGTGCATGCATGTTCTTGGTTGGGTAACCCCTCTCCTTTCTAGTGATTCTTCTACGTTGTAATTTGTGGAAGTTTTGTCGAATCGTTTTATCCGTGATCTTAATCTTCACGCTTGCAAAATCTGAAATATAAGTGTTGTTATTGAACCTCTTGTTGTCCGGATCGGGAAGATCCGTTGCGGGAGCGAAACTCGGCCTAGCCTTGGTTTGCTCTCCAAGATTGGCGCACTTGGCGTTAACAAGGGAGTTAATCTCAACTAAAGCTTTATCGCCGCTTGAATGTTCACCGCCGCTCCGAAAAAATGCCGCTGCGTTTTGAAACGAACCGAATGATGGAATAGATGCTTGTGTAGGTGCGGTGAGTTGTGTGCTTGTTGGAGAGGTAGGTCTTGTCTAAGAACGTGGTATCGAGTCCGGTTGTGAATCTTCTTGTTTTATTTTGTTATTCGGATTTGGGAGCCCGCCCGACCTCTTTATTTGCCGCTCTTGGTCGGAGTACTCTTGGAACGAGATCTTTGAGAGCAAGCACGACCTCTTTCCGTTCGCTTTTGGTCGGAGCCCTCTCCTGCTTATTTTATGTTGAATGTTGTTTTTCGTTTCCGCTAGCGTAGCGAGCACGTAGTCACGGTAGCCCTACATCAATTTGGTATCAGAGGCGGTCGTTTCAACTCCCACGTTGCAAACATCCTCTCTGCGTTCCTTGTTGGTCGTTCTGTTCATTAGAAAATAAAAATAAAAAATTTCGGTAGTCTGCGAATAGCGGGCTAAAATTGTCAATTTTCAGCGAAATTCTGAAAAAAAAAAATTTAACGATCTACGTATTATTCACGACAGGAATCTATAAAAATATCATATGTTCAATCTAGCTACAGCCCTAGGAAAAATCATCTTCCAAAATTTTCCTGAACCTGAATGCGCACTAGGCTAGGAACGGAGTACACGACACCGTCTACGTCTAGGATGGCTGCGAATCAGCACAATGATCCCAACACCGAGGCCATAGCAGGTCTACGTACCGAAATGACTGAGCTTAGGACGATGTTAGAACAAATTTTACGGAATCAAGGAGGACCGCCACCACCACCCGGTGATGTTGAGGGGCCCAACCGGCACCAACCGGTCACTGATTCGGATTCTGATGGAGACCATCCCCGAGTGCCCCCTCGAGAACACCGTCCCGAGCGTGGTTTCGATATCACTAGAGCCATTAAGATTGATGCCCCCACCTACGATGGCATGGGAGACCCCCAGGTCTTCCTTAGCTGGGTAGTTGATATGGAATGTTACTACCAGTGGCACAATCTCACGGATCTCCAAAAGGTCCAAGTCGCCCGCATGAAGTTGACAGATCGTGCGAAAACCTTTTGGCTGAATGAGGAAAGGACGTTGGGAGCCGGACAGGGAGTCCCACTTATCGGATGGGCGGTGATGAAAAATTTGCTCACCGACCAATACGTTCCCGCTTACCACCGAACACAGATGTTCGATGAACTAGCCACCCTGCGGCAAGGTTCAAATTCGGTGGCCGAGTATATGGGAGAGTTGAAAGACCGTATGGTGCGTTGCGAGCTTAGGGAACTCCCAGAGGTCACATTATCCAGGTTTCGTAAGGGGCTTCAACCCGATATCAAGCGGAAGCTCTTGCGCTATGGGCACACAGATCTGAACACGACTTTCAATGCCGCCCTAGACATTGAAAAACACTTAGCCGCCAAGGCTCACTCCCGTTATTCCCACACGAGGAATAAGACCACCGTTGGAGCGTCTTCTTCCACCTATCCGGACAAGGGAAAGTCTAGAACCACCGAGTCTAAGTCCGTCGTGATCACCGCTAGGAACACTAGGAACCCCACGAGTGAGCGTGTTCCCATTGGGAAAGTTAGCAAGGCCAATACCACATGTTATTCTTGCGGTGTTCAAGGCCACTATGCCTTTGAATGCCCAACTAAGACTAAGGTCGTTGCCCTCTTAGACATGGCCGCCGATTCTACTGACTATGTGTATGAGGCCGCCGAGGAGAGCGACCCCGAAGGGGTCCCAAGCGATTTGGAAGACGATCCTCCCTCATGGTGATGCGTTGTATTCTGACCACTCCACGTCCGCTAGATGACTGGAGGAGGACGAGTATCTTCTCTCTGATCTTTAAGAGTGGTGAAAAGCTGTGCAAGCTCATTATAGATAGCGGTAGCTGTGTGAATGCTATCTCTGAGAACGCTGTTATACGTATGAATTTGACCACGGAACCACACCCCACACCCTACCAGGTAGCTTGGATTAGCAAAATTACCGTCCCGGTTAGCAAGCGTTGCCTGGTCCCCCTTACCTTTAAATCTTACACGGATGAGGTCTGATGTGACGTCCTCCCCATGGACGCATGCCACGTGTTATTAAGCCGCCCTTGGCTTTATGACCGTGATGTCACACATTTCGGTCGAGCCAATACTTATGAATTCAAATTCAACGGTAAGACCATCACATTGAGACCGACCGTTCCGAAGGAGCCGGTAACTTTGGCTAAGGACACTACTGTCCCGGCCGAGAGGAAGGCTTTGAGCCTAGTTGGTAGGAGAGAGTTTGTGAGAGATCCTTTTCTTGAGGGAGTTATGTACACATTAGTTCTTATGGGTGCGAAGGAAGAAACGGAAGCGTTGAATGAGTTGCCTAGGGCGTTACGAGCACTTTTGGACGAGTATAAGGACGTGTACCCAGAAGAGTTGCCTTCTGCGTTACCTCCATTGAGGAACATACAGCATGCGATAGATCTCATTCTGGGTTCGTCCTTGCCGAATCAACCCCACTATAGGCTTCATCCCGCGGCCCACAAAGAGCTACAGACTCAGATCGAGGATTTGATGAAAAAAAGGATTCATCAGGACTAGCATGAGTCCTTGTGCGGTGCCAGCCCTTCTTGCCCCCAAGAAGGATGGTACGTGGCGGATGTGTGTTGATAGCCGCGGTATCAACAAGATCACCATCAAGTACCGATTTCCTATACCGCGCTTAGATGACCTTCTTGATGTCTTGTCTGGCGCCACCATATTTTCTAAGTTAGATTTACGAAGCGGCTATCACCAGATAAGGATCCGCGAGGGAGATGAATGGAAGACGGCGTTCAAGTCTAAGGACGGGTTATACGAGTGGCTTGTGATGCCCTTCGGGCTATCCAATGCCCCCAACACATTCTCCCGGATGATGACGCATGTCTTTCAGCCATTCATGGGGAAGTTTGTGGTAGTCTACTTCGATGACATCTTGGTTTACACCACTACTACCACCGAGCACGTCTCCCACAGGAGGTGGTTCTTTCCACCCTACGGAAGGAAACTTTATTTCTTAACCTCAAGAAATGCACTTTCCATGTTACGGAAGTGGAGTTTTTAGGCTACATCGTTGGAACGGAGGGCATTAGAGTTGACCCTAGCAAGGTTAAGGTGATTAAGGACTGGCCCGAGACGACCACGATACGTGAGGTGAGGAGCTTCCATGGGTTGGCAACGTTCTACCGCCGTTTCATCAAAGACTTTAGCAGCATCATGGCCCCCATTAGTGACTGCATGAGAAAAGGTGAGTTTACTTGGACGAGGTCCGCCACCATCGCTTTCCAACGCATCAAGGAGCTTATGACCGAGGAACCCGTCTTACGTCTACCTGACTTCTCAAAAGTCTTTGAGCTTACTTGTGACGTGTCGGGCGTGGGAATAGGAGGTGTCTTGAGTCAGGAAGGGCACCCTGTGAGTTTCTTTAGTGAAAAGTTGGCGGACGCTAAATTGAATTATTCCAACTATGATAGGGAATTTTATGCGGTCATTAGATGTTTGCACCACTAGCGGCATTATCTCCTCTCTAAGGAGTTCGTGATCCTCTCCGATCACGAAGCATTACGATTTATCAATGGCCAACATAAAATCAGTCCGCGTCACGCCAAGTGGGTATCCTTCCTACAGGGTTACACTTTTAATCTCAAACACCTCAAGGGAGCGGACAATCGGGTTGCGGATGCTCTTAGTCGCCTAGCCCTTTTAGTCACCACTATGGAGGTTAACGTTGTCGGGTTCGAGCGAATCAAAGATGAGTACGCTACATGCCCGGATTTTCAGGATTCTTACCTGTCTGCCCAGGATAGTTCCCCCACCACTATTACTGCGTTCGTTATCAAGGATGGTTACCTATTTAGACATGGGAAATTATGTATTCCGCAGTCATCTCTACGTCTCCATATCATCTGGGAACTGCATAGTGGCGAGTTGAGTGGCCATTTCGGTAGAGATAAGACTATCACCCTGGTTGAGGAAAAGTTTTATTGGCCAAATTTGAAGGCAATGGTAGGACGGGTAGTGAGTAGTTGCCGTACTTGCCAAGTTTCCAAGGGCACCAAAACCAACGTCGGGTTATATACTCGGTTGCCTATACCATCCGTACCTTGGGAGGACGTGAGCATGGACTTTGTCTTAGGCCTACCCACAACTTTTTGTCGTCATGATTCCATCTTCGTAGTTGTGGATAGGTTCTCCAAAATGACATATTTTATACCGTGCACTAGAACCAACGACGCGTCTCATATTGCAAAGCTATATTTTAAGGAAGTCGTTAGTCACCGGGGAGTGCCGAAGACAATAGTCTCAGATAGGGATGTTAAGTATACGAGCTACTTTTGGAAGACACTTTGGATCCTAATGGGTACCAAACTATTGTTTTCCTCCGCCTATCATCCTCAAACCGATGGGCAAACTGAGGTGGTTAACAGGAGCCTAGGGAACCTTCTTAGATGCCTCGTGAGTGATCATAAAGGCACATGAGATCTTCTTCTTCCCCACACTCAGTTAGCCTACAACAATTCCAAAAATCGGTCCACCGGTCTGTCACCAAATGAGATTGTCCACGGGTACAAGGCCCATGTGCCTCTTGACTTGGTTCCCTTGCCCCCAACATACAAGGCAAGTCAATTTGCACAATCCTTCGCCCAACATATTCACGATCTTCATGCACGTATACGAGCTACCTTGACTGCTCAGTACGATTCTTATCAGGCGCACACCAATATACATCAGAGAGTGTCACACTTCAAGGTTGGCGATTTGGTTTTAGTACGATTAGTTCCCGAGCGTTTGCCATCTGGCACCGTTAAAAAGTTAGCACCTAAGCGCGCCGGCCCTTTTCGGATCATGAAGAAAATAGGTGACAACGCTTTTGTTTTGGATTTGCCTGCCGAATGGGGAATCTCCCCTATTTTTAACGTCTCTGATTTAACGATGTTCGTATCGCCTCCACATGAGTTGAATTCCTTGACGTCTTCTCCTTCCACCAAATCTTCTAATGGGTTTGGGAGTAGTAGTACGAATGACCTCTCTCTGTCGGTCCCCACAGGTATTTCACCGGATGGTAAGTCGCATACTTTTATTCCTACTGCTGATATGTTCCCCAGGTTTCCGAAGACCTTTCTCACCCCGGACATGATACTTGCTGCGGAGCCACTTACTACCTCGGAGGGTGCTACTTACTGATTCCTCATCCGTTGGCGTGATCGCCCTCCTTCAGACGATTCATGGGTCCTCGCGACGGAGCTTCAACGACTGGATGCCGATCTTCTCCGTCGCTACCTCTCGGACCACGCATCGGAGATTCTTGATTTTGAGTGGGGGAGGATTGATGGCGCGACCCCGCCGCCACTTTCTGATGACGACCCGGTTGTCGTAGCGCAACTCTACAAGGACTTGAGGCGCCGTGAAGATGCTAACGGAAACCGGAGTTACAACCTCCGCCCGCGGCGTACCAAACCCGCTTGAAGACTTCAATTTATTTTAGATCGTTTATTTCATATTTGCGGATATAAAATTATTTCATATCTTGGAAATAATTTTATATTCATTTTGCTCTTGTTTATTTTTCATTTCCTAATTTTGAACAATGGTGTGCGTTTAGCCGTTTTGATGGTGGATTAGTTAGCCATCATGATTTGATGTATTTTGTAAACTCCTATTTAAAGGAGGCTTGCTGAGAGTAAAGTAGATTTGAAGACAAAAAAAAAAACTAATCTCCCCCTTGTGAGAGTTCGGCCAAGAGGAGAGAGCCTCCTTGCCGCCGCCCCCCTATGGTGTGAAACCATCCATTGCATTCCTCCATCCTCTTCGGTGCGATTCCGGCGAGACTTCCGCGGTGCGACTCCAAGGAAGAAAGGGTGCTTCTCCATTCGGTGCGACGCCGGTGGAACCGTGGAGAGAGAGATTCTCCCACATCTATCTTGAGTGCATGCATGTTCTTGGTTGGGTAACCCCTCTCCTTTCTAGTGATTCTTCTACGTTGTAATTTGTGGAGGTTTTGTCAAATCATTTTATCCGTGATCTTAATCTTCTCGCTTGCAAAATCTGAAATATAAGTGTTGTTATTGAACCTCTTGTTGTCCGGATCGGGAAGATCCGTTGCGGGAGCGAAACTCGGCCTACCCTTGGTTTGCTCTCCAAGATTGGCGCACTTGGCGTTAACAAGGGAGTTAATCTCAACTAAAGCTTTATCGCCGCTTGAATGTTCACCGCCGCTCCGAAAAATTGCCGCTGCATTTTGAAACGAACCGAATGATAGAATAGATGCTTGTGTAGGTGCGGTGAGTTGTGTGCTTGTTGGAGAGGTAGGTCTTGTCTAATGACGTGGTATCGAGTCCGGTTGTGAATCTTCTTGTTTTATTTTGTTATTCGGATTTGGGAGCCCACCCGACCTCTTTATTTGCCGCTCTTGGTCGGAGTACTCTTGGAACGAGATCTTTGAGAGCAAGCGCGACCTCTTTCAGTTCGCTTTTGGTCGGAGCCCCCTCCTGCTTATTTTATGTTGAATGTTGTTTTTTGTTTCCGCTAGCGTAGCGAGCACGTAGTCACGGTAGCCCTACATCTGTTGGGCGATCGATCGGCTCCTGGAGTGAAGGTTGTGGGCGTTCAGTGGACACCAGAAAAACCCTAGGCGGAAATAAATTTGGGGGGGGGGGGGGGGGGGGGTGCTGCCTTTAGCGGGTGATTAAATGATGTTTTTAATCTTTTTTTTTTATAAAAATGGGGTTGCTAACAGCCATATACGGGCTGCCAATATAAATGCCCAAAAAATATTGATACAAAATTAAATATAAAAATAATATAGACAATTTTTTGTACAAAATAGATTATATATCTTCATTAAGCAAAAAAAACAATCACATGTCATTTCAACAATCACATGTCAATTTTCTCCGCTATTTTCTCGCTCAATGTATAAAGTCATGCAATTTGCAAGAACTCTCCTTCCATCTTGTTGTGAAGCCTCATTTTAACAAATTTAATAGCAGAAAATGACCTTTCTGTGGTTGCTGTGGAGACCGGAAGAGTCAAAGTGAGCCGAATTAATTTGTCAATAAGATAGTAGGTTTTCGATTTTTTTCATTTTCACAATTTCTCATAAAGCTTTGAAATGGTAGGCAAATTCTTCAAATCCTTATGAGAAGGAATATTAAGCTGATAATGATGCAATTGGGTATTCAACACATAAATTTCATGCTTACTGAAATCTTGAGGGTAAAAATTCTTTGCAAGGGCACATATATCATTAATACTGAAAGATTTGTATTCATCACTTGGATCTAAAGTCTTACTTAGACGAAATAGTTTCATATAATTATCACTGAATCTAGAATTGAGCTCCTGCAACACACAATCTATTGTGGAATTGAAAATGTCCACTCTAAAATGATGTTTCACTGTAATGATATCACGTGGACTTCGAAATCGACGATCACTAAATCGAGCATTCATGTCCGGAACTCCGACTTCATTTTTCTTACAAAATATGTTCACATCTTTTAAGAATTTTTTCCTGCCAGATTCCCGCAATTTCTGAGTGAGAGCTTTTATTGTTAAAACTAAATTTGTAGCATTTAATATATCATGAGATTGATGTTGCAGTGCTTTGCATAAAACTTCACTGATTTTCAAAACTTCTTTCATCAAATGCAAGATGAATACAAATTCAAATACTCCTAATTTTCTAAACGCTGCTTCAGCATCTCCTCGGTGAGCAGATGTCACTCCATTTCACTAATTTCAAACAACACAGAGCACGTGCATTGTACATATTTATAACACTACAAATAAAGTTCATATGAGATGACCATCAAGTATCACCATGTAGTTGTAGTGAACCAAATTTATTGGCACATGTGTCGGTCTCAATTTCACCTAGAGCAATCATGTGATCGAAGTGCTCCTTTTGAGCAGCTCTCAATTGATCATTGCGTTTGGAGGAAGCACCAACAATATTAATGATATATATCAACTCATTGAAAAAATTATGTACTGTCAATAAGAACTAGCTGAAGCTTATGTGCAAAACAATGAACATAATAAGTTTGTGAATATTACTTAAGGAATAATATTTTTCTTTTCATTCACCTCGCATGTTACTTGCACCGTCATATCCTTGACCCCGCATATCATGAATACTCAAATTATAACGATAGAGAATTGCAGAAATTTCATTATTAAGAGTTATTGCACTTGTATCTGTAACATGAGCAATACCTAAAAATCTTTCCTGCACAAAGTCATGCACATCTACAAATCGAATCATGATAGTCATTTGCTCTCCTTTTGACTCGTCTCTAGATTCATCAACTATTATGCAATATTTGGAATCACCAATTTCCTTGCAAATAATTATATCTTGAACCATTCTTGACATAGTAGAAAGAAGATCTTTCTGAATATTAGGCGATATGTACATAATATTTCTCGGGGCATCTTCTAACACAACCTCATCAACTTCCTTGTTATAAGTTCTTAGCAATTTAATCACTTGCACGAAATTTCCGTGAATAATAGATTCAGGAGTTTCATCATGGCCTCGAAATGCAATTCCTTGAAAAGCGCAATATTGCAATGCATCAATTGAAGTTTCAACCCGTAACTAGTTCATTGCGATTTGCTGAGAAGTTTGTCTTTCCATCACTTTATTTATATGTTGAGTTTAAGCAATTAAATTTGCACAATTTTTGACTGCAAGGTTGTGTGGAGAACAATGATCCTTCCCCGCATGAGTCAAAAAGGCTAAATTCTTTCCATTACTTTCTTCCAGTTTCAAATTCCTTCGGTTGTGAATGAGCTTGTTCCAAACCGACCACTAACTTGTTTATTGAAAATATAGCAAGATGAACAATATGCATCATCTTTTGTAGGTGAATACTCAAAACATAGGAACTTCTTGAACCACGAATATTGAAATCTACAATTATGTTCACCTGAGGATGGATACTCCTCATGAAGTTTGTGTTGCTAAGACCCAACTTTAATATAAGCTCGCCGCATTTCATCTTGTTGATTTACATGATATTCCCAACTTTGTGGTTGTATTCTAAGATCACGCTCGAAAATGAGTGGACGACTCTCAACTAGAGAAGTGTCAACATTAACTATAGGAGATTCAACATTAATAAGTTTTGTTGACGAAGGTGTGTTGGCTTCATTTGATGACTTTTTGTTGAAAAACGAGTTAATAGTTTTCATATTTTCAATATTACCTAAGAATTATGGACAAAATCAACATTAACTAACTAAGAGAATTATAATAAAATAAGCATATGAGTTATGAAAGAGCTTCATAAAAAAGTATCGAACCCCTTTCAAACTTGCTAAAAGAGGGATAAAGCAAATACTAGACAAGAAATTAATAAACAGAACTAATTCTTTGCTAGATATTAAGTTATTTGGATGGGGATATTATGTTCAAAACTAGTTCTTTTCTTGGTGGTAGTCATAATTGTTGTCATGACAAACATAGGTACATTCTATGACGGTGGCGTTTTAATTTTGTCCAAACTCACTGGAGCAAAACACAGTGTCAAACGGAGCCAAAGTATAAAGTCCAACTCCAAATGCTTCTTATAAACTCCTAGGCCACCAAGGGCACGTCGATGAATGAGTGGTAGAATTCGAGTGTTTGATATAGTTGGTCAATGATTCGGTACATTGCTTGACAATATACTATGAGCATAACATGACATATACATGGATTTCTTAAAGCACTCAGGTACATATAAAGACTTATCGATATTTAGATAATGCATACAACTTATAGCATGAAGACATGAAATACCACTTACTCACTGTTTCCCACATGAGCAATAATTATTATCCAGGGAAACTATAAACTTCTTTGGAACATGCACAACCTCGAACACTTTGTCTTGTGATCATAAGGGCATCCATATAATTCCACTGCGTTCAGCTTCCTCCTCAAGTCTCTTTGCAATTTTAAGATTCACCTCACTGACTTGTTTCTTGACATTATTTCTTATGCTAATCCATCTACCCATCAAATAAACAAGAATGTCTTCAAGCATTGTCAATATTCGCATATCTAATATGACACAATTGAATGTCTCTAACATATTATTTACTATCATGTCACAAGTATGATGTTCATTGAATGAGTGCTTACATCACAAGCTTTTATTTATGTCAAAAATGTGAACGTGCGCTTTATATGAAATAGCTTTAATCTCATTCATCACCCTATCTCAATCTGCTTCATAAGTTGTATTGGAGGCCTTCCATAATAAGCACTTCAAAAATTTTTGCTTAAAAACTTCTACCTGAAATACAGATGCCTCCCACAAAATCGATAATCAACACATGATAATAAATCTTTAAATATTTGGATCAATCCTTGTATATTAATAAGGAGCAATTATTGCATAAGCATATAGAGAAAACAAATATGTAGAGAAAATTAATATTTAGAACTGCATCGAATTTAAAAGTTTAGCGAACCTTTTGTTGATGTGATATAAATGTGATTCCATGAGATCCAATATCTCTTGTGAGATTGTAGAGAAATCAAGTCCACGAATCTTTATTTTCAACTTTGACAACAACATTTTGTCATTTGGTCATTTTGATTTCTACCAATTGCAGTCAGAAGTTGACGACCATAATAAACTTTTAAGAAACAATCATCTAATCCTACAATCAGTCTAAAACATTTGAAAGATGCATGATAACTGACAAGACAAACATACAACCTTTCAAAGTGAGGAATAATGGTTCTTGATGATGTAGTTTCATTATAAAATTCAGACAACCAATTAAATATGACGAAGATTGAGCTTCCTTTAGCAAAAGTTCAATTCAATAAAAAATTAATTAATTATATTGTTCTCTAACACTTCCTTCGATGGATGCACTAACTTTATCCTTTGCTCTGGCGGCTTTATCCTTGGATATCTTCTACATGTAAAACTCCAAAATTGCAACCGCCACATTTTATGGGTCCGGCCGGGACCCACATCATACAACTTATACAAAAAGAAAATGTCATAAAAGATAAACAATAAACCGATCATCTCACACTAAAACTAAAGCGAAAACTAATAAGCTAAGTGCTAGTAACTAATTTCCACATTTATAAAGTCCATAAGATATACACTCTTTAATATATAAATTACATCCAAGAGAATATATGTAATATATATGTTTGTGTTTATCTTAAAGTGTGGCGTGCAAAGCAGAAAGAATCTTATCCCTTATGATAAGATATAAAGTATGTTGAGTGTCGTAGAAGTTAAGAAATAACTTATATTATAAGAAAGAAGTCTTATCCCTTATGATAAGATATAATATGTTTAGTGTCGTAGAAGGCCAGTAAGGAATATCTTATCCACTACTATAAATAAGGGTCTAGTGTAATGGTTAGGGGCATATAAACCTTGACTAATATTTCTAAGCAATAAAGTTTGAGTGTTCTAAGATCTTTTTGTGTTCTTATTCTCTTGTTCTTCTGTTAATCTTATATCCATCCGGTGCAGTTGTATCTCTCTCCGTGAGTTGCAATCTTGATATTCATTACATCCAAGTACATTATATTACATAGGGGCAAGCAAGTTCAATACATCAAGTAGTAATATGTAAACATGTACAACAGTATGAAAATCGGCTATAAAAGCAACATCCAGCTTAATTTCTTATTTGACGCCAAACAATTCCAAGCGCACACAATCTCCTGCAACAGATAGAAATACACAGAAAAGAAAGGTCAACTGGAGCTGACCAGACACAGTGTAACAGTGTCCCTCCCCTCGGGCATCCTAGTGGATCCCGGGGAGTACATATCCCTGCAGATCATCATATCACAACATACAACAATAAAGTGGTAAAACAAACAGCAAGATGAGGTTTCACAAGCATCAAACATATTTGTATGTTGAGCAACAAGTAATGAGACCTACCATGCTCACAAACACTAGAGTACGAATGTCCTATTCATGCACTCTACTCTTATTAGCCAATTATCATTTCCTAAGCTACCACAATCATAGCAAGTAATCAACATTCATCACACATAAGGTGATAACCAACTTCACATGCAAAGGCCATACTAGTAGTACTCATTATACGACCCTAAGCATAACATTAACACACATTGACACTCTCTCCCTAAGTAAATGACACGTCATAAATACAAGCCCTTCTCATGTTGAACTGCAAAGTTGCGGGTGCAGTAAGGTATGTCTTTAACAAAGGTCCCCTTAACCCGTGCCCATTCTCAAGTGAGGACACTCACCCTCAGGTTAAATCAACATCCCTAACAAATAACATGCACTCACTACACATATTAATTAGGGTATACAATCCAAAAACTGCCTGAGCATTTGTCGGTCTTTACGCCTAACACAACCTATCCCATGCTCAATAAGCATACACGGGGATTTACCATGTGCTGAGTTGCATGATGCTGGTTCGGTTCAACTTCTTCTCATTGCTCATATCAATGTGTATTCAGTCGCTTACTATAGAAATCTATAGCTTACCGACCTACACAGTGTGAGTGCAACTTTACCTCGTTCCATGTTACGTTAATCATAAGCCAACTCATAATTATAAGAAAACACATTATTAAACCAACAAACTAGACACATAATCCTTCACACTAGGACTTATGCATCATAATTGTCACTCAATGATCATATCCGTCGGAGACATTGAGCCCAATATAGGAGGTCTAAGTCATCTCCTTCACGACACATTACAAAGATCTAAGCTCATTTTCGAACATATCCACATCCTCTCAACCCCACTCAATCATGTCCAAATTGTTATCTCTGTGTTTAAAAATCACAAAATGCATCACAATAATCAACATACCATGTATTTAGCCCACTACTAAGGACCTAGGTTTCATGATCATTACTCATCATCTGTATCCAACACAATCTTAGCGTATATCGACTCTAAGATTAATGTATAAAAAATCATAATTTATGACGGAGGCTCATTGAAATTTGAGGGTACATAATTATTATACCGACCCATAATTACTATCTTCATGGTGACACCAATAACCACTACAGATTAAACCCACAAGGGTTATCATGCCAAATCATCACCCATATTCACCTACATGCGGTCACTCGCCAGTTCATAATTATTCTATGGTGAGTCGGATTCACCTCTCAAAGTCAACATAATTATCCACTACATCATCATCTCCATTCAAAATCGATAGCCAATGGCATGTTCATTCTATGGTGGGAGTCACTAACAGCGGCATAAACTATTTCCACCACATTCATTTCATTCAAGTTCCTCTATTAGGACTCACACCAAATCGGCAAAACACCTCAAAAGTCCTAAGCCCTTAGGCACGATTATGAGCATTTATCCGATCACATACCCCAAACGAACCCAATGATGAACAATACTGATAATTATACATTAATGCAAACAACAAAGAGTCACCGAATCGGGCCAACGACCATGATTAGGCCTCACACATAATGCATATCCCAGAATCGCACTCGGGCTTCTAATGCAAGCATGCCTGGGACGCAATCCCATTCCCCAGTGATTTGCAATGAACCATGACTACTACAAGCTCTCTAATTAGAGATACTGGGTGTCACCATCACACATCGTGCATAAAACAAACAAACAAGCAAACCAAGTCCTAAACCTAGGGAGAAAGAGATTGTTACCTTGGACACTTCCTTCTCGACCATGAAAGCCTTAATAAAGTGGATGGAGGAGAAGCACAGAGTGATTTCCTATGCATTGATATAGACGGGTCGTGGATCGTAGCTCTCTATCTTCAAACACACCCTCTTCTTCCTCCTCCAAGCTCTCCTTCTCTCCTCTCTTTCCAAACCTATGTGAGGGAGTCTCAAGGTCCAAATGACTTCTAAATTTGACCCCAAAGAGTTCAAAATGAAGCTAGAGCTGATCCTAAGCCGCTGGATCAAGATTCCCGCATCAAACAACTCAATTTCATGAACAAAACGAGTTCACGGCCCATATCGCACAATCATGCGAATTACTCGTGCATGATCATGCACATGTAATTACCAGCCAAAAATAACGGCCTGAATGTGGTCGTGCGGTTTGGCCACGCAAGATCGTGCGTGACTAATTCGCATGAGCGGTAATTTTGCACGACTGTGACTTAAGACATGTGTGGTCGTGCACATGATAATACCAGCACAAACCGGTGTCCTAAAATCAATCGCGCAGTTTGTCCACGCACTACCGTGCGTGACTAAATTTGTACGACAACTTTTCCTTAACACCTATGAACAGTACCCAAACTTCGTGGGACTTCCTTAGGCCCTTTAGGACCCTAATGCCCTCAATTACACGAGTTTTTGGAGAGTTAAACTAGAATTTTGTGGCGTCATACCGCGTCAGGCTCGGATAAGTTTTCTAGAAGGCTTCAACTCATGGGATTCTACACGAACCTATTCCAACCCTCAAAGGTCCCTTAAAACCACCATCGAAAGGAAAATTAGGGTGTTACACTACAACCCATTTTTCCTTTGCTTTCTCAACAATTTGTTTGGTCGATATGTTGGGATTATCCGTCACCTTCAATTCTATTATTTTATTTAGCCACTTGACACTCAAGAATTTATTGTTGAACTCTCTACTGCACGAGTGTTTGTCTTTTATTGTCCTTACTTCTCATGTATCTTGACCTTTCATTGGTGCAACATATATTTCTCAGTCACACCCAGACTTGCATTTGACTAGAACTCTTCTTTTATCATTTTTCATTATCTTTAACTCAATACTCATATGCACCACATAAGTTGTTAACACATTCTTAAAATGTTCTTTTGATTTAAAAATAACCCTGATTGTCACTTCATTTCTTTCACATCCTTTGGTTGTGTAAAATTTGATTGTTTGGTTTCTTACTCACAGAAGGCTCATCTTCATCACCACTGCTAATTGAGTTAATTGAATCCAATTACTCGTCTTCATCATTGTTTTCTCTTATTACTATATCACGTTCATCCGAATTGGTTACATGTCCCAACATTTGAATTTGAGTATCGTCATCATCGAACAAGTCTTCTTCATTCTTAAATTGAATGTCTATTAGAGTACTATCATCACTATGACATTTATTGTTTAAATCCATTGAAACTATACAATGTAAACAAATAAAACTATTAATATAAGAGCAAACACTATCAAAATTGGAGTACATCCAACAAATGGGTATAAAGAAAGAAAAACAACAAATGTAATTAGTGCATATAAAGATATCAAAATTTGTCTTTGTGGCTTTGATCGTACCATATTGGTAAGGGAAAATATTTCAAAGATGGAGGTTGTAGCAAACAAGTTTGATCTAGAAGATAAGATACCATAGGATTTAGAGAAGCAATTATATGAAAGTTATTGCATTCCTTTCTAGCCAAATACATCTCTTTTCCAAGATTATCCTGATTATTTTCCTCACTGTAGAGTAAAATTTGAGGAATATTTATGACATGATGCTACACGAGAAACCAATGTTAATCCAAGATCTGTTGGAAGATAAGCCTCATCCATTGGGCCGACTGCTACCTGCAAATCAGTCCACCGAAAGCTACATTTAAAAAAATTAAGTTTTTTTGAGTTATGTGAAACAACTTGGGATAATATATGATATCTTTATATATCTTACATTATTTTATGTGTTTTAACCTCTATATAAAGGCTTCATGTCCAGGTATCAAATAGAAGTGAATGATGCAGTGTCCCATTTTGGAATAAATGTAGTTCATTATGCTCCTATTTTCCTCTCTTTTTTAAAACTTCTTTTTAAATTTCAACATGGTATCAGAGGGAGGTTGACGTTGGTTGGATGATCTCGCTATGACAGCGTGTTAGAGAGCCGATTTCAGCGAAACTACGTCGAGAGCGCCGAAAAATATGAAATATCCTTGGTGTTTCGTATGAGATTGGTCTCACATTGCCTACTTAGTGAGGTTGCGTGTTGGATGATTCGTTTCACCGTGGATGTGTTTTTTGGAGAGCAAATTTCAGCGAGACCATGACGAGAGGGACCGAAAAAATGAAATATCCCCGATGACTCGTATGAGATTTGTCCCACTTCTCCTACATGGCAGCGCTCTCCTTCCACCTCCAACAAGATTTAAGAAAGAAGTGAAGATAGGGTTGTTGCAGGTATCGACTTTGGGAGGGTATTGGAAGATAAACCTCACCCGCACAAGTATGAAGGAGATGACATGGTGAAGCATGAGAAAGATCACCTAATGTAATCTTTCTATCCGCATCAAAAGTTTTTTTTTGTTTTTGGAGATTAAATAATGTTTGTGTCATCTAATAGGGATGCGTTTTATATTATTTTATATGAATATGGGCTTGTGCTTGACCCATCCTTTGTAATGATATGCTTGACCTCTATATAAAGGCCCTTTCTTCCATTGTAATGATATGACTTTTGAATCAATGTAATTCTAAAGCTCCTAATTTCTTTTTCCCATTTTCTTATTTCCTTAGTTTCTTTTCTTAAAATAATTCCTACATGGTATCAGAGGTAGGTTCATGTTGAGGGGGCGTGTAGGACGGTCCAACATAAATAAATAAAGGCATGTCAAGATTAGTCCCACATCGCCTACCCAGACGACTCACTCGTGCTTATAATAAGCCCCGCCTCTCCAATCATTGACACGGATTTTGGAATGAAAATGGGTGTGATTGTTTAACATAGTATCAAAGCTAGGTTTACACTAAGGGGGCGTGTTAGACGATTCAGCATGAACCAAAAAAGCATGCCAAGTTTTGTCCCACAGTACTGTCTATCAAGACGGTCCACTTGTGCTTATAATAAGCCCCGCCTCTCCAATCCTTGACCCGGGTTTTGGAATGGAAAATGAGTGCGGTGATTTAACATGGTATCAAAGGTAGGTTCACACTGAGGGGGCGTGTTGGACGGTCCATTAATAACCAAAAAAGACATGTCAAGATTAATCTCACACCGCCTACCCGGACGGTCCACTCATGTTTATAATAAGCCCCGCCTCTCCAATCCTTGACCCGAATTTTGGAATGAAAAATTGGTACGGTTTAACAAAATCAACTTGTCTTTCGACAAAAGAGCGTCTTGAGCCTTATGAAAAATTGGTACGGTTTAACAAGTCATGCAAGGGATATTGTATAAGAAATTAAACTTGACAAAAAAATTTAAATTTAGTAGACATAATTCACTTTTTAATGCTTTAAAATGCGCAACTGAAACCTTTTCAAAAATGTTCATAGAGCTTGTCAACTTGTGCGTAAGTTTTGTTGAGTCCACTGACATATTATCTACAAGTAGACGTGTTCAAAAAGATAAGGCCTGGGGGCCGGCCCGAGCATGGCCCGAAAAAAGTCCGCTATGCCCGGCCTGGGAAAAGCCCAGCCCAGGTCTAGGCTGGGCTTGGGAGCCTTACATGGCCCCCATATCGGCTCGGTGCTCGGCCCGGTCCGGGCCCGAATAAGCCCGGGCGCCGGGCCTAGCCTGGGCCCGACACCCAGGCCACGGGAAATCCCGCCTCCGAGCGGTAATTCTTGATGGAAACCCCGCCCCAGGCGGGATTTCCAATTGGAAATCCTGCCTGCTGGCGGGATTTCCAATATAGGCGGGAAAATCCCGCCTATTCCGCATATTGAAAAACCGGGCCGGCCTGGGGCCGGCCTTGGGGGCCTTGGCAAGCTCCCTCTTTGAGAGGGGGCCCGAGCCCGGGTGGCAAAAAGTCCGGGCCCGACCAGCCCGGTCCCAACCCGGCCCGATCAGGCTTTTTGAACATGACTGACTACAAAAATGATTTTACTTCTTGTACTAGTGAAAATTGCTAACAACAACTACTGAATGCATGCCTAACTAAACATAGAAACCCCATTCCCTTTCCACCAAGCAAAAAATAGATACAAATCCAAATAACCCATTCGAGTTCGCTGGAGATGGTTTCGCCTAGGAGTTGCCGATGCTGGAGATGCTTTCGTCGAGGAGGTGATTTCGAAGCTGTCGCCACAGATGGAGAGGGTTTCGCTGAGGATGGAGATGATTTCGGGCCCTGGGAGGAATCTTTCGTCAAGAGGGAAGGGTCGGAGCTTGCGTGTGTCGCCGAGTGGAAAGACTGCGAAAGGAGTCAGGTTTAGGACAAGGTTTTACAAAGAGGTGATAAAAGCGGCTATTTTCAAAAGAATGAAAAGATTTTATGTATTTTAACTAACACAATTAACATAAAATGATACGAGAGGCTGACTTCAGGTATTTTAAAACGTAGAGTGACTGAAAACATGTAAAAATAAGTACAAGTGCTAAAATAAATAAATGATAAAATATATCATTATGCACAACCGCGCCTAGGACTGCAATAGTTTGGTTTGGTTTTTATGCAAAATCGTATATCGAACCACCCCTACAAAGTTCCAAAATTTGAAACCGAACCGAATCGAATTGTTTGGTTTGGTTCGGTTTGGTTCGGTTCGATTTTGGTGGTGTACAAAAACATAGTTGTGAAATCGGCAAGACAACAACATCGATGCAACATCGTGAGAGAACAAGAAGCAATGCTATGGCCTGCGGCTCTGCGTGATCGAACGAGAAAAGGGAACTAGGAGGGAAGCCCAAAGTTCACATTTTATTAAACCAGAGCTGGCGTGGCATTAGCGTGAGGAGTGAGCTGTGGCTTGCATGACTCATGTGAGAAGCATAAATTATCGTGCCTCGCGTGAGAAGATATGCAGTGCGTGACTCCAATTAATAAATCAAATATTTTATGATACTAAATTACTAATGCTAATGTAAATGCTAATACGGTTCGGTTCAACCCGGTTCGGTTTGACATTGGTGGTGAAAAAAAAAACCGGGCCTGACGGGCCGCCCCGAGCCCGGCCTGGTCAAGGCCCGGTCAAGCCCGGCCCGGTTCAGGCCTGAACCGGGCCGAGCCCTTACCCGGGGCCCTGAAAGGGCCCCGGTTTGGAGCTGTTACCCGGCCCGGTCCGGGCCGGGTAAAGCCCGAATATCGGGCTAGCCCAAGACCGGGCCGGCCATAGCCCGATCCGGTCTCGGGCTAGGCCCGATTGAGCCTAACGACTCTTTTTATTAAGAGCCGTTAGGCTCATGACAGCATGGCTGCCACGTGGCAACCATGCTGCCATGAGAGCAGCCAACGACTCTCAAGAGAGCCGTTGGCTGCTGCTTTATTTTTTTTAAAAAAATTTAAAAATTATTTTTTTAATTATTTTTAATAGCAATAAAAAAAACCAAAAAATTCCTATAAATACCCCCCTCCCCTCTCTCTTTTCTCACACCCCACCCCACCTCTCTCTCTCTCTCTCTCTCTCTCTCTCTCTCTCTCTCTTAGCTCTCCCAATGGCGTCGTCCTCCACAACTCCAGTGTCGTCTTCCCAAAGTACGACTTTGGTGGTGAAGCACAACCGTAGAGCGAGTATTTGAGAGCATTTCGAGATGGTCCTAGTCGGGACCGAAAGAAAAGCGCGCTGCAAGATGTGCTCGAAGTTGCTATCCATCAGCGACAACTCGACGCTCGTTAGACACCAGAAGTCTTGCGAGTCGAAACAAGCTCCTCCCGAGTCAAGTCAAGCCCAAATTTCTGGAGCCGGACAGATTTGGACGTACGATCAAATGCGACAGCGAGAGCTGCAGGCGAAGTTCGTCATCAAACGTGGGCTGCCATTCAACGTCTTCGCACAAAATTAGAAATATTTGAAACCACAATTAGATATGCCTATTAGATGGAAGTCAACCTATAAAATGTTAAAAAGAGCCGTTCTACAAAAAGATTTTCTAATGGAATATTATAGTTTGCTTAATATTGAACACGATTTAGGTGAAAATGATTGAGATATTATAGAACATTATATAGATTTACTAAAGTGTTTTTATAGGGCCACCATTTCTTTATCTGGAGTGTATTATCCAACGAGCGCATTAGTAATTGAACATTTCGTACATATCACAAAAAGATTTAGTTATTATAGGCAACACCAAGGTTGGGCTCCTTTAATTAAAATAATGGAAGATTTTTTTAAAAATATTATAGAGAAATACCGCTTATGTTTTCGTGCGCCGCCGCTTTAAATCCGCTACTTAACGTAGAAGGCGTAGAAAATTTGATCGACGAAATCAATACTAATCTAACCTTAAATATAAATTATGATGGGGATGACCCCGTTAGTACTACAAGTTTTACTACTTTTTTTACGCAAAGTTATAATTATTACAATAACTTATACGGGTCACGACCCCGCGAAGAAATAACGCAACCCAAAACGAAGAATAGTCTTAAAAATAAAATTTTAGATTTAGCTTCTAGGAAAAAAGCGCGTACATCTGGTAGTTTAGATGAATTAGGATTATATACAAAAACTCAATTTAGCGATTTTATGAGTTCGGACGAGATCGAAAACTTCGATCTCTTAAATTGGTGGAAAGGTAAAGCTAATACCTATCCTGTTTTGGCCTATATGGCCCGTGATTTATTAACTGTCCAAGCTAGTACAGTAGCTTCGGAGTCCGTTTTTTCTCTTAGTGGCAGGGTTTTGAACGAGCGGAGGAGCCGGCTTAACGAAGATTCGCTGAAGATTTGCATATGCTACAAGGACTACTTGAACAGTTTAAAGAGGAAGCAACACATAACAGCATTGGAGGATAGCTCGGAGGAGATAGAAGACGAAATGGACGCGTTGAATCTACAAGATGATCAAATCGAGCACTCTAAATCAGAGGTACTTTTTTTATATATGTAAATTTTTTTTAATTAAATTTTATAAGAATCATAGCCTTCATAAGTTTGTATTTTCAATTTTGTATTTTGTACAATTGTACGACTTAAATTTTGTAAATTTTTAAATTTTTTGTTCCAAATTTTCAATATTAATAAAATTTTTTGTTCAAAATTTTTCGTTCAAATTGTTCAATATTAATACAATCTAATTCTAACCTTAAATTTTTTCAATTTTTTGTTCAAATTTTAAATATTTAATTATTTATAAAAATAAAAATTTAAAAATAAAAATTATAAAAAAAAAAATGGGCCGGCCCGGATCGGGCCCGAGACCGGCTCGGCCTGAAGGGCCGGAGCAGGCATCACATAAGTGCTGCCTGCCCGGCCCGGACCGGCCCGATTCCAGGGGAGGACCGGGCCGAGCCGGCCCGATGTAGGAAAAAGCCCGATCGGGCCCGGTCCGGGCCGACCCGATCGGGCTTTTTGTTCACGGCTGTTTGACATTCAAAACCGTGAACCGAACTGAACCAGGCGGTTTTCCAAATATTGGAATCGTAACCGAACCGCAGCATGCTAAAACCAAACCAAACCATGCAATATGGTTCGTTTGATTGGTTCCGACTTACACCGCTAACTGCGTCAAACCGATCCTCGGACTCTGGGTTCAAATCCTCCTACATTCTGATTGCCGCATTCCGATTCTTGCATTCTGATTCTTGAGAAATGAAATTTCGCATTCACCTGGAGCACAAGTTGATTTCAAATTAGCCCAAGCCATATTGCTGCATTACTACAAGAAGAAATTCTAGATTCGCCTAAACCTATTTCATACATTCATGCAAGAAGAAGTTCCTAATTCCATCTGGTAACACCCATTTCGCCCGTGCTTCATTACAAGTGATAAATTCGTAAAATTTTCATTAGATGTTCTAAGCTACATATTCATAATTGTAAATCACAAATTGCGTTTCATCGCATAATTGCGTTTCCAAATTATGGAGAAATTAGTATGTTGGGCTCAAAAGATTGCTAAGAGATTGAGATTTGTTGTGACAATTTAAAGTATTGATAAGATTACAAGTAGAGATATGCTTGGATGCAATAAATTTGGTTATTATTAAAGACACAATGAGCAAAAAGATAAATTAAAAAGATTGAGAGAAAAATACCACAAAGATGTGTGAATGTCTATTTTCACTAGAAAATTTTATTTTTTTTCTCATCTCAATTCAATTCAGCTAGATAAAATGTTCATATACACACTTCTATATGATTTTACAAGAAGACAAACAGATACATGGTTACTATGTATAATTGGTGTCACTCCAACTAATCAACTAAGTTCAAGTTAAGACTTCGTTTGACACAGCTTATTTGCTCTGATGAGTTGGGTCAAAAAAGTCATTATCATAGTTTGTATGTTTGGCAAGACAAAGATTATGTATGACAGCTACCAAGAAAATAAACTAGTTTTGAGTATATAATGCATGAATTTTTTTAGGTGAGGACGGGCGAACGGCGATTCACGACCACCGCGTTCACGCCCGCCGCCACCGCATCAAAGGAAGCCTAAGTCTAAGTGAGCCCTTAAGTGCTTTAAGTCTATTTTAGACTAAAGAATCGTCAAATGGACTAATAACTGACAAAAAAAAATTGCATTAATAAAAGCAATTACAACTATCTTTTCTAAGTCAAAAAATATTTTCCACTAATATTTTCTATTTTATATAATAATTTTGAATGAATTGATCATGATCTACCAGTAACAAATTGATCTGCAGTTATAAATTGTTTTATCTGCACGGCTACACTTGCAGATGACAAGTATCTTTAAGAAAGATAGCGAGAACATAAAGATGGTGATAATACTTTCAAGCTCACATCAAAAAATTGAAACTTTATTCCTATAGTTAAAACTAACGATGATACGAGTATGATAAAACTGTCCAACCAAGGCGAGATTCTTGCGTCCGATGCCCGTTCCGAAATTTCTATCTGGGATTACTGCTCGCGTGCCGCGTAGAACATCGAACGGAGGCGAGCAAAACTAAAAATCTATCGGGATTAGCGAACCCGTTCACGCAGGGGAGCAAAGAAGGAATCGAACTCCAGAGATCGGATTCAAAAATTTCGCCCAACCAAGGGAATAAATTCAAAAAAAAATATATTAACTTATATCTACGCTCCGTTTGGCTGTCATGAATACGGTAGTTATGAACTGTCGTTCGTGAACGACTAACCACACATAAAGAACTTTATCTACTTATTTTCAAAATTAATCCCGCCAAACGAAGCCCCAGCCGAATAGAATTAAACTTTATAAGCACACTTTTAATATATCTTATATACTTATAAAGATATTCATCTCCGTCGCAGAAAAAGAAAGGCGATCCCCGAAATGCCCTTCCGCCGCTCTTCAGCAATCCGCCGCTCTTCAACAATCCGCCGGTTGACGCTTAATAATGGAGAATAGGCGTCGGCTCTGCTTCATGTTCTACTCCTCTTCCGTGCCCTACGCTCTCTCTTCCTGCGCATCCACGCCGGCAACAGGACCGCCTCCTCCTTCCCTCGATCTCCTTCAATCCGCCCATCTCCGTCAACATCTACGCGGTGGTCGCTTCTCCTCCCTCGCAGCTCCCTCTTCATTCTTTCTCGCCGCTTCCCAGTTTATCCTCCGCTCGACGTCCCCAACCATCGGTGCAACGGTGAACACGGAGAGTCTTCTTCCCGTCCTGTTGTGTAAGTGGTTCTCTTCGTATTTTTGGATTCTTTTGTTCGGCGAGGTCAAAGCTCCTCTTCCTGTTCTTCTTCCAGGTTTTCTTCCCGGGAGCCGCTGCCGCCTGAATACCACCGGCGCCGCCGCCGCAGCCGCATGAATACCACGGGAGACGGCACCGCTGCCAGCTGCGCTTGAAGGTCGTTAGCTTCGCCCTTTTTCCCCTATCTCTAAATCTCTACTTCATTTTCACAGTGAGGATTCCTGTTTCCTTCCAATGATTTTGGTTTTACTAGATTAATTTCTTAGTGGTGATCCCTTTGTATAAAAAAGATTGATGTTGTAGGAGTATATGTATTGATTAAGGGAATTGTTTCTCTGCTCTACTCCCTTTGTATTGATGATTTCCCTGTTGGTATTTATTTTGTTCCATGTCCCATTTTCTATGGACAAAGTATATAATGATATTGCTATGTAGGGTGCTAACATGTTTTTATAAATGTTATTTGTGATATCCTGTTATACCTTGATCTCTTGGGTCATTGCTGACAATAAGTGATAGGGTTTTCTTCGTTTATGTAGGTCTGTACTCACATTTCGATTATAATTGTGCCACTTTAGTTTTTGTCCTGTATTATTTTGTGTACTTATAATCATTCTTTTTTCAGCTCTGTACAGTCATATCTTGGGCAACTCTACTTACCGACTCAAGACCTGATTAATATTGCAGGTGGTCTACTTTTAATTTGTTTAATTCAAGGAATTTCAAAGGCAGTGTGGCTCCCATTAAATGATCTTCTTCCGGCATTAGCGAGGTGCGTGATATCTTGAATGCTGTGTTGTTATAAAAATCTCTAACTGCCATGCAATTTAAAATCTTTTATTATATATATTTGTTTATATCTGGGTTGGATGACATTTTCTTTGTTTAAAACAAAAATATGCATCATATTAGCTTATTAACTAAGCCTGAATCGATCTAAACATGCCTACTTGGAGTACTGCCAATTTTAATTTTATCATTTGAAAAACTTGCTTCTAGATATGCATGTATATCAATTGTTACTATAATAGTACATATTTTCCTCCCACCCTACCTATTTTTTTAGATTTCTGTATTATAGGTGTGCATTGAGGTAGTAGTCATTTGGTAGGTAGGCAGATCACGGTAGTCTCAAAAGAGATCGAAAATGGTGTTTTGAACTGGTGGTGTTGGAATTTGACAGGGCGGGCGCAACCCGAAGTGGGGTTGGAGACGGGGAGGTTTGGGTGCTTTTGCGAAGGAATGCTGGAGCAAATGCCGTCGCACGCCCGCGGCGCGAGTTTGTTTTCTCACCTTGCGGCGACAGTTACTATTGTGATATCCATTTCGATAAGGTATCATATTATTCACATCATATTATGGAATAATCATGATATGGAATAAGATTGTGATATCCATTTCGATAAGGTATCATATTATTCACATCATATTATGGAATAATCATGGTATGGAATAAGAAGATAATTTTGTCAGCTCTTCAGCACGTGGCTTTTTCTAATTGGATATGACCACCGATGGAGCCGCGTGCGATAAATATATTTTTTTGTTGGTGGTGAAATATCATCCTCTCTCTACGTGTATTGTAGATTTGTATCTAAATTTTGATGTCATTTTTACGCTCTCTTCTTGCACTTCGATTTTTTGTGTTTACACTTTGTATTTGAGGTCTACGAGGTTTAAGTTACACTCTGACACTTTTGTACCCACTTTCATTATAGTCATATTGTTCGCATATCTACTGATAGTGCTTACAATTTCTCCTCATTTACTTTGTATCTTCTACTACTTGAACATGTACATATTTGTAAGTTAAAAAAAAAATAAAGGCACATGTACATTACTAACTAAAGATCCATTTCGATTTGACCTCAGGTACCAATCAGATCTACGCTTCCAATTTCAAATTTAAGCTTCTGCCTCAGCCTTCGACTTCTAGGTCCATTTCCTATCTTCACTTACGAAATATGTTTTTCGTTGCTTTCTTATATTAAGTTTCCATTTCACTATGAATATGCTTTAAAATATTAGACCACTCAGTTGAAATTTCGGTTTGCATTTTGATTTAAATGTTACACCACTCACTCTTAATATCAGTTTAATTTTTGTCCACGTACTCTTAATTTCAGAAATATATGTAACTTCTAAGGTGCATTTTAGGAATCCATTTAATTTACTACCGTGATTTCATTTAGTAAGATATTTGCGAACCCCATTTACTATTCATGCATGTTTGAGAACTCCCTTTAAATAATTTCTTCATTTCAATAGAAGATGTACTCCATTGATAAACATTACTTCTTAATTATCACAAGATTTGAAATCTTTTACCTTTTTGAGGTATATATTGGCATGGTGATGGAGATATATACATTAAATGATTTGCATCTTCTAGACGTGGCATTTTGAATAAAATAACCTCACTACAGACTTTGACAATATTGACTGAGGGTGTTTTAGAAAGGATCAAACATATAAAAGAAGATAAAAAAAACAATGACATTTGTTGTATGGCATAGTAATTTGTTTCATTTTGCATTATATCTTCACTAACAAAAGTTCATCTAAACTCTTATAACATTTGTTCATAAAGACTGAAGAATTTGAAAAACAAACCTTATGCCAGTCACTGAAATTCTACAACAGTTGAGGGCCCATCAACAAAATACAACATGAACCACTATAGCTCTTACGACATAGTAATACCTAAAATAGAAACCCAACAGTTTGATTGATCCTCATCTTCCTTCAACAATTTAACCTCATTTTTAATATGTAATTTTCTGTAATTGCTTCTCCACATTGAAGGAAAAACTAAACCGAGCAACGCTATGAAGAGTTTTTGCACTCTGTAAATTATGTCAAAATCACATATTTCAGAATAGTGTTCTTTCACTTAATATTAATTCTCAGATTCATTGCTCTATACCTATGAAATGAAAGACCTTGCATTTTTTACACATGCAATAGAGAGATCAACTCTTTGAGAAGCCCGTACTTGACTCTGAATATCTGCAATGTCCGGGTGTGCCACTTCGTCAAAGATGATGCGTGAACAGAGCCTGTCAAACACGTGCTACGAAATTGGGAACGATTGTGATGTCCCGCCAAATATGCGTGACTACTACTACTTCTGCCTATTGCTTAGCAATCTTAGCCTTGCTACCACTACTGACGTTTTGAAGTCTGCCTTTGGCTCTCTACCAGGATTCATTCACGCCAGCGTACGCAACCCAAAACTTCATCAGGAATTGATTTATTTCAGACTTTTAAATCTCTAATTAGTTGTTCCTTTACATTTACTTATAAAGGCTGATGTTGACATAAGGGGTGCCCCGTTGGGTGCGGGTGAGGTAATTTTTGCGGACGAGACGACGATGAGCAATGCCGCAAAGAAGATGAACAACCACATCATCGACGGTACGAAGATCCAGGTCCGTGAGATGTCGCTTTTCGATGTCAAACCGGAGTACTTTCAGGGCCGATGTTAATTAAACCATGCTACACAACAACGTCGTTGCGAAGCGAGTTTGAAAAACCTACTACTGCGTGCTTCAGTTGTATATCTACATGTCTTGCTAATCTATGAAAATGCTATCCTACTATGGTTTTTGTTGTCTCATCCTTTCACGTCAGCTCCTAAACATCTGTACAGAAACTCAGTAATTTCATTGTTTCTACCTTGCTTCCTCTTACTGTATGCTCAAACAGTTCAGTGATGTGTAAATTACCTATGCTTGGCCTGTATCTACGAAGAAAAAAAGTTTTTCATAATACGTTGTCATCTGCGTATGTTGAATGCTACCTCACTGTGATTGCTTTTGTAAAACTGGTGAATATATTAAATGACTGAATATTAGTTCATTGTCCAGTCATTTAAACTGCAACAACTAATTAATATAGTTACAGTAGTTTGATGTCAACTCACTCTTGATTGACCTTCAAGTATTACTAATCAATCAACTCAGCATACTTTGGCTACTGAAAAACCATCAAAACAATGAATTACAAGCCTTAGAATATGGAATTCTCTCTATATAACAATTGAGAAAAGAAATACTGATTTCTTACTACCCATCCAAGTGCAGACACAATGAATATTTAGCAAGTGCGATGTTCATTCCGAACGCGATGGCGTGAAATGAATTTTGTAAAGATTAACAAAGCTGATGTTCGTCGAACACATTATGTGCATGTAAATATAATCGAAAAAACCTACAATTCATACAATTCCATCTACTGCAACTTGGCTTCTTCAGCATGTACTCAAACGAATTGTCTGCAATCTATAGAATAGGTCATATTTATAAAGCTCGCAAAATTATAGAGAGCTCTTGCAATCTGTACAGCTGATCATAATCATATTTTTTTGAATTTTGTTCGCTCACTTAGGGTTTGTTTGTTTGGGCTTTTTCACGCCGGTAGCGGGAGCAATCGCCGCAAATGCGGGCGGAAAAACAAACGGCGAAAGTAGGATTTGTGGCGTTTCCACCCGCAGCAAGGAGAAACACGCAGCCGACGGCCTCCGTTTCCACCCTCACCTTCTCCCCTCCAGCCGGAATGTGCCGTTTCCACCCGCCGGCTGCACCCGTGACGTCGCGCCAAATGGACCCTTATTATTAATTCTCACATGATGTCTTCCGATGTGCACACAGAGCCGGGACAACTGGGCAAAATGCTACGCCAAACGAATATGCAAAAAACCTAGGTAAAATGCTACGCCAAACGAATATGCAAAAAGACACGGTCATGCTCAGACAAAACAAGGAGGCTACGGCTTGATTCATTCAGGAAGCCATAAGTTAGAATTTTACTACTCATAATTCTTCTATGACATCAGTTTAAACTTCAGGAAGACACGGTCATGTGATTGTTTGAATTGTTTGACAAATTAGGAAGATTGTTTTTCGTAGTTTAAACTTCTTTTCCATGCATGATTTTGGATTTGATTTCTCCTCTCTGCTTTGTTTTCTATTTTTGATTTCTCCTCTTTGGTTTAGTTCACTGTATTTAAAATGCAAATTGAGCCTGTCGTTGAACAAGTGCGTGGGCCTGTTCAATCTCATCTTCGTTCTCGAAAAAGAACTAGAGAAACATCTATGACAGACGAGCAGCGCGCAGCACAACGTATATATAATCAAACTTTTACATCAACAAGAAACGCACATGCGTCAGAAACGCAGCGTGCTGCTCATCGGGCTTCTAACCGGCAGCGTGCACAACAAAGAAGAGCGCACATGACAGAAGAGCAGCGTGAAGTGCAGCGAACTTATAATCGAGACCGCCAAAGAGCCAGGCGAGCTCAGATGACTGAAGCGCAACAAGCACACCAAAGAGAAATTTGGCGCAATGCTGCTCGAAGGCGTTGCGCACGCTTACTGCAACAAAGCCAACAGCTCCAAGATAACAACTCAGTGGTGCAATCTGCTACTGCGCTTGAACACCAAACTACTGCAGCCGCGTCGGCATTCATCAGTGAGCCTGCGCACTCAAACATAACAACTGGTCTGTACGCAATTCTTCTGTGTCCTATCTTACGCAATTAGAAAATAACATCTCAGTCCTACAATCATTACCTTTGTGTTCTTCTGCAGTTAGGTTTACCGAAAATGACATTGTGCAGCAAGGTGAACAATTAGAAAATAGCAACTCAGGAGTACAACCCGCTCTTGCGCCCGAACACCAGACTACTGCAGCCGCGTCGGCATTCATCAGTGAGCCTGCGCACTCAAACATAACAACTGGTCTGTACGCAATTCTTCTGTGTCCTATCTTACGCAATTAGAAAATAACATCTCAGTCCTACAATCATTACCTTTGTGTTCTTCTGCAGTTAGGTTTACCGAAAATGACATTGTGCAGCAAGGTGAACAATTAGAAAATAGCAACTCAGGAGTACAACCCGCTCTTGCGCCCGAACACCAGACTACTGCACTTGCGTCGGCATCGGACAATGAAGTCAGGCACTCAACCATGACATGCGGTTAGTGCGAAATTCTTTTGTCGTGCCTTATACAGTTAATATATCTTATACAGTTAGTACTACTTAGCACACCGTCTTAGCCTTAGTGTTCTTCCACATTGAGCTTTGCCGAAAATGGTATTGTGCACAGATATACACTGACAACACTGCCATCCACAACGTCCTTCCGTGCTTTGAGAACACCTGAAATTGGAGAATCATCCACACCTTACCCTTTCCCCACAACCACTCGCGCTGCCTCAAACTTATTACATTCGAATCCTGCATTTACGATAACCTCAAACACGCAAGAAAATTCAGTGGAGCTTCCACAACAAAGTCTGCTTCCTCCTACATGCATGCAAGGTATGTTCTTGGTAAACCACTGCATAGAAATATGTCCGATTGTTTTTTTTATTCTTATGCTTATTTTCATGTACATAGGAAGCTCACAAAATCCTGTCCACCAACATGAAAGCACAGACGACGAAATCTCTGATGATGAGATCCTTTATAGCAATCACCGTGCCACAAACCACAACATTGCCCGTGTATCAGACTCAGTTCGCCAAATTGTTTACCTACAACTACAACAACCTCATTTTTGTTATAGTTGCCGTGCTAGATTATTTGATGGTGAAACCTCTACGCTGTGTTGCAACAATGGAAGAGTGCAGATTCAAGCTATACCTGCTCCAAATGAGCTCTACACTCTGTTTTTCGGTGACTCTGATGAATGCCGCAATTTTAGGAGATATATTCGCTCATATAATCATGTGTTTTCTTTTACTTCTATGGGTGTTAAGTTGGATAGGGCATTAGCAGCTGATCAACACGCCATTTACACATTTCGAGCTCATGGAGCAATATATCATCGAATTGGTTCTCTTTTGCCTGCTCCTCACGCAAGACCTAGATACCTACAGTTATATATATATGATATAGAACATGAGATAGATCACCGCCTACAAGAAAGCACAGAGCTGGTCCGTGAACTGGTTGAAAAAATAACAACAATTTTGAACGCATGTAATCCTTTTGTGTTAATGTTCCGCCAGCTGGCACAACAACACGATGTTAACAAATGCAGATTAGTAATTAGGGAAAGACCTGCTACTCAGCACCAATATATTACCAAGTGCATCACAGGTTGCTGCTATTATTGTTGGCGCTGAAGAATATCTTGAATCCAATGAACGCAACACAATTGTCGAAACGGTCGAAGGTGAATTAGTTACTATTCCAGAATTTACTGGTTATTATTGTTGGAGTTGCCATTGTGATCTAGAAGTGGTCAAACATGTAATCTCACTGCCAACGCGATATGAGCCTACAGGGTCGCACATAAGAGCATGTGGAGAAGTTGGTAGATTGACTGTGTTGGTAAATGTTACCAATCACCATATATAGAATGGGGAAATCCAGCAGGTTGTTGCTGTCTGAATTCGTCGGGTTTACACGGATAGAATTCGTCGGATTCGTCGGGATTCGTCGGGATTCGTCGGATTGTCCCGTGAACACTCGACGAATTATTACAGAAACCCTTCATTCGACAAAATGTTGTCGTCTGTCTGGATTCGTCGGGATTCGTCGGGATTCGTCGGGTTGTCCCGTGAAGACTCGACGAATTGTTACCGAGATCATTTTCTCGGCAAATGTTGCCGTCTGATCTGATTCGTCGGATTCGTCGGATTGTCCCGTGAAATCTCGACGAATGATCTTCCGTGGAATTCCGACGAATTGTAACAGAAGCCCTTATTCTGATGTGTGGTCTGCGGATAGCGATTCTTCTAGAAGCTGTTTATCCTTTGGGTATAAATAGGACTTCGTTTTTAGGGTTCTCATAACTAACGAACGAAAAGAAGAAGCCGACGGAAGGAGTTCCGTTCTCGCCTCACGAACCCTAGTCGACGGAAGTGTTCCGCCGTCTCTGAATCGCGTCCGCTGACCTCCTCTCCGGCGATCGTCGCCGTGTGTGTTCTTCCTGGAGCGAACCTAGCAGTTCGTGGAAGTCCAAGGTGCAGTCGTTCTTCTCCCGGCTCGTGTGGATCACTGTAGAGACGTAGACATTATTCTACGTGAGAACTCTTGCATAGCCGACGACAGGAATCAACTCGTGGAGCATCTAGGTTGGATTTGATCCAATCCCGCAAAGGTAATTTCATACCTAGCATTTTGTTAACTTCTTGATTCAACATTCATGGCCGATCCAAAGTCTTTTTGGGTTGTTTCTCTTCATTTCCGCTGCGCCTACATTTGATGTATGGTTCTAGAAAAACCCAACAATTATGATCCACTTCAATATCCGTTACTCCACCCATATGGGACATATGGTTGGTTGGCTGAGTATAAAGGATTCAATAATCGTCGCGTTAGCTGCTGTGACTATTACTCATACATAATTCAGGTTTCTAGATAAATATTACATTGCGCATGTTGTGCTTTTTGCACTCAGCCCATGTTTTATTTTATATTTGTTCTCTTGCAGGATCGCCGACCGGATTTTTCCTTGCCATTGCACGGTTGTCGTTTGCTGCAACAATACGTAGTTGACAATTATATTAAGATTGAAACTCAAAAACTGCGTTGGATTAAAAAAACCCAGAAAAATATCCGTGCTGAACTGTACAGCGGCTTGCAGGACTGCCTTAATGCTGGAGAAAATAGTGGAGGTGTGTTCACTGTAGATCCATATAGGCTTTTGATTCTATGATCTCATACTGATCTAGACTCTTACAATATGTCATTCTCTTGCAGCCAATGTTGGTCATCGTGTCATATTGCCATCATCTTTTATTGGAAGCCCTCGCGATATGTACCAACGTTATCAGGATGCAATGACGGTTGTCCAGCGTTATGGCAGACCAGATATATTTTTAACAATGACGTGCAACTCTTCTTGGCCGGAAATCACTGAGGCACTTTATCCAGGGCAGACCTCTCAGGACCGTCCTGATTTAGTCGCTCGAATATTCCACGCTAAATATGCAAAGCTAAAGCATGATATTTTCCATAAACATGTTCTTGGTAGAACAATTAGCCATGTCCACGTAATCGAGTTCCTAAAAAGAGGTTTACCGCATGTTCATATGCTAATTATTTTCGACGCACATGACAAAATGAATACTCCGAATGAATATGATAAGATTGTTAGAGCCGAGCTTCCTCAGGTCGAACATGAACCCGAATTATACAACGTTGTTGTGCGTCATATGATTCATGGCCCGTGTGCACACGTAAACCCTCATGCCCCTTGCATGAAGCACGGCAACTGCAAAAAGGTACCCAAAATTTTTTTCTGAGCATACGCTACAGGGAGCAGACTCCTGCCCGATTTATCGACGCCGTGATAATGGAAGATCATTTACGCTGCAGCGTGCCCAAGATTTTGTTATTGACAATAGGTGGGTTGTTCCTTACAACCCATGACTTCTGTTGAAGTACGACTGTCATATTAATGTCGAGATTTGCAGCAGTATTAAAAGTATAAAATATTTATATAAATACATTCACAAAGGCCCTGATGCCATTGCGTTCCAAGTTCAGCCTCTTCAGGATCAGAATGAAGTATCTGAGTACGTAAATGGGTGGTGGATATGACCACAAGAAGCTTTTTGGAAAATATTTAAATTTACTATGTACCAGACATATCCTTCGGTTATCCGTTTGCAGATACACTTGCCTGATAAGCATCAAGTTCAGTTTCGCATTACTGACTTACTGAACAATGTTGTAGCGAATGAGCGGAATTCCAGGACAATGTTAACCGAATTTTTCACTATTTGTGATGTTCAGGAAGAAGCGCGCAATTATTTGTACATTGATTTTCCTAAACATTATACCTGGAATTTAACTTCTAGAACTTGGCATGTGCGAAGACGTCGGCAAAAAGTTGTTGGACGAATTTACTCTGTACATCCTTCCGAGGGTGAAAGATTTTATTTGCGCATGCTTCTCAATCACATTCGGGGCCCAAGATCTTTTGATCATCTTCTGACAGTTGGTTCAACTTTCCACTCAACGTTTAAAGAAGCTGCTGAACACTATGGTCTATTGGAACGAGACAACAGTTTGCATTACTGCATGCGCGAGGCTAGAGAATTTCAAATGCCTGCAGCACTTCGGACTTTGTTTACTACAATTCTGTTATACTGCAACCCTACAGATGTTAGACAGTTGTGGAATGACAATTACACCGCGATGACTGGAGATTTTGTTGCCAATGCTTCCATCAGCGAGTTATATGTCATGAACAAGCTTCTTCACGAGCTCGATTACACTCTACAACAACATAACAAAAGCATCACACAATTTAACATCCCTTAAATGTCTCCCATTTTTACAGATATGCCCAACTTCTCTGGCTTAGTTGAAGATGAGCTCTCAATACCTATCTCATATACAGATCTGAACTCTGTTTCATCTTTGAATCCCAGCCAAAGTTATGTCTTCTGTACTATTGTTGAAACAATCACGCGGCGACAGAGTGATATTTTCTTTATAGATGGGCCTGGTGGCACCGGCAAAACATTTTTATACAAATCTATGCTTGCGCATTTGCGTCAAAATGGTCATATTGTGCTTGCGACAGCATCATCGGGAATTGCTGCAACACTTCTTCCAGGCGGAGGAACAGCGCATTTGAAATTCAAAATTCCAATTCCTCTGGAATCTAGCTCATTTTGTAAATTTGGCAAGCAATCTGATATACAGCAGCTTTTGCAACAATGCTCCGCTATTTTGTGGGATGAGGCACCGATGTCACATAAACATGTATTTGAGGCTGTTGATCGATCGTTGCGTGATGTTCTATGCGTAAACCGACCTTTTGGTGGCAAAGTTGTAATCATGGGAGGGGATTTTCGGCAAGTTCCGCATGTCGTAATTAATGGAACAAAATCAGAAATTATTAATGCGAGCATAGTTGAATCACCTTTGTGGTCAGCTGTAAAATTGCTTTCATTAACTGAAAATATGCGTGCTCTATCTAATCAAAATTTCTCCAATTTTTTACTTCGCGTCGGAAATGGCGATGAGCCTACATTCGAGGATGATATGATTCGTATTCCTGATTCAATGATTATTCCATGGGAAGGTGTACATTCAATCAATGTACTAATCAGCATCATATTTACTGATATTGCACTCCACATGAATAACTCTGATTACTTGGAAGACAGAGCTTTGTTAACACCCTTAAATGAAGATGTCGGTCAACTAAATGAAAAATGCCTCCACATGTTCCCCGGGGACGAGGTCACCTATTATTCTTTTGATTTTGTTGATGATGACAGATATAACTTATACCCGCAAGAGTTTCTAAATAGCATATCACCAGGCAATCTTCCACCGCATAGACTATCTTTGAAAAAAGGAGCCCCCATTATGCTTATGCGGAATTTAAATCCTAGAATCGGTCTTTGCAATGGTTCGAGACTCCTCTGCCGTCAATTTACACGAAATGTTATTGAAGCAGAAATACTTACAGGACAACATAAAGGCAAACCAGTATTCCTTCCCCGTATACCGCTCAAAAATGCTCAAGATTTAAAAATACCTTTTGAGCTAACTCGCAAACAATTTCCAGTCCGTTTAAGCTTTGCTCTAACCATCAACAAATCTCAAGGACAAACAATCAAGCACGTTGGCATTTACTTGCCATCTCATGTTTTCACCCATGGCCAACTTTACGTTGCTTTATCAAGAGGAGTCACTGTATCGAATACAAAAGTTCTGGTCAAAAATGGTACCCTCCCTGGACATCCTGGCATTTATACAACAAATGTTGTCTTCAAAGACCTGCTTTCCAAGGTCAACTCGCAGGTGCTCTCCATACTCTCTTACTAAATTGTTTCCCGGTTATACTTACATAACGCTAATATGCTCATACATGAAAATATTTGATTTACTACACAGTCTCATCACCAGACTTAGACATCAACGTTTACTTTCAGCAAAAAATCATCAGGGGCAGTAACTTCAGCGGGTTCAAAAAAAATATGCTCAGATTGGAATATTGCGTTCTCACTTACTGTCTTGGGCCTTCCACAAAGCATGTTGCCTTTACATTACTTATTTCCTAAATCGCACTCCAGGTTCAGTCTCTGCTTCACACTTTTATTTTTTTTACACTCACACTTTTGTTCTGTTCATTTTCTTGCCAATTAAAATATTTATTTGTCGCGCTAGCTTTCGAGGCCATGTCATGTATTTGAAATCAGCTAGCTAGGCACCATTACAATCATTCCCTTGCTCAATATTACAACCAATGCCTCCCTCAAAATTTATGATGTACTGTAATTTTTTCCTATATGTTCTTCTGATAGTGAGTTTATATGTTGTAGCAGACCTCAAGCAACAAATGTTTGTCTACCGTGCATATATTTGTTCTAAAAGATCCCTCATACCAAAGCTGTCCGACCTCTCAAATCTATATGAACAACTTTACAGGCATGGAATCACTGGTACATGCTCTCACTGCACTTTCATCTTCCTATAGAACATTTGTTTATATTGCAAATAATTGTTGCGGATTCATATTTTCCAGTTCTGGAGTCCTTAGCCAATTTATATATATATACAATTGTTTCAGGTTTGCCGGTGCATTTTAGAAACCCTCCTCTCAAATTCATTGTTGATACTTTACGCGATCTAGCAGAAATTGAGGATGTATACAGAGGCCATGATGGACAATTGCCACCCAAATCATGGCACACAATGGCTAAGCCAACAAGTAACTATCGCGGCATTCGACTAATCATACCTACCGTGCCTCGACACCTATCAGGTGTTGAACAATGGAGTTTCGTCTTCCGGGAATTGGCCAGATCTGAACGCTTTCTCATACCGAAATCGTACGACATGTCAAAAATATATGCACACCTTCACACACATGGAATCGCTGGTATGTCATTTAACTTCTTCATCTTGCTTCTCTATAAATTTTACAGTCTTTCTAATTACTGAAATTTGCAAATATTTTTTCATTTCAAAACATCAAGGTTTATTACACGAAAGTCTGCCCACACTTCATAGCTCTTCCTGAAGTCCACTTTTTGATTGTGCATGTTCGTTGCATACATAATTATTCAAATGAGGTATACTCAAATGTTTTTTTATTCAATTCAGGTTTACGAATGCAATTACATGAACTTGTAATTGTAGATTCACCATCAATTTATTCTGCCTGGGGAGAGGTTTCTCATGGCAACCCGTACGAGCATCATTATTGTTGGATCTGCCCCTTTCTCCATCTCACTTCTTTGGTAAGCTTCCACGTACCTAACACAACGCCTCCTTTTTCTAAATATTTGATGTCTGAATTGTGATTTACATTACATTACATTTGAACTTGACATTATCATCTGCTAACCTTTTAGCATTGTGAAGAACAACGTTTGATAATTGAATGAGCCCCTGCGGGAGAAGTATATTTTCACTTCATTTTTAATAAAGTGATTACTAGCAATCATAGGAGCTCATGCAATCATAGGAGTTATTGATTAATCATAGGAGTTCAGCACGGAGGTCCATCAAAATCATAGGAGAAATTATTGCTTATGTTGTTACTATTAAAGAAAAAGGTTTAAGAGTGAAGGAAACGGAAATGCAATTAAGAAATACTGTGACCTTCTCACTTGCATCAGGATCCTCTTAAGCTGGACTACCATTACTGTATTCTTCTTTACTATATTGTTTTTGCTGTTTGTTTACTGATTTCTTCTCTTCTTTCACATTGTATTATGCGTGACTGCTCGACATACTCTCACTTCGACTGTCATTACGTCTTTATTACTGTACACGATATTTCACATAAATTTGCTATATCATATGTTATTTGCTTATTCTTTTTGTTTCCCTCTACGCAGACTATGGGAAATTTTTCTGGTCCTTCTGCTTATATATATTACCACAGCTCTCCTTTGTTTTGAGCTGCTTGCGGCTATGTTATACCATTTTTTCTTATTGGAGTTTCAAGAGAATTTGTAAGTTTGACCCTAAACTACGTTGTTCTAAATGTAGCGATGCAGAACTAAAATCTAATTTTGTAATGTGCCAGGTAACCTGAAGCACAAAGAACTGTATGTACAAGTGCAATGAATCATCATCAGTGTATAATTACAGAGCACGAAGGCTCCTGCCAAATTTGAAACATGGTTGACCATTTTGCGATGGGTTGGATTGGGAACATGACATTTCACAAGGTAAGATTATATTTTGAAATTTTATTTCATGTTTATTGTCTGCTCAATTTGAGGATCCGCGGATACTATATGTACTACTCTTTAGAGGTTTTTCTTTGTTGTTTTTGCTTTAACTCATTGATGTTCTTGAGTAGGTTTGCAATGTTTTTCCTCTTCATATATTTATATGGAAACATATATTCTGTTACTATATAAAATAATTTGATTTTTTTGGTTTGGAATTTTGCATCGCTCTGTAGTAGTACTGTAATACAGTTGGTCAATTCAAAATTGATTTAGCAAAACTCCATCCACCTATGAATAGTTTGAATGGTGTCGATGCAATGTTCTCTCAAGGCCAATTTTGTTCTCAGGGATAATAACATTAAATACTCACACCTCTCGGCATTGATATATATAACAATAAGAAGGGTCTCATGCTTCATTCTTATTGATTAATCAGTTGTATGTTTAACATTTTTTTCCAGATATTTCTTCTTACGGATTTAATTATTACGTTTTTAACTCCAAATAAGAGAGGTGTAAGATGATAAATTTAGCATGCTTCCTATTATGAGTACAACTATATATAACAATAAAAATCCAAGAGTCCGCATAATGATAGACTATGCGATGCAAAATAGAAAACCGATCTCTAACCAATTATAAATGCTATACATTTACCATACTACAACTACTGCACAGGAAAAAGGGTTATTGAGATGACAATCGCAGCTAGGAGTCATAAAATTGTTAATCACAAATGCAGCTGGGAAACATACAGTTGGCAAACATTTTTGGGAACCATACAACTGGCAAGCTGTTTTTTGGTAGGCATATAGTTGGCAAGCTGAAGGGTTATGAATATATTTTCACAATATTTTCATAGTTTTTTAAGCAGTTTTTAAAGCAGTATTTTCATTATCAATTTTGCAAATACAGATTGGATATGAGAAAGGGAATGTGATTACAGATTGAATTGATACAATCTCTTATAATTGCAGCTCTTCTTCGCCGCGTTTCATCTTCTCGCCTAGGCTCCGTTTCGCACGTCTTATTTGGTCCGGTGAGTTTGGACAACAACACCACCATCATAAAATGCATATATTTTTAACATAAAAGTGGATTAAGTTCCTTAGGTGAGGTCAGGCGATCACGAACGATGGTTAATAACCACCGTGTTCATGGCTGCCACCGCCCCGCCAGACGAAGCCTAAATTTATGCCCGCTTATTTAGAATTCAAGACCTTTTCATTAGCCAAAAGGTATCATTAAGTTTACTCAATTGTTGGATTGATTTGTTTTTGTTCTTTAGACATGATTACAGAACTTCTCTTTGATGTTTAAACCAGCTTAAAAGAGTTTGCCTACATTTGGCGCGGTTTATTTTTGTTCCGATGAGTTTGTATAAAAATACCATTGTCATAGAATGTATGTTTACAGAACTTCTCTTTGATGTTTAAACCAGCTTAAAAAATTATGCCTACATTTGGCGCGGTTTATTTTTGTTCCGATGAGTTTGTATAAAAATATCACTGTCATAGAATGTATGTTTGGCATGAGAACTATAGGTTTATTTAGTTCTCATTGTTTGCTACCGGTCATAACCGTTGTCATGCCTTTGTTTCTGAGCCGATGTCAACACCCTCATCTGCAATTCCTTTGCACCTTTTGTATGCCTTTGTTTCTGAGCCCAAATCATGCTAACATTAACAAATTGGGGGGGGGGGGGGGGGGGGGGGGGGGGGGGGTTGTTGCGGAAATGTGAGTTTCAAATAAATAGAAAATCAAAACTCATGAAATCTCACTTCCTACTTCCAGCTTCCAGCATGATTCATGCCTTTGAGATATTTTGGAGTATGCTTGGATGGGAGCCCCTCAACATACTATTTCTCTCTTTGCATATCTATATATATGAATTAATCACAGATATCTAACTTGACAGCTAAAGATAGAAGGAAAACTTTTTTGACCGACGACTCACACGAAAGGAGGGATTGACTTATAAAAAAGAATAGCTCAATCTTTCTCTCTATCTCATCTGATCTCCCCCTCTCTCTCATCCTATATTTGTCATATGTTTACTGGCCATAACTCTCCCCCACTATCGGATCTCCAGCTCCCCCACTCCTTCAACTAACTTCATTCCGCAGCAAGCTTAATCCTGATTAATTAAGGCATCCACATTACGTTAATAGGAAAATGCAATGCCTTCTTTCTCCAAAAAATGAGCAGTGTAATGGATCCTACAAGAGCGTATCTAATTGCTGCATTGTGTGAAACTTTTGCTCTTCCTACTTTCCAGAGGGTGCTTACATGAATGAAGAGTAATCTTAAAGTTCATTCTATGAAGGCTCCCAATGTTTTTGTTCTGTTCATGCTCATGATGGTTTCAGACTTCATTCCTCCTTTGCTGAAACTTTGTACTCCATTTATGTTCTTCTTAGCCATGTTACTTTTTTTTTTCAAAATATGTATCTTCCTTAGAATACGAGCATCTTCGCACGGGCTACGCCCGTGCTCGATGCTCTTCGCTTCGACAGTACTCCAGCAATGGCAGTACCTCCGCGCAAACCGCCCGTGCTCGATGCTCTCCGCTTCGATAGTACCCTAGCAGCGACGGTACCTCCACACAAACTCGCCCACGGTAGGACGCTCGGTCAATTGACAGTTCATACGTAGCCCCATCGCCCGCACGACAGTACCCCGCCTCGACGGTTGTCCCGGCGCGACAACGCTCCTGCCACTCGCGAACCCACGCGCGCACGACAAAATCGAGATGTGAGAGAGCAAACACATCCACTTTACGGGAAGGAATGCTTACGACATCGATTGAAGTGAATTCGTAAATGGATGCCACCAATGCTACTGGATTGGGTCAACACGACTGAGGCTGAAGGAGCAACTTTCCCAAATACATTCACATTTCCTTCTCTGTTACGAAGTATGAATCTAAATGTTCTTCAATGCTTGAGCAGGTCCCCAATTTGGTCGTGCGCGCGTGGGTTCGCGAGTGGCAGGAGCGTTGTCGCGCCGGGACGCCGTCGAGGCGGGGTACTGTCGTGCGCGCGATGGGGCTACGTATGAACTGTCAATTGACCGAGCGTCCTACCGTGGGCGAGTTTGTGTGGAGGTACCGTCGCTGCTAGGGTACTATCGAAGCGGAGAGCATCGAGCACGGGCGGTTTGCGCGGAGGTACTGCCATTGCTGGAGTACTGTCGAAGCGAAGAGCATCGAGCACGGGCGTAGCCCGTGCGAAAATGCTCGTATATATATATTTGATCTGTGATGTGTTTTTTTTTATATTGATCTGCTATTAAAATTTGAACCGTAAATAAATAAAGGCGATTGTTATCCGCACTACAGTTTTGACTAGCCGCACTCTTTTTGTATGAATTATTACGCGTTTTTAGAAATACGGCTTGTACATGTATTTTTAGGAAATGTGTTCAACACGAAAGTTGTAGATCTTGAATGCATGTACAAGACGTATTTTCAAAAAATCGTTATAGTTACACACATGTTTCAATCAGGGCGGCAATACGTCTTGTGAATGCATTTTTAGGAAAAGTGTTCAATACGAAAGTTTTAGATCTACAACTTTCGTGTTGATAACTTTTCTTAAAAATGCTTGTACAAGACGAATTTCCAAAAGACACGTAATAACTCATACAAAGGAGAGCGGATAGTCAAAACTGTAGTGAGGATAGCAATCGACTAAATAAATGGACTCTTAAATAAAATATTTTGGACTTTAAATAAAATATTTTGGACTCTAGATAACGATGGACTTCAAATAGCCATAATTGGACTGCTTATAACATTTCTATTTTGTTGGGATTGACGCGGGCATTAGAAAACAGAGGAGCTTCTTCCAGCGATCAGAGCTCTCCAGAGATATCGATCGACTTCACGACGGGCTTCTTCGCCTCCTCCTTGGGCACCACGACGGTGAGCACGCCATTCTCCATCGACGCCTTCACCTGATCCACCTTCGCGTTTTCCGGCAGGCGGAAACGGCGGAGGAATTTGCCGGCGCTGCGCTCGATGCGGTGCCAGCGTACGGTCTTCTCCTCTTGCGCCCTCTTCCGCTCGCCGCTGATCTGGAGAACGCGGCCGTCCTCGACCTCCACTTTCACCTCCTCCTTCTTCAGCCCAGGGAGATCGGCCTTGAAGACGTGCGCCTCCGGCGTCTCCTTCCAGTCGATTAGGGTGTTGGCGAAGGCCGCCGCCTCGGCGGCGTAGTTGGAGCGCGGGGCCGCGAGGGCCGACTCGATCGCCGACGTGAACGCATCCAATGGGCTCCAGATGTCGAGGGAGAGGGGATCCACGATGCTGCTCCGGGGAACGATGGACATGGTTCTCGGATAGAGAGTGCAGAGGAAGAAGACGAGTATAGCAACGGTGAGATGAAATTTAACCGGCGCCATTGACATTGCAGATTGGAGACCGCAGATTGCACTTATTCCTCGATCTGGTTGAGAAGAAATGGAGCCCTGAATGGAGGATTTTATAAGAAGCCGGAGGAAGACGATGGCGCCTTCTCGAGAAATCCCTCCTCTTCCCACCAGTCTCAAATCTTCCAGGTCCTTCTAGCCCGTGGGCATTATCGTAATTTCATACTCTGGAGCAGGTGGGCCATCCGAGTTTGTTCATAAAACTGGATAAAATACTCTGAAGCCTGAGTTGGCTTGAAAAAAGCTTGTCTCGAGCTCGAGTCTGTGGAGCTCAAGATCGATTACGATCATCATTCTAGGTGTTAAATTAGTTATTAGGCAAAACACTCAAATCAGTCCTCAATATTTGTGGGTCATTTGAAATCATTCTCTAACGCTTAAAAAGTTTGAAATTGGTTCATAACGTTTCAAACTTGTTCTAAATAGGTCTCATTTAACTTTTTCGTCCACTACGGTTTCTCTCCCTAGGTTTTCGCCATTGTGTTTCTCCCGGCATATGCGCCGACCTCCCCCTCCTCTAGCATTTTCGCCGGCCTCCGCCTCCCCCGACCTCCGCTTCCCCTGACCTATTCGCCGACCTCCGCCTCATCCGGCACGTCGAGATAGGGAGATCCTCCTTCTCCCAGATCGATCAGATAGGGAGATCTGGTAGTTCTTCTCCTTCTCCGGCAACGTCGAGATTCGGTGGTAAGATTCTTTACTCTGCCTTTGGTGGGGTTCCCTTAGTATAAATTGTAACATTTTGGGTTGCAATTGGCACAACGCACCTTGCAATTATCTGTCTTTGGCGGAATGCACCCTAAAAGTTTAAAATTGGCACAATGCACCCTCTAATTAGAAAATGACTGGCACTTTGCACCCTCTAATTAGAAAATGGCTGGCACTCTGCACCCTGGTGTGCTAATAATAAGGGTATTTTGGCCAGGATTGTTTCTCACTCATTTTTTTACCTTGAACCAGATAGTAAAAATTAGGTTTTACCATAGTTTTACCCGACTGAAGACATAGCGGCGTGTTCCCAGTTCGACGACCACGCTGCTACGACGATCTCTTCCATCGTCGACACCTGCGCCGACGATCCCTTCCATCAAAGACGAAAACTACTTCCAACAGAAATTCCTATTGTTGCGACGCCACTGGATTGGATCTTCCAGCGACTTCTATCCGGTGATTTCTTAAAAGAGCGGACCGAAAAACCCCTGTTTTATGCCCTATGGTGCAAAGTGCAAGACTAATGCTAATTGAGGGGTGCATTGTGCCAATTTTAATAATTCGGGGTGCATTGTGCCAATTTTAATAATTCGGGGTGCATTGTGCCAAAACCCCACAATTGGGGTGGTGCATTGTGCCAAAAGCCCCATTTTGGGAGAGTTTTCAAGCAAATTTACAAGCAGAGTGTAGTCAAGACGTGTTCAAGCAAATTTACTTTATGATCTCATTATTACACATAGACTCTCATTCGTGATCATACAAGCAGAATGTAGTTAATTCCACGTAGACTTCACGTTGATGCTTTGTCATCGCCACCAAAGCATATTCCGTTAAAATAGATGGTAGAAAGTTAAATGAGGCCTATTTAGAACAAGTTTGAAACGTTAGGGACTAATTTCAAACTTTTTAAACGTTGAAGACTGATTTCAAATGACCCCCAAACATTGTGGACTAATTTGGGCGTTTTGCCTAGTATTTACTAAGAACTACTGCAAAATTTGATGAAGATTTTTGTAAATAAAATAACACGTATAATTATAGTTGCTTTGGATAATTGAGTAAACAAAGAAAATAGTATAAACATATCATTATGCAACAACTCAAATCATACAATATCAGAAGTATTGTCCGTTTTGGTTCATCATAACCCTGAGTTAAACCACACGGTTGTGTCTTTCTTTCACAAGTGACCTACGAGCACTTTTCCAGGAGATCACCATCCACATGCTTCCCTCACCGGAGAACGCTTAACTATGGAGTTTCCAGCTCAAACTCCACCACTTACTCTGAATAACACATCTGATATTTAAGATTCTGAATTATTACGTAAGCTATCACTCTCCGCCCTCATCGGACTGCCCTCGTCGGATTCATGATGTTATAGGTCCACCAGCTTCCTCATAGTTCATCCCAGAACCACACCTCATACTATAAGAGGTCTTAACTTCAAAATTTTCGTGCCAAGAAAGCCGTGATTATTATGACCAATATTAACCACACACTTCTATGATTTCTCTTACATGAACAGTTTATGTCAAGTCGTGATAATATGATTTTATCATCACATTATGCACGAATGAAGTTGCATGTCATATGAATGTGTTACGGGCCTAGCCCGAAACATCGTCGGAGGTGGCTGTGGATGCGGTGATACAAGGGAAGCCGAGCTCAACCCTCAAAGAATGCGAGGGGAGAGGAAGAAGTGGAGCCTTACTCAACCCTAACTATAGAAATGTGAGGAGGAGAAAAGAACTAGAGAGAGGAATTGAAACTTCATATTTTCATTCATGCTTCGTACAATGACCCAATGAGTCTTTATAGACACAAGACATTAATCATAAAATATTAAATAAAAGTACACTAAAACATTTAGACTCCAAGGACTCGATCGGACACATACAACTCGAACTAGATACATAAAGATTCATAATAAAAATATGCGTGAAAGAACCGCTAATAAATAAATAACGATGTGAGGGCCCGAACAGAATGCTAAAGCTATGAATGCATACATGAAATGTGCGACTAAGTTATTAACTAGTTGGGCCCCTTTATGAGAGTAAATGGGATAATAGTTTTCTTCTCAGAGAATACTTTCTCATTCCCCTTCTCTTTTTAATCCCATGATGTGGGAAATACTACCATGACTTAAAAAGTGATCGGCAATCGGGAGAACGACGGGGGAGTCCCACGATGTCGGCGATGCGCGCGAGCGAGCGGCAATCGGGAGACAACGGGGGAGCAATTTCGTGATTCACGGATCGCAGTTTTAGGGCAGGTGCGATTATAGGATTAGTATATTAACATAAGAATATCAAGATAAAGATACCTCTAGTCAGGACCTAAGTCCTTAATTTTAAAAACATTTACTAATTCATAAATAAAATTGCAAGCCCATTTCGAGAGGTACCAAACAAATTAAAATCGCGATCATAGACCAGAATCAAATCAATTTCGAGCCAACTAAGAGTCCGTTGGGCGAGCGGCATTTTTTGCTGCACTACGTTCAGACAAAAACTTCATCACTATAAAACATCCGTTGGTACGGAAACAACTGCCGCAGAAAAACCTCACTTTGACCATAACGTGGACGCGGGTAGGGTGAGGACAGGCATTCACAAACTATAGTTCACGACGACCGCCAACGGCCATGCCAAATGTGACTCGAAAACTCAAACAAACACGAGCATGTTTCATATCTCGAATATCATTGAAGTCCTGCGAACAAAACAACATCAGAACCTTTCTTAAGAAAGGTAGATTTTTTTTTGGCATCAACAAAGTACTTCCACAGATAGTAGCACAATAGTTACATGGCCTGAAGAACAAGAAAGAGGCTGCCGCAGAAAAACCTTACTTTGACCATAACGTGGACGCGGTAGCGTGAGGTCGGGCTTTCACAAACTACAGTTCACGACGACCGCCAACAGCCATGCCAAATGTGACTCGAAAACTCGAACAAACCCAAGCATGTTTCATATCTTGAATATCATTGAAATCCTGCCAACAAAACAACATCAAAACCTTTCTTAAGAAAGGTAGCTTTTTTTTTTTGCATCAACAAAGTGCTTCCACAGATAGTAGCCTGAAGAACATAAAAGAGGCGTTTTTAAAACTTTATAAAAACTCCATTTTTACACCATCCACAGAGAAGATGCAAGTTCAACAACAAGCCCAGCCACAAGATCCTCTTGCAGCATCTTCTCCACGTGCCTTCCAACCAGCTCCTTCCCATCCACAGAATCTGCCCATTTTATTCCGGTCAGATCCTCCGCAAATCGGCCATCAAAAGCTTTCCTTTCCTTCACCACTCTCTGCCACACTTCCTCCACGAGGCCGTCGCGAACCATTCTCGATTTCCGGCAATTATTTCGCTCGACGACATCCTCCAATGCAAGGTTTGTAAGATCAAACAGCAGCTTTCGATCCGATCTCGACCACGGGTCGGCCGATTTATACTTCTTCTCCAGCTCTTCGAACACGTGGAGGTCGACCGGATATTCTGTCGGGAAATGTTCGGAGGATTTAAGAATCTCGCAATCAATGAGCATGTCGAGGATATACGAGTAGTCCCTTTGCTCTTCATCTCTAAACGGTTGAAGCATGTCTTCGTCTTCATCGCTCGAGGCGAGCGTTTCATCCTCTTCTTCTTCTTTGTAGCCGCCCGGTGATTCTTGTTTGAGAAGTCGAAGCTGCATCCGAAGCTCTGTTCAAATGGAAATGCACTCATTATGTTCGAGAAACAAGTAAAAATTAAGGCGGGAAACATGTTCCTCGCTTACCCTGAAGATCTGCGCTGATTTTTTCGAAGCAACCAGTAGCGAACTCGTCTTCTTCGAACGGGGCTTCCAGAACTGAAACTGGACTCGGTTGATCGGCATCATTGAAACTTCCAGGAGGAACTGATGGGGATTTATCGCAGTAGGCGGCAGGAATTTGATCTCCATCATGGTAAACTGACGCCTCCTGAGTGCACAAAAAGAAAATTAAAGATCAAGAAATGGATTCTAATGGCAGACTTTTTTTTACTATTCACACAAAGCTCCCGTTTGGCAATGCTTTTGTTTTATCTGATTATGCGTTTGTGGACTCAAGAACCAGTTTTAAGGTTATCAAGTGAATACGTTGATACCTTGATAAAAAGTTGATAACATGTGTTCTTCCTTTCGTCCACACCCTCCAACGAATACGAATGGAAACTGAAAGACGCATGACGGAGGGTCCGTTTGGCACGGCGGTGGCGGTCGTGAACGTGGCGGTTACGAACCGTCACTCGTTTGACGTGACATTTTTGCTCCGGTGAGTTCGGACAAAAAACACTACCATCATGAAATATGTGTTCGACATAACAACGATTATGACCGCTACCAAGAAAAAATTAATTTTGAACATGCAAATTGAAAGTGCACAGTTAACCTCACTAGAATTCTCTAGAGGGGGGGGGGGGGAGTGAATAGAGATTTACAAATACTTTGTGCAAATATATATATATGTGTAATAATCACAGATTTAAGCTTCCCACACACCAACAAGAATTAAGTAAAGAAGGAAAATGACAAGAAGAAAATCACAGCACAACGCAAAGAAATATAATGGTTCCCCAAACTTTGGGTAGTCCACTCTTCTACCCCCTTGGTAGGAATTCATTATCTTGCACTGAGTCTTTTGATAAGGAGACTCTTAGAACCAGCCTGAGTCTTTTGATAAGGAGACTCTTAGAACCAGTACAACTGAATTTTTTGAAGAGAGATTCTAAAAACTCTTTTACACAGTTTAAAAGTGAAATAAAGATAAGGAGAGGAAGTAGAAGAAGTAATTTAAACAAGAAGGAATCTTCTTCCTATCAAGAAGATTAGAAGCACAAGAATAGTGAATGTAATCTCTCTTCTATAGTGAGAAGGAGATTGTAAGCTTTTCTCTCTTTTGTGAGAGCTTTCAGAATTTGCAGCAGAATGGCCTCAAGAGGAGAAGATGAAGGCTTTTTCTTTGCTGCAGCACACTATCTCTTTTCTCAGCTTTCTCACTCTTCACTTGGGAGCTCTTCCTCTTTTTCAAATGTATATGGTGGATCACACTTCTGTATTCTCTGTCGACTTTCTTCTTATTTATAACTCTGTTTGAAAAGATATTGCTAAAGGAGAATAATCAATTAGCAGACAGATAATTAGAAAGAGATAAAAGTTTCCATACTAATTTTTATCTGTAGATGGAAAGAGTTTATTCTGATTTCAAATAATATCCAAATAAATATTAATCAAATTAGCCAAGAATTAATTAGAAGGAAAGACAGACTCAGAACGGCTATAAAAGAATAAAATCATTCCATAAAATTCAGATCTTTAAAAAGAAGGAAAGAGATCTGGCGTGAATTTGAATTTGACATAGAAATCGACGTGCGTCGATTACCATTCGACGTAAGCGCCGAGTTCATCCTGTCTGGACGTCGAGAAGAGAATAAGGAAGGTGCATCGACTAAGGTGCGTCGACTTTATTAAATGCGTCGACTAGAAGTCAGAGTTACGTCGACAAAGATTACGTCGAATTCTTCTTAGAGTTACTTCGACTTATTCTGAGAGAAACGTCGACTACATTTCGACGTTGCGTCGAATTCTATTCGACGCATATTTACTTAGACTAACTTTTCATTCCTAGAAATTATATTCTTCTTAATTCTAGGGGTTAAGATAAATCATTTCCCCAACAATCTCCCCCTATTTGTCTTAACCCTATTTAGAGAGAAATTGTATCAGTATTTAATCAACTCAGCAAGACATTCATATAGGTTAGAAATATGTTAAATAAATAGAATTATATAAAAGAACTTCATGTTCAGTTGACTAATCAGCATTTAAGCATAGACAATTGTTCAAATAGAGTATATCATCATTGTTCAGGGGTAGGAGGAGTTTTTCTTTTCCTAGTGAATACTTTTGTGGGTTGCTCCTTCTCAGTAGCAGGTGATTCCCTCAGCTCCCCCTGAGTCTCAGCAATTTGCTCCCCCTGAGTCAAAGTAGTTTGCTCCCCCTGGGATGAAACTTCCTTTGAACCTTTTACTTCTTCTTCAGTTTCTATTTCATCTCCAGCTCCAATTTTAACTGCATCTGGCTCTTGAGCTCCTACTTCAGCCATCACAGTATCAGCTTCATTTTCTTTCTCTCCTTCAGCCTCAGTTTCCTTTTCAACTTCATTTTCTGCCCTACATGCCTTCCCTTGTAATAGAATCACTTGTTGAGTAGCTTCTCTTGCTATATTGAGTACCTCTGTTAGGTGCTCTTCACTATGTAGCTCAGGTACAACTTCATTCCCAATGGTCTTGAGCAGTGCAAGGCTATCAGTTTTTGAAGTAGGAAGAGACTTGTGAGAGAGAGATTTATGACTGGAGAGCTGCTCTTCATCTAACCTCTCCCCCTTGACCTTCTTAGCCAAGGAGGTTAAGAAAGACCTGGTGACCTTAGAGGAAGAGATAGAGGTCTTCAGGCTTTGCACAGAGGCACTGACCCCATCTATTTGGGTCTGCATGTGCAAGATGGAGGAATGAATCTTGGAGCAGTGCCCATCCAGCATTGCTTGGAATCTTTGGGCTGTGGATTGGATACACTGAGTGATGAGGTTTTCAGTGGATGGAGATGATTCAAAATGTGGTGGTGGAGGAGGAGATAATGGTGGAGGTTAGGATAAACATTTTGATTAGGATAAAAATTTTGGTTTGGATAAAAGTTTTGACTAGGATAGAAATTATGATCAGGATGAATGGGTCCTGAATGGGGGTTAAGATGGAAGGTTTTTGGAGGATGGAAGTGTTCTGTCTTTATGTTGCTCTGAGTTTGTATGCGTCGATATCTATTCGACGTACGTTGATAGTTGCGTCGATTTATACTCGGTGCTTTCTCCAGATTGCGTTGATCTGGAATCGATGCATGGTAGAAGTTGCGTCGATTTGAAGTCGACGTACTTTTATTCAAGCGTCGAGTTGAGGTCGAAGCATCTGAGAGATTGCGTCGAGTAGAATTCGACGCACTATCATTCATGCGTCGATATGAAGTCGACGCAATTGTGTTTTCACAAATTTTATTTTTCCCTTTTTCTGATTTTATTTCTTTATGAGTTGTTTCTCTTGGCTTAGTTGCCTTCTTAGAAGTAGTTTGAGAGTCTTCATCTGTATAGTATGATGTTTCATCAAAATGGTTTATCTCATTGAGGGGGTCTTCTTCCTTATTTTGTGAGTCTTCTTCTTGGTTTATTGATTTAGTGGGTTTAGTGAATTTTACAGGGCTCATCCAAGCAGGCTTGTTGGATGGAATTAGACTAGCTGAGGGATCAGCTCCTAGTCCAAGATTTTTATGTCTTTTTGTTTATTTTTCTGTGATTTCTTTGAGTGTTTGGCTTCTCATTTTTATTGATTCTTCAAAAGCTTTTGCTTGGGATACCTTATTTTTAAGGAGCTGGTTTTCTATTTTAGCCTTCTCTATTTCTTTTTCTCTTATGTTAGCCCTTAATTCATAATTTTTAGAATAAGAGTCCTCTATATTTCTCTGGTTTTTAATGTCATTAATTTGTTCTCTTAGATTCTTAATTTCTTGTTTAGTTTTTAGTTGATCTAAACATAATCCTTTAAAATCATTTTTGAAATCATCACATAGAAAATCTATGTCATCAAAAATGTTTACCCCATCCTTATCCTCAGATTCCTCTATGAGAATAAGGCTACTTTCTTTATCATCTTCAGAAGAGATGCTTCCTTCTGATTCTGTCTCACTCCATGATTTAGCACCATGTTCTTCCTTTGAGCTTTCAAAAGCCATTAAGCATAGGTCTTCTTGCTTAAACTCTTCATTGGCACTTTTGGATGAGGTGCTGTCCTCAGAATCTGTTTCACTCCAAACTTCTGCAATGAAGCCTCTTTCTTTCTTCTTCCCATTTTTCTTGAGATCTTTCTTTTTCAGATCTTTCTCAGTATTTTCTGGACATTCTGATGCAATGTGTCCAGTTTTCCTGCAGGAATAACAAATGATTTCTTTAGTAGGAGTTTTATCATACCTTGGTTTTGATTCTCTCCTTCTAGACCCATCTGTCCTGACCCATTTCTTGAATCTCCTAGCCAGGAAGCTGAATAATTCTTCTTCAGTGACAGGGGTCTCTTCTTCTGATGCTTTCAAAGCAATGTTTCTATCTTTTGAGGAGGTTGAAGTGCTTCCTCTTCTTTCCTTCTCTTCTCTGGTTTTCAGCAGTTGCTCATAGGATTTGAGTTTTCCTAAGAGGGCATCTGTTGAGATTTCCTTTTGTCCTCTTGTATCTCTTATTGCCCATATTCTTGCGTCCCATGAACTTGGGAGACTCATTAACAGTTTGTCATTGATCTCTGTGAGAGAGATCTCTCTATCCAGGCTCCTTAATTGATTTATGATCAGACTGAATCTATCATACATCTCAGATATGCTTTCTTCATGCTTCTTTTGAAAGTTCTCATATTGGGAGATCAATAGAGCATTTCTATCTTTCCTTTCATCGGCACTTCCTTCTACCATCTTTGTAAGAGCCTCCCATATTTCTTTGGCTGATTCACAGTCAACAACTTTTTGAAAGATTTCATCTGAGAGGGTTGAGACAAGAATGTTCACAGCTTTTGCATCACATGTTCCTGCCTTCTTCTCTTTAGCTGTCCACTCAGCCTTTGGGACAAGTGTTTGAGTCACTTCACCACTTGAGTCTCTTCTATAAGGCTTGGGAGGACCTGTCAAAATAACATTAAATAGTTCTTCATCAATAGAATTCATATAAATTCTAATTCTTGTTTTCCAAACTGCAAACTTTTCAAGATTGCACATTGGTGGTCTGGTGGAAGCATAATCTTTGATTTGTGCCATGTGAAAAATAGTTTTTAGAAATATATAAAGGAGGTAGGATCTTTTTGATCAAGAAGTTAACCTTTTTAGATCAACCTGGCTCTGATACCAATTGAAAGTGCACAGTTAATCTCACTATAATTCTCTAGAGGGGGGGGGGGGGGAATAGAGATTTAAAAATACTTTGTGCAAATATATATATATATGTAATAATCACAGATTTAAGCTTCCACACACCAACAAGAATTAAGTAAGTAAAGAAGGAAAATGACAAGAAGAAAATCACAGCACAACGCAAAGAAATATAGTGGTTCCCCAAACTTTGGGTAGTCCACTCTTCTACCCCCTTGGTAGGAATTCACTATCTTGCACTGAGTCTTTTGATAAGGAGACTCTTAGAACCAGCATGAGTCTTTTGATAAGGAGACTCTTAGAACCAGTACAACTGAATTTTTTGAAGAGAGATTCTAAAAACTCTTTTACACAATTTAAAAGTGAAATAAAGATAAGGAGAAGAAGTAGAAGAAGTAATTTAAACAAGAAGGAATCTTCTTCCTAGCAAGAAGATTAGAAGCACAAGAATAGTGAATGTAATCTCTCTTCTATAGTGAGAAGGAGATTGTAAGCTTTTCTCTCTTTTATGAGAGCTTTCAGAATTTGCAGCAGAATGGCCTCAAGAGGAGAAGATGAAGGTTTGTTTCTTTGCAGCAGCACACTATCTCTTTTCTCAGTTTTCTCACTCTTCACTTGGGAGCTCTTCCTCTTTTTCAAATGTATATGGTGGATCACACTTCTGTATTCTCTGTCGACTTTCTTCTTATTTATAACTCTGTTTGAAAAGATATTGCTAAAGGAGAATAATCAATTAGCAGACAGAGAATTAGAAAGAGATAAAAGTTTCCATACTAATTTTTATCTGTAGATGGAAAGAGTTTATTCTGATTTCAAATAATATCCAAATAAATATTAATCAAATTAGCCAAGAATCAATTAGAAGGAAAGACAGACTCAGAACGGCTATAAAAGAATAAAATCATTCCATAAAATTCAGATCTTTAAAAAGAAGGAAAGAGATCTGTCATGAATTCGAATTTGACATAGAAATCGACGTGCGTCGATTACCATTCGACGTAAGCGCCGAGTTCATCCTGTCTGGACGTCGAGAAGAGAATAAGGAAGGTGTGTCGACTAAGGTGCGTCGACTTTATTAAATGCGTCGACTAGAAGTCAAAGTTACGTCGACAAAGATTACGTCGAATTCTTCTTAGAGTTACTTCGACTTATTTTGAGAGAAACGTCGACTACATTTCGACGTTGCGTCGAATTCTATTCGACGCATATTTACTTAGACTAACTTTTCATTCTTAGAAATTATATTCTTCTTAATTCTAGGGGTTAAGATAAATCATTTCCCCAACACAAATGGATGAAGTTTCTTAGGTGAGGTCGGACGTTCACGAACGACGGTTCGTAATCGTGTTCACGACCGCCACTACCATGCCAAACGGACCAGAGACAACGAGGCATATTATGTTGGCAAAATTCGGGCGACGCCATATACTTCGAAGTTGCAGTATGGCACGAGTTCTTAGCGTGTTCGCGCAATTGGTGAAACTGATTTTAACTACTGAGCCCCCTTGCCGCGACAAATTTAAAATTGTGATTATTTATTATGATTATTATTATAGAATGGTACTTTGGTAATTGAGCTCTTCGTTCTCCTCCAGGAGTTTTCCCTTCCCATTGCCGCCTACATGGTTTTAGGATTCAGATATATTCAAAGTTGGGGTTTTCAATACAGCAGCTCTCACATATATATCTCTAAGGTCGGAGTAGCCTATACAACACTGATCTCTCTTTGTGTCTGCGCGCACGTGTGTATTGTCAATCTACATTACACATGCGTCAAAAAAAATTTCACTTTTTGTAGATTTTTCGATCCAAAATTAGAATCTTTACCTTATTCTGTTGTTTCAAAGATACTTGGGCATATGGTGATTCCTTCTATGGCGAACCTTTGGAATTGTTCAATAAGAGATTGATAGGAGTAACTCTTCGATTTGATATATTATCCATTATAGTTCAACTCTCGTCGTTGATACACGTCACCCACCTACGAGGCAATTTTCCCTACACTTAGCGATCGTTACAAACACTCTAAAAAGGGCGGTGGCGGTGGGAATAGAACTTTTCCCACCGCCGCCGCAGCCTCAAAACAGAGCCTTTATCTTCCATTAAGATGCATTGATGGTTAATATGTTAGGGAAATACGGCGCCCACGAAACACACAAGAATCGCAGAAAAAGCAAGCAAAAACACACAAGGATTTTAACGTGGAAAAACCCCAAGATCGGGGAAAAAACCACAACCACCCGCTCCCAGAAAATCCACTATGAAGAATGATCAAAAAGAATACACCTCTCCTCTTCAGTCGCTCCTCCTCAGATTTTCAACACACTTCGAACCCTAGGCCGAAAACAATGCCTTTTATACCCACACAATATAACATCGAAGAAAATTACATAAATGCCTTCATATATTGCTCGACCGGCGAAATCGTGGTGAGTGTCCAGTACACCCAACGCAGTCAGATTCCACAATCTAACATAATAAAATCACCCCACAAAAATAGCATATCATCTACTCAATCTCTGTTCTACACTTCTACTAACTCTAAGCTATATACCAAGGTATCTCGCTATGAGTATTTTTTATAAGCAAGTTACATAAAAAGGTATGAACTCTACAATGATCAGGTAGTGTGATTTAAACAATATTCTAAACTATAAAACAAGACAAAATCACTTCATATATTGGTGTTATGTATTGAAAACCGCAGTTTAAAAGCTCTTTTTTTCTTCTTATTATATCACAGCTGCAATTATGTTTGAAGTAGAGATGCATAAACCACAAAATAGCTGAAAAACTTACCTTTGGTGCCAATTCATGTTCATCACATTCAAACTGTTTCGCAATGTTTTCCGACTTTGTTAAGTACTGAAGCTTCTCGAAACCATTCATCTCAGTGTTACTTTGAGAAATAGAAAAAATTTCAGCTGCATCACTTCTTTGGGTAGAATCATCAAGGGGATTGATAGCTGCATGTTTCTCAGAAAGGCAACTCAAATTATTACTACTTTTGAGTTCTTCCGAACTCACGTGAATCTCCCTTTCCGCTAAGTTATTATCTTCATCATCTGAATGATGTTCATCTTTGCTGCTGAGACACTTCAGGTTTCTGAGTGTAGTATAATTCTTCCTAACAATATCATTATCACGCGGCATCCAGTTGCTCAAATCATCTGCCTTCTTGAGCATATTTCTGTTAATGATCTTGCCCGATCGATTTCTGGAGTTCAATTGGGAGTTTACATAAGCTGAAGTTGACTCCGAAAGAGATTTAGACCTCGGTAGACTCCTAAAAAAATCATCTTTCCAACCATCCTTGCTACTGATTCCCGAAGGATGATTTCGATGTTCAAGAAAATCTTCTCTATCTGATTTTTTTCCTGCAATTTTCTTAACGGCTAATGCATCTAGAGTAAACTTAGGCGTGTCAATTTCAGATAAAGCAAGCATCTCTGCCAAAGTATTAGATTCTCTATTTAAAAAGCCCATTTCCTGAAAATCGTTGGTCGATTTCCACCGTTCTGAGAGGCGTTTCCTAGCCTCGGCAGTAACCGATGACTCCGTTGGACTAGATGTTGAATGGCTATAGCTGTTGCTGTACTCGCAGTCAATGGCAGAAGCCAAGAGAGAAAACTGACTGTTCTTCCCTTTCATGACGGTCGATTTGGTACACAAACCATTGTCCTTCTCATACTCATTAAAATTTTGAATTGAAACCTTCTGTCTGTCACAAGACACTGTATTTCTCTTAGAAATTTCCTTTGGTTTCTGTATCTTATTCCCCATCCTTTCTACCTTATCAAACAGATTTTGTCCACCCCCTCTTTCTTCTATAAATGACTCCATAATCTCATCAACTTGAAATTTCATAGGATTTTTAAGGCCATACTGAAGATGATTCAATGATCTGGTTGATGGGATGGTTCTTTCTGCCTTCTGGGACTTACCAAGACTTGGCTTAAGAATAACAATTTGAGTAGGCTGGGTAGAACATCCATTTTTTTCAGCATATGTTGTTGATTGGGCAAACTTGTGCAATATAGAACACATATGCTCCCTAGAGGCATGATCGTAGCCGTTAGCTTCGAGTTTCCTAGAAGATTGACAATCATTTCCTCGTCGATTAATGTGCATATCGACATTTTTTCCTGATCTACGAGATGATCTTCGACTCAGGTCGAGAAGATGCTTGGAAGATTCTTCGAGAATTGGTATGAACATGTCATTATCGTGGTCTATGTCCTCCACTGAATCATCAATTTCTCTACATCTCGGAGGGATTCTATAAGTTGAACAGCTTATTGCATCGCTGAAGCTCTGCGGAATTGATGTTTTACCAATCTCGTGCCATCTCAAACTAGCATTTTCCTTCAAAAAACTCTGATCCTTTTGCCTCTCATCTTTTGGTGCTTGCACGACTTCAAAGACATCTTTGAACTCTTCTTGGTGCTCATCACTTTTGGACTCAGATTCATCGCTAATGGCGGAATTGTCATGAAACTCTTTGGATAACACCTTCTTTGAAAAGCTTCTTACTTCCTTCAGTGGTTTAAAGGCCCCGGGGGAAGGCAGTGTATCAAGGCCCATAAGACGAGCAATCAAACTTGGCGATGATCTCCTCGTATGCTTCTCCCTCGACATTTCTTCATCTATGAGTGTTTTAATCGGCATTCCGCTGGCTTTTGTAGGGTGCCTCTTGAAATTCAGGGTTATCTGGTAATATTAGAACAAAAAAGGTAGAACAAGTTAAAATTTGCTGTCATGTAGGTGAAATTCTGGCATGAGGGCTCGACGAGATCATGGCACATGTCTAATAACATAAATATAAAGTTTAGGTATACTGTTTTTCATCTTCTTCCCTCTCGTGAAGCTTACAAAGAGGAAAAACAACAATCCTTCAAATACTTTGGTCGGAGCACTGCTATAATCATATTTTCAGTGAAGAAGATGATCGCCGAGAGATCAAAAGTGATCTACAGAGAGAAGAAGAAGAACTGCCGTTTTGCTTGATGTATTCTCTATGAAGAAGAAGAAGAAGAAGAAATGGTTGAAGAATCCAGCAGAAACACTTACTAAATCTTCTTCTACAACTGAGCGGCATTCATAATTAGGATCATTTTCTGTGCTCAACAAGCTGTTCCAGGTCTTGGATTGAACGCTTCCTGAAATAAATCAATGACATTTCAACAACATTGCTTCAAAAGTGTTGAATAGCAGCAGAAATTGAGCAGATGCGGCGTTAGAGCAGCACTTTGAATTAAAAAGAAGAAGAAAAAAACGTAGAATCGCAGAACAAACCAAGGGAGAAGAGAATACTAATACTCACTTCATGCGAGCATTATGGGTCTTTTAGGATAATCGACAAAACGCTTTATTTATTAACTTATCTAATACCAATTTTTGTCTGTATTGTTGCAGCAAATCGACAAAACCCCTCGCGGCGACGAAAGGATGAGGATCGGGAGATGCGCCGGCAAGAAACCGGCGTGAAAATTAGCATTTCATCGTCGCGGTGGACGAATCTGCCACAGACGACTAAAATCAAGGAAAGAAAATCCCTTATGACGAACCTTCCGCAGGAGAACGAGGAGGCTTCACTCTGCTCCGCGATCCGTGCATTTCTGTCAAAAGAAGAAGCTGAATCCCTCTATCTGGAGCTCACCCGCGGGCTAGAAACCCGAAAGCGAGATCAAAGAACAAGTCATTGCAGCGAAATAAGTTGACGACGAGAGGGAGGGTTGGGATGCTGCGGGGAGCTGAAAATGGTGAAGTGAAAGCGAGATCGAGCAACGGTAGACATGCATTAAATGCTCGAGATGTAACGAAGACATGTGAAGCAAACGGCGGACATTCTCTCCTGGTCTGCAGAATTCTCTCTCTCTCTCTCTCTCTCTCTCGCTCTCTCTCTCTCTCTCTCGCTCTCTCTCTCTCTCTCTCTCTCTCTCTCTCTCTCTCTGGTGTTGAGTTGTGAGTTTTTGAATTCGAAATGGGAGAGGGGAGGACGACGACAGCCGCTTTTCTCGGGTCGGGGAGGCTTAAGGCGCACGCGAGGGAGGGGATTGGAGGGTAGTTTGGTAAAATGGACGGACGATAACGTTTTACGGGAAGGGGGAAGAAGACAAGAGAGAGAAAGGGTGTGGGCCCAGTCAGGAACAGCACGGGTGGGGTCCACCTTTTGCTGCAGGGGAGTTGGTCGCGCCGTGGTGGGGATTGGGCAGAAGGCTGGTTAAGTCGTTTATTGTCTCTGCCCAAAATAATTTAAGAGTAGGGCTGCAAATCTAGCCGAGCTCGAGTCGAGTTCGTCGAAACTAGCCGGCTCGAGCTCGAGTTTGTGTTCAATGTGCTCTAACTTGATGAGAGCAAAACTTTAAATTATAAGAAAAAAATTTAATATATAAAAATAAATATAATGAATATATTAGTATAATAGAATTATTAGTATCTATATTTTATAATGCATATAATAAATTTTAAAAAGAATGCTCGCGAGCTCATGCACAAGAGACATTAGGCTCGAGCTCGACTAGAAATAAAGCTCGACGTGCTCAAGTTTAAGTCGAGTTTTTTTCGAGCAGGCTCGGCTCAACTTGCGCCCCTAGTTAAGAGTCTTAGAGTCTAGCGTGTGCAAAAATAACTGAAGAACTGAAAATCGAGAACCAAGAACGGGATAGAAATCAAACCAAACAGAGCGGTTCAGTTTGGGTTGGTTCTCGCAGGTCTTGGTTCGGTTGCGGTTCCAAAAATATTAGAACCAGAAAGTTCGGTTCTAGGTTCTACTGTTAGGGGTACCCGAGAACCAACACGGTACCGATTATTGAAATTAAGTCTTTGTAATTTTAGGGTCATCGAATCAAAATATAATTCAATCTGCTTTTTCCACATAAAAAATATTGACCGATTTCTTAATTAATTTTGACTATTTGGGCATGCATAATTAACTCTCGGGTTAAATGTCAGTGATGTCACCCTCGATCAACTCATAAATATTAACTGAAATGCAACAATTATCATGATGTAGTCACAATTACCAATTCATTAACTCCAAGAAAATCACTCGTTGCTTCTAAATAACTTATATTACTTGATACGGTCCCCTAAAGCGTATCCGGTCGGACCCATAATTTTCCACCACGACCTCGGCCGACTCACCAATACGATTCCAACGGGCCCAGTCTCACGCAATTCCGAGTCTGTTTGAACTCCGACTCTGTCACCGGTATGCCTATACGCACAACTTACGCCACACCCCACGTCGACCGCCGCGCCAAAAGAACGCGGCACCTACCACGCCGAAAGGACGCGACACCCGCCGCGTTAGAAAGGCGTCGTGCCGGAAGGGTGCGGCACTTGCCGCACCGAAAAAGTGCGGCGAATGCCGCACCAAGGGGGGTGCGGCAATCCCGCACCCCCAGCACCAATTAGGGGGGGGGGGGGGGGGGGGGGGGTGCGGCAAAGGGGGCGCTGACCAAGTCAGCGCCCCATTTGGGGGGCTGACTTGGTCAGCCCCCTCACGTGGCACTCCCCAATTGGGGAGTGCTTTGCACTCCCCAATTGGGGAGTTTTCCCTTAACAGCACTCCCCAATTGGGGAGTGCAAATAGCACTCCCCAATTGGGGAGTTTCCCACAACCGCACTCAATTGGGGAGTGCAATTTGCACTCCCCAATTGCAGAGTTTTCCCCCGCGCAGCAAGAGGGGTCGGTCGAACATTTGGCGCCCCCGCAATCGTACCCTCATCACCATGAACGGTACGCTCTTGCACTCACGACGCGTTCCCCTCCTAAGTTCACATTCACGGCACGCGCAGAACGCCCTGAAGTACACACCGCGCGTAGAACACATCCGCGTTCACTAGGCTCCCAGAATGCCTCGGCGCTCGCCGAACGCTCAAAACGCTCTCACATTCGTTGCGCACTCAGAACGCTTTTTGCGCTCACGCGCGCTCAGAACGCTTCTGAGTACGCTCAGAACATTCTTACTTTTCCGACTCGCTCACTTTTTGTCTTTCTGACTTCCCACATTTTGTCTTTCTAACGTGCTCACATTTTATCTTTCTAGCATGCTCACTTTTTATCTTTCCAGTTTATCAGATTTCAGGAATAACTTTCGCCTTTTTCGCCTCCAACAAAACTGCCCAAACTGCCCGAAGGGCAAGATGGTCATTTACGAAAAATGACGATCTGTGTGCTCCGAACCGGAAAATGTGATTCGTCCGCCAGGTGGTTACGGTGGTTACGGCGGCAAAATTACCGGGCTACCCCCGGCCAAAGCTATAAAAGGAGCCTCAGGGCTTCATTTCAGAGGACCTTGCCTTCTGGACCCGGGAGAGCTTCTTGCAGACTTCCGCGGAATTCTCCTTCGGACTCGAAGATTTCCTTCTTCCCGAAAGGCGACTCAGCGCGCTCACTTTTGTTCTCCAGGGCGTTCTCACTTTTGTTCTTCACCTTTCTCAGAAGGAGAAAAGACTTAGTTTTTCTGGAGGTGGTCTGTCACCTTCGAAATTCTCTCTCTCTCTCTTTCTCTATATTATTGTAACGAGCAGCGGCCTGTCGCGCTCAACTTCTAAGTCTCTAATTGTAACCCCCCAGAAGATAGTGGAAGTTTGGTCGGCACAGCTCCGGCCACGTGGTTTTTTACCCTTTCCGGGTTTTCCACGCTAAAAAGTCCCAGTGTAATCAACGAATCTCAAATTGACTGTTTGCGCGCTTGGTTCGCTCCCGAGCTAAGGTGGTTCAAGTAAACCGGTCTACCAACAGCCCTAAGCGACCCGCAATAGTTTGTCGCCGTCTGTGAGAAACTATTCCCAAAAACTCTTTAAAGGCCAACTGCGATGGCAAGGAAGAGTGCTCGCACTACTGAAGAATCAATACCGGGGGGACACGTCGACCCAGCTCCCTCCCACTCGCTTATCAACGCGCCTCCCGCAGAAGAGGCAGTGCATGTGCCCGCAACAGTGCTGGAAGGGCGCATGCAGCAGATTGAAGAACAGCAAGCCGAGATGCTGGCTCTCCTAAGGAACCTCGGGGCTCCTCGAGTTCCAGTTCAACTGCCGGCATTGAGCGTGCCGCCGCCCCCAGCTCCGAGTCATGCCCCGGACGAAGAGGCCGTTCGGGAGGAAGAAGCTTCAGAAGGATTCTCCAACGCAGCAAGCTCCGCCCACCCTGCTCCGCCAGCTGGAGGCCCAGAAGTTGACCACCGTCACCATTGCCCTGGAAGAGCTACCCCTGATCGAGCAATGAAAAGAACCACGCGAGAAGGAATACGCGATATGATAGAGGAAGAGTACGTCCAAGCAGGGCGACACGCAGCTCTTGCCCGCCGTCCCGCGCACCACGGCTCCCCACTATCGCCTCAAGTCCTGGCCCATCCGATTTCGAATGGTTTCAAGCTTCCCAACATCGAGACATTCGATGGGACGGACAATCCATTGGAGCATGTCAATCACTTCACCACCGTCATGAGGATTTACAGCGCCCCTGACCAGCTCCTCTGTCAGGTATTCCTAGCAACCTTGAAGGGACAAGCGCGCACTTGGTTTCACTCCCTGCGGGATGGGGCCATCAACAACTTCGCAGAAATGGCGCAGCAGTTCGTGGATTAGTTCATCGCCAATCATAGGATTGTCCGAGATCCCTCCCATCTTTCAGGAATCCGCCAGAATGATGGAGAGACTCTCAAGGATTATTTCCGACGCTTCACCTCGGAAGCTCGGCAAATCCCGGGGGTCGACCCCGAGCTCCTGCGAGGAGTCTTCCTTGGAGGACTCCGCCCCGGTGGCTTCTACTTCGCACTGATGCGAGAAACTGTGTCTGGATCCCCAGACCTCGTTCAGCGAGTCGAGGCCCAGATAGCGGCAGATGAGGCAATTGAAGCACACCGTCGGTAGTTCGAGGGGAGCTCGAGAAGAAAGAAAGAGAAGCCGCTACCGCAGACGGTGTTCCCAATAAGAACAACAAGCATCACGACAACCCCAACCAAGACCGAGGATCTCGCCAGCACCAGGACTACACTCCCCTAAACACAACTAGGACTAATGTCCTCCTCGCTATCCGCGATCATCCCTCTCTTCAGAGGCCTAGGGCTCTTGCGCCAAATTCCGGAGACCAATCCAAATACTGCGACTACCATCGAGGTCGCGGGCACAAAACAGAAGATTGTTCGCGACTGAGCGCAGAAATCGAACGATTCGTTCGTCGGGGACTCCTTGAAAAATTTCTCCAAACCAAGGATCCTGAATCAACAAGTCAAGAATGATCCAGCAGGGGAGCAATCCCCAGAGCGACAGTCCCGAAGAATAGCCTGTTCTACGCCCGACGTATTTACTTGTATCTCGTGTTTTCAAGATCAATGTAACAAACAAATATTATTCTATTTATTACTCTTCATCATGCACCCAAACCACAAGCGTCATTTTCAATTGTACTGTTTTTCCCAGAACAGAGTGTTCAGATTGTCCGACAAAGGACTCTGCCCTCTCCCAGAACAGAGTGTTCAGATTGTCCGACAAAGAACTCTGCCCTCTCCCAGAATAGAGTGTTCAGATTGTCCGACAATGGACTTTGACCTCTCCCAGAACAGAGTGTTCAGATCGTCCGACAACGGACTTTGACCTCTCCCAGAACAGAGTGTTCAGATCGTCCGACAACGGACTTTGACCTCTCCCAGAACAGAGTGTTCAGATCGTCCGACAACGGACTTT